>OX578143.1:117907115-119107115 GCA_951213105.1 Amaurobius ferox | reverse complement strand
AAATTAACATTTTTATGAAGTCAAATCGACATTTAATATTATAAATATACTTTGTTGAAAAATATGTAGAACAGATTGTATTCTAAACAAATACTGAAAAAAAAACATATCTAATCTTTTTTTTAATGTTCAAAGGACACAAAACTGACTATCAGATATTTAGCCATTGATATATCTGTTATGTCTATTCAGAATATATTTTTTTACTTCAATTATAAGAAATTAAAATAATCATTTTCCAAACTGTTGCAAAATCATTATTATATATCTATTATATTTAGTTATAAATTTTAGGGGGGGGGTCTATATTAAAATTAATTTCTTATAAACATTTCATATTGGAATCAGGTTATTTTTTATACAAAACAAGAAAATGTACTCTGCATTGCCCAGGAGTTAAAGCAAGGATAAATTGAATTTGTTAATCTAAAAAATATATATATATTATTCATATAAATCACAGTGAAAATTGCCAGGGATAAATTGAATTTATTAATCTAAAAAAAAATTATATAAATAACAATGAAAATTGCAAGCAATCAGTGTGATATAACTCCATTCCCAAATTATGACTCTGATCATGTGTAACCAAATATTCAAAAGGAAATCCTTTATCTTTTGAAAAGCAAACACCCTGACCACCCCTTAACCTCTTAATAGATTTGATCCAGAGCAAGAGAAGGTGAAGGTCGAATCTCCATTGATTTGAACTTCAATGTGCCCAGTACATGGACCAAGGCATATTAAGTATCTGAGCAGTTGTCTAAGGTGTATTTAGGGTGAGCATGTGCTTGTGTGTGTTTTGTAATTTAAACATGTGTCCGTGCATCAAAAAACTAAGTCTTTAATGAATTAATTCAATTAATCTCTGCTTTACATCACAGGCAATGCTGGGTACAGTTTCTAGTTGATGAATAAAAGTTGCACTTGGTGATTAAATTAGCAAAATTTAACAAAATTCCAAAACAACTACTGATTGTGATAACAAAATTTCAATAAATTTAACTCATAAATTAATTTTATGTCATTAAATTTAACTTTTATTAGAGTAGAACTGTATATGTGAAACGGTTAAATCCAATATTTACAAAAAAGCGAGTACATAATTACCTTTTTCAGAATTTGAATCAGATTCTTCTGGATAATCATTTCGCCAATTATTCTCATCATTACTGTCATCCTCATCATCACAGCATTCTTCCGAGTCACCACTGTCACCAGAATATATGTCATCTGCTGTCAGTGTACAAGGCCTTACACTAAAATAAGAAGAAAAAATATATAAATAATACAGATATTAAACATTTTGATACTAGAGGACAGTATAACTGGTACCTATTTTAGAGAATAAATACTCTATATAGAAAGAAGTACACTGGTATAAATAAAATATTTCTTCTGGTTACTCTAATTTGATTCAATATAGTTGGTGTTGTTTGATATTTAGAATAAAAATGTTTATATGTTATAACATTTTTCTTGAATTCGATATTCAAATATTAAACAGATTTCGAATATTCGAATACCCTGAATAGTTATTTCAAATTACATTAATTAAATATCATTAATTGGTATATAAGTTAATATAAATTAAATAAAAAGTAAAAAATATGATAAAACCATATTAATTTATAAATGAAACTTTTTATTTTAAATTTCAATTATTTTACAGTAGTTTTTATTTTAGGTATATTCTTTTATAAAAACTGAATCGTTGTAAATGTTTCTCACCTACTGCAGACTTTTGTTTAGGAAAATAAGCATTCGAACACATCCAGGATCTAGTTTCAGACGTGCTCTTAAGAAGGGGTGGGGGAAATGTTGATTGCAGCAGAATTAAATAATTCAAAGACAATTCCTTCAAGTGAGGCTATAGAATGTTCTTTATTCAGTGGAAGCAAACTTTCTTCTAAGTACTTTCGAATTTTTTCTTCTGCAGTAAGTATCATGACTTTTTATTCCAGAATTTCCTGTTAATCATGGCGTGATATTCGAAGTATTTAAATTTTTTAGTGATGCTATATTCGATATCTTGAATATTTTCAAATATTTGCCCATCTCTACTATTTACTGTACTAAAAGTATCTTTTTAATTTGTCATTTATTTATAAAAACAATTTGGAATGTTTAAACATAAGCCTTCACAGAAATACAATCAAATTAGAATGGATGGCGTCTGCTGTAAAAATTAAAGCCCCAACATCTAGACGATTACCTCAGATATATGTTTTAGCTATAACTAGCAAAAAGCCAGGCTTTGAATGGACTTGCGCATAAAGTATATGAGTTGTGAAAGATTTTAAATGAAAACTTAACATACTTGCCAACATTAGAAAATAAAAATCCAGTAGATAGCATGGCGAGCATATTTTATGACGCTCTGCAAGTCAGCGTATAACCTGCTCAATATCACTTATGGAAAAATATGTTTTTTTTATATCATACAAAAAATGCATGCTTTAAAAAAAAAATAACTCACAACAAGATTGAAAATGTTTACTACATAAGAAAACATATCAATGGCATAAATAGAGAGAAATTTCAGAAGGGGCTCACTGAAATAAAAGATGTTCAGTTCTCAAGTTGTAATTCAGTTAATTAGATGATTGTGGATAGAAAAAAGGGTTTTGGGACTCTATTGCTCAGAAAATAAAGAGGAAAAAATTACATTATGCAATCGCTCATTTTGAACATATTTTAAAGAAAATAATCCTTCATTTTTATGTAAACTGCAAACGTGTAAAAGTACTGTTTAACTAATTTGAGATTCTATCAAAAATAAGATGGATGCAAAAGGATGCTTAAACATTATATGGGAATTTAATGTATATATGCGAAATCATATTTATAATGCAACTTGGTAATGGCACTAGGTTGATGCATGGAAGAAACACAATAGCGGTCGCAAGTTCAATCAAAATTACCTTTGAAAGAGTTCTTTTTTTTTTGAAAAATTCCCAAATTTAGGAAATTCTAAAAAAAAATTAACAAAAACCGGGAGATTCTCACTAACAATCTGGAAACCAAGTGAAATCAGCAAAAACCGGGAGTTTCCCGGAAAAATAAGTAGAGTTAGCAGTTATGACTTAATATAACAAAAAATTATGAAATTAGAAGTATAAAAAATTAATTTCAATATTTGAGAATCTTAATATAAAAGAGCATATGAGTTTTTAGAATTTTAATATTAGATTAAACAAATTAGAGCACAGGAAAACAATGAAATCAAAGTAACATATTTAAATCACAAAAGCATTTAATATACAGGAGCACATTTAAATTACAATGCATGCAAGTACACACACTTTGAATAGCTGTTTATAGTTGTTTACTTGTTATTTGTACAAAGTGTAGTGTGCATGCACAGTTTAAAAATGGGCATTTCACCTTGTAAGTTTGTTTTAATTATTGAAATTGTGATTCTGCATATCTATATGCAATTTTATATATGTGTGGAAATTTTCATCTTCCTACTTATTGTAGATTTTGAGTAAAATTAGATCACAAAATTCAGGCAAATGCTAATTTCACTTCATTAGGAATGAAGAATGACCAATCACTTTTAATAGTTACAGAAGGATACAGAATACTACAGAAAAAACATGTTAAACAAGATATTATTGTATTTAAAAACTGTCGATCATTGCAATTATACAGCAATAAGAAAAATTATAAATTTCAGTAATATTAAAAAGCAAACAAAATATACATTTTTGAAATCACAAAATAGAAATAAACATGTCTGTTAAGAGCTTTTCCATGCTGTATCTCTGTGTGCACACCTATTGAAACCAAATATATTGTAAAATTATGAAATTATTAATAATTATAAAGAAGATTGTACTTATTTCATGCTTTGCAATGCTCTTAATTAAACAATCTCAGGATGAAATAATTAGAAAATTACAATAACTTTCAAGAAAATATAAATAGTGGGTAATGATTTATTTATATAAACCATTTCATTCTGATATTACAAAAGAAGCAAACCTCACAGTTCCATCAACAAATGTACGATCTATGTGACCTTCAGCAATATACACATCAAACACATAGTCCTCAATCTTTTCTCGAATAAGCAGCTCATCATTGCAAGTAATCATACTTTCTCCTTCATCATTCTAGAAAGAGAATTAAAAAATGTCAACAACAAATTTGATGAATGTGTAACAATGTGTAACAATTTAACACTAAGGCTGAACCTCATTTAGGGTGTATAAAATCAAAAGCAGGTCAAAGGTGCTTATTTAGGGAATAGTTGCTTATTATTTTCTTAAGAAAAAATGTGACTGCTAGCTGTGGGCAATGCAGGTAGTTTAATTTTAAGCACTAAGCCTGAACCACATAAGAATGAATATGAAATACATTTTTTTTAATCAGAATTTATTAAATACTTTAAAAAAATGCATTTATGAAAAACTGCAAAATATAGGTAAAACTTAGAAATAGGGGAGAGTGGGACACCTTAAATTTTAAAATCAGGTTTGAGATTAAAATCTTTTATGTGCTACTAGAAGATGCCCTCCTGTGCATTTGGTGCTGTGTTTAGGTAATAAGTTTAACAAATTATTACCTAAATGCAGTTGAGTTTTGAAAACTCAACTGCATTTAGGTAATAATTTGTTAAACTTTTTTAGTTTTTACAACAGTCAAAAAAAATTTATGCAAATTTTGTAGACAGTAATAGTTGGATTAGAATATAACTTATTTAAATACAACTACATATCAAAGAAACAGGCATGTTCATTGTTAAATTAGATGCAAAAGGTCAGTGTATAGTTTAGTATGGGAGCCTTTAGGAAGAATAACAATGGGGCACTTGATGGAAGCGTTTACTGCAGTGACTGCTGTATGCAATGATTTTAATTTGTTGTAGATATTCAATTTAAGTACTTGCTGCTGAAAAAGAGCTTTTCCTGTATTATAATGTTAGATTTTTTACTGCACGTTCAATACATGTGCAGTGTACAAAATTGTTGGATTTGGTTAGGAAACTTTCAAACTTTTAAATTCAACAGATTTTTAAATCTTTTTAAAATGAAAAATCTGATGTGGGCAGCATGACTTTCCCTATATAATGCAATTTATTTATTTCATGATGAAAAAATGATGTAATATCCATGGCATAATGTTTATAACATTGAATTGTACAGTTGGCCCCCTTTACTGAATGACAACATATAAAACTATTCCAAGTAACACCTGCTGGAATCTGTAGTTCATATTAACATTGAATTTTCATTGTTATTTATTTAGGAAGTATCAGGCCCACTAATCAGGTGTAGATGGATTGCATGAAACTTTCTTCTTTACGGAGTATCATGTCCACTGTGTGTACAGGTTTATACCATAGCAAGATGTTAGATGTCACAATGTGTTATACACAATCTCATTAAGTGATGAGTTTCAATTTAAATTATATCCGTCAGGGGAAGGGGCTAATTTCTGATTTGGGGGTGTAATATCATGCTCACTGCCTGCGTGTACATGGATTGCATGCATTTTCCATGCTCATTTAGGGTGTATAACATCAAAAGCGGGTCAAAGGTGCTTATTTAGGGAATAGTTGTTTATTATTTTCTTTAAAAAAAAGTGACTGCTCGCTGTGGGCAATGCAGGTAGTTTAATTTTAAACACTGAGCCTGAACCACATAAGAGTACATAATCAGGTTTACAGGAGCTTGAAAATTTAATGGAAAGAAGAATGTCAAAGCTTAAAACAGGTGCTTTCATAAAGTAAAATTTTAGAATAAACTGAACTTCTATAGCTGATTATATACTTGTACCCAAAATTATCTTTACATGCACAAAAACACTGATTTCTCAACAACTGTTCAATATAATTGAATGTATTTTTGGGGTTGATACACAGCATTATAGCACAGAAATACAAACTGAAAAATCGAATATAATGCATACAATACAAAATTATTAAAAAATTTGCCTTCTATCATGTCTAACCAGTATCTAAACAGCCAACAGCTCACCAATTCAAAGATTCCTTCCAAATGATATTTCGGAGCCACAAAATTTGTTTTGAACCAATAAACAACAAAATCAAATCTTAAATTGCAAAAGTTTGCAGGGAAATATACTTTGTGCCCAGTGCTTGAGCTACTTATTATGTATAGAAAAATAATTTTGGACACCAGAATGTTTAGCCTAGGTGACCAAAGTAGTCAAAATAGGAACTTTTTAAAGGAAACTATGTTTAGAAAGGACATCTCCACTTATGTACATCACTAGTTTGAAATTTTCTAATGAAGAAAAAAAACTGGCCCTCCAATATAAACATACATTTAAAATAATTAAAAAGTTTATTTTAGCATGCAGGACATAAATTACATTTGCCTGAGTGTTTCTGAGCGTAAAACATCCTTTTCATCAAAGGCATATGGCATGGTATGAGTACACGGGAGTTTTTTACAGCCAACCCACAAACTAAATTTTCACATTACAAATAGACAATCAATATAAAGAAATTCATACAAAAGGGAAGTGACAAAATAGACACATTACAAGGCCATCAAATATAATAATAAGGTTACAATACAAAAGAAATAGGATTAGCAAAATTTCAAATGTTTAAAGTACGTAGACAATAGTTTCATTTCTATGGAATGCAGAATAAGCTGCCAGGCAAAATTGAAGTTTTTGCAGTTTTGACTCTATTCAAAAACTTCATTTTTCCTGGCAATTTACTCTGGATTCCATAAAAGTGAAACCATTGTTCATATACTTAAAACATGTAAAGTTATATTAATCCTATTTCTTTTCTATTGTACTTTGCATATTTATATTTGATTTCATTGTAATATGTCTATTTTATGTCTCTTCACTTAGTGTCGAAGACCTAGACCGTTCGACTCATCCTAAGATATACTTCACTTAGTGTGAATTTCTTTCTGCGGATCGACTATTTGTAATATGAAAATTTAGTTTATGGGTTGGTTGTATATAAAACTCAAATGTACTTATAGCATGTTATGTCTCTGATGAAGGGCATTTTGTGTTAATAAAATATGTGATTTATGTCCTGTATGATGAAATAAAGTTTATTATTTTAATAGTCTGTTTATACTGTATTCCCAACCGTTATTGTTAAGACCCAAACCATCCGACCTACAAAAAAGATGTAAGGTAACTGTTTGGACGGCCAGGAAGAGTCACCCAATTTAGACCGGAACCCAGTGGGGGAGGCATCCACAGGGACTGTACCCTCCTTCCCCTACTACCAACCTCTCAGAACAACATTCTAGCTACTGGTCCACCAAGCTTGTTATTGTACTGAGACCAGAAATTTAATCCTTGGAATGCTTTTTTCAAACGGATTTAACCACAGATTTTTAAAAATTATATCAAGGACAAAATAAATTTCTTTTCTGAATAAAACATTCTTTAAAAATAAACAGTTTTAAAAATATACCTGCTTTTTGACCTCTTCATTCTCTTCAATGATGTCATACAAGTGAAACATCTGCCTAACTTCGGCATCTTTTTTAATAGATTCTTCTGGATCTTGAAATTCTTCAGCAAGGATAAGACGCCTATTATTTAAATAATCTAACTTCTTTTTATCGTTAGCTGTTTTATGCTCAGCTTTTAGCTTTTCACATAATTTTTTAACAGTACTTTCTCTCACTGCAATATTTTTTGGATCTCGCCATTTGGCAAACTTGGAAGTCTTTTCTTTAGATAGAGCTGCTTGAATATGATCTCGTACAGAATCTTTCTGAAAATAAAATAAAAATATGGTTTATTCAACAGCGTGTAAGATTAAACTTTTTATATATTTGTTCACTTTTTCAAATTAATATTAAATTTAGGTATTGCAGAACTCTTCAAAAGTCTAAAGATCTTTGTCTAACTACAGTGGTTCTTTACAAAACTGCACTGGATGTACCTATAAGTTTTATTTACCTTCAGTATACAGAACTAAAATTGTTAGTTTGAGATGCAAATATTTGAGATATTGTTTAAACTTAAATATATTTCTATTCAAATCCTTTATAAATATAATTTTCAATGAATTGAAAGATAAAAAATGGCATAATATATTTGTTATTTAGTAACACAATATAGAATACAAATTAGTTTAATAAGCTAATTATTTCAATAAGCTTAATAAGCTATATTATTAGTTTAATAAGCTATTATAAGAAGATAAAAAAAAATGCTGTACTAGTTTAACAGTAGAAGCTCAAAATTTCAATTTGCATTTATGGGGTGGATCAACTAAATTGTATGGTAGATTATACAACTTGTTTACATTTTACCTCATGGAATTAAGAGTAAATTAAAAGCAGGTGTCTCCGAGAACTACTATTTGGGTGTTGAATAAAAAGGTGCAATATTCAATGCTAATGACAATATTTTATATAGTACACTGATAGGTCTAAAAATTCTACTATAAAACTTGTGGGCTCTACATCCAGGATTTGCAATTTTTTTTTTAATTAAAAAAAACAAACAAAATAATCAGATTCTTTTTATTTGTTTAAAACTTTTAAAATAATTAAAATTTATACCCATTTTGTGAATTTTGAAAATAGTTTCTGAATGGAAATAGGTTATTTTAGAAATAGAGTAGTTTTTCACATTATTAAACCATATAAATATTTGATTTTAAAATATTCGTGCAATGGTTCCTGTTAGTTGAACATTATATTTATATAATCAGAGAATAAAACCTGCAATGATGAAAATTATAGATATAATTCAAAATGCATTTGTGACAGGTTCTTGTTAAATTACATGGTATTAAAAGTTTTTTTTGCACGAAAGTTCTTTGTCAAGGATCTAATATCTAATTAAAAATGAATAATTCTAATATCCAATTATCTTACTTACTAACTTTGTAAACGATGATAAAAGAAATAAAAAAGCTTAGATTAATGTTAAATTTTATGAAAATTTAAAATGATAACTGGATTTATTTTAAGACTTGTGAAAAGTTTGGAAAATGGAAATATACTATAAATGTATAAAAAACTTTGTTAATTTTTAAAAAAAAATAACAGTTTTTATTTTTTTTTAAATTCAGTAGCAATTTATTTTGTGAATTCTATAAACCAATTAGAAAATTTGTTAATGCAGTGTTTTACTTTTCTCATGAATAATGATTAAAATCAACAATTTTCTCATTAAATCAATGATTTAAATAAAAGCAGTTGATTTAAATTATGATTAAGTCTAAGAACCCTGTGTTCTTAGTGTAGTGTGTTCTTGTACCAGTATTCACTCTTCAATACCCAACTTGGGTATATATTCATCATTATTTAAACACTGAGATTTGCATAGCTTGCTACACAAAATTATCTAGCCAAAGCAATGTATGATGGGATTGAATTTCATAGGAAATATGGATTCAAATAGAAAGCCCTTAAAAGATCACGTAATGTAGTACTGATTTGTTAAAAAAAAAGAAAAGAAAATGAAATATTTTTTCCAAAACTCATAAAAATAGAAATTTAAATCTGGTTGTGACAAAAATAGGATACATACATGGTACAGTATTATAAAATATCACACAAATTTTTAAATAATTTGAAGCCATAGAACTAACTGGTGTTAGCCTTTACAGAAAATTTTTACAGGCTTCTGTCAGCAGCAACAATAGTAACGTCTTTTCTTAATACAGAGCGTAAGCTCTATGCATATTCCATGTACAATTTCATATTTCTATACTAAGAACATTGCATAATATAAATGCATCCCCAAATTAAATTCATAATCTACCTTATCCCTACAAAATAATCTTTTGACTTTAAAGGAAATATTAAAAAATGTATGATACTAATGAATTCAAAAGTTTGTACTTTCAGAATTTCTGTCAAAACATATGTCCCATTATTCAAATTTATAGTCTTTTACGTTACACTGACTGCCTTGTAAATCTACATTTATTTTTTTCATATATACATCTAGGGAAATTCGACCTTATGTAAGTCTCATTGTAAGAATAATAGTTCACTAACTACGTAAATTTAACTACTGAAAATTTGGTGTTTAGTTTTTTTCCAAATATGTCTTACAATTACGTGCAGCAAGTGACTTTGCGCACAATCAATAATAAACGGATTTACAATGTAAAATGCAGCGAAAATAAAGACAAATAAGCATACGAATGTTTTGGAAATCAATTCGATTTCTTTCATTGGTGCAAAAAGACTGCACCTAAACGCCTGGCTATGTCGATTTTCTGCACTGATAAAGGAAATCCAGTTGATTTCCGAAAGGTACTTATGCTTATTTATCTTGATTTTAGCTGCATTTTGCATTGTAAACCAGTTTATTATGTTTCACAATAGTTTCTACAAAATGTTGTACTTCTAGTCTAGTTATTTTTAAATTGAGTCTAAATGTAAGAAGAAAATACTTGAATATGTATTTAGCAACCCAAGCAATCGAAATTTGCTGTTTTCAGATTTTCCAAATAAACTTTTGATCGTCATACGAAATTTCAAATATTCAGTTCTTTCAAAGTAAAGTATTTGAATCAGTCTGAAAACCGAGAAAGATTCAATAACTAATTACGTACTTCGCTGTTAAGAGTTGCCGCAAACTTGAATAATACTTCATTGATATCTGTCAAATCGCATTTAGGTTTCTTGAAGGCTATAACAAGTCCTTCTGCACGTTCATCGCATGCTTTTCGTTTCAAACGAATAATTGCCGCCATAACAGAAAACAGTAACTTTCTTATCGTTGTTTTTTTATTCTTGTTCAAGTCAATTACATTTTACTAGTTTTTCACTTATTCAAAAATTTTATGCTGTAAAAGGACTTTAAATCGAAAAGGAGAAAAGAACACAATCTCGTAACTGTTTCTTCAACGATGTTGCGTCATGATCAGAAATTTGAATGAATTCATTTCAGTTCAATGAAGAATGGCTGATTGAAAATAACGAGTTCACGATCACGTTTCTACTCTACCCAACCTCCTGAAGCTTACGTTATCGTTAGCTGACGAGTGAATCACTACTCCACTCAATTACGCGACGCGACGCGACGCGCTTCGCGTCGCGAGGTGGGGACCTACCAGCCAGTAATTTGTGGATAGCAGGGCGCCTGGAGCAAAGCTCCGTATCCCTTGTCAGGTAACATGTATGTGGGTCACAGTCTTCCACTAAACCTAGTCCTTCAATAGGGGCCAATAATGTTGATGAAACAAGCCAGGAGTAGTAAACAAAGAATGCTGTAAACAGTGGTCTTATTGTAGAGGTTTGAAGATAGGGTGGGTGGGGGGAACAGCCGAATATCGTTGAACACGTCCCCAGGAAGCGAATCAGGTAAAAAGTGAAACATAGGTATTGTTGACCATTCCGCAAGTTCCAAAGTTGTATATATATATATTTTTTTTTGCAAAAAATTGAAACGACAGCTAGGTTTGGAATGTATTCACGTTAGTTGTTGTTGTTGAGACCCAGACCGTCCGACCTACCAGAAAGGTGTAAGGTAACTGTTTGAATGGCCGAGAAGTGTAACAACACACCTAAACAGGATGTAAGATAATCAGGTGAACGCACTTCCCGTCTAAAGATCTCCTCTGAGAGAAATTACGATAGATGGCGTTTATCCTTAGGGCCTGGATATCCAATTCATTTGTACGGAGAGTATTGTGTGTTTAAGCGTAAGAACAATTATGTCATAAAAATGAATAAAAAATATCTTGAATCCTATTATACCTTTGATTATGACAGTAAATGATAAAGAATGGAGACAAGTGATTCTTCGTGCAGATCGAAATCTTCAAAGTCATGATCACGTATGTGTGAAACATTTTTAGATACTGATATTATTACTTCTTTTACAGCTACTACGGGTGTAAGAATAATTAATGATATCCCGAGGATTTGTAAATTTGATGCAATAAAGCTATTATTATAAAAATAGCATATTTTTATTTGCTTTTATCTACTTGCTTAGAATTAAACTTATACACAATGAATGTGTATTATACTTAGTTTACGACATAATGTGAACTTGATAGTGTGATAATATGATATTTTTTGAAATTTATAAATTCAAATACAAATTTAATAATAAAAATCTACAAAAAATAAATAGTTTATGTAATTGGAGGAAAATAATAAAGAGAATAAAAAACTTTCAAAATTGCATATTAATATATAATTTTTTTTAATTTAAAGGGCAATTATACACTTGTTGACAATTTTTTGTAAAAATAATGCATAGATAGAAAATATTTCCTTAATCATTTCACAGATTTGATTTATTTTAAATATCTTATTCGTTAAACTAGAGCTATAAAATAATAAACATGTTATCGCTCTAGCTAAGCTAGAGCTATAAAATAATAAGCATGTTATAGCACTGGAATCATTCTTCAAAGCAATTAGAGCTTGCATTTTTTACACTCAAGTAAAGATGTACAAAAGTAATGGCAGTGAGATAGCTTTGATTGGGTGGGGTGTGTGTGTTATTACTTAATGGGTATTAATTACGGAAACATGTTTTTTCGCATCACTTTATTAGGATGCGCCAAACACTCACAATATACATGCGCAACTTCCGTGTCGTCACTTGCCATTCCGCGTTTACTAAATCTTACAGTCATGTTTAATTGTTTGGCAATGCATGACATCACATCTTCCCCTTTAAAGTTTCAATGTTCGGTTTTACAGATTTAGTCCCACTTCGAGTTTTATACAAAGGTGTTGGTTTTGCCTCTTCCTCTTCTTCTGGCTCAGTTGCATCATCAGAAGACTTCTGATCTTTTATGTTGCCACTTCCAACATTTCCTTCCCAACCTGGGATATCTAGTCTAGGAATACTTGTCTCTTCCTCTGTAGATATTTCAACATGCGGCGAAGGATGCAGGAAGATTATATTTAGTCTCAGAAGACCTCGAGAAGTTTCCACTAAGTACGATCTTGCGTTTTGATGGGTATTTTGTATCTCCCCATGAGTTTTCATATCAGAAATCCACACTGATTGTCCTATTTTCAAGTCAGGTAGTTTTCTAACACTGTGACGACGATCAAAGTAGTGCTTTTGCTTCTCGATTCGATTTTCCTCTTTCTCTTTAAGCACCTTTGAATTCGGTAAATTAGATCTCAGTGAATAACTTGACTCAGGGACTTTGGTCCTTAATTTACGTCCCATTAGTAGTTCAGCTGGACTGAAGCCATTCTCTAATGGTGTCGCTCGTAGAGCTAACAGCATTAGATATGTATCCTCCGATTCAGATTTTGTGTAATGCATTTTAAAATATTTTACCATGGACTCAATGAACCCGTTGCTTTGCGCATATCTTGGACTCGATGTTACAATCATAAATCCATATTGCCCCGAGAACTTCTTATATTTTGAGTCAGCAACTTTTTGTGAGAATTCAGAGTTGTTGTCACTACGAACAGTCTCTGGGATTCCGTGTCTTGCAAATATGAATATCATATGGTTGATCACTGTGGGCGAAGTCTGATTTTCCAGTTTTGCAACTTCAAAGTACCTGGAGAAGTAGTCTGCCACTATGAGATACTATTAATTTTTAAGCTTTAAAAGATCGGGTCCTACTATCTGCCATGGCCGCTCTGAGAATTCTGATTGGATAAGTGGTTTCTTACGATACTTCTGCTGCTCTATGCACTTTGGGCAATTTGAAATTGACTTCTCAATCTCTGTTGATAGACTAGACCACTAAACTGCTTCTTTAGCTCTAGCACGGAATTTTGTAATGCCTTGATGACCCATGTATGCAGTTCAAAATATCTTCTTGTAATTTCTCTGGAATCAAGATTCGTGCATCTTTGAGCAACAGTCCATGCTGTAGAACAATTGAGTTTCTATGCTCCCAATACCTCTGACATTCACAAGGAAGCTTGTGTTTTTCTGATCAATCCAACATTCTGAGCAGTATTTCTCCAATAATTTACATGTGTGTTCTTGTTGACATGATCATATTTGAGTCAACCGCTTGTTTGAAGCTGGAAACGATTCTACGATCATTTGAACATAGGCAGACTATCCAAGACTATCTTTTTAGACTATTCAAGGGCTTTTGAATTAGGATAGGCACTAGAGGCTTGTGGTCAATTTCGATATTGACCTTCAATCCAACAATGTAGTCTTGAAACCTGTCGCATGCCCCAAACTATTGCTAGGGCCTCTTTTTCGATTTGTGCATACTTTTTCTCTGTGTCTGACAAAGTCCTTCAAGCATAGCATACATGACGCAATGTTCCCTCTTGCGGTTGATACAATACAGCTCCCAAACTATACGATGATGCATCAGATGATGTAAATATCTCTTTCTGACTATCATACATGGTTAACCCTGGTGTTTGACACAAACTATTTTTAATACGTTGAAAAGACTTTTTCTGTGACGAACCCCATATCCAGTCAATATCCTGACGTAGCAGTTCGTACAGTGATCTTGCTTCGTCTGCCATGTTTGGTATAAATTTGTTTAAGAATCCTGCCATACCTAAAAACCGTTTAACTTCACTGACATTTTTAGATCTTGGTATATTCGAAATTGCTTCTGTTTTCTTTGGGTCTGGTTTAATACCATCACCGGATATGATATGTTCCAGAAAAGTAACTGATTTTTACTTGAGCTTGCACTTTTCTGCGTTTAGTGTCCATCCAGCAGCAATGCTAAAAACCTTACGAAGTCGTTTATCGTGTTCATCTTCGATTTCTCCAAAAATGACAAATTCGTCCATCAACCCGACGACTCCGGGTCTTTCTTGAACTTTTTCACGAATTTTTTTTCTGGAATACTTCCGGAACAGTTTTGATTATGGCGTGATGAAGGTTGTCAAACTGGATGATTCTGGTTCTAAAGCAATCTGCCAAAACTCAGCATTAGCATCTATAATGCTGAAATACTTTGCATTTTGAAATTGACTTACAGTATAGTCAACAGATGCCATAGGAAAATATTCGCGTTCAATATTTTCGTTGAAAACAGTCAGGTCGACACATATACGAATATCGTTTGTTTTCTTAGGAACTATTACCATATGTGCACACCAGTCCATGGTTTCGTCTATTGGCTCAATAATATCTAGCATTTTCTTTCAATTATATCCTATACGGTTTCTGTACCTTCCCTATACCTTTAAACAGCATAGGAAATTCTTTCAATGCATCTAATTTATCATCAACTTCACACAGCCTCTGAATCAGCTTTAGCCCTTCGCTAGCTGCACAACTTAATAAAGGATGCTCTAACTTATGAACCACATAAATCAGTTCGCTGAAACTTGTTATCTTTAGCTTTCAGTTGTTTCTGAAACACACCAGCTATTTTTAGTCCCCATTTGGACCATAGATTGCCTTGTTTGTTGCCTGCAGTTCTATGAGTTTAAGCGAAATTTTGTACACTTGATAAAGTATTACTGTGACGTCAGCCCCAGTATCAATTTTAATGTCTAGAGATGTGCCTCCAACTAATACATTTGCGTGCCACCTTTTATTTGTGATACGAATTTCTCACACTATGTTGATTGTCAGGAATATTTGCGAATCCCAAAAACCCGTCTGAATTTATTTCTTCCAGTTTATCAACATGTCTGCTTGATTTGCACACCTTGGCATAATGTCCCGTTTTCTTGCATGTGTGTCACACTGATTTTCGTGCTGGACAGTCTTGTTTGCTATGTTTTTGTGGTTTTCAATACCAGTAGCATGATGCAGCAAAGTTTCTGGTTTGTTGAAATTTTACCGATTTATTACGTTGATTTGCTGCCCCCCTCTTTGGAAATTTGGTTTCGGAGAGCTAAATCTATTTGCATTAGCATACGTTATTGGAGTGTGTTTGGAGTCTCTAATTGCTAGTTGTTGCTTTTTAAGAGAATAATGTATTAAAAATTAATTAGGAAGTTGATTAAGTTAGAAATAAGTATTTAATTGAATATGAATATTGAAGGTATAATTAAATTAAAAGGAGCTTTGATATAAAATTAAATAATAGCAATAAGACATTTTTTTCTTGAAAATTTGTAAAAAAATAAAAAAAAAATCGTATTACAAGCTACTTTAAAATGAATTCTAGTACGAAAGAGAGTCAAGTTGAGCTACACTCCAGTTAATTTAAAATGGTAATTGCGAGTGTTTTATCGGCTTCTATAAACTGCAATGTTTATAACCGAAATAAATCTTTTTTCATTAACTCATACGCTGCCCTCTAGAGATGTAACAAGATCATCGATAGCATTGTAAAACAGCATATTTAGTTAATTTTAGGCGAATACCAACAGCCAAAACAATTGTTTGGACGTCAATGGGGATTGGCATAATACTTAAGTACCGAAACACAACAAATCAAAATATCAGGCAAATTGCGAAGCTGGCCAGACATTTTTTGCTAAGAGCTGGGTTCTAAGCTGAGCTGTACCAGTAAAAAATAAATTGTAATCTGCTGTGTTTTACATTTGAAGTACATTAGATGAATTATACAAAGATTAATGTGAAAAAATAAACTAAGAAACCATAATGCACAGCAGTAATACTTCCTACAAATATGAGGAATATTAAAACTACATCATGTTGGAAAGGTCCAAAAATCCAGATACTTTACGTGTGTTGTGTCAGTGGTAAAAACTTACCAGTCTTCTTTTCATATGTGTCGTCATTTTCTTCGCATTTTATGATTGATATATTCTTCTGGATTAACTCATTTCAAATATTAATTATCAAATTCAGTTTCATACGAAGTTCATAAAAATGAAGCAAATGCTTCCACTCATGTGGGTTGGCTTTATCTCTAATAATCCTAATCGCGCATTAGATTTGAGTATATAAATTGTATTATATGAGTACTAGAGTGGCCCCCTAATTTACAATTTCTAAATTTCTTTTGTCACACTTCCTAAATGTGTCCTTTTCTACAAACCTATAAAATTGCAAAATTTTATTAATAACGGTTACAGTGCCAGACAAGGCTTCAAATTAGAAAATAAGTTCGAAATTTTCTGAATAATAAAAATTATGTATATATGTTTTTAAATGCTTTATTAAAAGACATAAATGTATTATTGCTACGATCTTTACATAAAATACCGCAACAAATCGTTTAAACAAAGTAAAAAATCTGATGTGTGCAGCATATGACTTTTTCTGCACAATGCAAGTACTTTACTTCTTTCAATGCAAAATAATGATGGACAAGATCCACCGGCACAATGTTTTTAATATTAAAAAGTATACTGACATTTAACTCTTCTCTGGATAAAAACATGTTAAATTATATAAACGTATTAAATTATTTTATATTTACGCAAATATAACTTGACAATTGGAAATATTGTTAACATCTGTTAAGCAATATACACTCTGTTGCAAAAAATATATACACTCGCAAGAACTTGAACTACAGCTGCGAAACTCGGCATGTATGTATCATTTGAGGAGGTATGCAAATGATTAGAATTTGGGAGGAAAATAAAAACGTTTTATTAAGAAATGGTGGCAACAAGAAGATGACATTTTACTAAGGGATATATTCTCCCCTGGCAACTAAACAAGCCGATATTCGGTACGGCATAGAGTCAATTAAGTTGCTCATTACCATCTGAGGAAGATTCTGCCACAAATGTTGCAATTGGTCAGCTAATTCAGTGGTATTGTGAGAAGGCTGCAATTGTCGTCCCAGCATGTCTCAGACGTGTACTATTGGAGATAGGTCAGGGGACCTGGAAGGCAATGGGGGTATTAAATTCTCGAAGACTTTGTTGAGAAAGTCATGTATTATGTGGTCGAGCGTTGTCTTGTTGGTAAATTGAACTTGGGCGGCTTGACAGCATTGGCAGAACAATTAGCTGTAGAATGTCATCGACGTACAAGCGAGCTGTCAGATTGTATTGCAGCATAATCAGAGGAGATCGGCTGTCCAATGAGATGACTAGACTATCACACCACGTGTGATGGACGTGTGCTACTCGACAACAAATAGGGGATCAAAACACTAGCCAGTCATCCTCCATACACGCATGCGGCGGTCAAAAGCATTGAGAGAGAAGCAAGATTTGTCGCAAAATATAACATGTCTTTATTTGGACACTTTTCAGACTGACCAAGCTCGACATCAATCCAGAAGGCTCTACCAATGTCGAGGGGCCAGTAGTAGACGTCTTAATGGACGTCGGCACCTAATCCAACTGTCTGCCAGTCGTCTCCGATTAGTATCTTTTGATACACGATGACTGGAGAATGGCAAATGCCTTTGAATAGTTGATAGCGACGCCATTGGTGTAGACGTGGCTGCTCTCCTGATTGCACGATCTTCTCGAGCAGTTGTCTGTCTGGGGCGTGTTGAGTTTCTGTGACGGTTACATGTGTCTTCTCTGATTCACTGTTGTCAACACCGAGCAACTACCATATCGTTCTGATCAAGATACCTATTGGACTTACCAGCTTCCTCTAGGTCTGTGATGGGAATCTCTCTAAATCCGACAATTATTCGTAGCGCCGTCGAGTACGTCTCAAAGGCATCTTTGTATAGAAATTGTAGAATCAAAGCAGAAAATCCAGTTCAAATTGCCCGTGAGTAAGAACACCGGTCGTTTTAAGTGCTGCACCATGCGTCGTTCTTATGCTCGTTTTATGAGCATTATTACTATTGCGCTGACAGTTTGATCATTTGCATAACTCTTAAAACGACATTTGCAGAACGTAACGATACATTCAAGCGTAACGATACATTTCAAAGTAACGATACATTCAAGCGATCATCTGGCTCGTTCGCGGAAGGACTGGTGTGCTGGACCTGCGGAGTATCAGGACATATAAGGAGAAAGTGCCTCCTATCAGAGCAAGAGAATTATAGGGCATTCTCTTCAGAGAAGCTACAGTAAAACTAAACAGCGGCCATTTTCCGAGGCAGAGGTTGCCATTTGAAGAAAATGCCACATTAAAGATATTCCGGATTTCATCGTTGCAAGGAGGAATGAACTTTACGCCATTGGTCGTATGAACAACATCGAATGCCAAATACTTTTAGACACGCGTGCGAATTTTACCATTATTAAAAGTGAAGTAGCTTGCCGAATTAACCGTCAACTTCTTTATATGGCACCCTCTATCTTTCTGCTAACAGTAATCGGAGAAACAGCGAATGCATATGTAAAAATGGAAATTACTATTTCTGTCAGAGCGAGTTTTTATCAAATGCTTATGTATGACATTTATGACCCATGCATTTATTCTCTGACTGGATTTTTAAAAAGAAAACACGGATTTGATCGGGACTTCAAAAATAATGAACACCAAAGATATACCTTTGTCTTGGAGTGTGACACAGTCACAGCAGAAGATATTTCATTGCCTGCACGTAGCGACTGTTTGGTGAAAGGAGCTCGGGAAGACCCAATATTATGTGGAATGGCAAAGAAAAGGGAATTCTTATAGCTGCGTCTCTCGTTAATACTTCAAGAAATTACGTACCTGTCCGAATCGCAATTAGCGACTTGCCCAAAATAATCCATAAAGGGGAGCAGTTACTTTCATGCTCTGCGATAACCAGCGTAATACGTGGTTGTATAAAAGACAGAAACAGCAGTACCGAACATCTAAACATGATTTTAAGCAATCTCAGTGGACTATGCAGAACAAGAGGTGTGTAAAGCTTCATTTCTGAATTCAATGTAATCTTCTTGTCTGCTTCAAAATACATCGGACGCACCGGACTAACTAAACATAGAACTGACAGTGGCAACTAGTTTTCGATTAAATAAGCTCTCCGAAGACTTCCACTCGCTAAGAAAGAAGAAGTAGATAAGCTCTTAAAGACATGCAGGAAAGCGACATGATCGAACAAGCACCAAGTCCTTGGCCTTCACCAATCGTCTTAGTGAAGAAGAAGGATGGTTCTTAGAGACTCTGGGTTGATTATAGAAAACTCAGTTGTGTGACAAAGAAAGACAGCTATACACTTCCAAGAATTGATGACACTTTAGATACCCTCTCTGGGTGGTTTTCGACTCAAGAGTGGATACTGGCGATCAAAAGAGTGGATACTGGTGATCAAAAGAGTGGATACTGGCGATCAAAAAAGTGGATACTGGCGATCAAAAGAGTGGATACTGGCGATCAAAAAAGTGGATACTGGCGATCAAAAAGTGGATACTGGCGATCAAAAGAGTGGATACTGGCGATCAAAAGAGTGGATACTGGCGATCAAAAAAGTGGATACTGGCGATCAAAAAAGTGGATACTGGCGATCAAAAGAGTGGATACTGGCGATCAAAAGAGTGGATACTGGCGATCAAAAAGTGGATACTGGCGATCAAAAAAGTGGATACTGGCGCTCAAAAGAGTGGATACTGGCGATCAAAAAAGTGGATACTGGCGATCAAAAGAGTGGATACTGGCGATCAAAAGAGTGGATACTGGCGATCGAAAGAGTGGAGACTGGCGATCAAAAGAGTGGATACTGGCGATCAAAAGAGTGGATACTGGCGATCAAAAAAGTGGATACTGGCAAGCGGAAATCCACCTAGTTGATTGAGAAGAGACAACGTTTACCACCTGACAAGGACTCTAGCAGTTTATTGCGATACCTTTTTCGGACTCTATAATGCACTTGTAACATTTGATCGTCTAATTGAGACCGTGTTGAAAGGACTCTCCTGTGAATTCTGTCTCGTCTACTCACATGATATAATATTGTTAGATGTTCATTTGATGAACACCTATAGAACTTTAGGCGGGTATTTTGAAAATTGAAGAGCGTTATTTTAAAGTTAAATCCTTCAAAATGCGAAAATTTGACATATCATCAAATTGGGACAAATCATCTCTGAAAATGGTGTAAGGGCCGATCCTGACAAAATCAATATTCATCAACTATGGAGTTTCCTCGGCATGTATACCTATAACGTATAAACGTCGGTTTGTAAAGAACTTGTAAAGAGAAGTACCTGACTTTCACTGCATAATGCAGTGGCTTTACTTTTCTCACAGTGAAATTATGATGTACAAGATATACAACCAAATTCTTGGAATTATTGGAATTATTTTAGCACCATATAATAGGAATAATTGGAATTATTTTAGACTATATAAATTAAAATTGGACGCTTTTGGCAACTTATGAGTCCAAACAGAATGACTTATTGATACTCACGTGCAAAATCAAAATGCAAATGACATTTAATTAATATCCTGTGAAATGAGCGACTATAGGCGAATTCTTGGGCGTCAAAATAGAAAATTATTTTAAAAAGTATCTTATCTCGTGAATGGAATAGAATGAACCAGATTCACGAAATATAATGTTAAAGAACTGGTCACATAATATTGCATATGGAAAGTGAACATATTTGATAATACGCTTACTATTTTTTTTTTAATTTTGTGTAATTTTTTTGATAAATTTATTTGAAAAACATACAGTATCTTTTGAACGGTTCAGTTAGCGCTCTAAAGTTTGTGGAATTCGTTTTCAAATAAAAAATTATGCATGGAATGATTAACAAGTTCTGATTTTAAAATGATTAAAAAAATAGTTGAAAATTGGGCAATATGTAGAGAATAATTCGTGCTAGCGTTTAAGTTTATATCATTCGTTTTTTAATGAAATATTATTCACGAGATGATATTCTTTATATCATTATTGAAATTTCTGATATTTTTATGATTTTTAAAACACCATTCTAAGATTGGAAGGGGAGGGGGGCTTAAAAACATTCGATTGCGTTTAAAATAAAAAATCTTCCAGTATTTACTGATTGTAATAATCATGTCAATTTTTTTAAACGCTCCATTCGTTCGTGAGATATCGGTTCCCCAGACTCATTGACTCACACACACTAAGGTACGTATATACAGATAGACAGGCATCACCTAATAAACGTCCGATTCGAGTTCAGAGACTTTTAAAACGTGCTCTTCGATCCAAAATTCGAATTTGAATTTTCGACTCCGTTATAATACTTTCCCTATACATTATACTATATATGTAGGGAAAGTAAAAATTATAATTTGTCAAGATTTTTTTTTGTTATTTGATGAAAATGAATAATTTAATTATTTTCATAGCATTATTTCCTATGGGGAATAATGATAATTTCTGGTATAATAACAATAATAAATAGAAGTAATTATTTGTGTCATTTGATCATACTCTACTTGATCTGCAATGTATCTAAAAAAAAATCTGTCCTATATCCTCTCTTAAATCGGATAAAAAGGAATATGATAGTTGTGTGCGAGTTACTGACCTCAGGTGTGAGGATGTTTCTACCGAAGGAGTAAGAGCGATTATATATGACACAAAAATGAACCGATCTGAAACTGTCACCAATTGTCTGCATATGATTTGCTTCTGAGTGTCATTTATGCGATGCAACAAAAGATTAACAAGAGCGTTCATTCCTTATCGTAGAATGGCAGTTGCTTCTCTCTAAGCTCCAATTCCTTGCTATGAAGGTTGGCAGGCGAAGCGCGAAAAGAACTGACTCCATGGTTAAATTAATGAGACCAAAAACCTTGAAAGAAGTGGTATTTATCAAAGCTATTTGGCAACGATCTTCGAAGAACGATATTACGAAACTAAATACCATAATACGCTTACGAAATGTTACATATCAAAATCACAGATTTTGAAGAAGGGAACTGAATGGATATCATAATATTAAAAATAAATAAATAAGAAAAAATAAACCGCGGCCATATTTAGCAGACGATGTTAATATTAATTGGACCAAGGGTGAACTGTTGTTCTCCGTAAAATGTAGCTATTCAAAGTTCATATTTTTGCGTTTTCCCTATTTTCTAACTATATTGATTAGGTTTTTTAATCATTTTGCAAGAAAATAAAGTAATCAACCTGCTTCTTTACATTGAAGTTTGGATTGATACGTTTATTAAATAAATAAATATTATATTAAATAAATAAATTAAATATCTATAGGGACTCTACCATAGACGAATCGTTGATTCCGTCCACTGGGAGATATTTCGTCTGTTTCTACGGCTGCAATTTTTTACGGTACCTAGAATGGTCATTCAGCCAGTTCAATCTTCTTCTAAATCCACGATCAAAACTTACGTTCCAAAATCTAAAAGAGTGAAAAAAAAAATTCTGTAATGGGCTGCACATCACTTTTCCTACATGATGCAATAACTGCAATAATGCACAGTAAAATAATGGTGTACCAGATCAACAGGACTGTGCTTTTGGCGTTGAATCAAGCTGTTTGGACGGCCGGGGACGGGAAAGGGTTGCAGACCCAGACCGTCCGACTCACCCAAGGACTAGAGCAGCTCTTTCAGCTTTAAGTTGCTCTTTCGTCGAAAACTCTAATTCTCTAACTAAAAATAAACTCTAACGGGAAAGGGTGTCGAACATTCAATTATATTTAAAATCAATAGGCTTTCAGTATTCACTTATCGCAATGATTGTGCCAAATGATTTTTTGAAACGCTCTATTTGTTTGTCAGATATCGCTTCCACACACACACACACACACACACACACACACACACACACACACACACACACACACACACACACACACACACACACACATCACCTCAAAAACGTTCATTTCGAGTTCCGAGATTCTTGAAAGTTGCTCTTTCGTCGAAAACTCTAATTCGAATTTTCGACCACGTCACCATACTTTTCCTATATATTATATTATGTATGCAGGAGAGCAATAATAAGTATGCCCAATCGATGAAAATAAAGATAGTTTGATTCTTTCGATAGATACCGCGATGTATCTTATACTATATGGAAAACTTAAGAACAAATAACACAATAATGCAGCAGATTTACGTTGCTCAAGTTTTCCTTATTCTTTCGCTCAAAGTGTATTTTACTTATTGATTCGGAAGATAAGATTTGGAAGACAAGATTCGGAAGATAACTTTTAAACAATGGCAGTCCGTTTATTCCTGGTTAAAAGTACTTACGAAGGATTCACTCATTTACAGAATAATGACTAACGTAACTAAGTTTTAATGTGAATAACATCTATGATTGGGGAATCTCCGGCTGAAATTGGAGTGTTACGAAAAATGCAAACAGCGTTTCTTTCAAGCATACATCTAGGGGGTGCGACCTCCCGGAGACTGTCATTCGCTCCCCACGGAGACATTTTATGTCAACCTAGTTTCTATTTATGGGACAGCATTTAGATGTATTTATATTGGGCAAATAGAAAACTTGCCCTCCTAAAATTTCATTCGCCTCCCCCCCGCCAAAAAGTCCTGACAGAAACAGTGAATGTAAACACTTTGGACGCTTATATCTACCAGCCTAATAGAAGAAAATGTAAAATATTTTTACTTAATTTGCCGGAAATATGGAGTTTATGAACATATAAAAATAGTTTCAATATTTTAATATTTAACTCTTTTTTTCGGAAAAACTAATAGATTTCTGTCGAGCCTATTTATGCCTCGTTTTAAGTCTAAACTATAAAAGATAGGTATAAACAGGAAGCGGCAAAAATATTTTATAGGAAATCCGGTTTCAAGATCAATAATTTGTTTTTGAAAAGTTATTATGGGTTTAGAGTAATCATCTTATCAAGTTGAAGAAAATTGAAAATTTTCCGTTTTTCGAGTTTGTAATGCTGATATCTCGAAAATTAAAAATGATATGCACTATAAGAAGTACTTTGTAGCCATTTAAAAGCCCCTACCAAGTTATATAATTAGATTTAGGTTCAGGTTCTGAGTTTTCGAAATAAGTGGTTATAATTCCGATATTTTAATATTGTGAACTATTTTGAAGATACGGATCTATTTTCGACATTTTAATGTTTTGATTTGTTTTGGAAATTTTTAAAGAAAACGAACCACCCACAAAGAAATATGTTATTAACTCAAAGCCATTTAGCTCCATCGGACTGGAGCCACTACCGATTTTTTTGTATTATAAATTTTTTAATTATACATCAGAAATGCGCAGTATCTCGAGAAAGGCGCACGGTAACGGTGTCATTCACATTTAAAAGTAAAATTACGTATAAATGACTATTTGTTTAAAAAAATTTAACATACAGGGTGGCCATAATTAAAGTAGAGGTGTTTAGAGCCCGATAGTGAGAAAACTGTTGGGCCAAGCTCAACCAAATTTGCAGTAAATACTATTTAGACCATGGGGTTTTGATTTTTAAAAGAAAAACAATAGTTCGGATTTTTGCCACCGCGGGCCAAAGTGGCGCTGTAAGGTCTATTTTTGGAGTAAAATAGGCATAGGAAGTACAGAAAGTTAACATTTTACATGCATTTTGAAAAGGACATCACATTTACATTTCATACGTATTTAGTACATTTTATATTTACATTTGCATCAAACATTTACATACGTGACATTAATTTTTATATTAGCATCATTTACATGTGTGATTCAATATGTTTTCCTCGCATATGTTCCAAAAAGTGCATTCTCTGAACAGCATTCTCTACTGCAGAATGCAGCAGATCTCCATTGATTTGCTTGACGTGCAATGTTATTCGGTCCTCCAAAATGGCCAAATTATCCACATTCCCTTGGTATACCAAGCGCTTTACATGACACCACAACCAAAAGTCACTAAGGATCGGATCAGGCGAACAGGCTGGCCACTTCATAGGAAATGCTCGACTAATTATTCGGTTGTCGTTAAAATCTGTCGTAGGACTTCCTGTACGCGCATCCAATATGAGAGGGTGCTCCATCTTGCATAAATATCGCAGATTCAAGACATCTATGCTGTTGAAGTGGCGGAATAACAAAGTTCATCAGCATTGTTCGATACCTCTCAGCATTGACGGAACTTGTATTTCGTATGCCTATTTTACTCCAAAAATGGACCCTACAGCGCCACTTTAGCCCGTAGTGGCAAAAATCCGAACTATTTTTTTCTTTTAAAAATCAAAATCCCGTGGTCTAAATAGTATTTACTGCAAATTTGGTTGAGTCTGGCCCAACAGTTTTCTCACTATCGGGCTCTAAACACCTCTACTTTAATTATGGCCACCCTGTATTTAATTTTGAAATTTCTTTTTCAATTTTTCAATTTGAATTTGAAAAATTGAGAGAGCCTTTCCCTGATTCGAGTTTCCCGATAATCAAAGGAACAAATTTCCAAAATTGTGGAAAATTAGTAACACAAATCGAAGTTTTCTTAAAACTATTTGTTGAATATATCTATCTCACGTATCACTTTTAGAGTGTCGTATCAATCTGAAAATCCAATCTCCGTTTATCGATAAAAATTTCAATCTTCGTTTATCGATAAAAATAACATTACCAAATTTTACTTGATTCGCTTAAATTTTTCGAGAGATATCGAAACTGCAGACTTATAGACATACGAATACATAGACAGTAGATATACAGACAGACATAGTTGAAAAGTGTTTATGACTTTGGTCATTCTGTCTGTCAGTCTGTCCGTTCGCACGATAACTTCCGTAAAAATGACTTTAACAAAATGAAATTTTAATATGTTGTGCAGACGGTCTGTGAGACATATGGGAATGTAAATGAATAATATCACCCAATTAGTTTTGGATTGAACCCGGATTGAAAAAGTGAAATACATTGAACCCCATGAGACATAATTTTTCAAACATTTTTTGGCAAAGTTAAAATTCACAAATTGCTTTGAAAATTTTAAGAAATATTCAAATTATCCTATTAAAATATATAAAAAAAATTCAGCAAAATATGTTAAGTAGTTTTTTAAATAAGAATTAAAATAATAATTACACCCATATCATATGAAGAGATCACGTGACCCACTTCAAAATAAAATATGGCATCCATCTTTTTTTCTCAGCTTCAAAATCTTGATTTTAAAAGTTCTTTTAAATTTAGATTTAGTGCTGCATCCATCCTAAAACCGCTTTATTTTTGCGTATTTTCTGTGCATCTATATTTTGTTCCAACGCAATGACAATATTTTTTAGTTTAAATGATCATCAAACTTTGATTATTTCTACAACGAAACCTAATTTTAACGTATGCAGGATGTAAACAAATCAAGCTGTAAGATGAGTTGTATAAGATTTGCTGAATTTTTTTAACTCAAAATTATTTAGCTCTGGAGTCTGGAATATGGCTAATATGAATGAAACATTCATTGATTTTACATAGAGAAGCAGACGATTCTATATTATTGCTTTTCAATAAAGTTTTAAGCATGGAGTTAGAAAGTACTTTTACCTCCATGGTTTTATGTTTTTAAGTAAAATAAATTCTTGTAGGACTGTGATAATTTAAAAAACATTAACGCTGAATGTATTGCATTTTAGAGATGTTTAAATAAAATTGCATTGCAGTTGGAAAGTATTTCAATGCTTTATGCACAATTGATCTTTCTTGTTAATATTTAACAAAGTTCTTGTAGGCACAATTGATCTACCTCAGCTTCGGTCGTGCTCTAGGTCTTTTCCGTTCGGTGTGGATATATAGATTTTCAGGTGCAAATTTTGGAGGCTTTCCACAGCAATTTTAATTGTTATCCTTTCTCTTTTTAAACCAAAATCGGCTTCTTCAGATTAGGATTCATCATACGTATTATCAGCAACTGTGGTAATAATGCCATTATTCGACTCCGTGCTCCAGTTCAATAATAGCTTGCAGCACAATCCTCAAAAGTAAGATCTCCTGGAGAAACTCATTTTTCTTGCAACCTATTCAACATTGACCATACACAGGTTTTGAAATGAAGGATTGTAGGATTTCTCCTAAAATCCTAGTGTGTTTTCAGCAGTTTTTCTCTGTTTGCGGATAAATATTAGGCCAGGCATCACCTAAAAATTCTCAGTTAATTTTCATGTGTTCAAACTATTTTTAACGTATCTGAAGATGGGTTTAGAGAAGTGTTTAGGTTCAACGTACCTAGAGAATGAATCTTTGTTACCAAACTGATTGTTGATCTTGGGATTTTGCTTTTATTTCAAGAAGTTCCATGAAAAAATATTTCTTCTTTACCTCTTCCACATTAAAAACTTCGCAACACATCTCAGATGTATACGTTGAATTTGGGGATCATAACACCTCAGAAACACATCGAATTTATTGAATAATGAAGAAATGATATAGAGAAATAGAAAACGAAACATTTAGTAAACCCTCCCCCCCCACCTCTTCTTTCGACGCTACTGGATGTACAGGTATCTAATTGTTCGCTATAGGCGATACATTTTACATTATACAAAAAAATCTGATGTGGGCAGCACATGACTTTCCTTATATAATGCAATGAATTTACTACTTTTACAGTAAAAAAATAAAAAGGTTATTCTTATAGTAGATACTTATATTCTAAGATATTGAATTTTCGTCAATTAGTCGTCATTTTCATTGATTTAGTGTCATTTCTATCCATTTGGCGAGATTTTCGTTAATTTGGCAACATTTAAAAAAGTCGCCTTGTTGGCGACATTCCACCAAATTCGGCGCCAAAATCTCGCCAAGCTTTATGGACGGAGAAATAAGTTATTCTTACAGCAGATAAATGACTACTGAGGTTCAAATACAAAAGTATTACTCAAAGTATCTTTTTTCATGAATGGAACGAGCTAGATCCACGAGAATGATGTCACCCAATTTATCGCATGGTGTTACATATGAAAAGTGAACATGTTTCCCAATGGGAAATATTTTTTTTTTATTTTATATGACTTTTTGATAATTTTTTTTGAAAAATGTACAATATCTCGAAAGCGGTTCATGTTAGTGTTCTAAAATTTATGCTAATCGTTTTCTAATGAAAAATTACATAAGAAATGTCTATTTCCGTAACTTTATTAGCGGTTTTGATTTTTTGACGAGTTTTTCAAAATTTTACTCGAAAATTTAGGGGGGGGGGGGTTCTGAACATTCGATTACGTATAAAAACAATAGGCTTCTAGTGTTTACGGATTGTGATTTTTGTACCAAATTTCGTTCAAATCGCTCCATTCGTTCGTGAGATATCGTCTCCACACACACACGCACACACACACACACACACACACACACACACACATACACACATACACGCATACACAGACATCACTCAAAAATGTTCGATTTGTGATCAGAGATGCTTGAAACGTGCTCTCCCGTCGAAAATTCGAACGAATTTTCGACCCTGTCGCAATACTTCCCTTGTACATTATACTATGTATATATGGAAAGTAATATTGCATATCCAAGGTAGTAGAAAAAAAATAGTAATAATCATTTCTTTGCTACACACAAGCTTGCTACAAGTAAGTTCCACTGTAGCTGAAAAATACGGAATATGAATGCATGACAAAGTTGAGTGGAATATCTTACTACAAATATTTCAACACAGAATTTGAATGGTAAATTTTTAAGGGAAAACCTTTTATTACAATAGTCCTCATTAATGTATGTTGCTATGCATTGTTACTCTTTCTACATTCTGCATACCTAGTAGTAGTGAAGTATTGCGACGAGGTCGAAAATTCGAATTCGAGTTTTCGTCGGAAGAGCACGTTTTAAGCATCCCTGAACTCGAATCGAACGGTTTCGAGGTGATGCCTGTGTGTGTGTATAGTGGCGTTGCCAAGGGCGGGGATTTGGGAGTCATGATCTCCCCTCTAGAAATCCATGGAACTCGTTGAATTTCGAAGAAATAATATAGAACACATTATTTTACATATTATATACACATTATTTCGAAGAAATAATGTGTGTATGTACGTTAATGTATGTGTGTGTGTGTGTATGTGTGTGTGTCTTACTGTTGTATGTCCTTAAGTCTGGTGGATGCGATATCCTACGAACGAATGAAGGTTTCGAAAGTAATTTAGTACGATTAATACAGCATGTGAATACTGAAACTCTATTGATTTGAAACGCAATCGGATGTTGGGCAACCCCCTCCTACCCCTCTGTTTTTGAATGAATTATTTTAAAATTCAATGAAAAATTATGAGCTTCAATAACAATACATAACTGATCATTTCATATGGAAATTTTCAGTAGAAAACGAATGATACAAACTTTAGAACACTAGCATGAAACGTTCTCGATATATTACACGACTTTCGAATGAATTTTTGAAAACTAATTAAGAATAAGCACCTTTAGCACTGTTAAATAAATAATCATGTCATAAGTAATTTTTCATTAGAAAACAAATAACAAACTGTACAACGTTAGTATGAACCATTCTTGAGATATTGCACTTTTTAAAAATAAATTTATCAAAAATTACATTAAATTAAAATGCATTAATGTCGTCCAATATATTCACTTCCCATATGTATTATTATGCAACAAATCTGTATCTAGTTCGTTCTATTTACAGAAGAAGATATATTTTATAATAGTTTCATATTTTGACGGTAAAGAATTCGTCTATTAGTCATTTATTTCACGAGATATTAATTAAATGCCAATTGCTTTTTGATGAGGTTATTGCGCGTGAATGAATAAGCCATACTGCTTGAATTAAATTGCCAGAATAGGCAAATTTTAATTTAAGGGATATTAATTAAATTTCAAAAGTACTGTAATTTATTATAAATTATATAATATATCAATAATATAATAAACGGGCTTACAACGTAAAATGCAGCGCAAATCAAGATGAATAAATAAGCATAAGTACATTTCAGAAAGCAATTGGATTTTCTTAATCAGTGCAAAATGCTTAGACCTAAATGCCCAAATAAGCGCAAGGCGATGTCGGCCAAACTGAAATGGTTAAACGGCATCACAATGTAGTGGTGCTACCTAGTGACACGAAAGTAAAATAAAACAATAAAAATCTGATGTGGGCAGCACATGACTTTCCCTGCAGACTTATATTCACGTTCTATTTATTTAAATTAAATTTAATTCACTTTTAATTCAATTTTCGTTCTCATTTGAAAACTGGACTTATTTTCAAAAATGGTGTAGGAAAAATACGAAAAACTAAAATATCTCGAGAACGGCTAGTCCTAGTGTAATGGCGTTGGTCTTATTCATTTCTTCGCTAAATATTACGTATTAAACAAGCATTTAATGGCTATATTTGAGCATACGTAGTTCTTAAGTTTAGATTTTGATGATTTTTGCGGGCCATTTTACAAAAAACGCAGGTTTTTTTTCGAATCATACCAAAATCTAATCAGCACCAGGGTGGCCTACAAGCGACTTTTCTACCAAATTTTGTGAAATTCGGTCCATTAGTTTTTCAGTTAGAGTGGATACAAGCTTTTGCGGGCCATTTCGCAAAAAAAAGGCGGGTTCTTTTAACCCAAGTGGTACCCAAAACTAATCAGCACCAGATTCGTGCACAAGTGACTTACCTACCAAATTTTATGAAATTCGGTCAATTAGTTTTTTAATTAGAGTGGATACAAAATCTGCACAGACAGACAGACAGACACACAGACAGACACACAAACACACAGACAGACAGACACACAGACACACAGACAGACAGACACACAGACACACACACAGACGTCACGCTAAAAATAGATTTTTCGTATTCTAGAGGTCTCGAAACGTGTAGATCCGTCGAAAACTCGAGTTGCGATTTTCGACATGATTCCAATACTTTCCCTATACATTACCATGTACTGCAGGGAAAGTAAAAATCTGATGTGGGCAGCACATGACTTTCCCTGCAGACTTATATCCATGTTCTCTTTATTTTAATTAAATTTATTTCACTTTTAATTCAATTTTCGTTCTCATTCGGTAACCGGACTTATTTTCAAAGGTGGCGTAGAGAAAATACGAAAAACTAAAATATATCGAGAAAGGCTAGTCCTAATGTAATGGGGTTGATCTTATTCTTTTCTTCGCTAAAAATTACGTATTAAACAAGCATTTAATGGATATATTTGAGCATACGTAGTTCTTTAGTTTAGATTCGGACGATTTTTGCGGGCCATTCAGCAAAAAAAGGCAGGTTATTTTTTTCTGAATCGTACCAAAATCTAATCAGCACCAGGGTGACCTATTCGTGACTTATCTACCGAATTTTGTGAAATTCGGTCCATTAGTTTTTTCAGTTAGAGTGGATACAAGCTTTTGCGGGCCATTTCGCAAAAATAGGCGGGTTCTTTTATCCCGAATCTTACCCAAAACTAATCAGCACCAGACTCGCCTACAAGTGACTTACCTACCAAATTTTGTGAAATTCAGTCCATTAGACTTTTAGTTACAGTGGATACAAAATCTGCACAGACAGACAGACACACAGACAGACAGACAGACACACACACAGACGTCACGCTAAAAATGGTTTTTTCGTATTCTAGAGGTCTCGAAACGTGTAGATCCGTCGAAAACTCGAGTTGTGATTTTCGCTATGATTCCAATATTTTCCCTATACATTACCATGTATTGCAGGGAAAGTAATTAGATGTGGCCATGCCATACGTCAGCCGTATGGCTGATCACTTCTATTTTTTTGTTCCTTTGAGTTCATATTATCTGCCTTTTATTTTATTCTATTTTATTTTTGTATCGTACACGAGTTCGATTTCCGGAGCTTCTGTAAAACTGTCCCCGTATCTGGGCAGAGCATGTGATGTGCGCGTTAAATTAGATCTGATAAACTTTCGGAGTGGTCGTGGGCAGGGAAAGGAGGGTACAGTCCCTATGGATGCCAACTCCACTGGGTTCCGATCTACTGAGATTCCGATTCTGCGGTATTAGGGAGGCAAATGATAGGCCTTTACCATGGTGTGGTTAGGGTGTTTGGAACAACAGAAGCTGCATTATTTCCCCCTTTGCCATGGACTTCTGTCTTATGGGTTTGTTCTGACCTTGGTTCAGACAAATGGGATAAGTAACAACAACTAATAACTAAGCTGTCCATCCGGTGCAATGCGAATATATCAAGTTTTGGAATATTTTCTCCGAGTTTCAAGTATACAATCATTCATAAAATACCATATGAAAATACGGCAAACGAATATAATTCCAAAAAAGATTCGAACGGTTTTGGTAATTAGAAGTATGTTTTAGTCAACATGTCGAACGTAAAATTTTTCGTGGAAAATATCATTAAATTTTTAGATTTATATAATTAAAGCCACAAATTTCTACCCTCTCCCTTAAAAAAATGGAGGTTTTTTTACTTTCCCTGCAATACATGGTAATGTATAGGGAAAGTATTGGAATCATGCCGAAAATCACAACTCGAGTTTTCAACGGATCTACACGTTTCGAGACCTCTAGAATACGAAAAAACTATTTTTAGCGTGACGTCTGTGTGTGTGTCTGTGTGTCTGTCTGTCTGTCTGTGCAGATTTTGTATCCACTCTAACTAAAAAACTAATGGACCGAATTTCCCAAAATTTGGTAGGTAAGTTACTTGTGAGCGAGTCTGGTGCTGATTAGTTTTGGGTATGATTCGGAATAAAAGAACCCGCCTTTTTTTGCGAAATAGCCCGCAAAAGCTTGTATCCACTCTAACTGAAAAACTGATGGACCGAATTTCACAAAATTCGGTAGATGAGTCACCTGTGGGTTACCTTGGTGCTGATTAGATTTTGGTACGATTCGGAAAAAAATGACCTGCCTTTTTTTGCAAATTCGCCCGCAAAAATCGTCCAAATTTAAACTAAAGAACGGGGTATACTCAAATATATCCATTAAATGCTGATTTAATACGTAATTGTTAACGACGAAAAGAATAAGACCAACCCTATTACACTAGGACTAGCCGTTCTCGAGATATTTTAGTTTTTCGTACTTTCCCTACGCCACCTTTGAAAATAAGCCTGGTTACCGAATGAGAACGAAAATTGAATTAAAAGTGAAATAAATTTAGTTAAAATAAAGAGAACGTTAATATAAGTCTGCAGGGAAAGTCATGTGCTGCCCACATCAGATTTTTAAAATTAGATTTAGCATTCTAGATCTTTACCTAACGCAGGGTGGATATAAGATCTGAGATTAAAAAAAATTCCCTTATATTTCCTAGATTTCCAGATAATATCTTCAAAAAATTCCTTGATATACTTCCCTATCGACTTTTACTGAATATAAGTTTAAAAATCTGATGTGGGCAGTACATGACTTTCCCTGCAGACTCAAATTCATTTTTTTCTTTATTTCTTTAATAATTCATTGAATTGAGTTTAATTGCACAAAATAACACTAAATTTGCATTTTCAATTCAATTTCTGTTTTTATTTGGTAATTGGACATTTTTCTAAAAGTGGCATAACTAAATGCGAAAAATCTCAAATATCTCGCGAACGGTTAGTCCTAGAGTAATAGAGTTGTTCTTATTCTTTTCCTTATCAAAAATTACGTATAAAACAAGCATTTAATTGATATATTTGAACATACGTAGCTTTTTTTTTTAGATTTTGGTGATTTTTGAGGACCACTTCGTAAAAAAAGGCAGGTTGCTCTTTTCCGAATAATACCCAAATCTAGTCAGCACCAGAATATCCCACAAATAACTTATCTACCAAATTTTATGAAATTTGGCCAATTAGTATTTTAGCTAGAGTGGATACATGACATTTTTTGCTGACCATTTCGTAAAAAAAAGGTAAGTTGTTCATTTTCGATTAATACCAAAATCTAATCAGCACCAGAGTATCGTACAAGTAACTAATCTACCAAATTTTGTGAAATTTGGTCAATTAGTATTTTAGCTAGAGTGGATACATGAATTTTTTACGGGCCATTTCGCAGAAAAAGGCGGGTTCTGTTTTTACGAATCGTACCAAAAACTAATCAGCACCAGGGTCATACCCAAGTGACTTACCTGCCAAATTTTATGAAATTCGGTACATAAGTTTTTGAGTTAGAGTGTATACATACATTGCACAGACACACAGACAGACAGACAGACGTCACGCTAAAATAGTTTTTTCTTATTCTAGAGGTCTCGAAACGTGTAGATCCGTCGAAAACTCGAGTTGCGATTTTCGACATAATTCCAATACTTTCCCTATACATTACCATGTATTGCAGGGAAAGTAAAAAGCATAAAAAGTCAATTAATATAATTAAAAGTTGTAATTTGGAGTAACTAATAAAATTAATTACTTTCAGCATTGAAAAGTATAATAATCAAAGTATAGTATTTATGAAGAAGTTCTATAAGAACAATATTAATACAAGAATATTAATATTTTAAGTATTAAAATTCTAGATAAGCTATGCAACTCAGCTATAAACTCAGCAGGGTTTTGTAAAATCCATTCATGAATTCACGTCGTTAAATATCACTTATTGCAATAAGATTATGCATAGGCAGAAGCAGTACTTTTTTAATCTGCTTTTCCTGTCATATGAAATATCTTGACAATTTTCAAACAATTAAGATAAGAGGGATCACTGAGAAACGTTGAAATTTTGAAACTCTCTTCTTTTTTTTAAGGAGGGGTCCAGGAGGGTGTAAAGGAGGTGTTAAGGAGGCGTCCATTAAGGAGGCTGTCTCCAACAATGAAACGCGAATAAGGAGTTCTACACATGTGTATTCGTGAGTCGGAAGAAAGCGGTGATTTCCTTAAAAATTCCAATTTCACTGATTTTACAGTTTCTTTTTAAGAATTCCCTGATTTTTCCAGAATGTTGATATTTCCTGACTTTTCCCTGGTTTCCTGGTTCTGTATAGCTACCCTGTAACACAGAAAAAATATTATACTCTTCTGCTTTTTATCAAAACAAGAGAAATATTACGAAAAACTTTTTTTTTTTTTTTTTTTTTTTTTGCAAATGGGGGTTTTATTGAGCAATTCTAATATCAATGAGATAAACTCTGGATATTATTCTGGGATGGGTGAAGATATTTTGAGCTCCGGAGAAAATGTCACACGCGTTTGGATTCATTACTCGCCACTGATTTCGATTCGAGCCTGGGTTGGGCTTTCTGAACGGGGTTCGGGCTGAGCCCGCATCAGCTCTAAACTCTACAAGTAGATTGAAACACACTGAATTCCATTCGAAAATCGATACACATTGGCGGAGGATGCCTTTTGCGACAAGTAATAAAACAGCCTGCCGGGACGAAAAGCCGCAGAGCGAGTCGTGTAAAAAAAACAACCAAGCAGAGAAAACAAGAATCTAGCCCGGAGCCTAAATACGAATGCGAGTCAAAAGGAAGTTAGGAAGTTGAGTCTTTTTTGAAGGGAGAGGTGGAGTTAAAAAGCATATGTGAAGGTCGACATGTTTTGTAGGGCAAATGTGCGAGCATGCTGAGTTGCCTCAACTATGTGGACAAGCCACATATTTGTAGCTTCACGAAAACGACTTTGCAATAACGTCGTTCTTGGATCCGTCGCTCCGCGAGATTGCACCTGCTTTGGCCTTTCTTCCCAACTATTTCGTAACACCTGTATTCCTCGTCTTCAGTGTTGTTGTTATTCGGATTACGCAACAACAAAAACGTAACTGAATGGCGGGATTTTAAATATTTGCTCGGGTAGTTTGGAATTAACCTGTCGTTTTGACTCATTCCTCTTCCTTATGCTACAGTCGAATAAACTCTGTGTTGTGTGTCGGCGAGCCAATAAACTGTGACGTCATGATTCTGAAAAAAGTTACGGTTAAGCGGTTTTAGTAATACAAGTGTTATTCGAAATCGTCTGATGTGTAAATTTATGGAATTTTCTAAAAAATGTTTACCATTTAAAGTATTTACTTTGACCTAGTAAATAAACCACTTATCCAAATATGTATAAAGAATATGTGGAAAGAAAAATTGTTTTAGCAATTATAGTTTATTTTTAAGAGTGAAAAAATAATAGGAAGCAATTTGAACTTTCATTCTTATTAGAAACTATGATATTCTCAGAACTTTTACCCCTTTATTTGGATTATTTTTCAACATGTGAACTTCTTTGGTAAAAGTAAGTAGAAATTTCATTTTAATTTCATTTCGGAACTGTTTCAATAACTTTGTAAATTAAATGAAAAGTACTCAATATATATATATAAATATATATATATATATATATATATATATATATATATATATATATATATATATATATATATATATATATATATATATATATATATATATATATATATATATATATATATATATATATATATATATATATATATATATATATATATATATATATATATATATATATATATATATATATATATATATATATATATATATATATATATACAGGTGTGTGCTCCAGTTATGGCTACATTTAGAAAAAGTGCAAGTTTGAAATTTATCTTGCTTAATTGAAGAAACACCATGAATTGATGTGAACACCATGAATTGAATATGATACTCATAACATTTAATAGTAATTTTAATTTACTTTGAGGTAATATCAACAATATTTTACAAAATTTCTGTTTTTCTTGAAATTTTTAAAAACAAACAAAATCTTCCACTTTGCACCAGTTTTGGCCACCTTTAGAATGAAGCCTATAAATATTTCTTTACTTCTAGAATTAATTAAGGAACAAATCCTACCTTTTACTTGCTAACATATGAAATTGGTGATTCAAAACAATGGAAGAATAAAAATTTTAAAATCTTGTTGCTTAGTAAAAACCTTAAGATATATGAGAAAAGAAACGCATTCACAGATTTATTTTTCCGGTGAGTCCCATGGTACAGATAATAAACCAACGATGGTACATATAATCAAAACAATGTTTACAAAATGGAAGCACGAAATTTATTGGTTGAATAATACATTCAATTGTTAAATTTGCAAAATTGTTACAATGTGGTCAAAACTGGAACACTTTATATATATATATATATATATATATATATATATATATATATTCCAGCGACAATGATAAAACTGTGTCTTGAATAAATTGTACAAGAAACTTTTGAAAGATTGTTAACAAGCAAATATGCATTCAGCAGGTCGCAAATTTGCCGACTTTTATTTTTGAATAAAATTTTCCGACGTGCAAAAAGAAGTTTTTGAAGAAGTTTTCTCTCAGAGGGGAATTGATTGATCTTCTTTCTCTCATCGATCACCGGCTGGCCAGTCGAGTTGTCGCTCCAATGCACTACTGAGACAATTATATCTTTTCTCCTGTAGTTCAAATGAACCCTATTTTCTCTTCCTTTAGACTTCAGATCTAAGGGAAATTTCTGATATGTGCGGTTTCCACATTCCTCTATTTTTTTTTAAATGCATCTTAATATCCTGTTTGTCGTAACTCCATATATCATAAAATCTTGTGAAATTTCCAATCTCGATATTATTTAGACATCAGTTACCTAGTGCATCTAATTTGCATGGTTAAGATGCTCGGACGTCATTGTAAAGAATCTACGTCTTAGTGGAGACAAAACAGCAATCTATTTCTGACCATTAGACTCTCCATTGAGCTACTGTGATGATTACCTTTAGTTCTATATTTGAGGTGAAAATAAAAAAAAAATCTCTTACATAAAACGTCTCAATAGATACAATTCACCCAAATTTTCCGATTTTTAAAAATTTATGAAATGAACAGGGAGGGGGGGGGGGGTAAGGCACCAGTTTTGCACCTTGTTCGATTGACCTTGTAGACGTTCCCCGTAATCAGAGAACGAGACACAAACAGTTCTTATGGATTTCATTGATACTGCGGCAGAAGTTGTTTAATTCAATGTATTCCAAACATGGACATCCATAAGAGGGGTAAGGTATACGTCTGGTTCTTGAGTTTATTCCACTGGGCTGGGGTTAGTGGTTTGCTCGCTCCTGCAAAAATTTCTATGGGTGCGCATGATTCCAAATGAAATTCAAAATATTGTTGATTAAAGTCTTTTGTAATTTAAGACAATTTTTAATAAAAATATTGTTAAAAAACTGTACTGAAGTTTCAAGAAAATGTATGAAAATCGGTATGAATTCATCGCCCAACTTTTATAATTTAAGGGTAAACAAAGCTGCAATAAAGTCAAGATATACTAGTAAACATCATGATATGAAGTCAATGTGAGTCACGGTATGACTTTAAGGTGCCATTTTTCTGTTCAACAACTGTCTAACATAGGTCAGTCATTCAGCATCAAACTTTCAATTTCAATTTACAGAGATTTTAAATATTGCTAGCTACAAATATACATGGTCCCTATGAAAGTCCTTAAATACCCCAATAACTTTGTAAGGAAAAGTTTATGAGTGTACATATTTAGGTCTATCTATAGTAAAGTGACCGTGCCCGAGCGAATAGAAGGGATTGCAGCGACCTTGCGAAGAATTTAAAAGGTTAGGATACGTACTCGGCATAATAGCCAACGGACCTACCGTGCTGATAACACCAGTTCTCGATAGATCACAGAAGTCAAGCAGCATCGGGCGCGGTTAGTACTTGGGTGGGTGACCACCTGGGAACACGCGTGCTGTTGGCATATTATGGGCGCGGTAGCCCGGTGGTTTGCGCGCTGGATTTGCACGCTGCCACAACTGCCGCCGTGCTCATGCGGAGTACGATCACGTTAAACATGTGGGTCCGTAAGTCCTTCCGAGAGGTTGGTGTTAGGGGAAGGAGGGTACGGTCCCTGTGGATGCCTCCCCCACTTGGTTCCGGTCTAAATTGGGTGGCACTTCCCGGCCGTCCAAACAGTTACTTTACACCTTTCTAGTAGGTCGGACGGTCTGGGTCTCAACAACAACGTACTCGGCATCAAAGACGTAAAATGCCAATTATAAAGTTGTAGAGCATTGTTTCATGAGTAGAAATCGACACCAGAAACGCACGAAACTTGTAAATGGAAGGCAATAAATATTTTCAAAAAGTCGTATCATCACGACCTGTAAACAAGGTGACACCTGAAATGCTTGTTAAAGTACGCTGTAATATTCTTTCTCGAATTGAGATGTGCATTGTTGCTGATGGAGGGCATTTTGAATAGGCTGTGCATTAGATTCCTGTGCATGGAAGTGTTGCTTACTGTAGCATTCCTGAATAGGACAGGCATTAGCCAATAATTATGGCAATATTGTGGCAAATAAATGCCTTATGTAGCAGCTTTATTGCCGATTATATTGTGGCAAATAAATGCCTTATGTAGCAGCTTTATTGCCGATTCCTTCTCATTAAATAATGTTCTACAATCTTGTAATTGCTTTGTTCGTTTATTTCGTTTTGTTACCAAGTTCATACATAAACGTTTTAATTCTCCGCTAGTGGCGCTGCAAGCTATTTTTTAACTTTCTTTATATACATAATGTATAAGGAAAATATTGTAACGGGGTCGAAAATTCGAATTCGAGTTTTCGACAGGAGAGCACGTTTCAAGCATCCCTGATCACGAATCGAACATTTTTGAGGTGATGTCTCTGTGTGTGTCTGTGGAGACAATATCTCACGAACGAATAAAGCGATTCGAATGAAATTTGGTACAAAAATCACAATCCATGAATACTGGAAGCCTATTGTTTTTAAACACAATCGAATGTTCAGAATCCCCCTAAATTTTCGAGTGAAATTTTGAAAAAATCCTCAAAAAATCAAAACCTTTAATAAAGTTACGTAAATAGACATTTCTTATGTAATTTTTCCTTAGAAAACGATTGACACAAACTGGAGAACGCTAGCATTAACCATTCTCGAGAAATTGCACATTTTTCAAATAAATTTATCAAAAAATCAAATAAAAAAAATATATTAACTGTTAAGAAACATGTTCACTTTTCATATGTAATAGCATGCGATAAATTTGGTGACATCATTCTCTTGGATCTAACTCGTTCCATTCACGAGAAAAGATACTTTGAGTAATACTTTTGTATTTGAACGCAATAGTCATTTATCTGCTGTAAGAATAACTTATTTCTCCGTCCATAACGCTTGGCGAGATTCTGGCGACAAATTTGGCGGAATATCGCCAACTTGACGATTTTTTTAAACGTTGCCAAATTAAAGAAAATCTCGCCAAATGGATAAAAATGACATTAAATCAATGAAAATGACGACTAATTGAAGAAAATTCAATATCTTGGAAAGAAAATAAGTATCTACTATAAGAATAATATTTTTTAACTGTTAAAGTAGTAAACTCATTGCTATATTATATATATTGCTATATTATATTGCTATATAATTTATTACTTGGGCGCAAGTGACGTTCCATATTTAGATTTTAATTTAATTTCAAGGATTCCATCGTTTTAAAAATTAAAATACAGAATGAAAACTTTTATTGAACTCATTTCTTCTGCTCTACCGAAACTGACGTAAAAGGCGCGCATGCCTAGTAATTAAATATAGGAATAAAATAAAATTTTTCCTGATTAGTTTAAATGATATTTCCTTTGAAAGTCTCCATTGTTCATTAAATTATTTTCCTAGGAAAGTTCTCGAAGACCCCCCCCCCCCCCCAATGACTTCAGAATAAAATATTTCCAAGCGTACACGTTAGATCTATAGTAAAGGTCCAACGAATAAAAGTGATTGCAGCGCCCCTAGCAGAGAATTGAAGAAGTTAGGAATACGAACAGCAAATAAGGCGAGATTAAAAAAAATATGAATTACAAATCACAAAATATAAATGCTTTAAATCACCAAGTATAGGAACATGCCAATTTAGCAAAAACTTTAAAACGATATAGTAAAGCCAACCAAGTTGTTCGGTAAAAATTAATCCTCAGACCCTCATCTTTGCCTGGCGTCTCATTCTTGACTCTCTGCGTGTTAAACCTTGTATGGTTTTTGTCCATTTTTCTTTGCCTTTAACGACACGTTTATTGGCTGCGCTGAATTGTTTTTATGAACTACAGTTATTTATGTATTTTTTAATTTAAATATTTGTATTGGTATCGGATTTTCCGAAGATTCATATGCAAATCGTGTCTCACGGTTATGGGTTGTGTATAAGTACTCATGTTCGCCACATCTTAAACAATTTATAGTGCCACTGCTGAAAGACGTAGTGACGTCCGAAAGCGCTCTGGATTGTAATTTTATGTTGTAATTTAATGTGCCTCATAAATGGTGTTAATATTAAAGACCCTTTTCATCAAACAACTTGACCGTCTTTACTATAATATTGTTTTAAATTTTGTAAAACTGCTGCTTGTGAGAACAACACAATTAATGCTTCCTCAAAGAAATCATACACATACAAATTACGTGACAATAATTGTTTCTAGGGTGTTTTGATCTCTCTTGATTAGGTCAAAACAGTGTATTTACTTAACAAACGCTGAACAAGAACTGTAAGGGGCAAACTAATTACTCGGTGTTGATATTTTTATGACTGGGGTCTCGTTCCAATGTCTGTTGCCTTCGCTATAAATCCGCTTTTGGTATCCCAAATATTGTTTTTTTGGGGGGACCTGCCACCTTACTTTACTACCAGGAAGTACTGGCTCCTGACACAGAAAGTGCTCCTGACACAGAAAGCAAGTGAATAGACCAAACAGTCATTACCATATATTCCATCGAATAATTATTAAACATGGTCTATCACTCAGTATTATTTATCTAGTGGCTAGGTTTTTATAAAAAATTATTCATACTTCAATAATTGTTGAAATAAAAAAAATACTAAATCATAAATTCTAAAAATACTAGTGGCAAATGAAAGAGTTAAAAGTGGCCAAAAAATTCATTTATTATATGGATATATGTATATAAAAAGAAAAGAATAGAAATGTCATTAATTAGCTTCAACAATAATATCTCACATATTAATTGAATAACCAAATATATATATATATATATAATAATTGTAGTTGGAAAATCCAATGAACAAAAAGTAAGAAGCTGCAACACGTTAAACCTAACTTTCTAAAACACCCACAGAATAAAATATAAAACAGCAAATCATCAATCAAATGAAAAAAAATACAAAAAACGAGTTATCAAGTTACAGGAAATCAACAAAATTCAAAGGTATGGAAACGAATAAAGAAAAACTTAAAAAATCAAGCTATATCGCTATACACGTGGGAAAAAAGGGCTAAGCCTAAAAAAATGGAAATGTTCACTTCGTAAAATTCGTTCTCAAGTCCAAGTATTTTGAAGGAGCAGACACAAAGTATGTATGTTTCTGAAGAAATAGATAGATTATATCTATAAACTATTTCTACTTATATATATATATATATATATATATATATATATATATATATATATATATAAATAAAAATTGAAGGATTTTAATCGAAAATTATGCATAAACTACTGTATGTACAAAAAACCCCATCTCAAGCATATCTGTTACAAATGAGTAACTATAAGCCAAGTCTAAGGATAAAGATAGAAGGTTACATATCACTACATTGGAAAGGGGGATGAGAAGAATATTAGGATTCAAAAATCACAATTAAAAGTATATAAAAGTAAATAAAAATAAAAATAAAACTCTGCAAAAATGAGAATAGGCAATAATAATCAGCTCAAGACAAGAGATCAAGAATAGAGAACAATCAATCGAAACCACACAAAAAATGTCGGTCAGTTCGAAATTGCATTCTCATCAGGACAGCCATACAATTCGAATTAAAACCGATAGAATAGCCAGTTTCTGACAATGGCGATAGTATTTAACTATAGACACCATTGGAACTGTCTACTGGCTAGTGGAATTAGAAAAATAAATCAATTGAATTATACAAAGCTGAAAAACAATACCTCCACGAACTGTAATGTGAAATCAAAAGCATAGCACCACGTGTAAGATAAACTAGTGACTGAGCATTTCACCTCACTTCGTCAATGCGAGTGGGCGAGCATTTCACCATATATATATATATATATATATATATATATATATATATATATATATATATATATATATATATATATATATATATATATATATATATATATATATATATATATAGTACGGAGAATTAAAATTGGAATTTTGAAATAATGTTAATCTTAGCTGTTACTTCTCATTTAATAAATTATAAATCGAGACTTAAACTGTCTTCAAAGATATTGATGTCAGATTTCTTAATGATGAGGTGGGTCAATTGGAATAAAGAAGTAGAAAACTTACATATTGTATGCGATGAGGAGACGGTCTAGGCCTCTTTTATCATCATTGGGCTTGGATCGATGAACAGTTGAAGGACTCATGCTAACAGAAATGACACCTTATTTTTCTTTGGCCGGTTTTAGCTTCAGCAAAAAATTATCGTCGAATTAGGCAGTATTGCCTACAACGTTGAGTTCTGGTAATGTCGATGTCTTGGAACATGACCGAGGTAGACTGGTATATGTCGAAAATCCTTAAAGAATAAAAATCAGCAACACTGAAGGAAACCGGGACCCATCGTCCTAAAATCAGGCTTAATTTAGCCTTCGTATCATCGTTTACGTAGAACTTGACTATGCTGATCAATCAGTACGGCTCAAAAGCAAAGGTAGTAGTAACATCGGATCCATAGTCCTAAAAATTGAATTTAACTACATGCAGGCAACATCATCAGTCTAGCAAATTTTAATAAAAAGGTTAAAATATTTTAAAATGAAAGTGTATTAATATACATTACTGAAAATGTCATATTCACTATGACACTTACCTTACTTTGCCACCTTACTTAGTTCTTGCTTGACGTTTGTTAAATAAAGACACTGCTTTGACCTGATGAAGAGGAATCAAAACTTCCTAGAAACAATTATTGTCACGTAATTTGCATATACCTGCTTTCTTTAAGGAAGTACTAATTATTTTATGAATTACAAAGTTGTGGAGCATTCCCTAATTAGCAGGAATCGGCATTAGTATTTTAGCTACAAATGCCGGGGTGGGTAAAGTACACAAGTACCCCAAAATCTTAAATTTCGAATAATTTGAGTTCTAATAAGCATTACTAAAATGCTATCTGGTTATTGTTTTTACATAATGTATCCAGACATAACATTTCATGGAGATATGCTCATTCATTCTTGAGCTATCGTGCTCCCCCTCCTCTCTCTCTCTCTCTCTCTTCCCCCCCTCTCTCTCTCCCTCTCTCCTCTCCTCCCTCTCTCTTTGTCACACACACATCCATCTTTTAAAAAGTGTTCGAAATGTGTTCAAATCTTAAAACGTGCTTATCCGCTAAAATTTCGAATTCGAAAAAAAATGGCATGTATGCACGTATTTATGAAATAGCTTTATTTAACATTTTCTTATAAAAGGGCAGTATTCAAATAAAGGGCCTTTCTTTCGCCTTCATGGAATTGGAATCGCATTATAAAAGGAATGACAATTTCTACATGATTTAACTAAAGAAGGTTTTTGCAAGAAGAATGTATTCTGAAAATGGTACGGTAGATTTGGACGTTTGAAAAATCCTTTTCAATTGAAGGCAGGATATTCAATTAGCAAAACAGCAGGGCACTTCCGTCGTGTAATAAAAATACAGCGTATAAACATAATTTAATCGTATTTATATAAGTAGAATATTTGTGAATAGTATAGAAGCATTATGTGTTGTATTCAAGTGTCTCTGAACGATATGAAAGAGCTCAGCTAGTTTCAGTTCTCTCTATTTTAGACGAAATGATCTAGAGCTCGAGAAACAGAACCCGTGATATCGTCGTGTTTGGTGTCCTCTTTAGCATCTTCCAGCCTTTACAGTACTAACGCCATTGAAGCACAACAGTCAAAAAGTTCACCTTTCCCTGTTTGATTAGTTAAATTTTGTTAGTCGGTAAAACATCATCTTTTTTATACGGGCCGGAAATTTACTTGAATTCAAATTATTTGAATTACATGTTTTCGGATGTAGGAGTTATTACTTACTGTATGTATGAGTATAAACACACCATCCATTTTACTTGCGTTTGAAAAATAAGATCATGAATTATTGATAACATGGGGATGACTCTACTGAACTAAATGGTGTCACTGCTGAATAATTAATCAATGGTGTCGCCATTGATTAGTTATTCAATGGTAACCGCATCCTAACTGGAAACAAAGTAAATGTTTCTACCAGAAAAATTCTAAAATCTTTGCTTTAAAGAGCTTTGTGCTCACTATTCAACGCATTTTTTGTACCGTACAGACGATCGTTAATGACAGTGAAACCATGGTCCTACATCGTTACTGGATTAAAATAAATATTTCCGCAAGAAAAATTCTTAAATTCTTACTATAAAGAGTTTTGCACTCGCTGATCGACTGCAAAACTTACAATGACCTTATGACAATGGCCATACAATGACAGTTGAATAAAGTTTAGCGCAGGACAACCAATACTATTGATATGTTTTCGAATGGATGAGATTTTACTGTAGCAAACTATTAACACACACACATTCTAGTTCACACATAATAGAATGAAAATTTCAAATGAAGGAATGAAAATTTACTTACTATATTTATTTACGAAAGGAAAACCCTGAAAGAAAATGGACTCTTTGGTTGAAAGCCTGCAAAGTCTAAGCTTCATTATAAATCCTTCACTGTTTGCAATAAAGAAATCTCAAAGAAATTTATCGTAATGTATCATCACAAGCATATTTAATATCCCAAGTGTATAGGGGTTGAAACAAGTGTTATAGACTGCGCAAACTTAATTATTAAACAATATAATTTCAAGTATGAGTAATTTACTCAAGCAGTTTCGTTTGCCGTATGATAACAAGTATGCACACTCCGTACCAGTGCAAATGTTTGACCATAAGAGTTTGTTCATGTTATTCATTTTTAGTAAGGTGAAAGTACGTTATTTTGAAATAGCTAACTGCAAAAATAATACTTTATACACAATATTTTTATCCGATTTAATAACTTATAGCTTATTGATGAAAATTTAACGTAAGCACCACATTCACCGACAATTCCTGGAAAGCGTATCCCGAAACTTTTGCGGCATTTGCCATTATTCTCCAGTCAGGACGAGATTATTAAAACTGCTTTTATGTAATTGAAAATAAAACAAGAAATATCAATCATGCATAAAACATTGATTATGAAACACTTTCCAACTGAACTGCGATTTTATTTAAACATGTGATACATTCAGCAGTGATATTTTTTAAATTATCACAGTACTGCAATAATGTACTTTACTTAAAAACTTAAAATCTTGGAGGTAAAAGTACTTTCTAACTCCATGATTAAAACTTCATCGAAAAAGGCAATGTATAAAACCGTCTGCTTCTCTATGTAAAATCAATGCATATTTCTTTCATATCACCTATATTCCAGAGTCCAGACTCTGGAACTAAATAATTTTGCGTTAAAAAAATTCAGCAATTCTTATGCAACTTATGTTACAGCTTGATTTGCTTACATTTTGCATACGTTAAAATTAGGCTTCGTTGTAGAAATAATCAAAGTTTGATGATCATTTAAACTCAAAAATACTGTAATTGCGTTGGCGCAGAGTATAGATGCACAGAAAATACGCAAAAATAAAGCGGTTTCAGGACGGATGCAGCACTAAATCTAAATTTAAAAGAACTTTAAAAATCACGATTTTGACACTGGGAGAAAAGATGGATGCCATATTTTATTTTGAAGTGGGGTCACGTGATCTCCTTATATAACATGGGTGTAATTACTATTTTAATTTTTATTTAAAAGAACTACTGAATATATCTTGCTCAAAATTTTTTTTATATATTTTTATAGGATAATTTGAATATTTCCTAAAATTTTCAAAGCAATTTACGAATTTTAACTTAGCTTAAAAAATATTTGAAAAAACTAGGTCCTATAGGGTTCAATGTATTTCACTTTATCAACCCGGCTTCAATTCAAAACAGATTGGGTGATATTATTCATTTACATTCCCATATGTCCCACAGACCGTCTGAACAACATACTAAAATTTCATTTTGATAAAGGCATTTTTACTGCAGTTATTGTACGAACGGACAGACAAACAGAATGATCAAAGTCATAAACACTTTTCAATTATGTTGGAAAATATTAAAAAATGAAATAAAAATGATTTCCAGTGGAAGGATTGATGCTAATCTTGCCTATAGATAATAGCAAATATTTCAGTGGCTCATAAAAGTAAAAATATATCAACTTTGATTTAAAATTTAGCTCAAGAATTCACGCTAACAATTCGTAATTTTCGAAGCTGTTTACCTTGTCAGTAATCATCAAATATTTCATCAATCATATAAGTTTGAGAATAAGGTAGATGATACTATATACCAAAAAAAATATTCTTTCTGAAGATATCTTTGACATAAAATATCAAACTTAAAGATCTTTTACATTTATTAACTTTCAATGAATAAAAGTTTTCATGGGTATCCACCAGTCATCATCATCATCACCATCATCATCACCATCATAACTCATCGTGCCTAGTGGTACATAAGGCCTTCAGCTTGCGTCGCCACCCTGGTCGATCCTGTGTCGCAGTCCTTGCTTCTGACCAGCTCGCCCACCCCCATCAAATTTCTCTCCTGCTCACCAGTCTCCTCCAAGTAAGCTTGGGTCGACCCCGAGATCTATCGTATCCACCAGTACTCTGATATTAATCAGAAGATTTATAATTATCTGTGAGATTATAATAAATCTACCGTTATGCTTATGAAAATGTCCAGAAATTTGCAGCATATTGTTAATAACTCTTCCTCAATTACCCATCGTTTCTTTAAACGCTTTCGAAACCCAGTAAGACTCTCATTTGCTTTGAAATTGAATGAGATTAGTTTCGGAGTCTCCGCCCTGCACATGTCAAGTAAATCTATTTTCAATTATTTAATGTTCAGAAACTCATTTAAGTCAGACGGACCGACGCCAAAATGTTCAGGGACGATAATTGAGATTGCAACATTGACAGACAGACCAATTAGGATTACCTTTGAAAGTGTATCTAATTTCAATATATCCTACTATGGGCTATACCTATTGGAAACCTATAATTGACCCTTCTGAAGGAAAAAAGATTTTGATTAAGTATGGAACAAATTTGGAAATATTTGAAGGGTATTTTTTTTAAGGTATTGAATATACATATTCATAATTGCTTTAATTTTAACTGCCTGAAATTTGGATATGGTGAGTGGGTTTCTTTACTAATAGTTTATACAGCCACTTGTTCTCTCTTATACACTCTTTTGAGGAGAAAACATTGTTTTTCTGAACATTTTTGAACTCGAAATTTCGTTGGAAAAGCACGTTTAAAGAACTTCCGAACAGAATGCGAACACTTTTTGAAAAATGTCTGTCGGTGTTTGTTTGTGAGGTGTTGGAATAATAACTCAAGAAGCAATGCATGTATGGAACTATGGAATGTAGTCACAATGAATATAACTGCTACTAGGTGGCTATAGTTGTTTAAAATGAGGTGGTGAGTCATGTATATCAAATTAGGCACAGTGTGAATCACAAGAACCCGTCAGAAAGGAACGTTCCTAAAAATGAGGAAGACGCTTCCATTGCAGATAACATATCCTATCCATGGACAAGTTTCACGCTTATTATGCTCACATAAGCATGAAATAACCGTTAACTTCAATGGCAGAAAGAAAATTTGGTGCAATTTTCGGCCCTTTCTGTGCTTTTGAACTTGGCCTTTGAGTTTTGTGTGGCCTAAACTACATTGTATACGAATTTTAAGCCGGCTATGTAGACAAACTGAAATTGTCAGTTCTCATTGAAGTTCGCAAAATTGCTGCAAATAACATGTTTTTTTGCTATTATAGTTAACAGTTATTCCATATACGCGCAAAATAAGTTCAAAACTAGCCCATGGATACTATCTGCACTGGGAATGTCTTCCTTAGGCACAGTCTGTCTACTGATCGAAGGATCAAAGACAAGTAGCTAGTTAGCAATTGTATTTGGTTTTTTGATCAACAGTTATATTTGATACTTCGATCAACAGTTGTATTTCATACTTCGATCAACAGTTGTATTTGATCTTTTTACTTTTGCGGCAGCAAAGACATCTATCAAAGATGCCACGCGAGCAATACCCGAATTATAAGAACAGAGGAGGAGCTAGCTTTTGCTCAGTGATTATAATGTCGGTCTACAATGCATCAGGTCCCTGGTTCGGGACCACGGCGACGCAAAATTGCCACACTTTCCTTATATACATAATATATAAGGAAAGTATTGTGACGGGGTCGAAAATTCGAAATCGAGATTTCGACGGGAGAGCACTTTTCAAGCATCCCTGATCACGAATCAAACATTTTTGAAGTGATGTCTGTGTGTGTGTGTGTGAAAGTATGTGTGTGTGTGTGTGAAAGTATGTGTGTGTGTATGTGTGTGTCAGTGAGTCTGTGGAGACGATAACTGACGAACGAATGGACCGATTCGAACCAAATTTGGTACAAAAACCACAATCCGTAAACACTGGAAGCCTATTGTTTTTATACGTAATCGAATGTTCAGAACCCCCCTAAATTTTCGAATAAAATTTTGAAAAAATCGTCAAAAAATCGAAACCACTAATAAATTTACGCAAATAGACATTTCTTATGTAATTTTTCATTAGAAAACGATTGACATAAATTTTAGAACGCTAACATGAACCGTTCTCGAGATATTGCACATTTTTCAAAAAAATTATTAAAAAGTCATATAAAATGAAAAAAAAAAATTCCTATTGAGAAACATGTTCACTTTTCATATGTAATACCATGCGATAAATTGGATGACATCACTCTCGTGGATCTAGCTCGTTCCATTCATGAAAAAAGATACTTTGAATAATACTTTTGTATTTGAACGCCAATAGTCATTTATCTGCTGTAACAACAACTTATTTCTTCGTCCATAACGCTTGGTGAAATTTTGGCGACGAATTTGGCGGAATGTCGCCAACTTGGCGACTTTTGGAAATGTTGCCAAATTAACGAAAATCTCACCAAATGGATAAAAATGACGCTAAATCAATGAAAATGACGACTAATTGTCGAAAATTCAATATCTTGGAAAGAATATTAGTATCTACTATAAGAAAAAACCTATTTTTTTTACTGAAAAGTAGTAAATTCATTACATTATATAAGGAAAGTCATGTGTTGCCTACATCAGATTTTTTTTTATTGTAAAACTAGTAAATCCATTGCATTATATAAGGAAAGTCATGTGCTGCCCACATCAGATTTTTTTTTGATAAAACGCAGCCTTGTCAGTCCAGGACTGAAGCCTTTTCTTCCTAAAACAAGCTAACTACTTCTTTTTGCTCTGCCATATTCAATAATTGAACTGAAGTCCTCCATACATACATACATCGTTAGATTAATTTTCAAATATACTAAAACCACAGATATTTTCATTTTGCAAAAATATTGCATTGAAGCCCTTTCTGTATGGAGCAATTCAGTTGATATATAAAATTTTGTATGACTTCTGCGATTGCTTAGTTTTCGTGTGAAACGATGTAATATGATAGAAAATTTCATAGAGAAGAAACTGTTCTTACATCTTCCTTTATTACGAATTGAATCATTCAAAATCCTGTACTTTTCATAAATGCTGCTTTCCTTTTAATCCGATGAAAATCTCAGATAACATCTACTAGTGACAAACTAAAATCCTTGACGTAAGCAGATTATGAAGCGCATGATGTATCACTTTACAACAGTTTCAGGGTAAATTTGAGCAATCAAGTTAGGACTTTGTGTTAACGAAAGGCATTTTGCCGGGTGATTTCACATCCTGTGGTGCTCGGGAAGACCTTTTTAATCCGTCGGTTCAGTATACATTAAGTTCGAGAAAAAAAGGTATATGTCCAACTCACGACTTTCCCTAGTAATTCACAAATTTCATTGTTGTGGGGGAAAGTAACACAAATGAGAGCTTTAGATTTGATCGCGCTGAAAAACAAATGTTTTTTTTTTTTACTTTCTATTAAAATAATAGTGAATAATTGTATAGTGAATAATTGAGTAAAATAATAGTAAATGATTGTTTTGTGAATAATTGAATAAAATACAAGTGAATGCTTGTATAGTGAATAATTGAATAAAACAATAGTGAATAATTGAATAAAATAATAGTGAATAATTGAATAAAATAGTGAATAATTGAATAAAATAATAGCGAATAATTGAGTAAAATAATAGTGAATAATTGAATGGAAAATAGTAAATATTTTTATTTTCTCATACTATGTAGTATAGAGAAAGTATTGTTATCACGAAAATTTTCGAATTTGAGATTTTTATGCCAATATATATTTTAGGACTTCCTGAACACGTTTTAACTATTTGAGTGATGTCCGTCCGTCTATCTGTAAATCTGTGGTCGATTTGCTGTGTACACGATAGCAGTCACAAATATTAATGGATTTTCACGAAACTTTATAGTCTGTTTGTTATAGAAAATAGCATAGGATAAAATGTGACATAATTATGCATAAAAGGGGTCATTTATGGCTCAATGATCACGGGACTTAACAGTTTCAACCACTGTTGTGAAAAATAGCCGCGATGCATTTTTTTTTGTTCGTGACGTCATGAGCCCCCTCGGAGCAAGTTACCCCCACCGGGGGGTACATTGTCAAGTATGGTACCAATCGAAAGATTTTTCTCGATACCTTTAAAGTGAAGAGTAACACTTCACCACTGTAATCATTTAGACTCATAATACCGATTTTTCAAAAAAAAAAATTCTTGTAAAATTTGGAAAAATAAAAATCACAAATCACTTAAAAAATGGATTCTGGTATAAGAAAGTCGAGTAGAGTCTCACTCCAATTAATTATATTTTAATTGGAAAAACAAAAATTCAATATTTTTACTATTATTCAGTGTTAATGCTTTGCAATTACTGTTTTACAAGAAATGAATAAACACCGTTGTTGTCGATTATTTAGAGCTGTTCTCAAGATATTAGAAAATTCATTTTTCCCACATAGCTAAATATCTCTAGAAGTATTGAAGTGATTATTTATATGACATTTTGTACGCTTACTGTAACATCATAAATATTCTGGTATGAGAGAGTCGAGTTGAATTCGAGGTTATTTTTTTGTGATTTCTTATATTTGATATCAAACATGTGCAATATTACGAAAACGGCACATGTTAACGTCCTATAAATTGCCATTCTTTTTAAATGGAAAAATGCGGCAACTGCGGTAGAATAGTATAGGTGGCTGAAGGTAGGAGAAAAGTTGTCATCGCAGCAGGAGAGATGAAATAAGAACCCCCCCCCCGAAAAAAAAAAGAAGCAGGAATGTGAGACACAGACTATAAATGAAGGGTAAAACCCTTCGAGAAGTAATTTAAGTAAGAAGTAATCTGATAGTAGCTCTTTGTAAAAACCACGGAGGAAATACATAGCAGAAAAATGAAACAAGGCGATAAGAGAACAAATTGAAGAGCAATAACAGACGAATAAACAAAATAAAAGTGACAAACGAATAAACAAGAATACAGACACCTTCTTTTGTTATGTTAGATTACAAAAACTCATCTTAAAAGCATTTCGTAAATTAACAAGGATTATATATATGATCCCAGTTTGCAATTTTCGGATTAGTCGTGTTTTTTCATTACTTGTGCAACGCCTCCTCATCATTACCCTGAATACTGGATGACCTACTGAAGTTTCATCTTAACAGTCTGGGGAAATGGGCAGTAATCGATTATGATGAAATACATCTATTAAGACACAACATAGCACATCACTTTGAGTTAAACTTTTTAGATTAGGGAATTTATATGCTACTAACATTTAAGCCTCTCAAAGTCAGGGAAATAATCCTTTTAGAAATTTCCAACAGTCCTTTCAAACAATCCTTTTAAAGTTCCATTTTTGCAATATGTTTTATTTTGTTTAATAATGTATGATGCTTAGCGTCGAAAATAGTCGTCCTAAATAAAAATCTTGTTCCGTTAGGTTCTATCCCGTAGTCAGTACAATAAGTGTGCAAAGTCTTAGCTTTCTCGAGTATGGACAAAACTTCTGATGGAGGGTTTGAAAATACTTTTCGACCTCACTCTCTCCATTTTGTTGGAAAAATCGAAAACTCGGTTCCGTTAGATTTTGTCCTGCGATCGATACTATAAGTATGCAAAGATTCAGCCTTTAAAGTCATCTAGAGGGCCTGGAAAGACTTTTAGACTCCCATTTTCTCCTTACCGTGTGGGGGAAGGGTAAATCGAAATTGCAGCTCCGCTGGGAATTATTCCACGGTTGATATTATAAATATGCAATTGTTTAGCTTTTTAGATCATTGATAGCGGTAAGTCTGACTTTAATTCAGCAGATCTAAATTACCAGAGTGCAATTTATGAGATAAATAGTTGCGATTGATAAATTATCATTGTATTTTTTTTTGTTGTTGTTGTTGTTAGAAACAAATACCGATCTTTGCTCCAGCGGCTTTATTTCTTTCACTTTTTATAGCATTTAACTATGCGGAGAAGTGACAACTAAAATTTCCCGAAAATGACGCGTATTGTCTTGTGACGGGGGGAAGGGGTCGAAAATTCGAATTCGAATTTCCCACAGAATAGCAAGTTTCAATTATCTCGAATTATCAGTTCTAGTCAAACATTTTTGAGGTGATGTCTGTGCGTATGTATGCATGTCAGTGTGCATCCGTAAGACTGAGGACGCAATATTTTATGAGCGAATGATGTGTTTCGAAAATAATTTGCTACAGTTATTACATTATAGTCAATGAACACTGGAACCCTAGTGATCTAAAACACAGTCAAATGTTTGAAAGACCCCCACCCCCACCCAAAATTTTTGAATGTATTTTTGAAAAAAATCATAAAAAAATCAGGAGCTTTAATAATAATAAAAAATAAATAATCATTTCCGATGCAAATTTTATAATTTTCATTTTATTAAATGCACTTTTGAATAATAAAAATAAATAAATAAAATAAAAGCTTTTAAAAATCGTTTATTAATTCTTCGAATGTAATCACACAAAAATACCTTTTATTTTTTGGGTATCCCAGGTATGTGTGTTCTCTTTTCTGTACATGTATGAAATGTTACGGGAATATCAGAAAATGGCATTGTCGAATTTCTATCCGCTTATTTCAAAACAACACAACTTATCCCAAAACGCATTAACATCTTTCTTCTGTTGTTGTTGTTGTTGTTGTTGTCGGTTCCCTAATATTACATTTAAGGAAGAATGAGTGCACTGCTTCTACATCTTTCTTCTACAACCTCGAATTCGAATGTAAACATATTTATATCCTTTCTGGCATTTCCCCCCCCCCCCCCTTGCGAGCGTAATCGAAACAGGCAGCTCTGGAGACGGGCAATCAACCTATCGAGCCAAGATCACGCCACTTTCTGCCATGCGGACGTGGGCGCGTCTCAGAAGCCTAATGGCTCCCCGCCCAGAAAAGAGAGAATTTTTCAAAGATCCCACCCGAAATTTCGCTCAAATTAGTCAGAGTGTGTGGGCCAGGCGTATGGATACGCAGCAGGTGTCGATGTTTCGCACAGCGCACACCCTGCGGTTAGAACGCTCGGAGGCCCAAGATAAAATCCACGAATTTTGCGCAGTTATTCCATGACACTTGAGACGATGGGTTAGTTTGGAAAGAGTACATCTTCACATTTAAGGCATTCTAGATATCCACAATTTATTATTCTTTACACCCTGTGAGAAAAGGAAGCAGGCGAATGTTTTAATAATATTAAAGACTCTTCGCTGGCAAATTTATTGCTTCAATTCCACTTAATTTTGTTTGGGAAGCAGTCGTAGTCCAATTTGTATACAAGCATCTCCTCCACCCCTCGCCCTCCCAGTAATTTATTTCGTGCCTCAGCTTAATATTTTTCACTCTACGGGAGATTCTTGATATTCTTCATTCCACGGGATTCTTTTTAAAGATGGTTTGGCATAGAAATTTCTCCGTTGGCGACATCTGTCCATGCAGTTGACAAAAATAATAATAATAAAAAAATAATAATACTAATAATAATAAAATAAAATAAATAAATAAAATAACATAAAATAAAATAAATAAATAAATGAAAAATGGGGGCAGCACATGACTTTTCCTACATAATGCAATGACTTCACTTCTTTTACAGCGAACTAATGGTTTACAAAATATAAGGCCTAATGTTTTTGACATTTAATTAACATAACATTAATTGAAATAGGGCGCTTTTGGTAACTTAGTTCAAACAGGCTGATTTGCTCATACTAACGTGCAAAATCCTCCTTAAAATGCAATTGACATTTAATTAATATCCCGTGAAATAAATGACTATCAGTGAATTCTTAGGAGTCAAAATGCAAAACTAAAAGGTATCTTCTCTAGTGAGTGAAACAAACTATATCTATGAGAATGGTATTAATAGATTTGTTGCACATTAAGAAAAAATGTTGCATGTAAAAAAGGAACATATTTTATAATACTTACAAGTAGCCCACTGCGGTATAGAGAGTAACGAAAAAGCAGATCGACTGGCAAAAAAGGGTCAGCGATTATTCAAACTACTATTGAGGAAATTCCTTACCATAATGTAAAGTCAATCATTAAATCGATTTTTAGGAATAATTTGGAAAAAGAGCTTTCGGAAAGGAATTCCCACAAACCCTGATGGAAAAACATCTCAAATCTTTCTGACTGGAAGAAAGCCGTAGCAGAATTCCGCCTCGCTACTGGTCATGACTGCCTTGCCGGGCATCTACATCGCATAAATATACTTGATGACCCTTGTTGCATGCTCTGCCAACTTTGGGAACCCATGGACTATTCTCATCTGTAACGCTGTCCTGCGCTCTCTGCTACACCTATGTGGGAACGCTACTGGGAAGCAAGGGACCGAATGGGACCATAGGCTTTCTTCTGTTGCCTTTTGTTATCTGTTCTCGTGTTCTGTTGTTTGGTTGTCTTTTGTACCCGCCATTGGGGAAAAAAATAAAAAAATACTTACAAGTGTTAAATTTTCAGAATTTCTTTAATAAATTTATTTGTAAAACGTTCAATATATCGAGAACGGTTTCTTGCTAGCGTTCTAAAGTTTGTTTTATTCGTTTTCTAATGACAAATTAAGTAGAAAATGAATATTTATTTAATTATACACTGGCTTCCAAAAGTTAAGCACGGACGGTTAAATCAACAAAAATGGAAAAGTAAAGCTTTGATTAACTCAAAATTGTACATGAAGGTAGCAAATGTATTTATGCATTAAAGAAAACAAGAATTATGCACAAAGATGAAAAAATATTTACTTTTCGTAAGTTATATGACGAAGTCACATTTGGATCATTAACAAAATAATGTTTAAAGGCAAACAAACCAAACAAAACTTGCATTAATATGGTATGTGACCACCTACCCCGAACCTTCACACAAACTTAATAACGATTTTCCATGTTTCCAATGAGGTGATCAACCATCGCAGATGCGAACAATGGCCATTCCTCCAATAGGACAGTTTCCAACTCTCTGAGACTGGCTGGAGGAGGTAAACGTGCAGAAACAGCACGCCCGAGAGCATCCTAAATGTTTTTAATGGGATTACGGTCGGGGGAATACGCCGGCCATTCCATACGAGAAATGCCCTCACTTTCCAGGTATTCGTCAACGATGTTAGCTTGACAGGGACGGGCATTATCGTCTATAAGGAGGAAATCAGGACCAACTGCTGCAGCGTAGAGTCTCGCAATTGGGTCTAGGATTTCATCCCGATACCTCGCAGCCGTCACATAACCGCCTTTAAAGATGTGCAGCTCTGTGCGATATCCCATTGAAATTCCAGCCCACACCATGACGCTGCCACCTCTGAATGCGTGATGTTCAATGGTGTTCTTGGCCTGATTGCGTGTGCCTCGTTCTCTCCAGACCCTTACACGCTTATCATCTGATCCCAGGGCAAATCTGGACTCGTCCGTGAACAGAACGTTGCACCAATCAGAGACAGTCCAATTGACATGTTGACGACACCACTTTAATCTTTCCCCTCTGATTTGGACGGTTACTGGAACACCAAATCGTGGTATTCGGGCGTACAGTCCCTTCACGTGGAGCCTGCGGCGCACAGTACTGGCAAATACTGTCTTACCAAGCGCCGTTGCAACCATGGATGTAACAGTTGTGGAGGTCGTTCGTCGATTCCGCTTGGCTACTATAGCAATATACCGATCATCAGAGGGGGTGATAACCCTTGGATGACCGTCCACAGGTCTCCGGACAACTGTTTGACTTGTTTGGAATAGTTTCCATAATCGAGAAATTACCGAATGATCAATGTCAAAGAAAATAGCGACATCTTTGATTGACTGTCCTGCTTCAATACGTCCGACAGCACGACAATGCTCACTATCTGTCATTCGTCTTCTTTCAGCCATAGAAACACGAATATCATCAAAAATAATCCTACAAAAGTTATAAACACTTCGTATCAGTATTTAAATGCACCTCCTCAAAACCTTCAGAATGCTGGTGTCTTCAACGCCTGCCTAATTAGCATCCATCCGGACAGTTAATCGTGATTGGCTGTAACATACGATATTTGCATACTGCCATCTACATCCGCAACGATTTTCAGCTACTCAAATTCAAATACTCTTTTCAAAAATGAAAATTTGCATTGTGTGCTTAACTTTTAGAAGTCAGTGTATTAAAAGTGCTGATTTAAAGAAAAAAGTCGTTTGAAAATCGTGCAGTTTACTGAGAATGGTTCATGCAAGCATTCTAAAGTTTGTATCATTCTTTTTCTAATGAAAAATAACTTGATTATTTATTTATCAATATATTATTTATTTATTTATTACAATATGTTATTATTTATTTTGTCCCGCGGTAACTACCTCTTTTAGGACACGCCCGGTTAGAGCGCGAAGAAGAATAAAGCCGTGTGTATATACCAACATAAATTTATTTACACTATATAAATATTTACACAATATTGATTTAAAATACAACTTCCCATATTCCAAATGGGATGCATACCAATCTAAGGTAAACAAATACAAAAGTATATATATATATAGTCTCACAGACTAAAATGGAAAAGATGGTAATTAAAAGTTACGATTAACTATCCCTATGTTATATGTAATCATCCTTAAAACGGAGAGAGAGGTAGGTCAAAAAGTACATAATAACAAAAAGTCCCAGATGGGTAACTCACCGAACTTTGCAGGCCTTCGTCGGTCTCGCACTCCTTTGGATAGGAGCCGATCTTTTCATGTCCCCTTTTTAACGAGTCGCAGTTCCTTCTCCTCGCTCCTTTTTTAAATTTCTGAAAACTCTCTCTCTCCAAGATTTTAAAACACGCCCCTGAGGCGCATACAACTATCTCATTGGATTCTGGGTCTTAACCCCTTGACCCCAAAGCAACGCCATTGGCTTTTAGACCTCCAGAAACAAAAAGCCCCTTCTCAAGCCCCTGCGAAACGGATATGCTTTCGGCCACTAATTCAAACAGGCCGCCAGCCCTATGATCCGTCCGAACCGGGCAAACGTTAAATCTTTCGGTCAAAATGCGATCTCCAAAGAACACTCTCCGACATCCTGTTTTCTATTTCTTCCGAGTGCAGCTGGCCAAACGAAAAGGTTGACCCCAAAAATAAATATATAAACTCTAGATCGCACCCCCGAAAATATTGGATCATGGGTTTACCGCGTGACATATTTATCGATTAAAAGTGATTATTTATCTATCAATATTAAAGGTCCTGTTTCTTGATGATATTTTCAAAATTTGATTCGAAAATTGCAGGTCTTCCGAACATTCGATTGCGTTTAAAATTAGTTGGGATTCATTCACTGATTGAAATAATCGTGCCAAATTACTTTTGAAACCCTTCATTCGTTCATGAGATATTGCGGTCATAGACACACACACACACATCCGGCAGTCCAAATAGTTGCTCTATGTCTTAGGATGAGTCGGACGGTCTGCGTTTTCGACACACCCACACATGCATTAACATACACACACTAGACATACACACATTAGACATACACACACTAGACATACACACATGCATAACATACATACATACACTAACATAGATACACACACATCTACATGCATTAACACACATGCATACGTACTAACACACATGCTAACATTTAAACACACATGCATACGTACATACACCATGGCCCCCACATCCTAGGGCGGGCCCCCTGGCCAAAATTCGTTAAGGGCCCCTATGGGCTGCGGGCCTTTGGACATTAGTTCCACTTATCCCCCTCCCTTTATGGCGGACCTTGAAAAAAAAAACGAACACTCAAAAATTCATGAACAATTGAGCATTAATAATATATGGGAGGGGGGGGGCGTAAGGAGCGGCTACCGTGAGTTGCACAGGATCCTAAGATTTTGCATAGGGGCCCGGAAATTTTGTCAGCGTCTCTGAGTACAAGTAGTGTTTCTTCCTGGAAAAATGGAAACGATGCGATGGTACGGCGATCGTGATTGATCTTTTTGTCACGCCATATTTTTAAGGACAATGACCGTGGACATAGCCACGAATTGGGCCCTCTTTGATAAAAAAAAAAATCAGGTTACAGTTGTTATTTTTCAAATTTCCAAAAACCAGTGCCTCCTTTAATTTTTATTTTTATTTTTTATTTTTTTAGCAGCTGTCAATTAGAAAAAACCCTGAAAGGAGCACGGCTCTGCCGGGCCCCCTTTCACATCCGTTTGTCCCGGGCCCCCTGGGTGTAGCCGTGCTAGCCACCCCCTTGTGGGGGGCATGATACACACACGCACGCACACTAACATACATGCAAACACACACTCGCGCTATATTCGAGTTCAGGGATGCTTTAAAAATGCTCTTCTGTTCAATCCGAATTTCCGTTCTCGTCACAATACTGTCCCTATAAATTACATACTATGTCCGTAGGGAAAGTAAAATATGAGTGTCGTCTCTAATATATTGTTTTTAGTACAAGAGACGGTCGGTTTAGGGGCAGCTAGATAATTTTCGAATTAGCAGGAGCGAATTGTGTCGATTAAGATGGCAAGTTAGTATATTCCTACTTTTAGATACACTGACGCTAATCGAGTATGAAAACTCAACCCCTCCTTCTCACCATAAAGCAAAGTTTTAGGTGAAAAAATATTGGCTTATTACTGCCCAGTTAGCCAATTGTATATCACTAGATATATAAAGGCCTAACGTCATCAGATACTTTGATATTTATTTTTCTTTTGCTTTTGGAATTTAACATGATTTCCGCCAAATTTAACCCCTTCCCTTCCGTATGATATATTAACTTATTTTTTATCAGGCATATACATTATCGCTCAAGGTCCGTGCTAATTTCCCACTCAAATTTTCAATCTTCTACTTATGAACTGCGATTTTCATACCATTTCTTAAGACTTGATTGGACGACATTTCGATCACCCATTTACGTGTGATTTTATTGACATCGTAGATTTCCCCTTTAACTCATTTATTTTCCTTTCGACAGAAAATACACCTCCCTCTGCTACCCTATATTTTACATTATTGACCATAAATTGTTTCCCATAAATTGTGTGTGTGGCTCTAAACCATCCTAGCTTCCACGCAATGCATCCCATCCTTTGCTCCCCCTGTAAGCGGTCCTGCATGCTTATTAACTTTACAAATATAGACCGCGGTCAAAGTAGCCCTTATGTATTCATAGAAATAATAGTGTCAAAATAATCCAATTCAGTCCAATCTGAGAGCAAGTTTAGGCAGAAAATATTTTTAATGTTAAATTCTTTATTTTATAAAAAGAGGAAAACCTAAACTTCATTCTACAGGGTAACTGAGATTCTTTGTCGTAGAGGGGATATTTTAGGGGGAGTGGAGGGGAGTACGTATTTTATAGTGTATCTTTAATATTTTTTGTACATACTCAAATTTCATTAAAATCTTTACCCCTTCTGGTTAAGTGCATTAAAATTTCCAGCTGTTTTTTCGAATTTATTTGATAGTTACAAAATCTAGCAAAATATGTAAATAATACACTAAAATAATCCAGCAATTCAGATTGATAATGTAAACAATGACTGCTTTTGAATTTAGTTTTTTTTTCATAATTCTTTTATAAAACAAAAAGAAATAAGTATCTAGTCTAAAATAAAACGCACCATCACACATTTAAATTGAACGCTAAACCACAATATGCGAAGTTCACAGCATCCGTACACAATAAACACACGTGTCTTATCTGATCTCCTTCAAAGTGTAACAACTGTATAACAAACAACACCATTCATTTCTAACAAAAAAATTCGGTTTTCATTCAACTTGTCAGACGATTTTAACGCAATTCTTTTGCCCAATGTCAATATTGTCAATGGTAATTTCATGTTAAACTTCTGGCTGTGCACAAGTTACAACTTAACCAGGTATTTGACGTAACGTCATCCATCAAATGGGATTATCGTTTGCTGCGCCGTTGCACTTCGTTTAGTTTGCGCACGCTTTTTGATCGAAGTGAAGTGAAGAAGAATTTTCTTTTTAAAAAAAATGCGGTTGTTGACCCCAATATAAAAGTATGCGATATATGGAGCTTGAAGAGCGGTTTTCTGGAATGCTAATGCAATTATTCTAATCCAGAACCATCCTAACTACATTCCTTTTGTTAAAATAGACTATTTCATGGAATAATAAATTTATTTTGGAAAAACACTGCTGCGTTAATTTTGCAGGTTTTCAAAATTCTTCACTGCAAGATTGAAAACTTCTTTAAAATGGTCCCTCTTTATACAATAACGAATAGCATCAGGAATAGTCATTTTGGCCATTTTAACTTTCTTATAGTGTATAGAGAAAGTGTTATCCACCCCCCCTAATTTTTGAATCCGAAATTTTGGATTGTGTGTGTTTGTACGTGAATCTGTGAAAATGATGTCTCGAATAAATTAAGCAAACCAATTTGAAAAGGGAAAACTTGAACAACATAAATAAGAACAAATAACACAGTAATGAAGCATACAGCTGTTTCGAGGATACGTTAGGTTAGACCCCCCTTTGTCAGTGTAAAAGAACCAACAAACAGCGAGGGATGGGGTGGAAAACCAACAAATCAACAACTCGGGATTGTTGGAGGAACCATTAAACCTGAGTCCATTTCTCTTTTGGACTTCGGGTTTGTTGGTCCTCTTGCACTGATGAAGGGATTCCAGCGTATCCTCGAAACAGCTGCATGCTGCATTACTGTGTTTTTTGGGCTTATTTACGTTGCTCGAGTTTTCCTTATCCTTTGCATAAAGTGTATTTTACTTATTAAAAACCAATTTGAATTATAAAAGATTATTGAATCCATGAAAATGAGAGACCGATTTGAATTCATAAACATCATTCATGAACAACAGTTGGATACTTGGTTTTGGGGGTTGACGGACCAAAGGGAGGCTTTAAATTAATCAATCAATCACCGGAGCCGATTCATTGGGTTTATAACCTAACTGTGCCTCGTCATGGGATTTGATATGCGACGATACTAACATAATGATACACTGACTTCCAAAAGTTAAGCACGCAATGTAAATTTTCATTTTTCGAAAGTGTATTTGAATTTGAGTGGCTGAAAATCGCTGCCGATGTAGATGGCAATATGCAAATATCGTATGTTACAGCCAATCACGATTGACTGTCCGGATATATGCTAATTAGGCAGTCGTTGAAGACACCAGCATTCTGAAGGGTTTGAGGAGGTGCATTTAAATGCTGATGCGAAGTGTTTCTAACTTTTGTAGGATTATTTTTGATGATATTCGTGTTTCTATGGCTGAAAGAAGAAGAATGACAGTTAGTGAGCGCTGTCGTGCTGTCGGACGCATTGAAGCAGGACAATCAAAGAAAATATGTCGCTATTTTCTTTGGCGTTGATCGTTCTGTAATTTCTCGATTATGGAAACAATTCCAAACAAGTCAAACAGTTGTCCGGAGACCTGTGCCCGGTCGTCCAAGGGTTTCCAGCCCCTTTGATGATCGGCATATTGCTGTAGTAGCTAAGTGGAATCGACGAACGACGTACACAACTGTTACATCCATGGTTGCAGCGGCGCTTGGTAAGACAATATCTGCCAGTACTGTGCGCCGAAGGCTCCACTTGAAGGAACTGTACTCCCGAGTACCACGTTTTGGTGTTCCACTAACCGTCCAAACCAGAGGGGCAAGATTAAAGTGGTGTCGTTGACATGTCAATTGGACTGTCTCAGATTGGTGCAACGTCCTCCTGTTCACGGACGAGTCCAGATTTGCCCTGGAATCAGATGATAAGCGAGTAAGGGTCTGGAGAAAACGAGGCACACACAATTAGGCCAAGAACATCATCGAACATCACGCATTCAGAGGTGGCAGCATCATGGTGTGGGCTGGAATTTCAATGGGATATCGCACAGAGCTGCACATCTTTAAAGGCAGTTCTATGACGGCTGCGCTGTTTCGAGATGAAGTCTTAGAACCAATTGCGAGACTCTACGCTGCAGCAGTTGGTCCTGATTTCCTCCTTATGGACGATAATGCCCGTCCCTATCGAGTTAACATTGTTGACGAATACCTGGAAAGTGAAGGCATTTCTCGTATGGAGTGGCCGGCGTGTTCCCCCGACCGTAATCCCATTGAAAACATTTGGTAGGTCCTCTGGCGTGCTGTCTCTGCACGTTTACCTCTTCCAACCAGTCTCAGAGAGTCGGAAACTGCCCTATTGGAGGAACGGCCATTGCTCGCATCTGCGATGGTTGATCACCTCATTGAAAGCATGGAAACTCGTTGTAAAGCTTGTATGAAGGTCCGGGGTGGTCACATACCATATTAATGTAAGTTTTGTTTGCCTTTAAACATATTTTTATTAATGACCCAAATGTGATGTCATCATATAACTTACGAAGTGTAAACATTTTTTCATCTTTATACACAATTCTTGTTTTCTTTAATGCATAAACACATTTGCTACTTTCATGTACAATTTTGAGTTAATAAAAGCTTTACTTTTCCAATTTTGTTGATTTTACCGTCCGTGCTTACGTTTTGGAAGCCAGTGTGTTAAATAAAAACTTGCTTTTTAAAAATGCAGGACATCACAAGCAATGCAAGTAGGTTGGCCGTTAACTCTCTTGCATCCATCCACGGTATACAATATACCAAAACATGCATCTACTCATATGTTTAAATCTATCAAAAATAATATATGTTAAGCATTTTTAAATCAATGTTTGGAATATCGGAACATTATTTTAAAAAATCGAAAAACGTCATAAAGAGATAAGTATGTTGAGAAATGATATTGGAACGGCCGTTTTATTTGTAATTTGTCATTTAAAAGATAATGGCGTAATTCGTAGGGTTCTTACTTGCGTTCGCCGTTTTCAAGATATTTTACATTTTGTAAATGGAATTACTGAAAATCGAAGGAATCATAAAGAATACATTTTTTTTTCAATTATCAATTAGTGAATTCTTTGAGTACTTTCATCGAGATATTAATAGAGATCAGGGTTTGGGAAATCATTATAGTCGTGCTCGAGGTATTGGAAAAATTTATTTCATTTTCTATATGCGGAGTTATATATATCTCTTGAACCGATTGAACGAATCGAATGAAATTTGGTACGATTATTTTAATCAATAAACTTTAAAGTGTGATTGATTTTCCTGGTAAACGTACAAAGGTAAAGCTACTTTGTCAAAATCTAAGATGAAAGACTACATGTGCTACAATATATCAATTACATGCATGTTTTGCATGTAATTTTTTATGAATTTTTTTAACCTCATAACTCTTGGACTAACCGTTCTCAAGATAATTTAGTTTTTCACATATTTTTGCCACGTCGGCTTTGAAAATACATCCAGTCTCCAAATAAAAATGAAAATTGAATTAAAAGTGCAAATTCAGTGTCATTTAAAATAATTATGGCTGTTATTTTGTGCAATTAAACTAAATTTTTTGAATTATTGAAGAAATAAAGAGAACTTGAATATGTGTCTGCAGGGAAAGTCATGTGCTACCCACATCAGATTTTTAATTTCCCTGCAATACATGGTAATGTATAGGGAAATTATTGGAATCGTTCCGAAAATCGGAACTCCCGTTTTCGACAGTTTTCGACAAGTTTCGAAACTTCTAAAACGCAAAAATACAATTTTTAGTGTAACGTCCGTGTGCGTGTCTGTATGTATCCGTTAGATTTCTATCCTGATTAGATTTTTGTATTATTCTACAAAAAAGAATCTGTCTTTTTTGCGAAATGACCCTCATGAATTACCAATCTAAAATAAAAGACTACATATGATTAAATGTAATTAGATTCTTGTTCATACTTAATTTTCAATGATGGACAGAATGAGACTACCCACATTGCTCTAGGACGATCAGATGTTTAAGTGTTTTAGTATTTTTTTGCTAGTTTTTCCTTTATTAAAGTCCGTTTTTCAGTAGCCAAATGTAAATGATGTAAGAAATATGCTATTAGTTGTGCCTAAGCCCATATTGTGAAAAACCCAGAGCACACGACAAACCCGAAGGCTTACTGTAGCTATATGTGTGGCCGGTAAGCCCATATTGTAACATTAGTTACGTTTATATGATGGCAACACCCTTTCTTGTGTTGTTAGAATGGCAACTATCCGGTGGTGTTTATGTTCGCTGTTTTATGTAGCCGCACGTTTGTTTTGAATGTTTGTGTGAGATGTTCTCGAAATCAGTTTTCTTGTATTTTAGTAACGTCGCCTTTGAAAATACGCCCAATCGCCAAATGAAAATGTAAATGTAAATGAAAACTTAATTAAAACTGCAAATTCAGTGAAATTCCAAATAATTATCCGTGTAATTTTGCGCACTCAATTTAATGAATTATGAAAGAAAGAAAGAAAATGCATTTGAGTCTGTAGAGAAAATCACGTGTTGTCCCCATTATATCTTTTCTTTATGACGAAGATATTTCAAAACACACATACATGACGATGATAAATCTGTATTTTAATTTATTTTATTACGAAAAATATTGATACCGAATAATATAGTTTTACAAATTTTATGGATGGCAATAATATTGCCATACTTTTGTTTTTACTAGAATGTTTTCCTTGATACATCTATTTTTCAGAATAAGCTATAAATAGAGCTTAAATGATGGCTGATGTGAATTTAGAATCAAATTCTAAAAGGGTGGGGGGGTTGACAGGCTTAATAAGGATTTACAAATACGGTTCTGGAAATATCACTTCCGATTCAAATATTTACAATTTCTTTGCAAGATCTATTTTTCGTATCAGCTATAAACAGCGTTTTGATGCTGACTGATATGAAATCCTAAAGCGGGTATAGGGACTTACTAAGGATTTCTATTTCTGGTTCAGAATACTAATTTTCTTTAACCTTATCTTGCTATTGCGGGTGAAAATTCACTCATGATGTAAACTGCGAAAGTATCTTAATGTTTATCATGCATATACTTCCATTTTAAATGGAATAAATTGTAGAGTATTTTGTTAAAATAAGTTTGTTAAAATAGCATCAAAATCTCAAATTCGAAAATATTCGTGAAAACAATACTTTCTCTATACTAAATTATATAGTATGAGAAAATAAAAATATTTCAGAACATTAACGAACAAAAATTTGTGAGTAAGTAAGTACACCAACAAAAAACGAATCTGTTCTTCGAGGAGTATAGAAAAAAAAAAGTAATCGGAGAGTCACCCATGTGATGAAATTAGATCAAACTCAAAGCTTCCTTTGTGTTACTTTTGTTTGAGCCAGGGAATGCGAGGGGAAAAAACACTTTTCACTGTAGGTACCTAACTAAGCGGGACAAAGTGAGATAAAAAAAGTGCATTTAGAAGAAAATCTGATGTAGACGCCACAAGACTATTTCTCGTACATACTACAACGAAAATACTTCTTTAACAGACTATACTGTGAGGAATTTTCTTGAAATTTCTTTATTGAAAAGGAAAAGTTTAGATAAATCAGTTGTTGGCCAAACAGTTCAATCTCCGGGTACGGATACGGATTTGAATTCTGCTTTGCGTGTGGGAATCACTCTGTATGTATTTGTGCAGAGTGTAAAAAAATCGCCCAATAGTAAAAAAAAATCGATTTTTTTATTGTGATAAAAAAATAGCACACATCAGATTTTGAAATCATATAATGTATCAAGAAATTAGAATAAGAGTTTTTTTTTTTTCAATTAGGTAGCACTAGTAACCCCTCCTGAAATATAACAGAACTATCGTCTGCTGTTTTTAATATATCAGATGATCATCACAGATTCCTTTTCTTTCATCAATCGAAGAACATGGCATTTTCCCAGACTGAAAGAATTTTTATTTTAGAGCAATACTTTTCAAAGCATTTTTGTGACAGTGCTATAGAAAATTTTCAAAAGAAATACCCATGCTTTACAACTCTTAATAATTCAGCAATTGCAAGGTTAGAGAAGTATTTTTGAAAGTGAACTTAGTTTCAGTTCTCGAGGGCTTAGGAAAGTATGATAAACATGTCATCAAAGAATTTGAAATAGGCAGACAGATAACCACATACCGGTCATGACGAGTTAAATAAAATGTTAAAAAATAAAGAAAATATTTTAAAGAGTGTTACTTATAAAAGGACTTTTAAGGGAAACTGATTAAAGATATCTTTTTCTGCGATCGATTATTGCATTATATATCAACAATTATTGCATTGTATGTCAATTATTACATTATATAACAATTATATTTCCATATTTATTAAGCAATATGGAATGCAAATATATGATAATGTTAAAAAAGCCTGATCACTACTTTTTCATATGACTGTATTTTAATACGAAACTAATTATATAATCTTTAATTGTCATATACATCTTCAAAGTGCTGTTTACGACTTTGAAGATGTCGTCATCTTTAAAAGGACCTTGGTTGTGCAGATCTAGGTTAGGCATAAAAACACCCATGATCCACCGACACAGTTTTTTTTTTACAAGATTATCGATTCAAAACCTTTCTTAACTTTGCTTGTGTCTACTAAGAAGCTGTCGACAAGTATCTTCCAATTAAAATCACTGGACTGTAACCCACGATGCACAGCATAACAGCTCGTCGATCGAACAATCGAAAACTTGTCAAGTTTAAGTAATGCTTTTCTTTTTTGCATTCACCTTGTGTTGATCAGTTTTAACAGTTGAGTAGGCATTTGATTATCTGTCAATTTCAGAAAGTGTAAGTCTTATTCAGGGTTGTTTTCTCAAAGTGATCACTGGAGGTTGGGAATTGCTTATTGTTATTATTATTAATTATTTTTTTTGGAATATCGTATAAAGAGAGGAGAGAGAGAATTCTACGTCATATAAATTTTCATAGCATTATGAGCAGTTAGTCGTGTTCAAACACCTTGCATCTTGGAAATTCGAATAATTTATGTTCTAATCGCACAATTTGAAAAAAAAAATTAATTAATAATAATGATAATAATAATAAAAATATATTAATAATTTTTATTTAAAACACATTGGATCAAATGTCCAAATGGTTAATGATGAATAACATAACAGTCTGGCTAAGAACTGCAATAAAAGGCACTGCAAACGAAGGCATGCAGGCCCCTTATGCGGGGATATCATTCGAGGGTATATGTGTGTGTGGGGCTAAATACAAAGAGGGCCTGGCCAATATATATATATATATATATATATATATATTTATCTACGTATGAATGTTCACAGAGATCATGTCAAAAAATTGATCCTCAATAATAATTTTCTTCCTAATTCTAATAAAATTGAATATAAACACTTTGCTAAATTGCTAAACATGGTTTTGAAAATATAACTATATATATTTTGGATATAAAAACTAATACAGCTGATAAAATGTTCTTTGAAAACTTCTATATTAAATCAAATTGTACTCTTTTTCCATATGGATTAAATCAATTATATCTCAATGGTAATATTGTAAAAAATAATTTTGTAGATAATAATAGATATATGAATATCCAGCATAATTTTGTAGATATATGAATATCCATTTTTGTAGAAATTTTGTAGCTATATGAATATCCAGCATATTTAGTAAATGGTATAGTTAATAAATTTCGATTAGCCTAAAATTCTTAATATTCTGTCCTTAGTATCTTATTTTAGCCTTACTTCTACTTCTCTTGTTTTTACATTACAATATATTTTCATCTTTCTATTTTGCAGCTTTTACTGTAGAATGTCACATTTTACTGCCATTAGGCAGTACGGTTTTTATTACTCACTTTGGCAACAGTAAATCACTTCTTTACTCTTTATTAAATGGCAAAATTGGTCTAGTCATTTTTTGCTTATCACGATTGTACATTTGATGTGTGTTTTAATGTATTTATGTTTCCTTTCTATTTTTTCAATCTTTATGCTTGTCGTCCTAATAACACATGTCTATATATAAAATCTATCTTGTGTTTCAGAAACAAGCATTTTTGTGTTCATTTCGTTTAAAATATTAGGACTTGATAAAGAATTTTATCGAAATGAACTATTCTTAAGCCTAGAGCTCTTCCACGTGCAAGCTTTAATGCTTGATTATTTTGGCATTCCTTTTTCGATTCTTCTCCATTTGTTGATTATCTTTAGCTTTCTAAACTGTAATATGTATTATAATTTCCTCTTTATTGTTGAATTTCATTTTATTTCATTGTATTCTGTAGGCATAAAATTTTTTAAGATAGTGTATTATGAGTTACTTCTTCCATTCTACCATTGGATTTACTATTTTAATATTTTATATATATATATATATATATATATATATATATATATATATATATATATATATATATATATATATATATATATATTAGAATTTTAATTTACGTGTATTGTAAATACCAGAGATTGATCATTTATTGAAAATGGTCTGTAGAGCAAATGTGAAAATAAAATGATCTGAAGTGAAAATTTGAAATCAAAATTGACTCTACGACAAGCTTGAGAAAATTATAAGCAGAACATTATAAATAAAACAGATACTAAATAGGTATGAAATACCCCTCTTTCCCTTTTTCATATATAAGGTAAGCAATTGAAAAAAGATTTGCATGTGGTGAAAGATTGGTGAATATAATCCCTAACTACACCCTAAGATTAAAATTTATTTTAAGTGTTATAAATCATATATGTAATACAGGTACTTAAGGTATTAATCCCTTGTTCCCTGCATAAACATACATGGTGTAAATGCATGAATAGTATATAAAATGAAAAGTTTCAAACAGAACAAATTGCACATGGAGCTAGGCCTTTATGGCTCCCAAATTTTTTTTATATATATATGAAAATGAATATAACTAAAAAAAGTGTAAAGCATTTCCGAAACCATATATGTTATCAAGGGCCATACCTGGTCCGGTAATGCTGAAATTCTACGTTTCTGTGTGCATAACTGTAAATTGTATTACAGAAATTATGCATATGGCCCGACGTAGAAGAATGCAGAAAATGGATCATATATATATATATATATATATATATATAAAATATAAATATATAGAAATTGAAAAATCGGAAATAAAAATGTTTTAGTAACTTTTGCGCAAGGCAGCATGAGGGTACCAAACACTATATATATAGAAAAATTGAAATATAAAAAGTGAAAAAAACATGTAAAAAAGGAAGGATGGCTCGGCAAAAAGCTTACATTATGGCGGTAAGGGGTTGTGACCTTACTCCCCAGTTCAACGAGCTCGTCAAAATCGCCGCGGCATTTTCACTCCTGGTCGCCAGCCCCGGCCCAAGCCAACCTCCGGAGTGACTTTGAAATCATCACGAGACCTGGATAGAGATGTGTACGAGAGCCATATCACCACAAATAAAGCCAACTGAATTGCCGACTCAAATGAAATGTAGTTCCAGCCGCGGTCCTGTGATCACAGTGCGGTCCTGTCATATGGAGGGTTCGTTGATTTTGTCTCTAATTGAACTCAAAAAATACTTAAGTCTTACACCATATGCAAAATTGTTTCTGTATAAATTATCAATATTTTTAATCATAAAGGAAATTGGATATTTATTAAAAAATGCTTGTTTTAAAAATTCTTGATCAAAATTGATACGTAAATGTTCCTCTTTGATAGTTCTTTTTATTCTGATTAAACCTCCCAAGAAAACATTGCGAAACACATTCAAATGTATGTTGGAGTTCCAATGTATAATTCCAATAATAGGTAGTTTAAATTGTTTTCTTTTATCATATATGGTGAATATGAGAGGGATTTGACTATAGTTGATATTCAAATCCATATGACAGGACCGCACTGTGATCACAGGACCGCGGCTGGAACTACATTTCATTTGAGTCGGCAATTCAGTTGGCTTTATTTGTGGTGATATGGCTCTCGTACACATCTCTATCCAGGTCTCGTGATGATTTCAAAGTCACTCCGGAGGTTGGCTTGGGCCGGGGCTGGCGACCAGGAGTGAAAATGCCGCGGCGATTTTGACGAGCTCGTTGAACTGGGGAGTAAGGTCACAACCCCTTACCGCCATAATGTAAGCTTTTTGCCGAGCCATCCTTCCTTTTTTACATGTTTTTTTCACTTTTTATATTTCAATTTTTCTATATATATATATATATATATATATATATATATATATATATATATTAATAAAAATATTCAAACTAAATAATCAAATAAACCAACTTGATGCTTTGTAATATTAACACACACACACACACACACACACACACACACACACACACACACACACACATATATATATATATATATATATATATATATATATATATATGCATATATATATATATACAAATACAAGGTATTGCAAAACTAATGCAACAAACTTTTAGGGGCGATAGAACACATCGAAAAAAACACTTTTTCATCATAGAATGTATGGTCGCAAGTGAAGCGGTTACGCGTTAGAAGGTGCTTTCCATTTCTCTACATACACGCAGTCTTACTCAACACAAAAACATGACTGGCACGAGACATCGAAACAAAGCTTTATTTAAGACAAAACAAATACATGGCAGCTCTGAAGGATCTCCTTTCGAATAGTTGGCGGTGCAAGCGAGAAAACATTCCGTGATCGGGAACACGCGCGTTGGGGAAGCAGTCTCTGTAAAGTCTTTGTGCTTCCCTGCCATTGCCTTTAACGAGACCGTAGACAAAATGCATGTCCACCTTCTCCACATTGGTATACCGATCAATTCCAAGTCGCTAATGATCTTACATGCGAAAACAACCGTTTTTATATCCGTGCCTGAAAGATCTCTATAGCGCCTGCAAACGTCCCCTAGAGCGTAACCGTTGCACTTGCGACCACGATGAAAAGTGTTTATTTCGATGTGTTCTATCACCCCTGAAAGTTTGTTGCATTAGTTTTGAAATACCCTGTATATATAAATATATTTGAGGGAGAAGACATGAAAAATTAAGAGAATGAAAAATTAAATATGGAGGGGGACGATAATTGTTTGCAGAAGGGAGGCGGGTACAATTTGTATGACTATAAGACGATAATTGTTTGCAGAAGGGAGGGGGGTACAATTTGTAAGACTATAAACCTTTATTTTAGAATTGCACTAACTTTATCGTGTTCACATAAACACCTCTAATAAATAAAATGCAATGTAACTAGATAGGTTCTTTTCTATTATTGGAGATTAATATTGTGTTATTGAGTCATTGTCTGGCTACGGCCCCGACTAAAAGTTCTTTAAAGAGGCCACAGTCTCTGGCAAACTAGTAATAAGTAAAAGTAACATGCAATATAGTAACAATAGTGAAATATGTAATATATACAGTAGTGAAATATACAATATGCAACAGTGTAATTTTGCCAGTTTCAAACAACAGTACACAATTGTCAAATTTGCTGGTCTTTGATTATACCACTCAAAAATCCAATAACTAAATAATGCGACAAACTTGGAAGGAATGAAATACTTAAATGATTTAAATATGTTTTGAACCTATTATGATTATTTATTGATTTTAAAAGAGGTTGGATAGAGTTCTATAATCTTGATTCCGTACAATTAATATTTAAATCTGGGCTAGATGAGGGGTGGGTGGGGGGTTGTTGTTGTTGAAACCCAGACCGTCCGACCTACCAGAAAGGTGTAAGGTAACTGTTTGGACGGTCGGGAAGTGCCACCCAATTTAGACCGGAACCCAGTGGGGGAGGCATCCACAGGGACCGTACCCTCCTTCCCCTACCACCAACCTCTCGGAAGGACTTTCGGACCCACATGTTTAACGTGATCGTACTCCGCATGAACACGGCGGCAGTTTTGGCAGTGGCTGGAATCGAACCCGGGCCTACCGAGTGCAACTCCAGCGCGCTAACCAATGGGCTACCGCGCCCAGGGGTGGGTGGGGGGTTGTTGTTGAGACCCAGACCGTCCGACCTACCAGAAAGGTGTAAGGTAACTGTATGGACAGCCGGGAAGTGCCACCCAATTTAGACCGGAACCCAGTGGGGGAGGCATCCACAGGGACCGTACCCTCCTTCCCCTACCACCAACCTCTCGGAAGGACTTACGGACCCACATGTTTAACGTGATAGTACTCCGCATGAACACGGCGGCATTTGTGGTAGCGTGCAAATCTAGCGCGCAAACCACGGGGATACCGCACCCGAGATGGCCAACAGCACGCGGTGTTCCGAGGTGGTCACCCACCAAGTACTAACCGCGCCCGATGCTGCTTGACTTCGGTGATCTAACGAGAACCGGTGTTTTCAGCACGGTACGGCCGTTGGCCCAGGGGTGGGTGGGGGGTGTAGTTACTTTCTATTTAATAAATATGATCATGGAAATTTACAAGAAATACACTGCTATGTCGAATTCAGGTTTCTACATAATATGTGTACAAAAAATTTCATGTTGATGTGTGCATTCTTTATTGAGCTGTCGTATCTATAAAGATAAGATATGCACATAAACACATGCTTACAGACAGACATTTTCCCGAAAATGTTGGAAATTTGCTCAAGGTGTTATGAAACATACTTTTATGAAAATCAAAAATCAGTCATGTTTATCACATGCAAAATTTTCAGGAAAATAGTACTTTATACAATATTGCGAGAAAGTCGAAATTGGCATAAAACAATTTTTACAATTCATTTTGTTCTAAACATTCTGTGTTGTTCGAAATTTAAAGCAGGGATTAATTGCATTCATGCATTCAGTTTTTTCAAAAGCCGTAGGGGAAGAGCATAGACGCATGTGCGGCTGTGCTCTTCCCCTCCCTCTCACTTCGCAGGCGTAATATGCCCTAAATTAGCGCGTAAACACAACTTATCCCACTAATATGACCGCATAGGACAGTACTTCAATTTTAGACAACAATCAGACAAATTGAAAATTATTTTAAAATTTCGAATATCTTAATATTACGCTGCTTTCAATACACTTGAAACATATATATCTTAAAAATTCACGAAAAAGCATCTATTAATATTACGAATTCTATTTAAAACTCTTTTGAAAGATAATGCCTTGATCTTTCCGATAGTGTTAAGATAGAAACACTGCAATAATATTTTTGATGGGTAAGGAACCAATTTGTGCGAAAATAGTTGAAAATGGCGCTTCAACGTTAAGTAACTAAACATTTAATTCGAATTAAAAAAAAAAATCCATCCGAGGTGTCTTTGGACCTCACCTGAAATATCACTATACCAAATTTCGTAGCCGTGGAGCGCTTAGATGCTTTGCTACGCGCGACCAACAAAAATACATATATCTTCTCTTAATATTATAGATAAAAGAGCCTGAAGGATATATTTATTATGTCCAAGTTCTAATGAGATATTTAACATATTTTACAAAACTTTGAACTTTGATATTACGCGTACTTTTAAAAATGACTTTTTAAATAAATTTTTACCAGGTCAACAGTCCCATATACGGAAAACTTGATCTGTAGAAAAGGGATTTGGCGAATAGAAAGGAAGAGAGTGAATTAATATCCAACAGGTAATTACAGTCATTTACAATTCTTTGAACAAATAAAATATCAAAACAAATTCCATCTCTACTATCTTTACCGTATACAATTAGCAGATTCCTGAAAGATTTAAGGAGAGCGAGTTTTTAAGATGTAAATAGCTAAGGGAAATGGATTATTATAAAGAATAAATGTGTAAAAAATAATACGAATAATATATAAACCAATGCATTTTATATAGATGCATTTCCTTTCCTAATAGTTTAACCTGTTTTCCTTACTTCTTATTAACTTTGTTAATTCTCTCTGTTTTTTGCTTCAACATCTTAAATTGGCTCTTTCTCACAGAGCACGTAGAAAGTTGAAACTTGGCACACAGTCTCGCGGAACATTTTCTAACTTTCCTAACATCACTATAAAACTTTTACGCCATTGCGTTACGTCCTTACGTCATTTACGTACATCACTTTTGACGGACTTTTTCTCGGTTCCCAGAGCATGCAAAGAGCTGAAACTCGGTACATGGTTTCATTTTTTGGAACATTTTCATCTGTCTAATTTTCCTGTCATTACGTTACGTCTTTACGTACTTTTTCTTTTACAGGCTAGTTTTCGGCTCCTAGAGCACGTAGCGAATTGAAATTCGGCACACAGCTTCATCTATCAGATTTTCATCTCATTACGTTACGTCGCTAAGTAATTTATGTACATACCCTTTGACGGACATGTTCACGCAGAGGGCTGAAACTTGGTTTTCATCTCGCGGAACATTTTCAGGTATTAAATTTTCACATTATTATGTTACGTCGCTATATCATTTATGTACGTCATTAATATGCTATTGCTCTTTTCATGTATTTTCTTTGCGAGATCCAGTTCAGTGTCTTCAGATGATTATAACCATAGCGTGTTACCCTTTACTTTAAAGGACTTGAAAACATTTTTCGTTTGTTACCATTTAAAATTGGGGGTCTTTTGAACATTCAATTGCGTTGAAAATCAACAGGGTTCTAGTATTCACTGATTGTACAACATTATCTTCGAAACTTTATTAGTACACGAAACAACGTATCCACAGACTCATTGATAGACACATTGACATACATACATACATATATATGCATTGACATACATATATACACAGACATCATCTCAAAAACGTTCAAGTCCAGAAATGCTTGAAACGTGTATGTCCGTCGAAAACTCGAGTTTGAATTTTCGACACTGCCACAATGAGTTCTCTATATATTATACTACTCTTACGCAGATAAGGTAAAAATTACTTGAATTACCATGAAAATCATGTTGATAATACTTTTGAAAATCTCGTGAAATTCTTAAATATATAAATGGCGTAAAACACGGCGTGGAAAATGGTGTTGAAGACCCAGACCGTCCGAGTCATCGAGAGGACATGACCAACTAATTGGACGGTCGGATGTGGAAAATGGTGTGGCATAACTAACATACTCATGCAGATGTATTAATATGCATAATCGCACACACTATATATATACATACACTCTAACATAACATACACACACAAACATAACATACACATAAGATACACACACATACTAAACATCACACACTAACATACAGACACAGACATTACCTCAAAAACGTTCGATTCAAGTTCATGCATGCTTAAATCTCTTTAGTCGAAAATTCGAATTTGAATTTTAGATCCCATTAAAATTATTTCTTTAGACATTCTACTATGTTTGTAAGAAAATAAAAAATTACATAAACTCCTTGTAAACACGAGGCCTCAAGCGGTCATTTTCTTAGCCCGGGTTTCTTAGCCCTCTAGTTGCCTCTTCTGACTATTTCTGAGGTAATATCTTTAGTTATCTGCAAAGGATTAAGGAGTGTCTTCCTTAATATCTTTTGTAGCAGTTAAGGAAATATAATTCTCTCCTTAACACATTCCTCGAAATTTTATATTCACTTCCCTTATTTTGAGGAGGCCTGTGGGTGCCCTACCACCCACGGCGGCTAACAGTTTTTCGCGCCACCCACAGTACCGCAATATATGTGGCCCCACATTGCGCGGAGTGACAAAACATTTATTGCTAACAGGCAGTTCCACACTCCACCTCACATTACACAAGAAATAGCATAAGTCACTCAGCGGATAGCGGAAAAAAAGTTGAACTCTACTTCTATCCAGAATTGTTTTTTTATTATGGGGCTTTTGCAAATACCTTTTTACTTTCCGTATTATGCACTATAATAGGCAAGCTTATGCGGTGTATCGATACGTACCATTTAATAATATATTGATACTGCTTTTTCGTTGTATCGATACTGTAAATATCGTTTTCCATTGCATCGACACTGTAATTATAACTCTTCATGTAAATATCACTCTTCATTGTATCGATGCTGTATATTGTATCGCCGTCATTTAGTATTTCTTACCTTGTTTGTTATTAATAGCCAGGCACTTGATTAACTGATCATTCGTCTAAACATCGGTATATTACTAATGCATCGATACTGTATTCCTATCATTCTTCATTGTATCGATATTGTAAAAATCGTTCTTTATTATATCGATACCGTAAATATCGCTGTTCATTGTATCGATACTGCAAATATCGCTATTCATCGTACTATTGATACTGTAAATATCACTGTTCATTGTATAGATACTATATAGTATCGCCGTCATCAACATTTCTTTCCTTATTTGCTATTAGTGGTGAGGCATTTGATTAACTGATCATTCGCTGAAACATCGGCCTGAAAGTGAACCATTTTGTTGTTACGTGACATTATCTTGGCGTACCACGGGGAGCGGAACACTTTACACCCTTAACGGACACCATGCCCGCACCGGGACTCGAACCCACAACCCGCAGTCAGGAGAGCACGAGGAAACGTTTGCCTTTGGACTTCTCGGCTATCGGACCAGCGTATTTCTCACTTAGATCATTAAATTTTAAGGGAAGATTTTAAGCTGTTACCCATAATTAGGGCAGTAAGTATTTCGACACGATTTTCAGGGAATTTTATGGTTTCTCCGAAATATTGCGAATAGCAAGCACAATCAAGAATTTCACATTGTTTCCCTATTACTGCGAATTGTTATTATACATATTTTGATTTTTGCATCGCAGCGCGAATCTCCGCGATGTTTCTTCATGAATTTTAGGGCTTTTTCGGAAATTTCGCGAATATCAAATATATTAAGTTCTTGCGGACCTTCCAGAAAATGACGCAGATTTCTTTGCTTTATCTTTCATATAAAGGGAGTGCAAAATAATTTTGTGCCAGCAAAGGTTTGATACATTTCTGAAATACAACAACAAAGGAAAACCCTCTTTTTAACACTTTACAACAAAGTTGAAAAGTGTTTATGACTTTGTTCATTCTGTCTGTCTGTCTGTCTGTCTGTCTGTCTGTCTGTCTGTCTGTCTGTCTGTCCGTTAGCACGATAACTGCCGTAAAAATGACTTAATCAAAATGAAATTTTAGTATGATGTTCAGACGGTCTATAGGACCTATGGGAATATAAATGAATAATATCACCCAATTAGTTTTGGGTTGAACCCGGGTTGAAAAAATGGAATACATTGAGCCCTATGGGACCTAATTTTTCAAGTATTTTTTAAGCGGATTTAAAATTCCCAAATTACTTCGAAAATTTTAGGCAATATTCAAATTGTTCCATAAAATATATAAAAAAAATTTCAGCGAAATATATTCAGTTGTTTTTTAAATAAAAATTAAAATAATAATAACACCTCTTATATGAAGCGATCACGTGTCCATGATATGAAACGATCACATGACCCACTTCAAAATGATATATGGCATCCATCTTGTGTCAAAATCGTTATTTTTAAAGTTCTTTTTAATTCATATTGAGTGTTGTATCCGTCCTAAAACTATTTTATTTTTGCCTAAATTCTGTGCATCTACATACTGAAACAACGCAATGACAATATATTTCAGTTTAAATGCTCTTCCAAATTTCATTATTTCTAATATTAAGCCTATTTTTCACCTATGTAAAATGTAAACAGCAAAATATGTAGAATGAGTTGTATTAGAATCGCTGTAATTCATAACACAAAATCATTTAGACCATGGAGTCTGCTTAGCTGATATGAATGAAATATTCATTGATGTTAGAAAGAGAAGGACGATATTTTTCGATGAAGTTTTACGCATTGAGTTTACTTTCTTGTAGCTCAATGGTCTTAATTTTTTAATAAAATAAATTATTATAGTATTGTGATGAATGACATGAATGGGGGAATTATTTATGAATGAAATGTTGCTTTTATAGAGAGAGCCATGCGTGTTATTTTTTTATGACGTCTTTTGAATGAATTTCAGTTGTTTTCGATGATGTTTTCAAATATAATAAATTATCGTAGTATTATGATAATTCTAAAATTATTACCGAGGAATGTATCACATTTTAGAGATGTTTAAGCCAGGCAATTTATACTTTAATGCCGTCATTTGAATGAAGTTAATTTTTTTCGATGAAGGTGTCAAATATAATAAATTAATGTAGTATTGTGATAAGTTTTAAAATATTACCAAGGAATGTATTGCATTTTAGGCATGTTTAAATAAAATTGCATTGAAGTTGGAAAGTGTTTCATAATCAATGCTTTAAGCATGATTGATCTTTCTTGTTTTCTAAGCTACAGAAAGTCGGCATCCGTTGTTTGTCATTACCCACTAAGTGTCGATGCAAAAACGATTGCTTTTTAACACTTTACAACAAAGTTGAAAAGTGTTTATGACTTTGTTCATTCTGTCTGTCTGTCTGTCTGTCTGTCTGTCTGTCTGTCCGTTAGCACGATAACTGCCGTAAAAATGAGTTTATCAAAATGAAATTTTAGTATGTTGTTCAGACGGTCTGTAGGACCTATGGGAATATAAATAAATAATATCACCCAATTAGTTTTTTATTGAACCCGGGTTGAAAAAATGAAATACATTGAACCCTATGGGACCTAATTTTTCAAACATTTTTTAAGTAAATTTAAAATTCACGAATTGCTTCGAAATTTTTAGGAAATATTCACATTATCCCATAGAATATATAAAAAAAAAATCAGTAAAATATGTTAAGTAGTTTTTTAATTAAAAAAATTATTTAATATAGGGAAAAAAACAAATTCAATTAAATTCTGACTTTGGGATATCTTCCAGAAAGAAAAGAGAGAGATATTATATAATAAATATCTCTCCATTTGTTTAAACGTTTTGCATATGGGAGTGGCTTCATATTTTAAAATAAATTTGGTAGATAACAATTTTTCATTTTTTTTAAATTTTATATAACTCTTCATGATAAATTTAATTGATGGCATTTTAAATGCACTTTCCTACGTCCTAGAGAGTTAAAATTTGGTACACAGCTTAAATTTGTTGAACATTTTATTCGACAAAAATTTGATGGATCTTTAAATATAGATCATACATTTTTTTCGAAATGGCCTGAAAATAATCCCCGTTCACTTCTATAAATCATTGGTGTAATATTGTTATAAATTCTGATGTGGACAGCACATGTCTTTCCCTGCAGACTCATATTCGTTCTCTTTATTTATTCAATGATAATTTGAGTTTATCTGCACAACATAAGTATTTTAAATGACATTGAATTTGCACGTTAAACTTAAATTAAGTTCTCATTTGATAGCTGAACTTATTGTCAAAGGTGGCGTAGCGAAAACGCGAAAAAACTAGAATATCTCAAGAACGGCTAGTCCTAGAGTAATGGAGTTAGTCTTATTCTTTTTGTTGTCAAAAATCATATATAAAATAGGAATTTAATTGATATAATTGAGCACACGTAGTCTTTTATTTTTATATATAACGATTTTTGCTGGCCATTTCGCAAAAGTAGCCCGTTCCTTTTTCCCGAATCGTAGTAGAATAACCTACAAATGATTTATATACAAAATTTTGTTAAATTTGGTATATAAATCACTTGTAGGTTATTGAAATATTATACTCCAAATTTTGTTAAATTTGGTTTTTAGCTAGAGTGGATAAAGGCAATTTATGCGGCCATTTCGCAAAGAAGGCAGATTCTTTTATTACGAATCGTACTATAATCTAATGAACATCAGGATTTCCCACAAAAAACATACCTACCAAATTGTATGAAATTCGGTCCATTAGTTTTTCAATTAGAGTGGATGTAATATCCACACAGACACACAGAAACATACACAGATACACCCTTACACACACAGACGTCTTCCTAAAAGTAGTTTTTTCGTGTTCTAGAAGTCCCAAAACGTGTAGATACTTTGAAAATTCGAGTTCCGATCTTCGGCACGATTCCAATACTTTGAGTACATACACATACACATATATATTATCTGTGTATTATCTGTGTATCTAAATTCCGTGCCTATGCAATTACAATAGTTGTGATTTTAAATGATCCCTAAACTTTTATTATTTCTTCAAGGAAGCCTAATTTTAACATATGCAGAATGCAAATATCTCAAGCGATTGTAAGATGAATTACATAAGAATTGCTGAATTTTTTTCACACAAAATTATTTAGCTCTGGAGTCTGGAATACAAGTTATATGAATGAAATATTCATTGATTTTGCATAAAGAATCAGATGATTTATATTTCGATACAGTTTTAAATATTTAAGTATAATAAATTACTGTAGTACTGTGATAATGTAAAAGATATTACCACTGAATGAATCACATTTTAGAAATTTTTAAATGAAATTACATTTCAGTTGGAAAGTGTTTCATAATCAATGCTTATGCATGATTGATCTTTCTTGTTTAATTTAAAACGTGTTGTAAGACAACATACTCTGCATTATAGAAGAAAATCTGTGTAAGCGAAGCTTAATGTATCAAAACGTTGTCTACTTTAATAAAAATCCTGATTTCACGTAACGGCGTTGACAACATTGCCAGAATTTAAATGGTTTTTAAATGAAAGCGTTAATTAAATTAATTACAGCGTGACTCCGACTTTCTCATACCGGAATCCATTTCTAGCAGCATTTTTTTTTTCTTTTTCATATTCTACAAAATTTTTTTTGAAAATTCGGTATTATGGGTCCAAATGATTACAATTATAGCTTATTACCCTTCACTTTAAAGAGTTTGAAAAAATATGTCGATTGATGCCATACTTGATAATATAACCCCGGGAGGGGGTGGGACTAATGACACCACGAATAAAAAAACTGTGTCGCGGATATTTTTCGCAACAGCTATTGAAACTATTAACCTTTTGCTGACTGGTGGGACAGCGTCAATCCCATACGAAGAACCTCTAAAAAAGACAGGTATTTGACATACCCTATCCCAAACAGTTCGATCCCCCTTTGCAGACATTTTCATGGACGCCAATGTCTGCAAAGGGGGTCGAAGTGTTTAGGATAGGGTATGTCAAATACTTGTCTTTTTGAGAGGTTCTTCGTTTGGGATGGACGCTGTCCCACCCGTAAGCAAAAGGTTAAGTCTCGTGATCTTTGAGCCATAAATAAACCCTATTATGTATGATTACGTAAAATTTTCTCCTATGCTGCCATGTTAAAAAATATAAACTTTAGAATAAATTTCAAAATTTTCGTTCGAATTAAAAAAAAAAAATTCCATTTAGATCTAGATTTTTGAAAACAAAGCTGGAATATAAAGTTTCATAAAAATCCATTAATATTTGTGGCCGCTATCGTGTACACAAAGAAATCGACCACAGGTATACAGACGGGCATCACTCCAAAAATAATCAAAACGAGTTCAAGAGGTTTCGAAATATATATTGGCATTAAAACCTCGAATTCTAATATTGTCGTGAAAACAATACTTTCTCTATGCTATGTTACATAGTATGAGAAAGTAAAAATATTATATAATACTTATTGATTTGCGAAATAATTATTGTTTTACTGCTTCTTAACTGGTAGACTTATTTTTGGAAATGTCGATGTAAATCCTCGACCGCGAAATCTCGCGATTTACCAAGCGAGCGCTCTGAAAATTTTGCCCTTTTTTTTTCGCCATGAAATTACTGCCCTACACATAATATATATGCACACCTCACTTCATTTTCACCGTGCAGTCAAACAGAAATTCCTCTTTTTCAAATTTATTTTATTTCTAATTTGAAAAGAGAAAACGAACGGAGAAAAAACAAAAACAAAAAACAAAAACGAAAAAAAAAAACTTCCACCCCCTATCATTTTTTCCCATCCTGAGCCACACGTCTTGGGCTACTGGGTCAAGGCTGGAGCAAATTTTTGCTGAAGCAATCGATGGTTGAAACGACATTTAAAAAATAAAGAAAAAACGAAAGGGGTGGTTCAGCTTCGAGACATTCGAAAATTCTTCCTCGAGCGACATCTTGCGCATGAGCTGCCAACCAGCCAATTTCCTTCTGTGAACCCCCCGGCAGGAATTCCAACACCACATACGATTTATTCTCGTCTTTCCCTTTTTTTTTTCATATCTTATGTGAGAGTGGCTGGGAATTCGCTGTTAGAACATAAACAGAGATTGATTTTTTTTTCTTCTTATTTACCATTATTTTCCCCTTAAGTTGCCAGCGGTGTTTCCTTGGGGTACCGAGGAGACTTCCCAGATGCTTGGATTTCTGAGAGTTTAGAGAGATTTCATTTTATTTCCGTATCGCCATCTGGCATCCAGGTATTCAGTCCGCCTATCATCTTTAGCAATCTAAGTCTTTAGCAAACTGTCTCATCTTGTGGAGGTTTGTACGGGAACGGACATCAGCTTAGCTCAGTCCTCCCGCATCACATTTTAGTGATCTGTTCGTATTCGGGTCTGACTTCCCTTTAGTGGTCTATACGGATTTGGGTCTGACGACTAGCTCAGTCCATCCGTATCATATTTTAGTGATCTGTACGGATTCGGGTCTGACTTCCCTTTAGTGATCTATACGGATTCGGGTCTGACGACTAGCTCAGTGCATCCGTATCATATTTTAGTGATCTGTACGGATTCGGGTCTGACTTCCCTTTAGTGATTTATACGGATTAGTGTCTGACGACTAACTCAGTCCACCCGCATCCTATTTTAGTGATCTGTACAGATTGGGGTCTGACCCCCCCCCCCCCCTTTAGTGATTTGTACGGATTAGTGTCTGACGACTAACTCAGTCCACCCGCATCCTATTTTAGGGATCTGTACAGATTGGGGTCTGACCCCCCCCCCCCCTTTAGTGATTTGTACGGATTCGTGTCTGACGACTAACTCAGTCCACCCGCATCCTATTTTAGTGATCTGTACAGATAGGGGTCTGATCCCCCCCCCCCCCCTTTAGTGATTTGTACGGATTAGTGTCTGACGACTAACTCAGTCCACCCGCATCATATTTTAGTGATCTGTACAGATTGGGGTCTGACCCCCCCCCCCTTTAGTGATTTGTACGGATTAGGGTCTGATCCCCCTTTTAGTGATCTGTGCCGATTCGGGTCCCAGCACTTAAGCCCGCCTCAGCCTTTGCACCAGTTAAGAAAAATGTGAACAATGTGGTCAGGCAGGTAGCCAGAAAAAATTTCTGGTTACATGCAAAATGTTTAAAATGTTTAAAATAAAACGAAAAAAATGTTTAAAATAAAACACATTTATGTTTGATCAATAATTATCTATTTTAAATACGTATAGATCTCACAATACATTTAGAAATATATGAAATTGCAAAAGTTGTTAAAAACATGTTATTTTGGGAGATGACCTAAACACATATATTATCCTAAATTTCGGGTGGTGGACAGTCCCCCAATCCCCTCCCTTGGCTACGTCACAGAGTGTTAGCACTTATGTCTTTGAACCTAATTGATAAAAATATAAACTACTTGTTTTGTTAAAAATTGGATATGTACATATATAATTGTGATGTGTTAATAATTTGAATTGTTTTATTCGAAAATAAATAATATTTTTTTTATCCGATTGATTTTTTTTATTTACTTTGCATCCTTTTCCTAGAAATATTTTCTAAAATATAAGAGACAGGTAGATATAGTGGAAATCCAGTTTCTAGATCAATATTTTTTTCTACAAATCTCTTATATATATATATATATGTATATATATATATATATATATATATATATATATATATATATATATATATATATATATTATAGTTTGGGAGCAATCGTATTGTCAAGTGGAAAATTGAAAATTTTCCGGTTTTGAAGTTTGTATCTCGAAATCTAAAAGTGCCCTAAAAGAATTTATAACGGGATTTCAGATCGGTTCTTTGTTTTCGAAATATAGTGGTTACAATTTTGATATTTTTATGTTTTGAACAATTTTAAAAATGTGGTTCTAATTTCAATATTTTAATATTTTGAACTATTTTAAAAAAAGTGATTATAGCTTTGAAAGAGTTTCATTTTTGAAACGTTATTCATTCAAAACCGTTTTTGTTCCATCTGACTGGAATCATCGCTGATTTTTTCTTCTTTTTTATATATATAAACAATAACACTTTAAACAGTATTTTAATGCCATTGCATTATATTAGATATAATTTATATAATGTTCGAAAGTTCAATATATTTATTATATTTATCTTTATTGAGTCTCAAAAAAAAATTAATAAAATAATTATCAAAGAGTTTAGAAGAAGTTCGTAATTTGGGACATAAAGGGGTAGAACGTGCTTATTCATTCAGATATCGAAATCGAAAATTTTCCGGGAGAAATGCAGTATCGATACAATAGTATGAGAAGACATTACTACAACAACTAAATAAAATCTCGTTTGGGTAATAAAATATTTCAATTTATTGGTGGCAAAAATTCTGTCATATACTATTATCACAGTGTCTATAATATATTGTTTTTACTAAGAACATTTTTCCATCTATTTCTCAGGATCTGCTATAGATAGAACTTGGATAATGACTGATGTGAATTAAGCATCAAATTCTGGAGTGGAAAGAGGTTCACTACGGATTTCCCCTCCCGGTTCTTTTTCCCATTTTTCGAACATTTTCATTTTATTTGGAAAATCTGTTTCTCAAGATTGGCTAAGACCAGGCTTAGATGATGACTGATATAAATACAACATCATATTCCTGAGGTGTGAGGGGTTTAGTAAGGAATTCCACTTCTATTTTTTTTTTCATTTCCGGTTAAAAAATTCTCCTTGAACCATCTATATTTCTGTATTGTCTACAGATAGAGCTTAGATGGCGATTGATATGGATTCAGTAGAAATAGAATATTCAATAAAATATTCTTTCGAATTTTGGAGGGGAGGGACAGTAAGGATTTTCATTTCCGATTCTGAAGATGTCACTTTCGGATTATCCGAAAATTTGTACAACTGTACGAAATCTGTAGTGCGAAAGAAGTGTATAAATTACACTAAAGTCTGTAAAAAATACTTAATAGTTCCGACGAAAAATAAATGTACACACCACTTACTACATTATATGAAGGTTTCTTCATAAAATTTCACGTTATATTTATGTTTCCTTCAAATGAGAGATCCTTTCAACAATTGGGCACTTCGGGTACCCAAATATAGATCCGGCTCTGATTGTATCTTCTCCTTCGTTTCATGCAGTTTATCAGATACTCAAAACCGAACCAAACCAATCGTTTAAAATTCACGTTCCGGAAGAAAGGGGTTAACAATTTTCTTTCCCTACTATTGATTCGAGCGAATGTGTGGCTTCATGGGAAAAATCATTCATATATTTCCAGCCATTAACTTACTTATTCGATATGTAGGATTCGATACGTTTATTCGATGAATGCGTAAAGAGGAACTTCACAGTCATTCTCGTAACTACGCTACACTGGTAACGATAATCGTAATGGGGAGGATGCAAAGCGGATGTTAGTTGGGTGAGAAAATTATGATTTTGCATGCTTGGTCTATATATCTATTTATTTTTCTTTCCGTGAGCTCTATTTCTTTTAAACTAAATTTGCTAAATTAAAACCTAACCTATACCTAATTTTAATTAGAATTGCTACAGCAATAACTACTCGATGGTAGATTAACTTAAACCTTAAAATTAGGTGTAGGAAAAGAATTAAATTTAGCAAATAGTTTATTATGCAAACTATTTTTACTTTCCTTATATACATAATATATAAGGAAAGTATTGTGACGAAGTCGAAAATTTAAATTCGAGTTTTTGACGGGAGAGCACGTTTCAAGCATCCCTGATCACGAATAGAACATTTTTGAGGTGATGTCTGTCTGTGTGTGTGTGCGTGTGTGAAAGTATCTCTGTGCGTGTGTGTGCGTGTGTGTGTGTGTGTGTGTGTGTGTGTGTGTGTGTGTGTGTGTGTGTGTGTGTGTGAGTCTGTGGAGACGATATCTCACGAACGAATGGAGCGATTCGAATGAAATTTGGTACAAAAATTACAATCGGTGAGTACGGGAAGTCTATTGTTTTTACATACAATCGGATGTTCAGAACCCCCCCCCCTTAAACTTTCGAGTGAAAATTTAAAAAAATCATCAAAAAATCAAAACCTTTAATAAAATTACGCAAATAACATTTCTTATGTAATTTTCCCTTAGAAAACGATTAACATAAACTTTAGAACGCTAGCATGAACCGTTCTCGAGATATTGCACATTTTTCAAATAAATGTATCAAAAAATCCCATAAATTAACAAAAATATATTAACTGCTGAGAAACATATTCACTTTTCACATGTAATATCATGCGATAAATTTGGTGACATCATTCTCGTGGATCTAGCTCGTTCCATTCATCAGAAAAGATACTTTGACTAATACTTTTGTATTTGAACGACAATCTGCTATAAGAATAACTTATTTCTCTTTTCATAACGCTTGGCGAGATTTTAGTGACTTTTTTAAATGTTGCCAAATTAACGAAAATCTCGCTAAATGGATAAAAGTGACGCTAAATCAATGAAAATGAAGACTAATTGACGAAAATTCAATATCTTTGAAAGAATATAAGAATCTACTATAAGAATAATCTATTTTATTTTTACTGTAAAAGTAGTAAATTCATTGCATTATATAAGGAAAGTTATGTGCTGCCCACATCAGATTTTTAAAATTGAAAATTGGTGATGTTTTAACTAATTTATTAATAAAACTTAATAAAATAATTTATTAATAAAAATTAATAACAGTTTTTATTAAAAAGAGTATTTGATGTGACACAAACATATGATTTCCTTTACCAATTAAAAAATATCTGATGTGAGCAGCACATGACTTTCTCTACATATAGCAATGCATTGACTTCTTTCACAGCGAAGAAAAAAAAGATGCACAAATTACATTTCATAGTGTTTTTAAACGTTGAATGGAACATTTAACATATTTTCTGGATGACAACATATAAAACTATTTCAAAGAACTCTATTTTTGGAAGACGTATGTCCATAGCTAGCATTCTAAAGTTTGTACCATTCATTTTCTTATGGAAATTATATAAAAAATCTGATGGGGGCAGCACATGATTTTTCCTATATAATGCAATGAATTTACTTCTTTCACAGCGGAAAAATGATTTATAAATTCACGGCATAATGTTGAATTGTACATTTTGGCGCTTTTCCGGATGACGACATTTAAAATGTTTTCGAAGTACGCAATTAATTAACTTATACTGTACGCAATTAATTAACTTATATTGTACGCAGCTCTAAATTGGCAATTATTAATATTGATAGCATCCTCAATTATATAGTCCATATATTAAAATATTTCGATAATGAGTTCATCCACATTTGGAGTCATTTTCGTTAACTCAGCACCACTTTTTCAATTTTGATGATATTTTCGTCAATCTAGAGAGAAATATCGTCAAGTTGGCGATATTTATTATAAATTTAGTAGATTAGATATAAATTAGTGGCCAATTTCGCTAAATGTATCACGAAGTGTTACAGACAAATGGAGAGGAGAGCATTTCTTATATATAAATGACTGTTGGCGAATTGTCACGCGTCAGAATACAAAACTATTGCATCTTCTCTCATGAATGGAACGAACTAGATCCACGAAAATGATGCTAACACATTTATCACATAATATTTTATATGAAAAGTTAACATATTTCACGATAGTTAATATATATTTTTTAATTTTATGTGAATTTTTGATAAATTTATTTGGAAAAAGCGCAATATCTCAAGAAGAGCTCATGCTAGCGTTCTAAAATTTTTGTCAATCGTTTCCTAACGAATAGTTACGTAAGACATGATTATTTACATAACATTATTGAAGGTTTAGATTTTTTCAAAAATTTCATTAAAAAATTTGGGGCGCTTTCCGAACATTCGATTGCGTTTAAAATCACTAGCCTTCCAGTATTTACTGGTTATTGTTGTTGAGACCCAGACCGTCCGACCTACCAGAAAGGTGTAAAGTAACTGTTTGGACGGCCAGGAAGTGCCACCCAATTTAGACCGGAGCCCAGTGGGGGAGGCATCCACAGGGACCGTACCCTCATACCCCTACCACCAACCTCTCGAAAGGACTTACGGACCCACATGTTTAACGTGATCGTACTCCGCATGAACACGGCGGCAGTTGTGGCAGCGTGCAAATCCAGCGCGCAAACCACCGAACTACCGCGCCCGAAAAGTGCCAACAGCACGTGGTGTTCCCAGGTGGTCACCCACCCAAGTACTAACCGCACCCGATGCTGCCTGACTTCGGTGATCTAACGAGAACCGGTGTTTTCAGCACGGTACGGCCGTTGGCCCCCTTAGTATTTACTGGTTGTCACATTTGTACCAAATTTTGTCAGAAACACTCTATTCGTTTATGAAATATCGGTATCACAGCCTCACGGACACACACACACACACACATGTTCACTCGCGAAATACGCATGGTCCGAATCCGGATTGGGACATAAGTTCATTACAGCGGTTCCGGAATAACTTACCGTGCATGCAGTTTAGATGCAGTGAGTCACTGCGGCCTCAAAAAGATCAAGTTTCGATTATTTCAAGGACTTTACGATTTATGCAGCTATTTTTAATTCACGGCTGTTATTATAAACAAGATGTTTCTGTATAAAACAAGTAAAAGAATGAGAAAGTTGCTAAGATATGAAGTTTTATTTATATCTGATATCGGAAGGCGGGGAATGTAGGGTTTGTTTCAAATATAGAAAATGAAAGTATCGTCTCAGTAGCTCAGTGAATAGATATGCAGTTTTATTGCTAGTCGAAAATCCATGGTTTGAATTCCGATTGGAACATGAGTTTTGCCGTTTATGCGTTTCCTGGCTACGTCACTGGTTAGGAAGCTGGTCGAAGAGCAATTATATGCAATGATAAATAGTTGCAGATCTTGGCATATAACCCATTTTAATTTGAGAAAAATTCACTATCATCTCGACCTTGTGGTGGCAGAAGAACATGTCTCACGATACTTTTTTCTGCCTTTACAAGGTTGGTTGGAGGAATTTCTTTTAATGGTTAATCCTATGATTTTTTTTTGAAAGCGTATCTACATTAATATATATTAAGGCGTATTTACATTAATATATATAAAGGCGTATCTACATTAATATATAAAGGCGTATCTACATTAATATATATTAAGGCTTATCTACATTAAGCAAATATGAGAATGCAAATAGGATGCATGTTCAAAAATTCAGGCTCTTGTTACACGAAAACGCTGTAAATAAACTTATGTCACTTTTCGAACACAAGTATAAGTCGTCATATCTTAAATATATCTAATGACGTAACGAAATCACGTAAGTGTAAAAAACACTACTTTTTGTTGACAAATTGTGTGATATGGCAAAATGTCGTAATTGTGAAATTTGCATAAATCATTTTTTTTTAAATGTAATCAAAAACAGAGGCACGCAAAGATGTTTTTTAGGCATGTTTTTCACAAAAAAGAAAAAAAAATTGGCATAATTTTCACTACCTTTGGTCAATTAAAAATTAATGTTTTTGCTTCTCAGAATGATGCTTATGATACGTCGTCATTTTAAGAATTTCTTCGGTGGTAAAAGTGTTGATTCGAGGGGGAGCAAACGTTGATGGACAAATGTTCTAATGATATAAATATAATTTGGCAGGAAAAATTAAATAATAAATACAATAAAGTCATAAACACTTTTCTACTATGTTATAAACTGTTAATAACTTGGAAATCCTTGTATGGGAGGGTCAGCTGCCCCTAGGTCTCTGTCATCTCCCTGTGAAATTAACACTGTTCTCTCTAGTGTGATCATTGAAGTAACCAGCACGAACTATGAATTCCAATCTCAGTATGCATCATAATTCTGAAAAATTGACCTCGGACATATTTACACGAACGCGACCTCACCGGGCGACTGCTCTGCTTGCTGTCCCCACCCGCATTCCTACCATTGAGCACCAACTACATAAAAAAAGTCATTTCATTGTGAATATGTAGAGACACCAACAAAAGGGATTCGTGAGTGCTCGGCAATGTTACAGGTTCCGGGAAATGCCGAATTAACGGAATCGGTTTTGTGCGCGATGTTGAGTCATGTATATATGAGGATGGCTTGACTACAGTGCATGGCGGGCCCCCATTCATTGCTTTTGTAACTTTGTAATTAAACTTATTTTTTTGGAATTTTCTGCGAGCCAATTGAAAGGACTGTCTCGAACAATGAAACTAGTTCAAGTTTCGCTTCTGTTTTCTATGCTAGGATGGGTCTGGCATTCATCGTATTTCATTCATGTAAATATTTTCACTGTAAGTTTTAAGTTGTTTCGTGTGAGTGCAGTATTTCCTCTTGCAGTTTAACTCAGTGGATGAAGTCGCTTGCATACTAAATTACTTTGTGTTTTAAATGACGTTTTAGTTTTGTTAATTTTTGTTCAAGCCAGGAAAGAGAATGGAAATATCTGCTGGAGTGCATCCACTTGACTTTTGCAAGCATTCCAATTCCATGTTTTTTTTACGCCCACTTGTATAGCAATCCTTGTTAAGATGGGAAAAATTGTATCGTTGGACAAGATTTCGTTTAAAAGATAATTTTAAAGATTTCTAAATGATTAGGATAATCGGCAACAAGTCCGTAATGCTGCTGCATTTGATGCATTCGGCTGACTTGTGTTAATACATGTAATTTTTAATTCCCTCAAGTTATCGTACTTCAAAAGAATCATGTTTGACTTTTGAGTATTCCATTTGTTAATTATGCGAATTTCAAATAATTTAATATATTTCTAGCTTATTGATGGCAAGTAAATCTGCCATCTATACTTTTATGAAATATTTTCTATCATCTAAAGATTTTCTAAAATTTATTGAGTAAACCCAATATTTTATAAAACTTAAATTATGTTATAAATATGAATTTAGAAAGTGAAAGTTCGAGTCCACTTTCTTATACTTACTTTCAAAATTTTACGCCTCATGATATTTCCCATTTAGATAAATCTGCCACCTTAGGCCCAAGCCTGTTAGGGCTAGGGCCTATTGAGGGCCTACCATTGCAGATAACAGTATCCATGTAAGACCGGTTTCGCATTTATCCTGTGCTCATCAGTATGGAATAATCGTTAAGTGCAATGGCAGTAAGAAAAAACTTGCAATTTGTAACAATTTTAAGCAACTTTCTACGAAGATCGCAATATTGCGGTAATTAGCAAGTTTTCTTGCTACCATTGCAGTTAACGGTTATTCTATGCTGATGAGCAAATAATAAGTGCGGAAGCTGTCTTACACGGATGCTGTTATCTGCATTGGGAGCGTCTTCCTTATTTTGGGAGATGCCCCTTTTTGCCAGACGAGGCCTGACTAACGTAGGGGGCATGCGGGAAGTTGCCCCGAGTCTATGTCCATCCAAATCAAACAATTGTAACATTGAGAAATTAACGAATGTTTTCTGAAAAAAAAATATCTCATCGAAATAAATTTGCTCATCGAAAAGATTCATTTTGGGGATATATAAGACCACACTAATTCAATATGTGGAATATGTTGGGTTCTCGGCTATGACGAGAAAGTTGCCAGTAATTTAAATTCCATCAAAATATGAAAGAGCTTCATTTTTTATCCCTTTTTAGAGAACGCAATTATTTTTTATTAAAAAAAATTTCACCTCATTTTATTTGTGTCGAGAGATGGAGGGGACTCGGAGGAATGTTTGCCTTTGGCCCTAGTTAGGCTAAGTCGGGCTCTGCTTCCGGGTTCTTTTAATTATGAAGGCCCTAGTTCGTTTCTTAAGGGAAACTTTGGGAAAGTTCGTCACGGGCATCAATTGTCACTTTCTGCTGAAACAGACCAGAATCCCTCGAGATAAATCAATCATTTTTTTCCCCTTAAAGATGCAGAACCAACGAAGTGTAGTATTCTGTGAATGCGGCTGAACAGCATTTCACTCATCTATGAAAAAATATTGAACCGCTTTCGACGAATAACGTATTTATATGGTCTAGCAAATTTATATGGAATGGAACTATTTTTTTTATCAAGGCCAGTATCCACCATTCGCAAGCTGAATGGCTTAAAGACCAAAACATTAGCAAATTAGGAGGCGGAATAATTTTGAAAAGAATTTATTAATATTGTAAATTTTGGGATGGAAAAAACAAATGTCTTCACATATACTAGAATTTTAAAATAGCCAAATGCCAATTTTTTATTATATGGTTATAGCTAGGGTTGCCACAATTTTTCAGAATCAAGTCCCGACACTTGGCTGGTTTGAAAGTTTGTATTTAAACATAAAAAACTCACAAATATATCAATCAATGCATTTTATTTTCAAAGCACGCTGCTCTCATTATAAAAGAAAAACAAAAAGTCTTAAATTAAAAAAAGACAACATCATTTTTGGCTACTTGGTTCTTCTTCAGATTCATGTGCATGCTTTTTATTTATTCCTACGGATTCAGAACACCACGCGTACTCTTCAGATGGAAGAACTTTTTACTTTATATATATGCAATATAGGGAAAATATTGTGACGGGGTCGAAAATTCGAACTCGAATTTTCGACGGAAGAGAACGTTTCAAGCATCCCTGAACTATTGATTTTGAACGCAATTCAATGTTCGGAAGACCCTCAAATGTTCGAATGAAATTAAAAAAAAAATCATTAAAAAATCAGATCGTTCAATAATGTTATACAAATAATCATTTCGTGTGTAATTTTTCATTACAAAACAAATTACACGAACTTTAGAACGCAGCATGAATCGTTCTAGAGATATTGCACATTTTTCAAATAAGTTTATTAAAAATGTACAAAATTAAAAAAAGTATCAACTATCGTGAAATAGATTCATTTTTCATGTGCAATTTTACGCGATAAATTTTTTAACATCATTCTCGTGGATCTAGTTCGTTCTATTCATGAGAGAAGGTATTTTGTGTAATAACTTCATACTTTAATACCCAGTAATTCGCCAATAGTCTTATATATAAGAAAAGTGCTTTCTATCCTGTCTGTCTGTAACACTTGCAAATGAGTTTAGTTAATTTAGCTACTAATTTGGCAAAATAGCGCTAACTTGACGACATTTTTAATAGTACCAAATTAACGAAAGCATCGATAAAATTTTAAAAAAATGATGCCAATGTGACGAAAATGATGCAAATTGATGAATTAATTAAAATCTTTTAATATATTTAAAATGAATTAATTATTTATAATGTATTTAGGATGAATTAATTAATATATTTTTCATATTTACGATGAATTAATTAAGATATTTTGCTTATTGCGGATGCTATCAATATTGATATTTGTCAAGGTGGATTTGTGCAAAATATACGTTAATAGGGTTTTTCGAAATAGTTTTACATGTAAAAATTAAAAAAAAATCTGATGTGGGCAACACATGACTTTCCTTATATAATGTAATTAATTTACTACTTTTACAGTAAAAAAAGTAGGTTTTTCTTATAGTAGATACTAATATTCTTTCCAAGATATTAAATTTTCGACTATTAGTCGTCATTTTTATCCATTTGGCGAGATTTTCGTTAATTTGGCAACATTTCAAAAAGTCGCCAAGTTGGCGACATTCCACAAAATTCGTCGCCAAAATCTCGCCAAGCGTTATGCACTAAGAAATAAGTTATTCTTACAGCAGATAAATGACTATTGGCGTTCAAACACAAAAGTATTACTAAAAGTATATTTTTTCATGAATGGAATGAGCTAGTTCCACGAGAATGATGTAATCCAATTTATCGCATGGTATTACATATGAAAAGTGAACATGTTTCTCAATAGGAATTTTTTTTTATATGACCTTTTGATAATTTTTTTTTTAAAAATGAACAATATCTCGAGAACTGTTCATGTTAGCGTTCTAAAATTTATGTCAATCGTTTTCTAATGAAAAATTACATAATGTCTATTTGCGTAGCTTTATTAGTGGTTTTGATTTTTTGACGATTTTTTCAAAATTTCATTCGAAAATTTAGGGGGGTTCTTAACATTCGATTGCATATAAAAGCAATAGGCTTCCAGTGTTTACGGATTGTGATTTTTGTACCAAATTTGGTTCGAATCGGTCCATTCGTTCGTCAGTTATCGTCTCCACAGACTCACTGACACACACACACACACACACACACACACATACTTTCACACACACACACACACACACACACACACACATACACACACACAGACATCACTTCAAAAATGTTTGATTCGTGATCAGGGATGCTTGAAACGTGCTCTCTCGTCGAAAACTCGAATTCGAATTTTCGACCCCGTCACAATACTTTCCTTATACATTATGTATATAAGGAAAGTAAAAAGATGCCTAATGTTCAATTCAATTTTAAAAACATTGTGCCGTATTGTGCTTGTACATCATCTTTTTACTAAAAAAGAAGTAAATTCATTGCATTATGTAGGGAAAGTCATGTGCTGCCCACATCATATTTTTTTATAGTAATTTAATAGTTTCTTTAAAACCTCGGGCGAAAATACGAGTCCGAATAAGGTTGCCAAGTCGACAATCATGACAAAATCCGGAAGTATGGCAAGCCTATCGTTATAGCAAATCTGGGAACGAACCTTCGTTTATAACGCAGGGTGCATTACATATAACAAACGTTGACTACAACGAACCTTTTTGACGGCTCCTCTTTGGGTTGTTTTTAGATATATTTTTAGATTTTTCTAGCTATTTTTTCAGTATATTTCTAGAATAAAATAATACATTTAAAATAAGTTTTTAAAGGAATTTGTCACACGCGGTTTCCCAATATTTAGTGCACTTTTAAAAAGAAAAATATATTTTGGGGAAAAAATGCATGTTTTCGGGGTTTGAAGATTTAATTGATTTTAAACTTCCGGCATCGCCGAAACAGCACCCAATCGGATCATTCAAATTAAACAATATCAATATGCATGATTTAATCCTCTTTAAAAATGCATATTCCGCAATTTTTTAACATTTGGAATTTTTAAAATGTATAAATTTAGTAAGTTCCACGCTGGCTGGCCTTTCTTACATTTCGAACCTTATTCTAGAGACTTCTGCTCATGCGTGTGACGTGTAGGAGAAAGTCGGCAGAATCATAACATCCCTCTAATTTTGCTCCTTGTTGATATCATTTTAGAAGAAACATTTTAAATATAGATTTATAAATGCGCAGGAGTGTGTAGCTTACTGTGTGAGCAGGTTATTATAGGCCCGGGCCTATACCCCGTGACGCACAGATAGTTGGGGGCGCTTCCGAAGATCTAAGCATCAGAAACTCCAGCGAAATGTCTTCGATCCACAACCCGGTAAGCACACAAATAACAAGTCTCTAGTAATGACAGTCTCATAGATGAAAACGGGTAGAGAAGATCGGGTAGAGTTTCCGCGAATGGTTTAATAAAAGGAAATGAGAACCATGTTCCCAAAGAAAGGAAAATATACCCGAAGTAAAAGATGAGGTAAGAAGTCCTAGAACGTGGTTCTTAGACTATTATCCTACAGTGAAATATTTTCTTGGAAGGGTATGTAAATTGGCTTATTCTATGTTATTTGGGGTTTTGCAAATGTAATAGATTGGTCTACTGTGTTATTTCGCATTACTTTTATAGTTGTCTAGGGTATGAATCTTATATCCTCTAAAACGCACTTAATGATCATTCCTCACACTTTACATTCCCTTACTGACTATTCCTCAAAATTTACACTCTCTTACTGACCATAATTTTACACCCCCTTACTGATCATTCGTCAAATTTTACATTCTCTTGCTTACCATGCCCCAAAGTTTACATTCCTTTAATGGCCCTTCCTCAAAGTTTACACTTCCTTAATGACCATTCCTCAAATTTTAATATTGCTGGACAAAAGGGATATAACGAGCTAATATTGGGGTTACATTGGCCTCCAACATTGGCTAATATTTTCATTGTAATATTACGCCAATATTGGTGTTATATTAGAAATGTTGGAGTTGTATTGTCTCAATATAACGCCAAATTTAAGCCCATATTAGGCCAATTTCGTTAAAATATCCACTTTTTCATATTGATTCAATATTGGCTGCCTATATTGGGGCAATATTGTATTGCTACTAGGGCTGCTTGTTATAACCGGGTCCTATACTGTATTTAGCTTTAAATATTCTTCTTTCTCTTTCACCAAGGTATAACTGGTGGAAACTGCGGAAATCCTACCACATAATCCAATGTCTAAAATGGCAATTTCCCACACTATATCTTCTAACAAATACATTCCATTGCATAGCCTGTCTCTCCTTTACTGTATATAAAAAAAGTGGTCACAACATGGAATTTTCGTCCGGTGGTCACTCCCTCTTTGTCAGTTTCCGCATGGGGTCACGGCCATGGTAGTGCATAAACCGGACAACGACTCGGAATGCGTGACTCAATTATGCCTCACTTTGTCTATGGGGATGAAGAAACAAAAGGATATGGGGGACAAAGAGAGGCTTTAAGATGGTGGTAATGACACAAATAGACTTGTTTGGGCTGCACTTGCTCGTGAGGGGACCAGGGGATAGTCAAGGCCGGATAAGGATACTTTGAGGCTCTAAATATGCTGTGCCTTTATCGATACATAATTCGATTTTGAGAAAAATATTAGCATTGAATTTTATACGTTACTTTGATTTATAGTGGCATTGCATAAATAATTAATGGAGTGAGCAGCATGAATAGGAATAAAATGTACAAATTCAGATGTATATTTTATGTATTTATTATTAAAATCGGTTATTTTCCCGAAAGAAGTGGTATTTGTATCTCTTTGTTTTACTTTTTGACTTCCAAGGTTGTTATGATTGCAAAAGCGGGAATTTTTAACACTTTACAGCAAAGTTGAAAAGTATTTATGACTTTTTAACACTTTACAACAAAGTTGAAAGGTCTTTATGACTTTGTTCATTCTGCCTGTCTGTCTGTCTGTGTGTCCGTTAGCATGATAACTGTCGTAAAAATGACTTAATCAAAATGAAATTTTAGTATGTTGTTCAGACGGTCTGTAGGACCTATGGGAATATAAATGAATAATATCACCCAATTAGTTTTGGATTGAACCCGGGTTGAAAAAATGAAATACATTGAGCCCTATGGGACCTAATTTTTCAAACATTTTTTAAGCGGATTTAAAATTCACAAATTGCTTCGAAAATTTTAGGTAATATTCAAATGGTTCCATAAAATATATAAAAAAAAATTCAGCGAAATATATTCAGTAGTTTTTTAAATAAAAATTAAAATAATAATAGCACCTCTTATATGAAGCGATCACGTGATCATGATATGAAAAGATCACGTGACCCACTTCAAAATGATATATGGCATCCATCTTGTCTCAAAATCGTGATTTTTAAATTCTGTGCATCTACATACTGAAACAGCGCAATTACAATATATTGAGTTTAAATGCTCATCCAAATTTGATTATTTCTACAACGAAGCCTATTTTTCACCTATGTAAAATGTAAACAGCAAAATATGTAGAATGAGTTGTATTAGAATTGCTGTATTTCTTTAACACAAAATCATTTAGTTTATGGAGTCTGCGTAACTGATATGAATGAAATATTCATTGATTTGACAAGGAGAAGGACGATTTTTTTCGATGAAGTTTTACGCATACAGTTTAATTACTCGTAGCTCCATGGTCTTAAATTTTAAATAAAATAAATTATTATAGTATTGTGATGAATGACATGAATGGGAAATTGTTTATGAATGAAATGCTGCTTTTATAGAGAGAGCCAGGCGTGTTATTTTTTCTATGACGTTATTTGAATGAATTTCAGTTGTTTTCTATGAAGTTTTCAAATTTAATAAATTATCGTAGTATTATGATAATTCTAAAATTATTACCGAGGAATGTATCACATTTTAGAAATGTTTAAACCAGGCAATTTATATTTCAATGCCGTCATTGGAATGAAGTTCATTTTTTTCGATGAAGGTTTAAGTTTTCAAATATAATAAATTAATGTAGTATTGTGATAAGTTTTAAAATATTACCGAGGAATGTATTGCATTTTAGACATGTGTAAATAAAATTTCATTGAAGTTGGAAAGTGTTTCATAATCAATGCTTTAAGTATGATTGATCTTTCTTGTTTTTATTTAATTTAATGGTGTTTCTTGCATTATTTACGTGGCTGGCGCTTATTATGAAGTTTGTAAATTTCGGCCAACGTATTCGTACTAGCGTTTCCTATTTTTACATTCATATGTATTACAATCAGTATCAGAATTTTGTTAATTTTCCTCCTAATTCGTTTGCTTTTTCTTTTGATTTTTATTTAATACTTTATACACTAAAAAATTTGATTAAAAATATTGGAGTCGGGATAGCCTTATTACTATATGTCTATGTTTATCGTCTATGTATATCTTTGTATGTCTATGTGTATTGTTTTTGTATATTGTTCAAGTATTTCTTGTGTAATTTCTGTGGTTTTCCTGACCGTCTGTTGTAATTGCTCAACACCTTTTGGATGAGTTGGAAGGCCTGGGTAATAATAATAATAATAATAATAATAATAATAATAATAATAAATCAGTATCAGAGTAAAAGAAAATGTACCTTTTCTTTTTTGTACAAAAAGAAAATGTACCAAAATAAAATAAACTCACATCAATCGAAAAATTAAAAAGAGGAAACCAATTAAGAATTAAAGAAAATATTTCCATGTGGAAGAGGTATAGGGGGAATTATCGTTAAAAAGGATGTTCAATTGAGAAAAACAAAGAAACCCTCAAGAAAGTCTAACTCAAAAATGGAATTAGGTGAAAAAAAATATCCAAGCAAATACTTTGAATGACTTTGCAAATTATATATTATGAGAGTCAACAGGATCAATAAATGAAAATAATGAATTAATCAGGATTATTATTTATCAATCATAACCAGTTTGTCACAATTAGAGACAAAAGAGAACTTATCTTTTTATAGATTTTTCATATAAAACATTATGCGACAAATTGATTGAGATTTATTGAGCTAGATTTATTGAGCTAGAACTATTGATCTAGAACTATTGAGCTAGAATCCATTAAGATAGAACTCGCATTACATAAAATAAATACACCCATTTTATAATGTAGAAAAAAATCAACAAAATCGCCCAATTTCATTTCAGGATATATCTATTTAATGTCAGAGACATCTTGACGTAGAATGTCTCTGTCAAGGCACTGTCCTATCGTACCGTATGGTTTTCAGCTTTGTTATACCCTGATAGTGTACTACATGAAGAAGACAATGCTGTGTGGGTTGTGTTACACTGCCCTTATCAGTGCTCCGGTTACAGCGAGTGTATATGCTTGAGAAAGATTATACATTGATTTCACATGATACATTGATTACACTATTTACATGAATATACTACGATATTTAAATTTATTTTATTAAATACAGCTGCTATATACTATATTCATCACAATAGCATCCATCACAATTACATATATACATTAATTACAACTGCTAAATATTTATCACAATAATGTTAATACAACTGCGTTTTAACGGGCGCAGTTACATACATCGACTATAATTAGAGATATAATAGACATAATTGAAGAATTTGTTTGAAGCATGAAATTGACATGGAAAACACGCGGCTCTTGGACCCAGTGTACATAGTCCTTGGGCACCATTTTTTTGTGGTCCATGACCCATTGTTGATTGTGCACATACACGTAGATTTGTAGAAAAGTTGCGGGGGGGGGGGGGACGCAGCCAGTGGCATATTTAGGGGGAATACCAGTCTCAAGCTCCCGTATCTGAAAATTTTTGCACTCCTTATATATAAGGAAATGAACATTTTCGCACTCCTTACGTATCAACTATATGTGTGGTCTAGTTTCATAAATTAGATAATTTAGAGTAAAGAATTGAACATTTTTCATGTTCATTGACTCGGTATCCTACTCGGTCATGTTAAATTTATTAATGTAAAGTTTTACTTCACATAAATAAATTTAGCATTTTGAAAATTTAGTTTTGGATTTAAAAATGTCAATCAAAAACTCTGAAAACTTAGAGCAGCTCGTCTCCTCTGTCTAAAAAGATGGAGGGCGGGGACATACGTCCTTTCTCTCCCCCCCCCCCCCCGGTCTCTACATCCGCAATTATGCATATAAATTAGTTCTCACCAGATATATTTTAACACTATAACAGACACAATAAATAAAACTGCTGTAATAACAACTACAACTAGTAATGCAATGCTGTTATAGCAGTGTTACATTATATACGTTGTCAACAGAAGCACCCTTATTCGCGACATTGCTTCAAACGTCAATAACATAATTTCATGAATCTTGGACTCAGTTATTCGACCGTTAAATAGTAAGTCAATTCATCTCTATGTAAGAAAGTTTTACGTTGCCCGCAATTGATATTTTATTCCGTTAATATTTTTTTTTATGATAAAACTGGAACACATTTTTTTATTTTTAAATTAAACGCATTGACATCAGATGCAGAGCAAATCGTGACACTTTCGTAACGATTTCTGACATTGGTTCCGTGGGTTTTCGGATTTGTGGGAGAACAGGCTATGGAGGTATAGGAGGGAATACAGAAGGTGAATTCTATTAATTACGGAATAAGTAATCTGTCGAGATTCTCGATTCATGATACAAACAGAAAGTTGCACTGTGTTTCATATCTTTGCATTTGCTTTGTAATAAACTCGATGACACAGCTATTTTGATTATTACGTATTTTTATTTTCCCTGCAATACATGGTAATGCATATATAGGGAAAGTATATTGGAATCATGTCAAAAATCGCAACTCAAGTTTTCGACGAATTTACACTTTCGAGACCTCTAGAATACGAAAAACTATATTTAGCGTGACGTCTGTGTGTGTGTGTGTGTGTTTGTCTGTGTGTCTGTGTAATGTATGTATCCATCTAACTCAAAAACTAATAGACCGAATTTCATAAAATTTGGTAAGTCACTTGGATGTGACCCTGGTACTGATTAGTTTTTGGTACGGTTCGTTAAAACAGAACCCGCCTTTTTTTACGAAATTGTCCGTAAATATTTCATTTATCCGCCCTAGTTAAAATACTAATTTACCAAATTTCACAAAATTTGGTAGATAAGTTACTTGTTGGATACTCTGCTGATTAGAATTTGGTACGATTCAGAAAAGAAGAACCCGCCTTTTTTTACGAAATGGCCGGCGAAAATCGCCAAAATCTAAAAAAAAAAGACTACGTATGCTGAAATGTATCAATTAAATTCTTGTTTTATACGCAATTTTTGACGAGGAAAGGAATATAACACACTCCATTATGCTTTAGGACTAACCATTCTCAAGATATTTGAGATTTCTTGCATATTTGTTACGCCGCTATCGGAAAAATGCCCAATTACCAAATAAAAACAAAAATTGAATTAAAAATGCAAATTTAATGTTATTTGGAGCAATTAAACCCAATCTAATGAATTATTAAAGAAATAAAGACAATATGAATTTAAGTCTGCAGGGAAAGTCATGTGCTGCCCACATCAGATTTTTACTTTCCCTGCAATACATGGTAATGTATAGGGAAAGTATTGGAATCATGTCGAAAATCGCAACTCGAGTTTTCGATGGATCTACACGTTTTGGGACCTCTAGAAAACGAAAACACTATTTTTAGCTAACGTCTGTGTGTGTGCTTGTCTATCTGTCTGTCTGTCTGTGCAATGTATGTATCCACTCTAACTCAAAAACTAATGGAAGAAGAACCCGCCTTTTTTTACGAAATGGCCGGCGAAAATCGCCAAAATCTAAAAAAAAAAAGACTACGTATGCTGAAATGTATCAATTAAATTCTTGTTTTATACGCAATTTTTGACGAGGAAAGGAATATAACACACTCCATTATGCTTTAGGACTAACCATTCTCAAGATATTTGAGATTTCTTGCATATTTGTTACGCCGCTATCGGAAAAATGCCCAATTACCAAATAAAAACAAAAATTGAATTAAAAATGCAAATTTAATGTTATTTGGAGCAATTAAACAAAATCTAATGAATTATTAAAGAAATAAAGACAATATGAATTTAAGTCTGCAGGGAAAGTCATGTGCTGCCCACATCAGATTTTTACTTTCCCTGCAATACATGGTAATGTATAGGGAAAGTATTGGAATCATGTCGAAAATCGCAACTCGAGTTTTCGATGGATCTACACGTTTTGGGACCTCTAGAAAACGAAAACACTATTTTTAGCGTAACGTCTGTGTGTGTGCTTGTCTATCTGTCTGTCTGTCTGTGCAATGTATGTATCCACTCTAACTCAAAAACTAATGGACCGAATTTCATAAAATTTGGTAGGTAAATCACTTGTGTGTGGCCCTGGTGCTGATTAGTTTTTTGCATGATTCGGGAAAAAACAACCCGCCGTTTTTTGCAAAATGACCCGCAAAAATCGTCAAAATCTAAAATAAAAGACTACGTATGCTCAAATATATCAATTAAATGCTTGTTTTATACATAATTTTTAACAATGAAAAGAAACAACCTCATTATACTTGGGCTAGCCGTTCTCGAGATATTTTAGTTTTTTTTCGCATTTACTCTGCGCCACCGTTAAAAAGAAGTCACCATTGAATTGAATTAAAAGTGTACATTCAGTGTCATTTTAAATAATTGTGGACATTATATTGTGCAATTAAACTCATTATAATGAATAATTGAAGAAATAGAGAGCGTGAATATGAGTCTGCAGGAAAAGTCATGTGCTGCCCACATCAGATTTTTACTTTCCGTGCAATACATGGTAGTGTATAGGGAAAGTATTGGAATCGTGTCGAAAATAGCAACTCGAGTTTCCGACGGATCTGCACGTTTTGGGACCTCAAGATTAAAAAATACGAAAAAACTATTTTTAGCATGAAGTCTCTTTCTCTGTGTATGTGTGTGTGTGTGAGCGTCTGTCTGTCTGCGCAATGTATGTATCCAGTCTAACTCAAAACTAATTTACCAAATTTCACAAAATTTGGTAGATAAGTCACTTGTGGGTTTTTCTGGTGCTGATTAAATTTTAGTACGAATCGAGAAAAAAAATATGATTTTTTTCCCATTGCAAAAATCGTCGATATTTAAAGTAAAAGACTACGTATGCTCACATATATCAAGTAAATGCTAGTTTTAAACTTAATTTTTAACGGCGAAAAGAAAAAGACCAACCCCAGTACTCTAGGAATAACCGTTCACGAGATATTTTAGTTTTTCGCATTTTTGTTATTCTGCCTTGGAAAATACGTCCAGTTACCAAATGAAAACCAAGATTGAATTAAAAGTGCAAATTCAGTGTAATTTAAAAGTAACTATAAGTGTTATTTTGTTCAATTAAAGTCAATTTAATGAATTATTGATGAAATAAAGAGAAAATGATTTTGAGTTTGTAGGGAAAGTCATGTGCTGCCCACATAAGATTTTTTTTATATAATGAAGCAGTCAGTTTTGTCTTTCATGAAAGTCTGTTTCATACTCAAAGTCTCTTCCTTTTTAAAGGCGTAGTCCATTTTCTTGTAAAAATGATTTTAACCATAAAATAAATAAATAAATAATATTTAGTAAAAGTAGTAGTAGTAATAATAATAATAATAATAATAATAATAATAATAACAAAAAAAATTTTTTTTTTGAAAATAAATTAGAATGATCAAAATCAAAATGTATGGAAATACACCGATTTAGCAAAAACTTTAAAGCGAAATAATAAAGATAACCAAATGTGTTGAGTTAAAAGGGGTTTAATAATAACACCATTTATGACGTATTTAAACTTACAAATCCAGAGCAGTTTTGGACGTCACTACGTCCTTCATTAGTGGCAATGTAAATTGTTTAAGATGTGACGAACATGAGCTCTTACACACAGCACACAACCGTGAGACAAGATTTGCATATTGATCTTTTTAAATTCAATACATTTAAAACACATTTTAAGTTGAATTAGAATGACATGAATTTTACCTTATCAATTTTTTTTATCAGCTGAAAAAGAAAAATCGCTCATGCAAAGTGAAAAAATTAAATTTTATAGCATATAATATTTAAACAATTGTGAAATTCTTCGATTTTAAATACATTTTACTTCAAAATTTATAAAGTCCAAAGATTTTGAAATTTACTTTGTAAAATTTTATGACTTATGCTTTCTACCCTTGCTTTTGATTTCCCTGTATTACTGATTTCCTAACCATGTGTTTAGTGGGCTTATTGGGCAATTCAGCCATGCTTATGTCATAAAATGGGAATAAGGATAAAGTGGCAAAGTAGTTTTCATAAACACCTTATTTTACTTATAAAAATAAGGTGTTTATGAAAAGTTAATTCAATTTTATTATTTTATTTGGACAGTATTTGCGATGACTTTATTTATTGTCTTTGAGTTATAAAATTTTCTGCTTTCTTTAACAATGCGAAAACTACAGTGAAATCTGTGTAAAATAATCTGAGTAAAACGAAATTTTCCTTAAAATTTTTTTGGTCTTAAAAATTACCATACCATGTAATGTATACTGAATATAACGGAAGTTTTTTTAAGACGATGTGCTTGTAAATTTAGTGGGATTTCTTAAGACAGATTTCACTGCACCTATAGGGGGACAGCGAATTCATCATTGAGGAACATATATATCATTAAGGACATTATAAACATTATCATTATCAACAAATCGCATATTATTGAGAAACACTTAAATTAATCTCCTTTGAATCGCTATAGAATTTCAACTTAACCGTGGATAAAAAAAAGATGTGAAGTTTCAATACTTATGATGTCAAATTACCAAATTTTATGACTTTAACTTCATATGACAGTAATTGAGATTCTTCTTAAAATAATATTGATTATCACACACGCAAAGAAATCCTTAAAAAACATTCTCAGACGCTTTTCACGGAAATAATATTTTCAACGTGGCCGTAATTTTTAGGATTGAAATAGTAAAGACATAACAAAAGGCATGGAGAACGCCATAAACACTTATTGTCTACAAAAAGATATTTCCGGTTATTCTAAATAGACGAAAATAATAAGAAAAAGTACATGGATAACCATAATAAATAAACAAACAGCGCACGGAATTTCTTTGTGCTTCGCGGGCAATTACGGAATCCCAGTAGTCGCTGGAAGAAAATTTTTTTGTATTTTATTTATTTCGGCTGAGGGATCCATTTTTCATTCACCGAAAATCCTTTAAACACTGCAAAAGTGATGTGACGTATCGGTCACGGTTACGGAAAACTATTCGCAGACGAGAAAAAGTAAAATATTTTTGAATTTTATTTTTGTTTGAATGCTTTTGTGAAGCTCGTCGCTATTTTGGATGTTTGATGTATAGAATGGAACTTATTCCATGGAAATTTCGGGAGATGGTAAATTGGTCGAGAAAAGGAGTTTATTTTTTGTTTGAAAATTTTCGCTAGCAAGCGTTATTCTAAAGACTAAAATTGTAGATAATAAAAAAAGAAAATCTCCAGGTAACAATTTAGTACTTACTATAATGCTTTTCTTTGAAATAGAATTATATTCAAAATAACTAACACCAATTTTCTTCAAATTCAGTTAGGAGTTACTCAATTTAAGTTCCCGACTTGTATTTTTTTCCCGTATGCGGATCTACTTCGTATAGAACAGAAGTTTTCAAAGTCAGGTACTTGCATCATGGACGTATTTCGGGGGTTCAGGGAGACGCCAAAGCATCCCCCTGGAAAATTATTAATTTAATTAATAGCCAATATGAGAGGGAAAAAAAAAGAAAAATGCTTTTTTGGAATTAATACATTCAGCCACAATTCTGTTTTTCTCCCAATTGTATATTAATGAAAACAATTTAAACTATCAAACAATTTAAACAATTTAAACTATACCTAAATGAAAAACTTAGGATTATTGTATTTGGTATGTTTATGCATGTCCAATTTGTTAGCTTAGTTGTTCCGTCTTCAGGAAGGTTAGAATTCTGTTATGAAAGAGGGGATATTTTTTAAAGGTGGTACACACTAATCTTTAAAAATTGGTGCATACTAATTTTTAAAAGTGCTATACACACTATTTTTTAAATGTGATGTTCATGTAGTCTATTCAAATTTACTTCTCTAACAATAGATATTTCAAGGTTAATAGTAATCTTTAAATTTTGAATGCAATCAATTTTAGCATCCATCTGGAAAAAAATCTTGCATACACCTATGATTTTCGCAGATATATAAATTTAAAATATTTTGTTTGGAATCTTCAGCTACACCTTGTTCTTCAGCTACGGATTTACAGTTTGGGAATCTCTGCGCTAAGACATATTTACAGTTTGGGAATCCCCACGCTAAGGCATACTTGTTTTGACGACGTCATAAATTGTATTTAATGTTAATGTCTTTTTTAGTTAATGATGTAATCAACAGGTTATTATATAGCAGTCATAGGTTACAACACATGGCCAAAGGGACAAAATAGCAAGTTTTCTTTCTGCCATTGCAGATATCAGTTATTAAGTGCTGTGTTAAATAGCATAAAATCTGTCCACAAATGCTTTTACCTGCAATAGAAGCGCAATCATAGGTTATTATTAATTTATGCGGGAAATATTTTAAGTAAGACCCCATACTGTTCTTTGACCACTACTGCTTTCTTTCACACTTTATACCTATGGAAGTTAGATATATAGTAGAATCTGGATTCTTCGAACTCGAGCAGGGCCTGTTTGATGTTTATTAGAGCTCTCGCAAAAATTCCATTATGTTGGGCCGCTCATACAAATTGTGGGACCCCTACGAAAAATTACCACTTTCCTTCCTCCATATTGGATTTTCTTGTCTCCCCATCCGCTAAAAATATTCGATTTTCAGTAGTGATATAAAATTTCAGTGTGTGTTCAAAGTGTCATCTAAATTTTTTAAGAAAACTTGCTTTTTTGAGAATTCTTATTTCATTTCGTATGGACAGTATGTGGTCAAAATAAACTGATTGGAAGATATAATTAATATTATGTGTTAACTATTAAAATTTTCAATCAATTAATGAGCAGTTTCGCCACTAGTTAATTGTTATACTGGCATCAATTGTAATTATTACGTATTAATATTTATGTATAGAAGCTATATTGACTTTTAGGCAACTACTAGCTTACTCATACGCTCTTAACTATAGGGAAATATTTATAATAATAATTCATATGGTTTAAAATAAATAATAATAACTATTGATTTACAGATGATAATGATTAATCAGTTTTGTCGTAGGTAAACTTTGACATAATAACACATAATAATAGCGGCTCTTAATAATAACAATTAATCGCATTTATATAAGGTAGGATCAAAAAGTTCGGAGACTGTGCTGATATCTTCAACCTTGATTGGAGGAGAGGGGAACTATTTTACCGTGGCGTAGAGGCACATGTGACGCGAGATGTGAAAAGGAAGAAGCAGGTCCGCAGTGCAAGGTTTTTCCAGACAATGCGTGTCAGTTAACTGTAGTCGTTCGCGTTCGTCGAAAATGGAAATGGCGTTTGAAGAACAACGTGCGAATTTCCAATTCTGCCAGCGTTTGGGGAAATCGGCGATTTCCCGCCATTCCATTTTCGACGCCATTTCCACTTTCGACGAACGTGAACGACTACAGTTCACTGACACGCATTGTCTGGAAAAGTACCTGCTTCTTCCCTTTCACATATCGCGTCACATGTGCCTCTACGCCACGGTAAGTCCCCCCTTCCTCCAATCAGGGTTGAAGATATCAGCACAGTCTCCGAACTTTTTGATCCTACCTTGTAGATATAATTAATTAAAAAATGTTTAATTGAGCAATTTAGCACATTTAATACTTTAGACTCCCCCCCCCCCCTAAAAAGTGGGTTCATAGCAAGTCTCTCCTTAAGCACCGTTGAACCCTCTTGAATTTCATTCCAGCCCTCTCTTGGATTTCGTTTCTGGCAATGGTACATGCGTGCTCTAAATAGGTACGTGAAGTTCTAAATAGGTACGTGAAGCTCTAAATAGGTACGTGAAGCTCTAAATAGGTACGTGAAGCTCTAAACAGGTACGTGAAGCTCTCACTACCGTAGCCGTAAAACTTTGTGGGCTGCACCGACAATGGATTTCAAAATGGCTAATCTCCATCCCTTGCGATATATTTGACATCTCTAGTATTCTATCATTTTCAAAAACGGTATCTCATCCTACTTAAAGGTGAAAGAATCTTTGCCTGAGTGTCTTGACCTCTCCTGTTGAACCCCTCTGACACTTTCAGAACTGCCTGCGACTTTCCCGAGAAGTGTCGAAATCCTCTGAAAGATGAAAGCACGGACCTTGCGTGGGACGTCCGTGAGAAATCAGTCTCGAGACACTCTCCACCTCGGAAGAATTCGAAAACAGAGATTGGAGAATTGTTTCAGATACCGAGAAAAATGGTGGCGTGACGTGTCGGATTTATGCACCTTCCGCATGAAAAGGTGGTACTCCGATCGGTTTCTGCATTCTTGAAGTATGAGCGTTTGGCATTCTTGAGATACGAGGTTTTGCGTCATGTTGCAACGTCTTCTGGGGCTTGAATGAGTCCGCCTTCACATTCATATTCCATGTTTTTTGCACGCGCCCTCGCAGCTTCATGGTCGAGAGCTACTGCTCGAAAAGCTATAGCAGTTAAGAGCAAGGTTTATGAATACAAGGCTATGCCGTCAGCCAGGCATACACTCAAAACGTTAAAATTTAATGTTTATAAACAACATTTATCACGGCCCTACAAACGCTTACCACGAGCCTCACAAAATTATTGGGGGGGGGGGGGGGGGGGGGGTCCGAGCGAAACTCTGGAGCCATAACCCCCCACTCGCGTGGTGTCCCCCTTCATGGGCGGTTCTAACTCAGCTGTATGGTATAGATATTTCATCGCAAAATACAAACCTCTTATCATCATTAATTCGCGATGGATATCCCAGTTTGCACCGCGCATTTGCATAAACCTTGCAAAAGTCGTCTGCCTGAAATATCATTCGAAAATTCACCTTAAAAGGCCACTTTTCTGATGAAACCGCAGCTCTAGCTACTCCTCATTTGCATCAACCTGTTGTTATTAAGTAATGTCTTATTGACAACATCAGCGAGATGCCATTCGACCGCAGAAATTCCGCTTTTTACCACATCGAATGTCTTACCGTATTGCCACTTCCAACTAACCCACTGGGTTGCGGGCCATTCAGAGAAACAACGCTAATTAGCAAAGCTCACGATACTTGCCAATTAGCAAGTCCACAAGGTCAGTGTTTGCACCGAAACCTGTTCTTGTCGAAATTGCCAGTCGGGGTTCTTTCATGGTCATTTTCTTATAATTTTTGTGACTAGATTCGTGAGGTAAGCAAAGATTCATCGAGGAATTCTGTTTATTTATCGTGTTATTAAATCATAAACAGTGGTTCCCAAAACTTTTTCGATCACAGATTTTTTCCTTTTATTTTTGCTCACGAAACACTTTTTTTGCACATTTGGATTCGATATTCTAAATTACTTTTTATTCTACAAAAGATAATTTAAATACGTATTAATATAAATGAATATAATTAATTAGATATAAAATTTAGATTAATGAATGAATTATGTATTTAAAAGAACAAAAACGATTAATTAAAGAACAAGAACAAGGATTTAAACAAAGTCATTAATAAAATTTTATAAGAACCATTAAAGAACAAGAACAAGAATTTAAACAAAGTCATTAATAAAATTTTATAAGAAAGAACCATTAAAAAACAAGAACAAGAATTTAAACAAAGTCATTAATAAAATTTAATAAGAAAGAATCATTAAAGAGCATCAATAAAGAATAAATAAAGAAAAGTGAAAGAGAATTCTCTGTTATATTCAAGTATATTTCTATTAGACTTCACCAAAAATATTCAAAGTAAAATTTTTTAAAATAAAGACAAAATTTATAACATTAAATAAATGCGTCACATATTTGATATAAGATTGGAAAAAATATTTTGCAGAAGCCTGATGTGATAATTTGTTTAACTTTTAGTGATATGAGAAGTATTCTAAAAATAAAACTTGAATGATAAATATAATTTTTAAAACGTCAATGATCTATTTTTCTCCCCTTACACTTCTTATTAACTCCAGAATAACACTCTTTGTCCCTTTGAACAATATATTTGACTTGCTTATTCTCGGCACCCACAGAACATAGAGAGCTGAAACTCGACACACAGTTTCATCTTGTTGAACACTTTCTTTGAAAAAATTTTTAATGTCAGTACGTTACGTCGTTACGTCATTTACGTAAATCATGACTATGTTTTTGCCCTTTTTCAATTTTTTTTATTGCGAATTGCAGTTTAGTGTCTTTAGCTGAAATGTTTTCCTGGGTCTACCGCGTCGTTTCATGCATAATACTAAATAGGTTTAAATATAAATTACGTAAGAGAGAGAGAGAGAGAGAGAGAGAGAGAGAGAGAGAGAGGGAGAGAAAGAGAGAGAGGGAGAGAAAGAGAGGGAGAGAAAGAGAGGGAGAGAAAGAGAGAGAGATTTTAATGTTCTCCCCTACACAGCAGTGACGCAGAGAAAAGTGAAAAATAAATAAATTTTAATCAGAACCGAAGATAGAGAGAGAGGAAGTTTTTAATGTTCTCCCCTACACAGCAGTGAAGCAGAGAAAAGTGGATAATAAATAAATTTTAATCACAGCCGAAATTGAAGCCAATTGATGACAGTTTGGATTCGAAACAGTACTATATAAATCTTATCATTGCCTAAAAATTTTAAAATATTTTTTATAATTTAAAATGAAAACCAAAAGTACCCGTTTTAAATTAATAAATAAATTATTTTCTGCTTTAAATTTTTAATCACATACAAAAATTAGTGACCCCTTACGATTTGGGGCGCAGGCCCGCTGCCCCTATGCTCCGTGCGTTAATTAGACTCTGCCTTGACAATATTTGTGCAATATTGTAAGCCAGCATCATCAGTGTCGTATATTGGGGTAACAAAATCTCGATTCTTCGTTGAATATTGATGAAATGGTGCATCCATTCTTCTTAAAAGAAGAATAGCACTTATTGCATATTTCGTTGCGGCAAAAAGCAACGGTGCGTGAAATTCCTCTCCATTGTTTTCTTGCTTATCCACATTTCAATTATAGTATCAATTTGGTAAATAAAATATCCATTAAAGAGCCATTGAGATTCAAACAAGGTGACGGTTTCGAACGGAAATATTTGTTGCCAGTTTTTTGAGGCAATGGAATGTAAAATATGTATGATAAAAAAAATGCATTTGCAATAGAGGCATTTGGTTATAACGTATTTATAATGAAGTATGGCAGAAAAGAAAAATATGGTGATGCATTTGTTCCCATGCCAAATCGTTTCCTTTTCTTTTTCAATTTCAACTATTTTTTGTTTTCTTTGTTATTTTTATTACCTGTAGTATATTACCCTGCATTTTATATGTTGTTGAATTACTGTGTAAAAATGTCATTCTCTCTATCTGTCCCATTTAGCAACAAATTTGGCAACAATCTGGAGATTTTGAATACAAATTTGATACAATAACTAACGCCAACTTGGCGATTTTTGAAACATGTTGAACATTTTGAGAAATATGTATTTATATATTTATTTAAAAAAGTAATTTTAGAACTGAAATACCAAAACTAATATGCACGTAATATCACATTTTGCAATGGGTATACGATAATTAAGAAATAATTACAGAGCATAAAAATCTTTCAAAGCTGATGCAAATATCCTTCTCTCTGTCTGTCTGTCCTATTTAGCGACAAATTTTGCAACAATTTGGGGATCTTGGATACAAATTTGATACAATAATGTCAGCTTGGTGACTTTTGAAAAATGCTGAACATTTAGAGAAATTTATATTTATACATTTATTTAAAAAAGTAATTTTAGAACTAAAATACAAAACTAATATGCATAATATTGCATTTTGCAATGGGTATACGATAATTAAGAAATAATTATAAAGCATAAAAATCTTTCAAAGCTGATGCAAATATCCTTCTCTTTGCGTCTGTTTGTCCTATTTAGCTACAAATTTGGCAACAATTTGGAGATCTTGGATACCAAAGATCTTGGATACAAATTTGATGCAATAACGCCAGTTTGGTGACTTTTGAAAAATGTTGAACATTTAAGGAAGTATATATTTATACACTTATTTAAAAAATTAATTTTAGAACTGAAATACAAAACTAATATGCATAATATTGCATTTTGCAATGGGTATACGATAATTAAGAAATAATTATAAAGCACAAAAATCTTTTAACGCCGATGCAAATTTTTTAATAATTTCATAGTATTATGTGGAGAAAATATTATTTTCCCGAAAAATTTCGAATTCCACATTTTGACGGAAAAACATGCTTTATAATCTTATGAACAAATTTCGAACACTTTTGGACAGATGTGCCTGTATGTGTGGACACGATAATTCAGGAATTAGTCATGTACCGTTATGCATTTTCTGTGCATATACCTTATGTAAAACTGTATGCAACGTTTTTGTAATTCGCATGACAGAAATGATTTAAAATCCTAAAATTTCATAGAGTGATAGGAACTGACAACATTTATGGACTGGTTTCGCATATTTTAAGCGCTCTTCATGTAGAAGAGTTGATACCTACAAAGGCAGTAATAGTAATAATAATAATAATAATAATAATAATAATAATAATAATAATAATCACTTGCTATGTACCACAAATTTATGAACAAAGACAGCAGTTTCATTTATTGTGAGCGGTCATAAACTTTGAAAAATATCCCAATCTCATAGTTAATATCCATGAAGATATATTCTCAGTTATATATATCTTACTTTCCTCTCTATATAAAATAATGTGTAGAGAAAGTATTGTGATGGGGCTGAAAATTTGAGTTTTCGACAGAAAAGCACATTTTAAGCATCCCTGAGCTCAAATCGAACGTTTCTGTGGTGATATGTGTGTGTGTGTGTATATATATATTAGTGCATGTGTGTGTATGTTAGTGTACGTATTAGTGCGTGTGTGTGTGTGTGTGTGTGTGTGTGCTCTGAACTCAAATTGAGTGTTTTTGAGGTGATGCCTGTACGTATGTACGTTAGTATGTGTGTCTGTGTGTTTATAGGTCCGATATCTCACAAATCACTGAAGCGTTTCAAAAATTATTTAATACAGTTATTACAATCAGTAAATACTGGAGTCCTATTGATTTTAAACGCAATAAAATGTTCGTAGGACCTCCCAAATTTTTGGAATAAATTTTTGAAATAATCATTGAAAAACCTGAACTTTCTATAATAATAAATGCATAAATAATTATTTCATACGTCCTTTTCATTAGAAAGAGAATGATATAAAAAATTAGAACGCTTGAAGAAAGAAACAATTCTCGATATATTGCACTATTTTAGAATGAATTAAAAAAAAATATTAAAAAATTAAGACCTGTTAACTAAATAATCTTTACATACTTAATTTTTCATTAGAAATCTAATGATTTAACTTTTAGAAGGATAGCATGAACTGTTCTTGGGATGTTGCAAAATTTTCAAACAAATTTATTAAAAAAAAAAAATAGTAGTAAGTATCATCAAATATATTCCCTTTCCATATGCAATATTCGTAATAAACTTACCAACATTATTCTCTTGGATCTAATTTTTGTAATAGGTTTATATTTTGATTCTAAAGAATTCGGCAATAGTCAATTTATTTCACGGGATATTAATAAATATCAATTGCATTTTGATGAACATTTTCTTTTTTCTTTTTACCCAGACAGTCCGACCTATCCGAAGGTGTAAGGTATCTGTTTGGACGGCCGGGACAGCGCCACCCATTTTAGATCGAAACCCAGTAAGTGCAACATCCACAAGGACCGTACCCCTCCTTCCCCTATCACCAACCTCTTAGAAGAGCTTACGGACCCACATATTTAATGTGCCCGTACTCTGCGTGAATACGGAGGCAGTTTGGGCAGAGCCTGAAATCGAACCCGGGTCCTCTGAGTGCAATGCCCGCTCTCTAACCACTGGACTGTCCCTCCCTGATGAGAATTTTGCTCATAAGTATAAATAAGTTGTTCTGTTTGAATTAATAAATTACGAAAAGCGTCCAATTTAATTTACGTGATGTTAATTCAATGCCGAAAATATTATGCTGTGCAGGGAAAGTCATGTGCTGTCCACGTCAGATAGTTAAACATATCATCGCGGGTTTTTAGAGTTAACAGGAGCGATTTGTATATGGATGAGTTGGAAAATGAATAGCTCTTACACCTGTAATATTCTTTTGATTTTGAGGTACAGCTCAGAATTATGAAGACATTGTTTCTTACAGAATAACAAACGGTGTTAAATTAATGAGACGAGCCTTTAACTACGTTTAATAAGCAAGGAGAAGTGATAAATTCTTTCACAATTGTTGCGAGTATCCCCGTGGTTTGCGCGCTAGATTTGCACGCTGCCACAAATGCCGCCGTGTTCATGCGGAGTACGATCACGTTAAACATGTGGGTCCGTAAGTCCTTCCGAGAGGTTGGTGGTAGGGGAAGGAGGGTACGGTCCCTGTGGATGCCTCCCCCACTGGGTTCCGGTCTAAATTGGGTGGCACTTCCCGGCCGTCCATACAGTTACCTTACACCTTTCTGGTAGGTCGGACGGTCTGGGTCTCAACAACAACAACAATTGTTCCGAGTGTATTATAATTAGTTCCTTCACCATCTGGTTAAAATAAAGCAGTGTATGCAATCGTTACCATAGCTGTTACTCAACATTCTTGAAACAATAGTCAATGTTTTTTTTTTACAAGCGTTTTGTATACTTATTAAATGAAGTTCTTCGCCTCATTTTTATTTGCATAAAAATACTCAGTGTATGCAAAATAAAACTATTGTGAAGGGGTGGGGGGGGGGGATAAAGGTCCGATAATCGGGGTTTAATGGATTCTAGCGGGCTTTGGCCGCCAGCGATCATTAAATATAGTAACTATTTTTATATCAATCAGTTTTTATATCAATCAGTTTTCATATCAATCAGTTTTTATATCAATCCGTTTTCTTATCAATCAGTTTTCACATCAATCAGTTTTCATATCAATTAGTTTTCAAGTTCTGAGTCTGCACCAATACCCCCCCCCCCCCCCCCGCTTCCTTTCAGAATCTCCTTTTTTTGTCCGTCTGCCGCTTTTCTTGCACGGGCGCAAAATTGCATCAGAATCCGAGCAAAACAACCGAACAAACAATTAATTTTTTAAAAACGAATATTTAAAATAGCCCCTCCCCCCTCCCCCTCGTGGCAAGACCGTATATCATAAAGTATTTGTTTCACTACCATGTTAATATGAATTGATTCTTATTTTAGTACAATTATAATCTTAATTGCTAACTTTAGAAGTTATTATCATAGAACGTGATTTTATCATAGAATGCTTATAATATTGTTATAATCTTATATTTAACAAGAAAGATCAATTATTCATAAATCATTGATTATGAAACACTTTCCAACTTCAATGCAATTTCATTTAAACATCTCTAAAATGCGATACATTCCTCGGTAATATTTAAAAAATTATCATAATATTACATTAATTTATTATATTTGAAAACTTAAAAGTTCATCGAGAAAAATGAACTTCATTCAAATGACGTCAATTAAATATAAATCGCCTGGATCTTCGGTGATGTTTTTAGCATTATCATAATACTACAATAATTTATTATATTTGAAAACTTCATCAAAAACAACTGAAATTTATTCAAATGACGCCCTCGAAATATAACACGCCTGGCTCTCTCTATAAAAGCAGCATTTCTTTAATACACATTTTCTCATTCATTTCATTCATCACAATATTATAATAATTTATTTTATTTAAAAACTTAAGACCATGGAGTTACAAGTAATTAAACTCTATGCTTAAAAACTTCATCGAAAAAAATCGTCCTGCTCTCTGTAAAATCAATGAATATTTCATTCATATCAGCTATACAGGCTCCATGAGCTAAATAATTTTGCGTTAAAGAAATACAGCAATTCTTATACAACTCATTCTACATTTTTGCTGTTTACATTTTACATAAGTGAAAAATAGGCTTCGTTGTAGAAATAATCAAATTTGGATGATCATTTAAACTCAAATATATTGTAATTGCGATGTTTCAGTATGTAGATGCACAGAATTTAAGCAAAAATAAAGCGATTTTAGGACAGATACAACACTCAATATGAATTAAAAAGAACATTAAAAATCACGATTTTGAGACAAGGTGGATGTCATATTTCATTTTGAAGGGGATCACGTGATTTCTTCATAAAATGGTCACGTGATCGCTTCATATAAGAGGTGTAATTATTATTTTAATTTTTATTTAAAGAACTACTGAATATATTTTGCTGAAATTTCTTTTATATATTTTATGGGATAATTTGAATATTACCTAAAATTTTCGAAGCAATTTGTGTATTTTAAATCCGCTTAAAAAATGTTTGAAAAATGAGGTCCCATAGGGTTCAATGTATTTCATTTTTTCAACCCGGATTCAATCCAAAATTAATTGGGTGATATTATTCATTTTTATTCCCATAGGTCCCACAGATCGTCTGAACAACATACTAAAATTTCATTTTAATTAAGTCATTTTTACGGCAGTTATCATGCTAACGGGCAGACAGGCAGACAGGCAGACAGACAGACAGAATGAACAAAGTCATAAACACTTTTCAACTTTGTTGTAAAGTGTTAAAAATTCAGAGCTTTATCTAACTTAATTTAAAACTTGGGACGTAAAACTTGGGATTTTAAATTTCTGAATTTTAAATTCTACTACCGAAGCGCCAGAACTAGATTCTCGGCTTTGCGAGAGAAACGCTTGTCTACATGATCCTGCCGCCTTATATTTTTCTCCATGCATGAGTTTTACGGTGTTTTTAGCGATCGCAAAGGAAATTCGATTCATGTTATTCTTAATATATTTTGCGGTGTTTTTACGGGAATTTTAAAAATCTGTGTAAGGAAAAAAATATATTGATTTTCTCAGAAATATGGTTTATAGAGGCTATTGGAAATTTATCTGCCTCCCGTTCAAGACAAAACCCGAGTTTCAAATCTTTTTTATTTCCTTGTAGGAAGAAATAGTTTTTACGTACACCTTTCTTCCAACCCTGATTTCGGAGGGATTTTTTTTACACATGTTTAAAAATGTATCAAATTTTTCGAATTTTCAAAAGTTTCGGGACCATTTTCGATCCGATACTTACGTTTTAAAAAGAACCACGAGCTTCTAGACCAAGTAGGGGCTTCTGAATAGTCGGAACATACATACATTGATACATATGCGGGTACGTTTGAATAGTATAGATATACGTTTTCAGCTCACCTGAATACAATTCAAGCATTTTTTCCGATGATGTATGTCTCTCTCTATCTGCGTGTGGTTGTGGGCAGTATATATCTCGAATAGATTGAGTTATTTGAATGGAATTTGATTTTTCTTTCGATTGAAAAACGACAAATACCGATCGGTTTTCTGATTGATCGGACCAGGAGAGTCTTTAATTTATTGAACATTATTTCTGCAAGAATAGAAAACAATAATAAAATTGTATAGAAACTATTGTATAGATAAATATTGTTTTTTCGTAAATTTTTGAATTCGATTCTCATTTTGACGGAGAAGCACGTTTCAAGAATTCCAGAACCCATTTTTCGAACATTACTGGAAGGACCTCCGTTTGTGTGGACGTGCATGTGTGTATGCATGTGAGGCGCAGACACGATAACACAAACGAACGTTTAACAACTTGTACGAACGTTCGTACGACTGTGAAATTTTATGTGTGGATACAGAAAACTATACCTAGATATCATATAAAATAAATTTCATGATTAGATCTTGAATTTGCATATTTAAAATTTATTATTTAAAATTATTAATTTAAAATTTATTATTTAAAATTATTAGTTTAAAATTATTATTTAATGTTTATTATTTAATATTTATTTATTTATATATAAATGAATCGAAATATACAAGTTTTATTTTATTGCATCCGAAAAAGGAGGATTAACACAATTATATAGTTTGGTAAAAATATTGGTGCATCTTACAAATTTTCGCAATCCAACAGGAAAAAAAAAATAATAATAATATTTTTCTAATATCTGAATTTATGTTAATTTTCAACCAAATACCAACCAAAAAACTGAAATTTTCGATTATGGTCTTTCTCCGGTTAGCGGTTGGCGTTTGTGCGCATGCATGGCAAATAGCGCGCACGACTACATATGCGTTGAAAAATGATTTGGATTGAAACGAAGTGGGGAATGATTTTTGTTCAAAACAGGCGATTTGGAAATTGGGTGGTGTTGTCTGTATCTGTATTATTTGCGCAGCTGAAACTTATTTAGAACCCGTGCAACTCCGGGCAATTCATTCTAGTTGAATATAAATACATGAAAATATTAAGTGAAGACTCAGACTTCAGATACTTTTAAAATAATTTATTATTCAATTCACTTTATTTTATTAACTTTTACTTTATTATTTAATTAACCTTATCTTTTAAAAGGACAACACACCTCACATATCAAACAATTGTCTTTGATCCCAATTCTTACATGGATTCTATATAAACATGACATAATTTTTTTTTTATCCGTTTCATCCAGATGCTGCAACCGTTAATTGCGCCGCACAATCTGCTTTGTAACGTCAAATTTACGACACGAATGTTATTCTTTCGCGCTTTTAACTAAAGCAGACAATAACGTGAATGATCTTCTCTGAATTAATTAATAGATGCGTGTATTATGTGTGATTAATTACTCCGAATTTCGGGCTAATTACCGCACGAACTTATATATAATGGTTTTAAATAAGACCGACGGTAATAATCAGTGTGTATTACAATATCATTTACACTAAATGGGCATTTTTCTTGTCACTTCGATTAAGATCTTTATAATGATATTTTTTTAATAATATTTTGATCCAAATTAGACAACAATGCTTTTACTTACAGGATGATGTAGTTAGTAATCAATAGAAAATCGTGCATTTTTTACAGTAGGCGTATTTATTTTATTGAATTTTTTTTTCTTTTTTATTATTACATAATTTTTCTTTTATTATTACATATTTCTAATATATATATATATATATATATATATATATATATATATATATATATATATATATATAACGTACATGGTTTCGGAAATGCTTTTCACTTTATTCAATTTATTCAATTTCAACAAATTTTTTTGGAAGCTAGAAAAGGCCTAGCTCATCGTGCAAAACAATGTTTCTGTTTTGCAAATTTTCATCTTAAACACATATCTTGCATTTACATCATGTACGTTTATGCAGGGAACAAGGAGATTAGTACCTTAAGTACCTGCATTGCATATATGATTTATATAACAATACTTTCATTTTAATGTGTAGTTAAAAACATTTTTCAACCATCTTTGCCGCACGTAATTCTTATTCCATTCCTTAACTTATATATGGAACGGGGAAAAAGGTGTATTTTATACCAATTTAGTACCTGCTTTATTTATACTGTTTACTTATTATGTTCCTTTTAAAATATCCAACAGTTTGTCGTGTAGTCTTTTCGATGTCACATTTACATTTCCGTCCATCTTCCTTTCACTTTTGCTATACAGAACATTTTCTTTTACTGATCAATCTCAGGTATATATAATACAAGTAAAATAAAAATTATATATATATATATATGTGTGTGTGTGTGTGTGTGTGTGTGTGTGTATACTCTCGTTAAGACGGCACCTGTTTAAGATGGATTTCTCGTTATTACTTACAAATACGGATTTTCCGGTTAAAGTCTATGGACGTTGCATGTTATAAACAACGCTTAATATATTCATTCATCGTTGAGATAGACAAAATGTATTTAAGTTTTCAATCAGTAGAAGATGTTTCAGAACATACTTTTGAGCAATTGACTAAAATTGAGAATGAAATAAAAAAAATTGTTTACCCACAAGAAACAAAAAATCTGATGTGGGCAACACATGACTTTCCTTATATAATGCAATGAATTTACTACTTTTACAGTTAAAAAAATCTGATGTGGGCAACACATGACTTTCCTTATATAATGCAATGAATTTACTATTTTTAGAATAAAGAAATAGGTTTTTCTTATAGTAGATACTTATATTCTTTCCAAGATATTGAATTTTCTTCAATGAGTCGTCATTTTCATTGATTTAGAGTCATTTTTATCAATTTGGAGAGATTTTCGTTAATTTGACAATTAAAAATGTCGCCATGTTGGCGACATTCCGCAAAATTCGTCGCCAAAGTCTCGCCAAGCGTTATGGACGGAGAAATAAGTTATTCTTACAGCAGATAAATGAGTATTGGCGTTCAAATACAAAAGTATTACTCAAAGTATCTTCTTTCATGAATGGAACGAGCTAGATCCACGAGAATGATGTCACGCAATTTATCGCATGGTATTACATATGAAAAGTGGACATGTTTCTAAATAGGAAATATTTTTTTTTATTTTAAATAACTTTTTGATAATTTTTTGGGAAAATGTGCAATATCTCGAGAATGGTTCATGTTAGCGCTCTAAAATTTATGTCAATCGTTTTCTAATGAAAATTTACATAAGAAATGTCTATTTGCGTAACTTTATTAGCGGTTTTGATTTTTTGACGATTTTTTCAAAATTTCACTCGAAAATTTAGCGGGGTTCTGAACATTCGATTGCGTATAAAAACAATAGACTTCCAGTGTTTACGGATTGTGATTTTTGTACCAAATTTCATTCGAATCGGTCCATTCGTTCGTCAGTTATAGTCTCCACACACTCACTGACACACACACACACACACACACACACACACATGCACACAGACATCACTTCAAAAACGTTTGATTCGTGATCAGGGATGCTTGAAACGTGCTCTCCCGTCGAAAACTCGAATTCGAATTTTTGACCCCGCCACAATACTTTCCTTATACATTATGTATAGAAGGAAAGTAATAAAGACTATTTTTTCATATTTATCTCAAATTGTTTTGATTAAAATTTTCTGTCTTTTTAGTTTTAAGGTTGTATTTTTCAATGCAACTAGTATGGTACATAAAATTGAGGGTAACAAACTAGGTACATTGAATACCATTTTACTAATTTCATTACTATTTCACATCAGACTTATGGACTCCTAATGGACTGTCGCTCATTAAATGCATAATAAATACGCACAATAAATGTTGCTCCTTGACTGTATATATTTAGTCTTACTTATATTAATGTATACTATGATGTACTTTTTAACACTAAAAACATTGTGTGGCGGATCTTGTCCTTCATCATTGCGCATTGAAAGGAGTAGAGTACTTGCATTATGTACTGAAAGTCATGTGATGGCACCTCAGATTTTTACTTTCCTTATATACAATAATGTATAAGGAAAGTATTGTGACGGGGTCGAAAATTAGAATTCAAGTTTTCGACGGGAGAGCACGTTTCAAGCATCCCTGATCACGAATCAAACATTTTTGAAGTGATGTCTGTGTGTTAGTGTGTGTGTGTGTGAAAGTATGTGTGTGTGAAAGTATGTGTGTGTGTGTGTGTGTGTGTGTATGTGTCAGTGAGTCTGTGGAGACGATAACTGACGAACGAATGGACCAATTTGAACGAAATTTGGTACAAAAATCACAATCCGTAAACACTGAAAACCTATTGTTTTTATACGCAATCGAATGTTCAGAACCCCCTAAATTTTCGAGTGAAATTTTGAAAAAATCGTCAAAAAATCAAAACCTCTAATAAAGTTACGCAAATAGACATTTCTTATGTAATTTTTCATTAGAAAACGATTGATATAAATTTTAGAACGCTAACATGAACCGTTCTCGAGATATTGCATATTTTTCAAATAAATTTATCAAAAAATCCTATAAATTAAAAACAAATACTAACTGCTGAGAAACATGTTCACTTTTCATATGTAATACCATGCGATAAATTTGGGGACATCATTCTCGTGGATATAGCTCGTTCCATTCATGAGAAAAGATACTTTGAGTAATACTTTTGTATTTGAACGCCAATATAGTCATTTATCTGCTATAAGAATAACTTATTTTTCCGTCCATAAAGCTTGGCGAGATATTGGCGACGAATTTGGCGGAATGTCGCCAACTTGGCGACTTTTTGAAATGTTGCCAAATTAACGAACATCTCGCCAAATGGATAAAAATGACGACTAATTGTCGAAAATTCAATATCTTGGAAAGAATATAAGTATCTACTATAAGAAAAACCTATTTTTTTTACTGTAAAAGTAGTAAATTCATTGCATTATATAAGGAAAGTCATGTGTTGCCCACATCAGATTTTTTTATTCTGATGATGATTGTGTTGCAAGTAGAACTAAATACTATAGAATTTGAATGTATAATAAAGTGATAAAGTCGAGCAGAGACTAACACTCGAGATATTTCCCAAAATTATCGTGTTTTGATCAAAATTTACAGCGGAATTTTGATTCACAAGGGGATACAGTTGTATATGAGAATCGTGTTCCTTCCATCGCACAGGTATTGCTTTTTTTTTTGCTATTTATATTACTTAATCTTACATGCACGATGGTACAAAGAATTAGAAGCCGTTGTTTCAATAAAGAAAATGGCGTTTAACATCCGATTCTTCATGCATAACGTGCTTTCGCCTGCATCGTATCATCGAAGGGAATTTTATCTGATAAAATATCTGAAGCTGCTTTATAAATAGCTTCGATATTAAGATGTTACATGTTTTATGGCTGATGCCGTCCAGAAATTTTAAATTTAATTTTTTCACTGACGACATTTTTTAGAGTGGTGGTGGTAATCACTCTGCAATTTAAATAGAGTAATTTGTTGGTTCCTATAGAAAACATCTATTGTGTCTAACACACAACTTTCTCTACAAATGACGACATTTCAATATTTAGGAACAACAAAATTTATAGCCCTTTTATGACTGGATTTCACTGGAAATCAATAGGCTTATCGTTATTGAATAAACCAATCTGTCTCAAAACACTCGGTTTATATATCAATCAATCATGGGTTTCGTCCAGAAAAGAGCACCAGGCGCGAAGCGCCTTTAATCTCCAATCTCTAGGTGTGGTTCTTATCTTCATACTGTGACATTATTTCATTTGCCCATAGTTGGAGGTTCGAGGTTTTTGATTTACTGTTTTTATTATTTGACTTAGCTCCTAGTGTGGCAGTTTGTTGCACATTTAGAGTTTGAGTAATTTTGGGGAGTTGATGCAGTTCTAAGGATTTCATATCAATTTGGCAGTTTAAGGTTTAAGAACATTTTTTAGAAAACATTGATCGAGTTTTCATTTAATATCAACTATTTAAGTTGGGACTTACCTAATTCCGATTTTCAATATTAAGTACCGCGCGGGGTCTCTTACGTGATTTGGCTTTGCGATGATCATAGTCATGCAGATTGAATAGTAGTTCATTTGGAACAGATGGCAGATTTTTATAGAATTTAAGCGCTAGCTTTTTAATTTGGGCTCTAACAGTTTTTATTTTGAAGTCTTTCCTAATTACCGAGTTTCTTAAGTATCTAGGAGCTTTCCTTATAATCCTTAGGGTTTTGTTTTGTTTTGTCTCTAGTAAGTCTATAGTAGTTTTACAGGTATATCCCCATACGGGTGCTGCATACAGCATTCCCGGGCGGATGACCGATTTATAAATTAGGAGTTTATTTTGATAACTTAGATTTCCGTTTCCTATCATTGGGTATAAAGCTCCTGTGGCCATATACGCTTTTTTGATTAAATTCGTTACGTGCTGTTTCCAGGTTAGGTGGGAATCTATCGTTACACCTAGGTATTTAGTAGATTTTTCCGCTTTTGGGGCATGGTTGTTTATGTACAGAGGCGGCGGAGGTTTACGTTTTCTAGAGAAATAAATCCAATGACATTTATTGGGGTTTAATTTTATTCGCCATTTTTCCAGCCATGTTTGGAGTATGTCTAAGTGTTGTTGTAGCTGTCTGTGCATTACTGAGACGTAAGGATGTTTTGCAAGTATCGCACTGTCGTCTGCATAGAGTGCCAGCTCCGTGTCTAGGGTCCTGGGGATGTCATTTAGATATATGTTAAAGAGTGTCGGGCCCAGGATGGATCCTTGCGGAACACTACTTTTAATGAGCTTGGGTGTAGACAAGTTGTCTTTTACTCTAACTTGGAAGTGTCTGTTATTTAGGTATGAGATTAAAAGTTTGACAAGTGCGTCAGGGACTTTTAGAGTGATCAATTTGTATGCTAATCCACAGTGCCACACTTTATCAAATGCTTTTTGTATGTCAAGAAAAATTGCAGCTGTGGGTGTCTTACTATTAAGTCCAGAAGATATGTACTCTACCACTCTCAGCAATTGATGAGTGGTGGAGTGTTTTGGCCGAAATCCAAACTGCTCCGGAATGATAATATCATTCTCACTAAGGTGCGTGTTCAGTCTATTAAGAATTATTTTCTCAGTAATTTTACTAAGTGTCGGTAGTAAGCTGATTGGTCTGTAGTTGGCTGGAATTGTGGCATCCTCACCAGGCTTATGGATCGCTATAATTATCGCTTCCTTCCATTCTTTGGGGAAATAATTTAGTTTTAGTATTTTGTTTATTAGGGTGGTCAAGTAAAATATTATATTTAAGGGTAGGTTTTTGACCGCAATATTCCTGATTTTGTCGTGCCCTGGGCTTTTACGGTTTTTAAGGTTTTTGATGATATCAATTATCTCTTGCGGGGTGGCTGGGTTAATCTCAGCCGTGACCGGGGAGTTCCTGAAGTTGTTTAGAGTTTGCCTAACCATTCTTAGGGTGTCCTGACACATTAGATCGTGGTTTGGTTCAAATTGCTTTTCGTAATGCCTAGCAAGCGCCTCTGCTTTTTCTTCATCTGAGTACGCGATTTTAACGCCATCTATTAGTGGCGGGAGTTTAATTTGAGGTTTTCTGAGTCTTTTAGCGAATTGCCAGAGCGATACGTCTTCTGGGCTAAGGGATTCAATTAACTCTTTATACTGTTGCTGCTTTTCTGCGACAATTTTATCCCTGACTTTCCACGTGAGTCTGTTAAGCTCCCTTTTGAGGGTAGGGTCTCTATTAGCCTGCCATGTCTTACGCATTCTGTTCCTTTGCCTAACTAATTGTTTGACATGGTGGGAAAGTGTGGGTATTTTTGGTGACTCACGATGTGTTGTGGCAGAGGCAATAGCTCTCTTGATTTCTGCTGTGAGTGTGTGTGTGGCAGAGTCAATATCCGCCGTGCTCATAATGTTGGGTACTGCCAAGTGCGGCTCAAAAAGTGCTCTTTTGAAAACGTTCCAGTTTACCCTCTCTTGTCCCAGAGAGGCTGGAAGGGGAGTGTTCAGATCGAATGTCACCAATACCGGTAAATGATCCGAGTCGAATTCATCTAGGGTATCGATAGTGTGAGCGTATTCTATGTTTCTCGTTAGGACAAAGTCTATGAATGAGCCGTTGGCACCTGAGAAGCAGGTTGGTCTCGACGGTGCAATGATGTTGGTGTTTGTTGTTTTCAGTAATCTATGTATCTGTGTGCCGCGTATGTTGGCTCTCCTGCTGCCCCACGCTCGGTGGTGTGCATTGAAGTCGCCCGCGAGTATTGTGTTTGGATATCGCGAGAAAAGCAGTTCCAGCTGCGCAGCTACATTTATACCACTCATGTTTTTGACATATATTGAAGTTAGGATAAATGGGTTTACATTATTTATTTTAATTTTTATGCTAGTATTTTCTACTCCTTGAAGATTTATGTTGTTTATTTCCTCGTGGGGAATATTTCTTTTGATATATATTGCTGTTCCTCCATGGGGGTTTCTAGCAGTTGTATTTGAGCTTAGGTTGTGATAGCCAATATAGTTTGCTATATTTAGTTTTTTATTTTCTCTAACTTTAGTTTCCTGAATTAACAGGGCATCTACATCATTTTCATTTACGTAGCTCCTAAGTTCATTTATTCTTGGAGATATGCCGTTCGCATTCCAAAATATTATTTTAAAGCTTTCTTTTTGGGACCTAGCCATGGCGGGTTTGATTCTCACTGTTATTTTTAAAATCCGCGATTAATTTAAAAGCCTCAAAGACCATTTGCATTGGATCACTCTTTTTTTGTATTAGCTCTGCGAACTGCATCAACAGGTGTTTTATTGCATCTAGGTCGAACATGGTGATAAACCCTCTGATGAGGTTGAGGATTTCATCCATCTTTTCATCATTGGTTTTACCAGCAGGTTCAGTCTCAGCTTCCATATCCTCAGCCTCAACCGCGGTTTGGTCCTTTTTGTGAGTATCCTTTTGGACTTCAGTAGTTTTTTGCCTTTTTTCAACCGTTTTTTCTAACAGCTGGGTTTGCGCGAGCTCTTCCTCTCTGACTCGTTTAGTTTTGGCTTCACGTGTTTTGATTTCTTCTTTTGATTTAGCATATTGATTTACAATTTTAGCTTCTAGTTCCGCCTGTCTTGCCTGTCTGGCTTTTTCGGCTTCCTTTCTCTTTATAATGGCTGCAGTAGCCAGTTTTACTTCTTCCGGAGTCAATTCTCTGGAAGACGAAGGTTTGGGGGCCTGCTCTTGCACCGATCTGGTGGGTGCTGAAGATAGGTATCTATTTTGCTGTGGCACAGAGTGTGAGGAGCCCTGAGGGGGTGCCTGGGAGTTTAATCCGAGGGCCTTTTGCCTCCAAGGGGGTATCTGATTTTGGGGAGGGGGGGGGCATACCCCGGTGCCTTTCCTCTGTTCCAGGGGTTCTTCGGGCATTGCCTGAAGTTCGCTGGGTGGTCTCCATTGCAATTTGCACACGTAGCCTTCTCAGACCTAGGTCTCTGGCAGTCCCGTGTGAAGTGTTCTTCAGGTTTATATATCATACAACTAGAAAATGCACCCGCCGTTGCCCGGGATTTAAGATGAGCGGTCGTGGCCAACCAACAGGTTTTAATTTCATTTTTGCAATAAGCGAGCGTATTGTTAAAACGGTTTTTTGTTTTTGATTTTCTGTGAAAACGAAAATTCGCGAAAACGAAATCCGTGTAGTTTTTGCATTTGAAATCCTGAGAATTGCATTTGAAATCCTGGGAAACGGCTTTGAACGTCCTATAAAATGTACCCGACGCAACCCAGGATTTAAGAAGCAATCTTTAGATTGCAATCACACCGGAACTTACAGCGAATTCTCGGAAACCAAAGAACGCTTTAATAATACGTCCGCTTATAATAATAATAATAATAATAATAATAATAATAATAATAAAAACCGCTTTTCCGATGATGGTAATAACGAAATTCTGCGTGATTATATCAAATGTCTCGTATTCGTATCTCGCGAAATAATGTCTTCAATATGCAAAATATATATATATTTTAAAAATTCACGAAAATTCAACTATCAACCTCACGGATTTCGTTTAAAGCTTGTTTGACAGAGAATTTTTCAATCTGTTTGATGGTGTTAAGATGGAAACTCTGAAATAATATTTTCGGTCACTAAGGAACTCATTTGTGTAGAAATCGTGATAAAACGTAAGCGAACTAAAAAAACGAATTCGAAATTAAAAAAAAAGTAATAATGCCAACGTGCACCTTACACGGTCCTGACGTATCTGTGTACCAAATTTCATCGCCGTACGTCACTTAGATTTTATTCTACAGAAGGCACAGATAGACACAGACATCTTCCTTCATTATTATAGATGCATGTTGGGAGAAGTAATGAACAATTATTTCATTCGTAATTTGTAATTAAAAAACTATTAGTACAAATTTGAAAATGCTAGTATAAATCGTTCTCGGGATAATGTAAGTTTTTCAAATAAATTAAAAAGATATATATATATATATATAAACGTGTTGCAGCTTCTTACTTTTCGTTCATTGGATTTTCAAACTACTATTATTATATATATATATATATATATATATATAGGAATACACATGTAAATATTGCAGCATAGCGCTTTACAAGTTGTATTATAAATTATTTTTTGCATTTAGCTTTTTAATCTGTTCGCTAAAATTGAAAATAAATTTTTCAAGGTTTATAATGTATATATATATATATATATATATATATATATATATATATATATATATATATATATATATATATATATATATATATATATATATATATATATATATATATATATATATATATATATATATAATTAAATAGTAGTTAGTATTGTTAAATAATGTTTGTTCACTTTCCATAGACATTATTTTGCCACATCATTCTCATGAATCTAAATCGTTCCATTCACTAGAGAAGATACTTTTTGTAATAGCTTTGTTGGTCACCAAAAATTCGCAAAATAGTCCATTTATTTCATGCAGTTTATGTTGATTAAATGTTAATTGCATTTTGATGAGGATTCCGCAAGTAAGTAGGAATTAGTCATTTGTTTGGACTTCTAAGTTGCCAAAAGTACCCAATTTCACTTAACGTGGTGTTAATTCACTGCTAAAATCATTTTGGTGCGAAATAAGAATTGAATTACGTAGTGAAAGCTATACTCTGACCACATCAGCTTTTTCACGCGATGACACCGCACAGCATAAAGAATCAAACAATAAAAATAATAAATAATAAAAGTGCAAAAATCTTTCTACACGCAAAATGTTATTGAGCAGGGCCATTTCCTATTTCCCTATGCACTATTTTTATAAACACTTCCGATTTTATAACATAGTTGCATTATTGGGGGAATGTTTCCATGGGAATTCTTAGCGAACACGCATACTCGAGAACATGTACCATGCCATTTTATTTTGCCTATAATACATGGTAAAATACAGGAAAATTATATTGAAATATGGTCGGAAATGGGAATTGGAGTTTTCGTGTATTTACTCGTTAGAGGCATTGTTGAATCAGCAATTTTTATTTTAACTTGATGTTTGTGTGGGAGTGTGCAATGTATATATTGCTCTCTGGAACAAATTAAATACCACATTATAATTATTGGAACAAATTTAGTAGAATTTAGTAGTTAAATTATGCATTATTTTGGTATTGATTACATTGTGGTATAGTTGAAAATCATACAACTGACCTGTTTTTTAAATGCTCCGTGAAAATTTACAAAAATGTAAATAAAAGAATATAATATGCTTAAATGTATAAATTAAATGCATATTTTACACGCAATTTTTTGATGACAAAAAGGAATAAAAACCACTTTTGAAATATTTCAGTTTTACGGAATTTGACTTGGATTTGATTTTTAGGGAATTTGACTTGGATTTGATTTTTATGGAATTTGACTTAAATTTGATTTTTAGGGAATTTGACTTGGCGTTATTTAAAACTGCGCCAAAACGTCTTTCTGAGGAGGAGTTTTTTTTTAAACTACCAATTCGACGGTTATATCAAATAAGCATACATCTTGAGTGCTATTTTGTACTACAAACCTGGAATTAATGTGCAGGGTGTACACTATACATAGAGTCAGTATCAGGGACACCCCTACAAACATGTTTCACGGTTCCCCCCATGTTTGATTTTTTCTTCTTTGTGAACTTCTTGTTTCTTCCCTTCCTTCAAAAAATATAAGGGTTGAACGCCCGGGCCTGACTAGTCGAGAAGTATCCGTGCCCCATATGGGCGACCCTGTCAGGATCTCTTTAGTGGTATAATGACTTTTTTTCTTCTTTCTATGCTCCTTGATGCTCTTTGATGGTGATTATTATTACTATGTCAAAATTGTTCAGAATTATCTTAATGAATTTGTTATCCTAACATTTTAAATTCTCCGCTAGGGGTGCTGCATTCTTTATCACTCGATAGGGCATGGTTACTTTATTGTAAATAGACCTAACGTATACTCCCATGGACCTTTTCTTACAACAGTGCTTCTCAACCTTTTTGTATTTGCCCCCCCCCCCCTTTCCATATCGATTTTAGCCGCGCCCCCCCCCTTCTAAAAACCCTGCTAAAACAATCTATAAAAAGGAAATATAATAGGTGCTTTTCAGGTAAGTACATCCCTTCATCGCCCCCTTCATCTATTTTGGGCCCCCCTTTTGGGGGGCACCTCACAGATTGAAAACCGCCGCCATACAAAGTTAATAGGATGCGTAAGGACTTTCTAGGCACCTTGTATAAAGAATGGAAGAAAAAACGACAAATGACTTTGAGTCAGAGAAAATCATATACTGCCCACATCAGATTTTTTTAACCTTTTAAAATTCTGTTCTTGAAACTTTTATATATATATATTTAAGCAGCTTACGATACCCAGAAAGAATGCCATCGTGTCTTCACTTCGTGCTTAATCCTTGATTTACTCTGAAATTATTCCGAAAAGCCTTGACGCTTAGTTTGCCCTTTCCCTACACACATTTAATGAACTTTTCTTCAAGTGGTGTGGGCCTTGACCACACTGACAGCTCTTTCATTAAAGCAAACCCACCTTTTAGTCTTTTCGTGTAAGAAAAATCTGCACAAGGAATTCTTTCTTGCACAATCTAACTTAAACGGAAAAATTTAGATAAGAAAGTGAATAAAAGAAAAAAACTAATTTGAAATATTCTCTTGCAAAAATAAGTCTTTATTAAAAATTCCTAATGCATATTACTTTTCCAACTTCGTGGAACTTTTACTTGTGTTATCGTGTACTTCTTACCTTCCCTTTCTAGAAGTATTGCAGAGAGTTTAAATCTCAAGAATTGTCATTAGAACAAAATTATAGTAAAACCCCGATTTTATGCTTTTCAGCGGACCAGTATTAAAAAACGTATAATGAGGGAAAACGTAAAATCGAAATAGAAGGGGGAAAAATAGTGTACATGCCAAAGAAAGAAAATCTGACATGGACAGCACATAATTTTCTCTACAGATCAAAATTCATTTTATCTTTTATAATTTATAGTAAATTGGGTTTAATTGCCCAAACTGATACAGATACTTATTTGAAATTATATCCATTTGTTAATTTTAATATATTTTCTTTTTAACTTGGCAACTATATGCATTTTAAACGTCGCCAGCTCTGCAAAGAAAAAGAAAAGTCTGAAATATATCAAGAACCGTTCTAAATGAGATGGGTCTTATTCAATTTTTTTGTGAAAAATTACGTATTAACAGGCATTTAATCAACACATTTAGGAATATTTAGTGTTTTATTTCAGAATTCGACGATCTTTAAGAACCATTTGAGAGAGAAAGAGAAAGATGGAGCTTATGTTTTATTTATTGTACCGAATTATAACAATATCTAATGAACATCAGAGTAAACCAAAAGTGATATTGCATTAAATCAAAGACAATAAATCGTAGATTAAAAGGTCATTTAATTAAAACCACCCTTTATGACGTACAAATATTAAAAAAGGCCAGAGCGCTTTCGGGTATTACCATACCCAATTTGTATTTAATACTTGTTTAATCTTAAATTTCCTGTTTATAATACAATTTAATGTATTTTTGTAATCGTTTAATCTTAAATATCCTGTTTATAATACAATTTAATTATCATTATTCCGTAGTTGATTTATGCAAATTTTGTCTGCCGATTTGGTCTGTACATAAGCTTGTTTGCACGGTAATTTTTATATAGCCACTGATATTAAAGTTGAAGTGTAACCACTTTAATTTATTATCAAAATTTATATCTATCAAATTTTGTGAAATTTGTTTTGAACAGTTTTTGAATAGTTTTAGAGTGGTAAAAAAAGTATGTTTTATTGTACCGAATCATATCCAAATCTACTGAACACCTATCAAATTTTGTAAAATCCGTATTGAATAGTTTGTGAATAATGTTTGAGTTAAAGTAGATAAATACATCGGCAGACAGACACACACACATACAGACGTCAAGTCAAAAATAGTATATTCGTATAATATATTCTAAAGCAGTATATTCTAAAGCAGTATATTCTAAAGCAGTATATCCTAATAGTATATTCTAAAGCAGTGTTTCTCAACCACAGGTCCGCGGCCCTACGGAGCCCTGTCATCAGTTATACCGGGCTGCGAGAGATTCTCCTGGAGTTTGTCGTTCTAGTTTTCTAAGCATTTTTTTTATGAATAAATATTTCACAGTGGAAATATAATAAAGAGAATAAAATTCGTGAATGTGTGAAAAAGCTCAGAACCGAAACGCCTAAAAAAATCTGTGTACCAAATGTCAGTGACCAAGCCGCATATTTTTAAACATGTAAATATTCATGAATAATCGGGAATTTTCAGACATCGAATGGCGGCATGGACGGTATATCGCTTGGCGTTGTGGTTTGATGTATTGTCGGCGGTGTGTGACCAATCAGCAAGAAATTATAAAGAAATATTTCCACTGACATTGAAAATTAAAGCAGTTATCAAATCTAGTAATACGGAATCCTGTATTTTTGCCAGTTCGCATTGAAGTGTGTAAGTGCTTGTATTGAAACTCGAGTACTGTGATTATAGGCCTACAGATTTCAATTTTAATATATATGAATAAGAGACTGCTTAGCTGACTTCTATGTAAATTATAATGGGTAAATATATTTCTCAAAACCGTTTTTTTTTTTAAACCAACATTAAGAAAATCAATTTAATAATACAATAATCAATTTTACGTTGATTAATATTATAAATTTTTGGGATCAGAATGGGATATGTTAATGAAAATCAGCCAAAAAATAATTTAATGAGAACATTACAATATGCTTCACGATTTCATTAATCTAATGATTGATAACTTATTTAAATGCAATTTCATATTAGTTAATATGCCACACCGTTTATATAAATATACTAATATGCTTTATGATTATGCCAATATTAAGTATTCATGCTTATTTTAGTTTAATGTATGAATTTAAAAAAAAAATTAGAACGGTATATACGAGTCAATTTGGTGGGACCGGGTGGGTCCTCATCTTCCCCCCCAAAAAAAAAAAAAAATAAAAAATTATCGGGCTGCGGTCTCACAAAGATTGAGAAGCACTGTTCTAAAGGGCCCGAAACGCACAGATTCGTCAAAAACTCGTGTTTCGATTTTTGATAAAATTCCATACTTTGCATGTATTGCAGGGAATTTCCATACATTACCATGTATTGCAGGGAAAGTAATATAAATCCGTTGAGAACATTTTTAATAACAAACTTTCTTATGTACTTTACTTCCGCTACGAAAATAAAGTACTTTACGAATAATTGCGATATGCTACGAAATGAATAAAGTACCTACATTCTTAGGTAAATTGCTTAGTTCGTACTAAAAAATCAGTAAAATTTGTGATTGCTTTGCTTTAATATATTGCGTTTAGTTTGAATAAGGCGTTTTCAATAATAGAAAGGCTTTGAAAGAGTTGCCATCGGCTATAAAATATTTGGAATTCTGATGCATGCACATCACATTTGTATGTAACACATGAATCAATCATACTCTATTCCAATGATTCCCAACCTTTTTTTGTTTGGGGCATACCCTTGAAATATTTCACAAAATCTGGAAGAACCCTTATCTGGCTGACACATATTGGGTGTAAGAGGGGTAAATTACAAAATATATGTGTTAAGCAGTAGGGTTAATAAATTATAATTAACTCCTGCTTTGATTTAAATATTACAAGAGATTTTTTTTTTTAATATCTATATTTATAAATTATTGTTAAGAAACAAAAATGAAAAATATTTTCCCTTTATTTGGTTTACTGGTGACAATCAAGCATTGTGTGTATGTATTTTTGTAGTGATTTTGTGCTAATATGATTGCCTCTTCGAATCTTAATTATTTTAATTATTTTATTAAATTACAAAAAGGATAAGAAGTTGCACTTTTCACAAATGTTTTTCAATTCCTTGAGGAACCCCAGTGTTCTTCGAAATTTTGATTATAAATCATTGTTCTAGTCAATCAGAAAATATAAAACAGTTTGTGCAACGAATAAGAAAAGGCTATACAACGTAATTGCGCATATATTATTATGTCATGTAGCATAAAGCTGTTTCGTGGATGAGTTGAATCCCCTATGTCGGTGTTAAACAAACCATCAAGCCCGAAATAAAAATAAATAAATAAATAAATAAATAAATAAATAACTGGAGTGTTGCTCAACTCGACTTTCTCATACCAAAAATCATTTATAGTATTTTTTTTTTTCAAATTTTATAAGAAATTTTTTAAAAAATCGTCATCATGGACCCAAATGATTACAATTATATCTTTTATCTTTTGCATTAAAGGGCTTGAAAAAATCTTTTTATTGATATCATACTTGAAAATGTACCACCCGGAGGGGGAGTAATTTGATCCCGAGGTGGGTAATAACCTCACGACAAAAAATAAAATGTATAGCTCTATTTTTCACAACAATGATTGAAACTATTGTTTCGTGATCATTGAGCCATAAATAAACACTTTAATGCATGATTATGTTAAATGTTGTCCTATGTTGCCATTTTAAAAAAATATAAAATTTCGAATAATTTAAAAAAATTCTATCTAGTTCTGGATTATTTTTATAACATAGTCGGATATAAAGTTTCGTGAAAATCCATTAATATTTGTGGCAGCTATCGTGGACACAAGAAATCGACCAAAAGAATACATATATACATACATACATACAAACAGACAGACGTGCATCACTTCAAAAATATTCAAAACGTGTTCAGGAGGTCTTAAAACATATATTGGCATCAAAATCTCAAATTCGAAAATTTTCGTGAAAAACAATAATTTCTCTATACTATATTGCATAGCATGAGACAATAAGACATATTAAATGTTTAACAAAATAATCCACCTAAAAAGACAGTTTGTCTGCTTCAACGTTTATAAAAGGGAATAAAGCATAATCTCTAATCGTTTTATACGTTAAAACATAGCATATAACAAATTAGTAACGGTATCGATGGGTTTTGAGGACAAAAAGCAGCCTCCTCCTTCTGTATAAAATGACGTAGCAACCACACCGAAAAATACAAGGACTTACTAATTTGTTATGTGCTGCATTTTAAAGAAGTTTTTATGTTATGGTTATTATTGCAGCAGTTTGAGCCAGAGGTGTTCCGTGATGGAGTGGGACGGAGCGAGCGCTCCAGGGGCGCACAACGAAGAGGGGCGACACTTACGCTGCAAATAAGGATTTTGAAAGATAGAAAAAATCTTTTATTGTAAGGCATATTTTATCTAGTTAAATACCACATATTATAATTTTTTATTCAATATGTTTGCGCTGGAATAACTAGCTTATCCGTTGTTAAAGTCTGAAGGCGCGAAAAAGTCAAAACTCTTTTCACTGACGGCATGGCATATTTGCCGGAAAAGTAGCCCGCTTAAAAAGCTTCATGGCCAATATACTTTTCAAATTTGGCAGAATTTCGCAAAATGGGTTCATCGACACCAGAATAGGTAAAAAAAGTGGGCACCATTCAACCAAAAGAGAATATGTATTTGATTTTATATAAATAGAATTTGGTTTTATATAAATATATTTTCAGTCAGCAGTCTGAAGAATTCAAACTGGTTTTAGAAAGATCAATTTGTTCTCGTCTGCCCTTGTTGAAAAATTTCATGCAATCCTCAAGCTGGTAAACAGTATTCTAGAAAAATATATTGATCATATTTTGAGGGTTCTATGATTAAAGAGTATGTATTATGGGAAAGAGCACCCTGAATTGTTTCGCTCCAGGGCGTAAAAAGTCTAGCTATGCCACTGGTTTGAAGGATTAAATTTAAATTATCCATTTGTTCTCGCAGCAAAGCATCTCACAATAGGTTCGTTGCGTGTTTGCTCACTTTTATCCAACCGTTAATAAATTCCCTTAACTCAAACCATTTAAATATACATTTATTAAACATTTCAAAATAACGGTTTCTGACTTTTCCGTATCTTTGACGGAGAGACCGTTAACATGACAATTCCCCACACTTAACACTGGCACCAGACCTATTGTGATGTTAATTTACTCCCATTCACACATACAACACGCACACCGCACACTTTGACGATAATAATATAGTTACGATAATTCTGGGGGGTTGAATATGATCTGAAAAATTCTGTGTCACGTATGGGTTATGAATGTGTGTTCCCCTCCAATTGTTCATGTAGTGGAAGGGGAGGGGGTTCCCAGTCACAACAATTCAGAGCTGACAGCTAAACACGAATTTCAAGTCCAGATATATTACACTTTATTTTTAATCCGTTGGTTGTATTGAATTCTCCGTAAGCTATTGTAAAACACAGTGGGAGTACATTTATGACGTAAAGCGTTGAATCAGGTCTTCAAATTTTGAGGATAGTTTTGATCAGTGAGGAGTTATGACAGCAATATTTTAAAGAATTTCCTGTTGTAAATTTTTGCAGAAACTATCTACGCTGTGAAATGTATAACGTGTGAGTCTCCTGTCGACTTTCTCGTATGCTCGTATTTCCGTCCTTATTACTTTCCTTATATACATAATGTATAAGGAAAGTATTGTGCCGGGGTCGAAAATTCGAATTCGAGTTTTCGACGGGAGAGCACTTTTCAAGCATACCTGATCACGAATCAAACATTTTTGAAGTGATGTCTGTGTGTGTGCGTGCGTGCGTGTGTGTGTGTGTGCGTGTGTGTGTGTGTGTGTGTGAAAGTATGTGTGTGTGTGTGTGTGTGTGTGTCAGTGAGTCTGTGGAGACGATAACTGACGAACAAATGGACCGATTCGAACAAAATTTGGTACAAAAATCACAATCCGTAAACACTGGAAGCCTATTATTTTTATACGTAATCGAATGTTCAGAACCCCCCTAAATTTTCGAATAAAATTTTGAAAAAATCGTCAAAAAATCAAAACCGCTAATAAAGTTACGCAAATAGGCATTTCTTATGTAATTTTTTATTAGAAAACGATTGACATATATTTTAGAACTCTAACATGAACCGTTCTCGAGATATTGTACATTTTTCAAAAAAACTATCAAAAAGTCATATAAAATAAAAAAAAAAATATTTCCTATTGAGAAACATGTTTACTTTTCATATGTAATACCATGCGATAAATTGGGTGACATCATTCTCGTGGATCTAGCTGGTTCCATTCATGAAAAAAGATACTTTAAGTAACACTTTTGTATTTGAACGCCAATAGTCATTTATCTGCTGTAAGAATAACTTATTTCTTCGTCCATAACGCTTGGTGAGAATTTGTCGACGTATTTGGCGGAATGTCGCCAACTTGGCGACTTTTCGAAATGTTGCCAAATTAACGAAAATCTCGCCAAATGGATAAAAATGACGCTAAATCAACGAAAATAACGACTAATTGTCGAAAATTCAATATCTTGGAAAGAATATTAGTATCTACTATAAGAAAAACCTATTTTTTTTACTGTAAAAGTAGTAAATTCATTACATTATATAAGGAAAGTCATGTGTTACCCACATCAGATTTTTACTTTCCTTATATACATAATGTATAAGGAAAGTATTGTGACGGGGTCGAAAATTCGAATTCGAGTTTTCGACGGGAGAGCACGTTTCAAGCATCCCTGATCACGAATCAAGCATTTTTGAAGTGATGTCTGTATGTGTGTGTGTGTGTGTGTGTGTGTGTGTGTGTGTGTGAAAGTATGTGTGTGTGTGTGTGTGTGTCAGTGAGTCTGTGGAGACGATAACTGACGAACGAATGGGCCGATTCCAACGAAATTTGGTACAAAAATCACAATCCGTAAACACTGGAAGTCTATTGTTTTTATACGCAATCGAATGTTCAGAACCCCCCTAAATTTTTGAGTGAAATTTGGAAAAATTCGTCAAAAAATCAAAACCGCTAATAAAGTTACGCTAATAGACATTTCTTATGTAATTTTTCATTAGAAAACGATTGACATAAATTTTAGAACGCTAACATGAACCGTTCTCGAGATATTACACATTTTTCAAAAAAATTATCAAAAAGTCATAAAATAAAAAAAATATTTCCTATTGAGAACTATGTTTACTTTTCATGTGTAACACCATGCGATAAATTGGGTGACATCATTCTCGTGGATCTAGCTCGTTCCAGTCATGAAAAAAGATACTTTGAGTAATACTTTTGTATTTGATCGCCAATAGTTATTTATCTGCTGTAAGAATAACTTATTTCTTCGTCCATAATGCTTGGCGAGATTTTGGCGAGATGTCGCCAACTTGGCAACTTTTTTAATTGTTGCCAAATTAACAAAAATCTCGCCAAATGGATAAAAATAACGCTAAATCAATCAAAATTACAACTAATTGAAGAAAATTCAATATCTTGGAAAGAATATAAGTATCTACTATAAGAATAACATTTTTACTTTCCTTATATACATAACGTATAAGGAAAGTATTGTGACGGGGTCGAAAATTCGAATTCGAGTTTTCGACGGGAGAGCACGTTTCAAGCATCCCTGATCACGAATCAAACATTTTTGAAGTGATGTCTGTGTGTGTGTGTGTGTGAAAGTATGTGTGTATGTGTGTGTGTCAGTGAGTCTGTGGAGACGATAACTGACGAACGAATAGACCGATTCGAACCAAATTTGGTACAAAAATCACAATCCGTAAACACTGGAAGCCTATTGTTTTTATACGCAATCGAATGTTCAGAACCCACCTAAATTTTCGAATGAAATTTTGAAAAAATCGTCAAAAAATTAAAACCACTAATAAAGTTACGCAAATAGACATTTCTTATGTAATTTTTCATTAGAAAACGATTGACATGAATTTTAGAACGCTAACGTGAACCGTTCTCGAGATATTGTACATTTTTTAAAAAAATTATCTAAAAGTCATATAAAATAAAAAGAAAAATATTTCCTATTGAGAAACATGTTTACTTTTCATATGTAATACCATGCGATAAATTGAGTGACATCCTTCTCGTGGATCTAGCTCGTTCCATTCTTGAAAAAAGATACTTTGAATAATACTTTTGTATTTGAACGCCAATAGTCATTTATCTGCTTTAAGAAAAACTTATTTCTTAGTGCATAACGCTTGGCGAGATTTTGGCGACGAATTTGGCGGAATGTCGCCAACTTGGCGACTTTTTTGAAATGTTGCCAACTTAACGAAAATCTCGCCAAATGGATAAAAATGACGCTAAATCGATGAAAATGACGACTAATTGTCGAAAATTCAATATCTTGGAAAGAATATTAGTATCTACTACAAGAAAATCCTATTTTTTTACTGTAAAAGTAGTAAATTCATTACATTATATAAGGAAAGTCATGTGTTGCCCACATCAGATTTTTTTAACTGTAAAAGTAGTAAATTCATTGCATTATATAAGGAAAGTCATGTGTTGCCCACATCAGATTTTTTCTACTTGCAACGCAATCATTATCAGAATGCAAATGAAGATGTATAAAGTTTATTTTATTAAATATTATTTTACAATTATTATTACCATTATTTTTTAAAGATTGTTTAGTAAAATATTGTCTTGAAATATTTTGTTAAATCTTATTTCAAATTTTAATAAAATATTATTAAATTTTTTATAAAAATTTTTAAATTAAATATTAGAAATTTTAAGATTTTTTTTAAATTATCATTAAAGTTCAAAATTGCAATCACATTTATAATAAAACATTTATTATTAAATTTATTAATAATTATAAATTTTATATTATAATATTATAATTATATTAATATAATTTTATAATTATAATGTAACTTATAATTATTAATATATTTGACAATAATAATAATTTATTTTAGTATTTCGTAAAACTCATTAAAAAGTTTCTTTTTTCAAGTTGGCAACAGCTTAGTGATGTCGATAAATCGAATGCATTTGGCTGATATTTTTCAATATAAACGATTTTGATACTATTGACATTCAACGTGCAGTTCAAATCATCAAATTCATACTACCATCATTTTTTTTTCTTCAGAATTATCATTATTTTCTATAGAAAATATGATAAAAATCGTGAAATTCTAATAATTCAAGTTTTAATCATGAGATTTACTAAATAACCTATCTAGTTCTTGTTTTTCACGTAATGCATCCATACATAAAATTAGATAGAAGTAGGTGCAGCCGTTCTTAAGCTATCATGTCCACACCATACACAGTCTGTTAAAGACATCGATTCAAATTGTTCGAAATGGGTTCAGGAGGTCGAGAAAGGGAACTGTTCGGCCACAGCAAGTACGTAGCAAAGTCTTAGAACAAAGTTTGTCTTGCGTAAAGTCCACTATGGGAAGAATGCTTGTATTTTAGATTTTTAGAAGTATTTTTTAAAAGGTTTGTTGCCTCAGAAAATTTTGCATGTCCTAAAAGAAAACAAATACCTTTTCGTACTAAAGATATACTTTATTTTTCATGCAACTTTGAGGCTATATCGCCAAATCTTTATAAACTATTTTAATTGGTATTGCAATAAGATGAATTTAGTGGTTTATATACAGGGATCTTGTGAACGCTCTTACCCTAATAATTTTATAAGGAAAGCTCCAGGAGTGTACACGTTAGGTCTATTTATGTTAAAGTGGCCATGTCCGATCGAATTAAAGTGATTACTGCGTCCCCTAGTACATAATTTAGAAATTTAGGATAGCGAACACGGCAACAAAGCGAGATAGAAGGAAAATATCAATTACAAAGTTATCTAATGAATAGTAATCGACATGAGAAACGCACGAAACGCGTATATGGAAGGCAATAGATACTTGCCATAAATTCGTATCATAAGGGATTGTAACACGGTCACACCTGTCTGCAATGCTTGTTTAAGTACGCGATAATATTCTTTTTCGAATTTAAATGAGAATTGTTGATAATGTGGGTGGAGGGATTTTAAACAGGCTGTGCATATAAATGCTGTTTATTTTAACACTTCTGAATGGAACAGTCATTCAACAATAACACTATAGAGTTAAATTCTGTAGTGTTCCTTCTGTAACAATTTTGCTGTCGATTCCTACTTATTAGACAATGCTGTACAACTCTGTAATTAGATCTGATCGTCTATCTCGCTTTGTTGCCGAGTCCGTTATTCTAACTTATTTCATTTTTTTCTAGGGACGCTACAATACTTTTATTCGATCGGGCACGACCAGTTTACTATAGACAGACCTAAAGTATACACTCATGGGCATTTCCTTACAGAGTTACTGATTGCTTAAGGACTTTCCTGGGAACTATATGCAATTGTTACATTTAAGGGGGCGGATAGTTATATAGGTTAAATTGAAAAAATCAGTATATGGATTAAAAAGGAAAGTCAAAGTCTGCAACAATTGTAGTTACCCCCATACAATAGTTACATTTAAAGGGGCGGCCAGATGCAGTTAGCCCCATGCAATTGTTACATTTAAAGGCAACAGTTGTTGCAACAATTGTAGTTAGCCCCATACAATTGTTACATTTAAAGGGGCGGCCAGTTTTATCTGTTAAATTTAAGAAATCGGTATATGGGTTAAAAAAGAAAGTCAAAGTCTGCAACAATTGTAGTTAGCCCCATACAATTGTTACATTTAAAGGGGCGGTCAGTTTTATCTGTTAAATCTAAAAAATCGGTATATGGGATAAAAAGGAAAGTCAAAGTCTGCAACAATTGTAGTTACCCCCATACAATAGTTACATTTAAAGGGGCGGCCAGATGCAGTTAGCCCCATGCAATTGTTACATTTAAAGGCAACAGTTGTTGCAACAATTGTAGTTAGCCCCATACAATTGTTACATTTAAAGGGGCGGCCAGTTTTATCTGTTAAATTTTAAAAATCGGTATATGGGTTAAAAAGGAATACAATTGTTACATTTAAAGGGTTACATTTGAAAAGGATGTCAGTTTTATCTGTTAAATTTAAAAAATCGGTATATGGGTTAAAAAGGAAAGTCAAAGTCTGCAACAACTGTAGTTAGCTCCATACAATAGTTACATTTAAAGGGGCGGCCAGTTTTATCTGTTAAATTTAAGAAATCGGTATATGGGTTAAAAAAGAAAGTCAAAGTCTGCAACAATTGTAGTTAGCCCCATACAATTGTTACATTTAAAGGGGCGGTCAGTTTTATCTGTTAAATCTAAAAAATCGGTATATGGGATAAAAAGGAAAGTCAAAGTCTGCAACAATTGTAGTTACCCCCATACAATAGTTACATTTAAAGGGGCGGCCAGATGCAGTTAGCCCCATGCAATTGTTACATTTAAAGGCAACAGTTGTTGCAACAATTGTAGTTAGCCCCATACAATTGTTACATTTAAAGGGGCGGCCAGTTTTATCTGTTAAATTTTAAAAATCGGTATATGGGTTAAAAAGGAATACAATTGTTACATTTAAAGGGTTACATTTGAAAAGGTTGTCAGTTTTATCTGTTAAATTTAAAAAATCGGTATATGGGTTAAAAAGGAAAGTCAAAGTCTGCAACAACTGTAGTTAGCCCCATACAATAGTTACATTTAAAGGGGCGGCCAGTTTTATCTGTTAAATTTAAGAAATCGGTATATGGGTTAAAAAAGAAAGTCAAAGTCTGCAACAATTGTAGTTAGCCCCATACAATTGTTACATTTAAAGGGGCGGTCAGTTTTATCTGTTAAATCTAAAAAATCGGTATATGGGATAAAAAGGAAAGTCAAAGTCTGCAACAATTGTAGTTACCCCCATACAATAGTTACATTTAAAGGGGCGGCCAGATGCAGTTAGCCCCATGCAATTGTTACATTTAAAGGCAACAGTTGTTGCAACAATTGTAGTTAGCCCCATACAATTGTTACATTTAAAGGGGCGGCCAGTTTTATCTGTTAAATTTTAAAAATCGGTATATGGGTTAAAAAGGAATACAATTGTTACATTTAAAGGGTTACATTTGAAAAGGTTGTCAGTTTTATCTGTTAAATTTAAAAAATCGGTATATGGGTTAAAAAGGAAAGTCAAAGTCTGCAACAACTGTAGTTAGCCCCATACAATAGTTACATTTAAAGGGGCGGCCAGTTTTATCTGTTAAATTTAAGAAATCGGTATATGGGTTAAAAAAGAAAGTCAAAGTCTGCAACAACTGTAGTTAGCCCCATACAATTGTTACATTTAAAGGGGCGGTCAGTTTTATCTGTTAAATCTAAAAAATCGGTATATGGGATAAAAAGGAAAGTCAAAGTCTGCAACAATTGTAGTTAGCCCCATACAATTGTTACATTTAAAGGGGCGGTCAGTTTTATCTGTTAAATCTAAAAAATCGGTATATGGGATAAAAAGGAAAGTCAAAGTCTGCAACAATTGTAGTTAGCCCCATACAATTGTTACATTTAAAGGGGCGGTCAGTTTTATCTGTTAAATCTAAAAAATCGGTATATGGGATAAAAAAGAAAGTCAAAGTCTGCAATTGTAGTTAGCCCCATACAATTGTTACATTTAAAGGGGCGGTCAGTTTTATCTGTTAAATCTAAAAAATCGGTATATGGGATAAAAAGGAAAGTCAAAGTCTGCAACAATTGTAGTTAGCCCCATACAATTGTTACATTTAAAGGGGCGGCCAGTTTTATCTGTTAAATTTAAAAAATCGGTATATGGGTTAAAAAGGAAAGTCAAAGTCTGCAACAACTGTAGTTAGCCCCATACAATAGTTACATTTAAAGGGCCGGCCAGTTTTATCTGTTAAATTTAAAAAATCGGTATATGGATTAAAAAGGAAAGTCAAATTCTGCAACAATTGTAGTTAGCCCCATACAATTGTTACATTTAAAGGGGCGGCCAGTTTTATCTGTTAAATTTAAGAAATCGGTATATGGGTTAAAAAAGAAAGTCAAAGTCTGCAACAATTGTAGTTAGCCCCATACAATTGTTACATTTAAAGGGGCGGTCAGTTTTATCTGTTAAATCTAAAAAATCGGTATATGGGATAAAAAGGAAAGTCAAAGTCTGCAACAATTGTAGTTAGCCCCATACAATTGTTACATTTAAAGGGGCGGCCAGTTTTATCTGTTAAATTTAAGAAATCGGTATATGGGTTAAAAAAGAAAGTCAAAGTCTGCAACAATTGTAGTTAGCCCCATATAATTGTTACATTTAAAGGGGCGGTCAGTTTTATCTGTTAAATCTAAAAAATCGGTATATGGGATAAAAAGGAAAGTCAAAGTCTGCAACAATTGTAGTTACCCCCATACAATAGTTACATTTAAAGGGGCGGCCAGTTTTATCTGTTAAATTTAAAAAATCGGTATATGGGTTAAAAAGGAAAGTCAAAGTCTGCAACAATTGTAGTTAGCCCCATACAATTGTTACATTTAAAGGGGCGGCCAGTTTTATCTGTTAAATTTAAGAAATCGGTATATGGGTTAAAAAAGAAAGTCAAAGTCTGCAACAATTGTAGTTAGCCCCATACAATTGTTACATTTAAAGGGGCGGTCAGTTTTATCTGTTAAATCTAAAAAATCGGTATATGGGATAAAAAGGAAAGTCAAAGTCTGCAACAATTGTAGTTACCCCCATACAATTGTTACATTTAAAAGGGCGGGTGGGTTGATCTGTTAAATTTAAAAAATCGGTATATGAGTTAAAAAGGAAAGTCAAAGTCTGCAACAATTGTAGTTACCCCCATACAATTGTTACATTTGAAAAGATTGTCAGTTTTGTCTATTAAATTTAAAAAATTGGTATATGAGTTCAAAAGGAAAATCTAAGTCTGCAAAAATGTGCTAATGATATGTGTTGCCACTTATTAGATTCTTTCCTGTCCTGTCACGGTGCTTCTTCTAACAAAACATTGAAATTCCTTTCTCAGAATTGTAACATATATATCCTGTTTTCAATTTTACATTCAATGTATTTCAAAATGAAGCTTATGATTTGAGAAATCAAATGACGTGATGCCAGTTTTGCATTGCTTGGGATTTATGGACTATTTCTCATATATTCTTCTGCAATATGTGCCTTTACGCTAAGTATTATACGTATTTAGTAAGATATCATTCTTGTTTCGTAACATTTGTCCGTCCGTCCAACCGTCCCACTTGGCAACAAATTTAGCGACTTTTTAAAATGTCGCCAAATTGATAAAAATATCGCTAATCGATAAAATGTCTTAAAAGTCCTAAAATTATGTTAAATCAATTAAAGTGATTGTGTTTTGTTAAGGAATAGTATTGTGATGATGTTTCGTCAATTTTTCGCAAGTGGGACTGTCAGTCTGACAGTCCAACTTGGCGACAAGTTTGGATACTTATTAAAATATTGCCAAATTGACGAAAATATCGCCAAATTGATAAAATGAAGCTAAATTCATCAAAATGATGCTGAACTGATGAAAATTCAATATTTTGCAAAATTAAGAACGATTTTCTAGATAATCTCTGTCGTTTTGTTAGATATATAAAATATTTTTTCAAAATGTGTTTACAAACGGGACCAGGGTGTTTTATTCTTAACAACTGCCCGTGAAGATAATTTTGTATGGCGAGAACAGAGATTCTCATTCATTTTTTAAGAGAATTAAATTTGTTTTAACAGATTGTTTAGACTAGCAAAGTCATTTAAAATATTATATTTAATGTAGTTTTTATTAAATTCTTAAATTTTCAGGTTATATTTTCGTATGGAGTATCGGACGAGGAGCTTCTTTGGATTGCAGAAATTCCACCAGTTTTATCTCTAGAGTGTGATTATGTGAAAATGGGTTAAACTTATCGAAAGGATAACAATTCTTTGAACTGCTATCATGCCTGATGAACCATTTCGAAACCGTTGAAAGATATTTTGGACTTTTTCTAGGACTGGGCTGAACAATGAAAGTATTATTGCCGTATTGACTGAAACGAAGGTATTTAGTGTTTTATTCTTAACGAGTATTTAAACCTATCAGAGACGAAATATAATACTTTTAAAAATTAATAAATTTTACTTGTTTTAATTTGAATGTTTTGGATAAGCATTTTGTTTAATTAGGGAGATTCGTCCCTGCTCGCTGATGCTTGCCAACCCCTGTAACTCACTTCATGAGTTCAGGAGTACTTTACCCCTACTAGCTGGTGTTCGATTCACGATCTCTTTTGTCTCGCCTGCAACGCAGGCGTAATACGGCCATTGGTCTCCGCCTCTTGTTTGCTGACACTCACCAACTCCTAGAGCTCACTTCGCGATTTCTTGTAACACAGCCGGCACACACGACTGCTCTCATACCCTGTGCTCGCTGACGCTTGACAACCTCCGGAACTCGGGAGCTCCACCTCCAATTCGCAACCGTTCACATATCGCAACTAACCATCCTAACTCACTTCACGAGCTCCTTCGTCCCACCTGCTACGCAGGCATAATACGATTATTGGTGCTTCACCGCTTGTTTTCTGACGTTCTTCAGCCGATGAATCTTGCATTACAAGCACTTTCACCCCGTCCGCAATGTGCAAATGTATGTAACTTTAAGTTCCATATTTACAACAATGAGACATTAAAAGCTAACGATAACGATAAGCAAACAGTAACGAGAGTCTTAACGATATAGCTTTCAGTTTTCAACAATGACAGTAAAATCATTTAAATGTTACTTCTTTGGCAACAGCGTTTTCAACAATGGATAGGTTTTAAAGATAAATGAAGGAAAAATTTTTCGAAAAATAAAATTTTCACTTCAAAATTGTAAAAATAATAGAAATTTTAATCCAATTATGACTAAAATAAGAGGCGACATGTGGCACTGTGAAAAATTTAAAAGGATTTAAAGCTGCGGCGGTTGTAGTTAGCTTTTTTAACACTTTACAACATAGTTGAAAAGTGTTTATGGCTTGGTACATTCTGTCTGTCTGTCCGTTAGCACGATAACTGCCGTAAAAATGACTTTATTCAAATTAAGTTTTAGTATGTTGTGTTCAGACGGTCTGTGGGACCTATGGGAATATAAATGAATGATATCACCCAATTAGTTTTGGATTGAACCCGGGTTGAAAAAATGAAATACATTGAACCCTATGGGACCTCATTTTTCAAACATTTTTTAATCGGATTTAAAATTCACAAATTGATTAGAAAGTTTGAGAAAATATTCAAATTATCCCATAAAATATATAAAAAAAATTCAGCAAAATATATGTAGTAATTTTTTAAATAAAAATTAAAATAATAATTACACCATTTATATGAAGAGATCACGTGACCATTATATGAAGAGATCACGTGCCCCACTTCAAAATAAAATATGGCATCCCTCTTGTGTCAGAATCGTGATTTTTAAAGTTCTTTTTAATTCATATTTAGTGTTGTATCCGTCCTAAAACCGCGTTATTTATTGCTTAAATTCTGTGCATCTACATACTGAAACACCGCAATTACAATATATTTGAGTTTAAATGATCATCAAACTTTGATTATTTTTACAACGAAGCCTAATTTTCATTTATGGAGAATGTAAACACCAAAAGATGTAGAATGAGTTGTATAAGAATTGCTGCATTTCTTTAAAGCAAAATTATTTAGCTCATGGAGCCTGCAATATAGCTGATATGACTGAAACATTCATTAATTTTACACAGAGAAGATGGCGATTTTTCCGATGAAGTTTTAAGCATAGAGTTAAATTACTTGTACCTCCATGGTTTCAAGTTTTTAAATAAAATAAATTATTATAGTATTGTGATGAATGAAAGGAATGGAAAAAAGTTTATGAATGAAATGCTGCTTTTATAAAGAGAGCCTGGCGATTTATATTTCGATGGCGTCATTGGAATAAAGTTCATTTGTTTTCGATGAAGTTTTCAAATATAATAAATTATTGTAGTATTATGATAATTTTAAAAATATTACCGAGGAATGTATCGCATTTTAGAGATGTTTAAATCAGGCAATTTATATTTCAATGCCGTGATTTGAATGAAGTTCATTTTTTTCGATGAAGTTTCAAGTTTTCAAATATAATAAATTAATGTAGTATTGTGATAATTTAAAAAATATTACCGAGGAATGTATCGCATTTTAGAGATGTTTAAATAAAATTGCATTGAAGTTGGAAAGTCTTTCATTATCAATGCTTTATGCATGATTGATCTTTCTTGTTTTAATAGAGATGTTTAGAGGTCGAAAAAACTCGTTCCAGTCGAAAATTGACCCTATTAAGTTTTGCTACGTGGTGAAGTTTCAGCCTTCTAGTCCACCAAAGGTGGAGGCTTCCAGAGGTTTCTGGGAGACTATACCCCCACCCCCACCCCCTTTCTCATTTTGTTCACTCAGGGGGAGAAATCGAATATCCAATTACGTTACAGATACGGAGGACTGCTTGAAGGTTTGGAAAAACTTTTCGAAAAGATTCATAATCTTCACGCCGGAGGGGTGGGGCGGAGTGAAGAGCGCGGGCTTCTGGAGGGTTTGGAAAGATTTTTCGAATACCCCTATTTTCTTCGCTCCGCTAGGGAATAGCGAAGCTCCGTTATAAATGTGCAATGTTTCAGTCTTCTAGGTCTCCGAAGGGCTTCTGGAAGACCTGGAAATACTTTTCACTCCCCGGGGAGAAAAATAAAATCTGACTTCGTTAGGTTCTTTCCCGTATTCGGTACTATAACTATAAGTGTCTAAAGATTCAACCCTCTAGGTCTCCAGGGGGCTTCTGAAGGGTCTGGAAAGACACGATTTCATGCTAAACATTATATAGATGAACAAGAAAATATATCTGGCGTTGCCCGAGAGTTAAAGCAGGGTAGTTATATAAAATAGCAAAATAAATACATTTTATTCATATAAATAATAGCGAAAATTACGTCCCACAATTTAAATCTTAATTTCAACAACCTTTGCACAATTAAAGCAATTTATATATAGGCCACGCAAAATAAGTGCCCGCTGCTAAAATAATACAGATTTAGTTAACACCATACTCCATATCTCGAAACAGGCTCTCCACAAAGCAGAAAAAAGACTCGAAGAATCTTAAACAGGATATTTTCAACAAAATTAGTCTGGTTAATTCCCCGTACGTGGGGGAGTGGTAGAATCTTCGGTCTGACCTCAATGGGGCGAGGAGTCCGTTGAGTGCTAGGTTCATTAAAAAAATAAAATACATGGCTGGGTTAAAAATTTGTAATTATCAAAGAATGGATTTATGAAATTATATTCTTTACTGGAGTAGTCTGCGATATATTTAGAAGTTGTTGTTAAAATAATTATGAACGTTGAACGGCAAGTCAATTTTTGTATATTGTAATTTAAAAAGGGAGAGGTTTGAAGCTCACGAAAAGCATATATATATTTCTAAAAAAAAAAATTCATTAAAATTTCTCTATTCATCGTATAGACTCCTAGTTTGTTTGAAAAAGAAATGTTCGATCTTTCCGATAGTTTGAAGATGGGAACTCTCTAATAATATTTTAGGTCGCTAAGGAATTGATTTGTGTAAATGTTGGCCTACATTGGGTTGAAACATAAAATAACTAAAGAAACTAATTCAAAATTAAAAAAATAATAATAATAAAATAACGCTGAGGTGCACCTATTCGAATCCTGAAGTACCTGCGTACGAAATTTCATGTTTGTTCGACGTTTGGATTTCTCGCTACAGACTGTACCAACACACACACAAATATCTTCCTTTATGATGCTAGGTGGAATATTTTAAATGTGACTGTCCCGTGCGTTTCTACTAAGCTACTGCTTTTCTCCATTCTTCAAATATTCTTCAGGATGTTTGAGACGCAGCAATTTCTCGTGTTGTTCTAAAACCTTATTTTGAGCAACTTCAGATCGAGAAAGAGAGAAAGAGTGGAAGTGGAAATTCCTTTGTTATCCACATTCCAACCGTTATCTGAGTTAACGAAACAAAGGACTTGCAACGCAATAGTTATGGTTTTTTGGCGATGACACTTCGAGGGGAATTTCAGTTATCAGTATATTTATATATTTTTTTTATCAATTTTATTTTCTGATTTTTATTTTATTATGCATCTGTATTTAAATATTTATGTGGAGAAAATATTTTTGAATCCGGGCCTATGATTTTGGGTGCTCGAATGTATGCCCCCCCCCCCCCCACCTCCCATATTTTACTATAAATGCCTGAATTTTTAAAAAGTTAAGACATTTTGAAAGTCAACATGGACGTAAATAAATTTGGAATAACAATGTTTAGGCTCTAAAGAAAGACTTTGTTAAATATAGAATCATGTTTCTTAACGGAAGACTGGAAATTAAAACAAAAAACAAACAAACAAACAAAAAATTACATTATACAAATAAATTCGCTTAAATAGAAAGTCGTTAAATTAATATTCATTACATTTAGATTCAACTATTTACTTTAAATTTTATACTAGAAATATTACCTGCGCAGTAAAATAAGCAAAGATATTTTTTTTTTGTGTATTAAATTAAATAATTCATTAATATTGGTTGATTTTGATTTTCTTTATACTATGTCCTTTAAACATTTATTTGCTCTTGACGAGAAACATAAACTTTAAAATATTTAATGGGAGTGTGTGTGTCTGACGGGGGGAGGGGGGGGTGCAATTTAGGCTGCAGGTTCTGTTTTCCGCAACTCGGGTTTTGCTGCTCTCTACAAATTACTTGGAGTGTGGCTCAACTGACATTTTTTCATACCAAAATCCATTTTCAAGTAGCTTGTGATTTTATTTATTTATTTTTTTGCAAATTTCGCAGGAAAAAAAATTAGAAAAATCTTTATTGTTGGTCCAAATGATTGCAATTATAGTATGCTACCTTTAATTTTAAAGAGATTGACAAAATCTTTCGATTGATACCAAGCTTGACAATGTACTTCCTCGGGGTATAACTGGCGCCCCCCCCCCCCTTCCGCCCCCAAGAAGGACTAATGACGCCACGAACACAAAAATTGTATCGCGGCTATTTTTTACTGCAATGATTGAAACTATTAAGTTTTATAATCATTGAGCCATAAAAAACTCCTTTTATGTGTAATTATGTCAACCTTTATCCTATGCAGCGATATTGACGTTTTTGCTCGAATTTCAAAATTTTTCATCTAGTTCTATATTTTTCGATAACAAAGCCGGATATAAAGTTTCGTGAAAATATATTAATATATGTGGCTGCTATCGTGCACACAATAAATCGACCACAGGCAGATGGGCATTCCTTTAAAAATAGTCAAAACGTGTTCAGGAGATCCTAAAACATATATTGGCATCAAAATCTCGGAATCGAAAATTTTCGTGAAAACAATATTTTCTCTATATTATATATTCTATAGCAGGAGAAAGTAAAAATGCCATTGAAGGCAACACAGAGCTTTTTCACGTCATGAATTTTTCAATACAGGGTTGCTAAGAAAAACCTTAAGCACCTCCATAACTATAGATAAGGAAAGATCCATGCGTATACACGTTATGTCTAGTTATAGTAAACTGACCATGCCCGATCGAATAAAAGAGACTGTAGTGCCCCTAGCGGAGAAAAAAGTTAGGGTTATTAATTCGGTAGCAAAACGAGATTGAAGAAAACGGTCAATTAAAAAGCTGTAGGGGATTATCTCTAATTAGTAGAAATAGAATTAGTAGAAATTAGAAACGCACGAAATGCGTATAGAGGAGGCAACAAATACTTGTCAGAAAGTTGTACCATCGGGTCTGTAACTAGGATACGCTTGCAATACTTGTCAAAGTATACGGTCATATGCCTTCTCGAATTCAAATGTGCATTGTTGTTGATGAAAGGCGCTTTGAACAGGCTTTACATTAGATTTCTGTGCATGTAATTGTTGTTTATGTTAGCATTCCTAAATAGGATTCTGTAACAGCTTTCTGTTGATTCCTACTCATTAGACAATGTTATACAACTTCGTAATTGACTTTTTCGTTAAGTTGATTTGTTGCCTAGTTTATTATCTTAACTTTTTAAATTATCTACTAGAGGCGCTGCAATAACTTTTGTTCGATCAGGCATGATCACTTTATTATACATATATCTAACGTTGTGCACTCATAGACATTTCTTTATAAAGTTATTGGGGTGCTTATAAGAACTTTCCTAGAAGCTCGCTGTATATTAACGCAAATCATCTAAATGCATCCAATTTGTATAGTGCCATTGGGCTGTTGTAACTTTTGGAAAATAAATAAATAAATATATGAATAATAATAATAGTAATAATAACAATAATAATAAATAAATAAATAAATAAAGTCTTTTAAAGAATTATTCAGAACTTTTTCAAAAGAACAATTTGTATACAAAAGGCTATAAAATATACATTTCGTTCTGTCTGTGTGTGAGTTCACTGATTGTGACACAAAAAATAATTCCATTTTTCCTCTAACGATTACTCAGCATGCCAAATTTGGGAGCTTATACGGAATTAACGATGCGGATTTGTATAGCTGGAAAGGACATATACATTCAGACAGACTTACAAACTTTCAGGATTACAGTATACATTTCAGTCCGCTGCAGTTATTGCAAATGTACTCTGAAACTTCACTAATATTGCTTTCACTTACATAAACTCCAGATTCTCTTTTTAGATAACAAAACTTACATTTATTTATTTTGAAACACACCGCGATAAGGCTGCATGGAATTTTCGTATGATAAGTCATAAGTGACATTACTCTTATAAAAAAAATGTTCTATTCGGGCGATAGCAGACGATGGTTAAGAATCGCTGGAATGTGTTATATCACCTGTGTTTTATGGAATATAAATAAAAGGTATCAAAGAACAGCAGATATATCAACTGATGTAGGTCTTTCTGGTGAATTTTTGTTTAACTTGAGTCATTGCTGTGTTTGAGTATAGATTAGGAAAATTGTTCTGTTGCACTGAGATATGATTATTGCAACGGCAATTACCAATAATACGGATTAAGTGCTTTTCAAATCAAACAATCTGATGCGGACAGCACCTGACTTTTCCTACAGACTCAAATTCGTGTTCTCTTTATTTCTATCATAATTCATTGAGCTTAATTGCACAAAATAATACGGATAGTTATTTGGGATGACAGATAATTTTGCATTTTTAATTCAATTTTCGTTTCATTTGGAAACTGGATTTATTTTCAAAAGTAGTGTAGCAAACATACGAAAAAAACTAAAATATCTCGAGAACGGCTAGTCCGAAAGTTATGAGGTTGGTCTTATTATTCTTTTCGTCGTCAAAAGCTACGTATGAAAACAAACATTTAATTAATACATTTGAGTATATTTAGCCTTTTAATTTAGATTTTGACAATTTTTGAGAACTGTTTCACAAAGCACTTCTCAAGACAGATTCTTTTTTTCTGGAATCATACCAAGATCTGATCAGTATCAGGGTGACCCACAGGTGACTTATCTACCAGTTTTTGTAAAATTTGGTTAATTAGTTATTGAGTTAGAGTGGATACATATAGGGTCGGATACACATGGAGTGGATACATATACGTCCCTTTTTGACAGGGATTGTCTCAGTTAGAAGAAAAACACTAAGGCCGTGTCAGTTTGTGATCTAAACCAGCGGCAAGTGATCGTGAAAGAATTTTCCATCCTTCAGGGTTGCTTAAAATTTTCCTTTTTTGAAAATAAATTCCCTTTGTTAAAACTTCTTGTTCACTGTTAACCTGCCAAAGCGTCTTTAGGTGCTTATTTAGGGCATATTAAGCCTACGTAGCGAGATCGCAGGTTTGGGCAGTCGCACGTATGTCCACGGAGCGGCCGACTATGACTTTTGAAAGACTGAATGCAATCGATTTATAAATCTCGGACAATGTCGGGTAGGGTCCAATCAAGCCAAAGTGGAGCCCAGAGCCTGGTGTTAATTCGGGGCCCCCATACGCATTCCAAACACATGCAAAACATTAACACATAACACATTTGGGTGTTCAGGATTACAGCCCCGAATGCCCTTTTGTACATGTTGTTGAGACCCAGGCCGTCCGACCTACCAGAAAGGTGTAAGGTAACCGTTTGGACGGACTGGAAGTGCTACTCAATTTAGACCGGAACACAGTGGGGGAGGCATCCACAGAGACCGTACCCTCCTCCCCCTACCACCAACCTCTCGGAAGGGCTTAAGGATCCACATGTTTAACGTGATCGTACTTCGCGTGGAACTTCCAAATATTTTACTTCAAAGCAAAATATTGCACTTTAAAGGATATACAATATTCAAAACTATTAACGTATTTCATAATTTAAAGTAAAAACTAATATTACCAGTTATACATTAATTAAAAAATTATTTCTCCTTAAATTTTGTATCACATACAGAATTTAGGGGCCCAGGAACGCGACGTTGGTGGCCGGTGCGTTAATCAGGCTCTGGTACATTCTAGTCTCCGACGAATTGAATGTTCCATAACACCGGTTTGGTACCCCGAACTTGAAGAACCCGTTGATTCCTCATCACTGTATAAAAGTGTCCCGGTTTGAAAAAAATATATTATGGTAAACTTAATACATTCATTGCACAGATAGACACACACACACAGACGTTACGGTATCTAGCGTGCTCAAGACGTGTAGATCAGTCGAAAACTTGAAGTGCGATTTTCGACACGATTACAATACTTTCCTCTATACATTATCATGTATTGTAGGGAAAGTAAGAACGATATATATTTTTTTAATAATTTTATTTTATTCGATGGCGAAATATATTTTTCTATGTTTACGGGCAGAGCTATTTTACGCAATTTTTCAAAATTTCCAATTGAGACTAAAAAAATAGGGGGGAGAAGGGGGGATTTGAGGAGGGCGGATTGACGGGATTCCACAGTAAGTACATTGCTTAGTATAAAGGAAATTCTTGGGAAAATATGAATGGCTAAAGTTCTACAAACATAATTTTTCTCAGCTGGTGATTCGCCACTCAGCAACCACTAGATAACATTTTCATTGCATATACCATATATTCAAAGCGTGCCAACAAAGGAAGAAGATCGAATAAATAAACGAATAAAAAGAGTATGAGGAACAGCAAAGTGCGAAAGAGAGGAGAACTCTTAAAAACATCCCACATAAATTCACAACTTTTATGCGATCTGCTTGTGCGTAAACCATTGACCTTCCTTTATATCCATTGGGCATAATAGGAGTGGGTTAAAATCATCCGCAAAAAATGATATAACAACAAAAGCGATAGTTTTTGTAAAGGAATATTTCCAAAACATCTGTTCACTCGCCAAAATATTCCTTTATTCAATTGATTATCCATTGAGCCTTATCCAACACCTGAGTCATGAGTCCTAAGCTCTCGCATGCGGGTTCTAGCTTATAAGTAATTTCCTGCCGTTCTATTGTGGACCTCTATTATTAAATATTATGTAGATTTCACTTTTTTTCCGGTCCAAGGAAGGAACTATAAAGTTTGGCGGGCTTCACACGTAAGTCGGTTTCTGATTGGTCACATTCCTGACGAGCCTTGCATTCCAGCTGCCACCCTCCCACTCTCGCCGGGAAAGAAGCGGTATTTTGTCAACGTGGCTGGAAATGTTTTCGCAGTTATCGCCGTTTTGGCGACATATTTATCCCTCTTAAAATTCGAGGATGGAGCGGAACGAAAGGATTCGGTTTCGGTATTATGTAAAAGCACATATATATTTGCAGATTTTACTGAAATATTTTTGTGAGAGCATAATAAATGGATTTCAATATACTATTATTAAACAGTTCACAAACGCATTAGTTTTGTTTTCATTTAATTTTAATTTAGATTTTTTGAATATGATCCAATAAATATTAAATATTTATGAATTAAAAATCTGTTTACATTTTAAACATATAATTTTAATACCAATTTTTAAAATTTCACAAAGCTTATCGTTTAATAACAGATTTCCTTATCTGACCATAAAATTTTAATACTACACAAATTTTGAGATATAAAATTTGAAAGTGTAAAATAAAATAAATAATGCAAAATAAGAATCTATTAAAGATGCTTATGAGATGCGATGCAATAGTGTACTGTGAATTACATTTTTATTGATTTTTTTTTCATGAGGAGGGGAGTTATTAGACCCACCCCACCACTATCTATTCGTTAAATACACCTCTAATGAGGCGTGTATATACAATGTAAGGTGCATTTACGATTTTTATATACTATATAACATAAAGGGGGAAAACAATGGAATGAAATAATAAACGAGATTTTCGTGTTTTGGTGGTTTTACGTGTTCTAAGCATCCCTAAATACGAATCAATCCAGTTTTTCTGGACGTCTGTCAGCCCGATATGTTACGAATCAATTAAGCTGATTAAATGAAATTTGGTAGGATTATTTTAATCGATAGACGTCAGACAATTATTAATTTTGAAAATGTTAGACTAGATGGAGGCTCACAATTTTTCAAACAATTTTTTTTTAAAGTAGAAAAACAATTAAACCATATAATTTTGTTAAGGACTTTGCAAAAACAGTTTTTTTTTTATTAAAAATGTCTAATTTTGTTTATTTTTATTTTATTTTATTTTTGTTTAGGAATTTATACTTTTTTCGAAATAATCATGCGACTTCCACAAATGTGGGTTCCAAATAATGTCGTCTCCTAGTGCGGCCTGAAAAACGTCAAAAACTGTAAATGCGACCCCGAGCAACACCCCTAAAAAATGATCATTGCCTCGTTTCTATTCTTTACGCACAAACTCGTTTCTGAAAGAGTAACGTCGTAGTTTCAGATTAAGATACTCCGTTCTCTGCAACGTCTCGTAAATATCTCCCGGCATGGGATTTCAGCATTTCCGGGGGAAGAGATGTCTGGGTGGAAGAAAACGATTTCCCTCATCGGTCATAGAGTGCAAGCGGAGGTCATACTGACTGGGGTGGGTGTTTACTTTCCAAATGCGGTAGGGTTCAGTAGCGAAAAGAAACATTCTAATTTCAAAGACCAAATAGGTGTACAGGACCGTAGTCAGATAGAGGCAGAGGGGGGGGGGGGGCTAAGCCCCCCCAAGCGGTATACTCAGCCCCTCTGATAAAAATATTAAATTTTTAGTAGTGACATTAAATTTCATATAAAATGTCATTCGAATTTTGCATAAAAAATTTCCCTAAGATTTTTTTTTATTAATTACTTCATTTTAAAGATTTTTTAATTTAGCTGAATTTGTGATTATATTAATGATCAATTTATTTTACGGATTTAATTTAAAAATATTTAAAAATTATGACAACAGAATGAAGGATACTTTTGTATTATTGTGGGGTTCGCTGTTATGCATTATACAGTCAAAATCAACTGATAAGTAGGCAAGAGTTAATATTAAGCATTAACTTGTATTAACTCTCAGAATGTTTCTACAAATTATTAACAGCTTTATTACTAGTTAATGCTTACATTAAAATCAATTGTAATTTTTATATATTAATATTGATGTATAGTAGCTATATGGATATTAATAATTAGCTCTTAGCTTGCCATTATAAATATGCAATTATTTGTTGATAATTTATATGAATTGAAATATATAATAGTTACTATTATATGGTTTATAAATGCTAATGATTAATTGTATTTTTGGTGAGACCCTCCTTTAAGACTGTTGAGCTCCCTTGAATTTCCCTAAAGCCCCCTTCAATTTCGTCTCTGGCTACGACCCTGTAGGTGTAACTCTAAATTCGTACTTGAATTGGAAATTATTTAAAGAAAACGCTATAAAAAAAGCCAATGTTGCAATTTATAAGTTGTACCCCCTTGTAGGACATCAAAACATAAACTATCAAAGCAAAGCGTTACTTTATAAATTGGGTCATTCCTTATAATGCTTTAATGCATCGCCGACATGGGGGTGGATCCCTGTAAAAATCAACTCGACACCTGTTCCAACTCCCTATAAATTGTCAAAACACAAATGCCAATACCAATACGCCACACTTAGAATAATTTAAAAATGTTAAAACTTAGACTAATTTAAAAATGTTGAGACTAATTTTAAAATGTTAAAACAAAAATATTGCAATTTCATGCTGTTCACTGTCAAATTAATGTCAAAAGATGGTGATTTACTCGATATTCATACAAGAGATTATGGCTGCTTCTAGTATATTTATCTTGAGTTATGTTTACGATTTCTGGCGCTTGGAGTCTAACAATTTTCGGGGATTTCTTCAACGTGCGAACGTTCACGTCATTGTATTTCTACTACTATCTTTATGCAAGTGGTGCCTATACTTTTATCTATGAAGATATTCCAACAAAGCTGTAAACAATCGACGATCCACGCTTGTTTCTTGTCAAACAAAATGTTGAAGTATGCATACCTATAGGTATTAATATATAGCGAAAATATTGAGATTGCGAATCAAACTATTTTTTTTTTTATTATGAAAAAGGAAGTATAGAACAGAGTAATGAAAAAGAAAGTATAGAATAGAGTAATGAAAAAAAAAATGGTGTCTAGCTATTGTCGCATTAACTCTTCAATTACCTGCTGATCGCTATAAAGTACAATTTCATTAAACAATAAAGATATGGAGATCAACACAACACGACCCACAATTGTTTCCTGAATAAATACATTTTTTATTTACATGAATATATTTACAATGATCTTATTTTCGCACACATCTCTTCCGTGAAATGTAGTATTTTACTTTTACTTATTATTCCAAATCCTAACATTGATTAACACATTATTTACCAGTCATATGACAGTTTCGAGGGAATGACAGGGCATGACCAAGAATTCTTAGGAAATTATAAAAAATATTTGGGGTTCACTATTGAATATCCTTCATCACTCATCAAGAGCAGAGACACCGTTATTGCAACCGTACTCCTCTGACGGGCCGACGTCACGGCTTATCTCCACATTCGTCCATAATGACTTTCACATATCCAAAACCCTAATTCATCATCAATGACACCCAGTGTGTTTTCGAATTTCATCCTGGATTCAGGAAGACGAACAGACAGAAGCGATTTTTTCCCTATATTTTTGCCTCTCCTGGCCAATTTGTCCCTAAATCGCTGTAATTAATGTATTTTGCCTGTCTGGGACGCGAACTTTCAGCCCAAATATGCTTCCTTTGACTAAGACATTAAATTAATCTAAAGTTTAAATTGAAAAATGGTTTTTTTCTGCGTATTCTTCTAACATTCTTCCACAAATGTATCAAATTTCATATTTTTGTATGCTCTATGCAGTACGAGACTGAGAAACTCAGGGACGCAAAATATGTTAAACATCGGCTGCTACATTCTTTTAAATATATAGCAATAATAATAGGATTTGTGTGCATAGATATTTTAGTTCCATTTAGAATTTACACATATTTTAAATCACGAGTAACCTGCATATCTGCAAGCCTGGTATATCTGCAAGTAAATAATTATCATTCGCAGGGGTAAGCTAAAAAAATATTTCTTTGAAGAACTGTTTTTGTATTTAGATGCTGCGATGTAAGTGCACCTCAAAAATCGGGAGTATGCGAAAGTCGAGTGGAGCCTCCAGAGCACTCCGCATAATTCGTCTTGAAATCACCAATGTGTTTAAAAGCAAATTGGATAATTATAAATATTGCATCATCATTTGAATGAAATATATTTTACAGTATAAAAAGCCATTTCCAGGAAACCAGTAACTAGAATCACGCGTATATAAAAACTGATTTTGTGAAAGTAAAATAATCCCTTAAATGAGATGCAAAACGTAACTGTTCGAGAAGAATATAAAGTAAAAGCAAGCAACCAAATAACAACTAAATTTGCAGTGGAGAAAGAATGTGAAAGCAAATTACAGACCCGTAATTTCGGCTGACGACTGGGCTTTTCCTCAAGCGTTACGACAAAATTGCTATTCTAGATTTCGAAGAAGTTATTTCAAGGTTATTTGTCAAGTTGTAATCTATTATTTGGGATTCAGTGTTATTACTGTTTAACAATTTTCTATTAAGGAATAGTTTATCTGATATGTAAAATGGAAAAAAAAAATTCAATACACGTTTTTAACTCAAATATCTCCCGGATTATGCAATCGATTTTGTTGAATTTTTCCTTTCTCATACTATTTAATATAACATAAAGCATTGTTTTCACGAAAAATTTCGAATTCGAGATTTTGATGCCAATATAGGTTTTAATACCTCATGAACACGTTTTGACTCTTTTTGGAGTGATGCTCATCTACGGTCGATATTTTGTATACACGATAGCTGCCACAAATATTAATGGATTTCCACAAAACTTTATATCCGCTTTTGTTATCGAAAAATCTAGAACTAGATAGAATTTTTTGAAATTTGAGTGAAAACGTAAAAAAACGTTGAAATTTTATATTTTTTCAACATGGCAGCATACGACAGAATTGGACATAATCATGAATAAAAGGGGTTATATATGGCACAATGATCAAGGGACTTAATTCATTCATTTTTATGAAAAATTACCGAAATACAATTTTTGTGTTCGTGACATCATTAGCCCCCTCGAGGGGGGGGGGGGGATGGTGGGGATGAGTTACACCCACTGGGAGTATTTTGTCAAGAATGGTATCAACCAAAAGACTTTTTCAAGCCCTTTAAATTGAAGGATGACACACTACAGTAGTAATCCCGGCCATCCAAATAGCTGCTCTAAGTCTACGGACGAGTCGGATGGTCTGGGCTTTCGACACTACAGTAGTAATACTTTGGATTAACGATACCGATTTTTCAAAATATTACTTGTATAATTTGGGGGGAGAAATACCCCCCCCCCCCCTGGGAATTCTAGTATGAGAAGTCGAGTTGAGCCACACTCTAGCTAATTTTTCAGGCAATCAGTCCAGGTAATATGTTGATGTAAGTTGTATTACGCTATACAGTAAAGGGCGAAATGGGAACTATAAACTCTTTTTAACGACCGCTTATCTTGAGAACGATTTTGCGGATTTATTCATTTTTTCATTCATTCGTTAAGCTTATTGTGAAAATTTAAGGTTAAAATAGTTCATGTTTTATACCGAATTAATTTTTTTTTCAATATTATTACGGGCAACATGTAGCGCAGCGAAGAGGGGAGGATCAGGGGGATCTGTACCCTCCAGGGGCCAAAATTTATTTATTAAAATGCACTTTTTCTTGTATATTCAATTCATGGGCGTCACCCCCCCCCCCCCCACCCTGCCATCAGTAGCAGAAGTACTGGGTACCACCGGGTACTTCTACTAGTTTAAAATACTGATTTCAGTTCTTAAAATTATCTACTAGAAAGCAGTTACTGAACTGATTTCAGTAAATTTATAATTATAATTTTGTAAAACACTAGGGGGTTGAAAATTGGCTTTCTGTGCATCAATCCCGGTTTTTGACATGCATATTAAAATTTCGAAGATAAAACATTAACTTTTTATTCACTAGATCACTTTAAGTAGGTTAATCTTTGTAGCAAATGTCTTCGTAGGTAAAAATTGAGTAATAGGATTAACAAGGCTTCCCTTTTTAATTGTTATGTGTGATTGCAAACCTATTTTAAATATTCATGTCATTGGTGAATTTTGGAAATGTGTAACGTTCTTTCGACCCATGGAGGTAATTTGTATTCACTATTTTTATTGCAATTCATGGAGTAAATGTTAAAAAATATATGCCGTTCAGAAGAAATATATAAAAATCCTCAAAATCAACTAGAGGTCAATTCAAAAAATGATAGTACCATACAGAATAATTAATTCACTTTTGTAATGCCAGAATTTTCGAATGTTTTTTTTTTAAATGATGTTTTGAATGTTTCGTATGATATGAGCATTATGTCCCATTTTTATGATCTAGTTAATTTTATTAAAGATAAAATTTGTTTGATGACGATTTTTCGCGATGAAAAAAAAATAAAAATAAATAAATAAAAATAAAAAATAAGATAAAACGGCATTAAAAACGACATCATTGAAAATGCGTGTATTCACGGATACTCATAAGCTGTTGTAAATCCAATTCCTAAACCGGACAGTCAATTTTTTTCTGAATCAATACATTTCCTTTGTATTTCAGGAAAAGCAAAAATTAAAGCCAAATTGATGCCAGATCATCATTACATTACAACAGTGTTTTAATTGGTAGATTTAAACAATGGTTATGCATAACTTGTTACATAAAAACAACAAATTTTACACTATTTAAAAAAAAACCAAAATCATTGCGGGTAAACTCCTAGCGATCTCTAGAACGTACTGATATTTTAAGGGCACGGTTAGGCAGGCTTTGATTACATACTAGAACCACAATACCTGGGCTTTTGCCATATTTTAGGGGTCCAAACTCATATTATAATTGTATCCAAAAATCTTAAACATGCTTTTTAAGTCCTGGTACGGCAACCAAAAGTGTTTTTAAGATTTTTTCGCACAAAATAATGTGAACGGTTTGTGCATCGTCCGTTTTTTCCCTGCACTTAAAATAATAAAAACTTTTCCAGATCTAATTTAAGATGTTATTAAACTATTCCAGATCTAATTTAAGATGTTATTGAGGTCTTTGCAGAAAGGAAAAATAGGAAAAACTTTTCCAGATCTAATTTAAGACAACATAAACTCAGCAATTCAATTTTATTAGCTGTTGAGTATAACATAACTTCACATTTTTTTTTATTGAAGATAGAAAGGTCTTTGTAGAAAGGAAAAATAGGAAAAACTTTTCCAGATTTAATTTAAGGCAACATAAATTCAACAATTCAATTTTATTAGCTGTTATGTATGAAATAACTTCAAAATCTTTTTGGTTTGAAGATGTTATTAAGACCTTTGCAGAAAGGAAGAATTAGAAAACCTTTTTTCAGATCTAATTTAAGATAACATAAACTCAGGAATTCAATTTTATTAGCTGTTATGACATAACTTCAAAATTTTTTACTGACGATGGTATTAAAGTTTTTGTAGAAAGAAAAATAGGAAAAACTTTTCCAGATCTAATTTAAAACAACTAAACTTAGCAATTAAATTTTATTAGCTGTTGAGTATGGTATAAATCTTCAAAACTTCTTTTTGGAGATGTTATTTACAGTAAGGAAAAATAGGAAAAAGTTTTCCTGAATTAATTAATTATTGTTTATTGCATTTTAAATGCATGTCTAAGATTTAGCTTCTTAAATGCAGCATTTATACTGGCTATTCTTCCAGGATGGAAAGGAAAAATGTTCCATCCTGATTTTTAGTTTCTAAAAAATCAGTAAAATCTAATGTCTTTTATGTTACATATTTTTTTTTAAAGTTAGATTTAAGTAACTGTTGCTTTCCTTAAGACTGCATTGCACTTTTATACCTAACACTCTAAATAACTTTATACTTAACACTCTAAATAACTAATGTTTTTGTCTGTAAAAATATTAATATGGAGAAAAGTGTAATATTTTTGTTTTTCCCTTGTGAAAATTTGGAAAGTGGGAGGGGGAGGGCGAAAGAATGCTGTGCATAGGATCCAAACTGTTTTAATAGGGCCCTGAAGATTAGAGCCGTTTCTATGCAGATGCATTTAAGATTGCATATCATACTTCATAAAAATTTTATTTATTCTTGAGAAAGAACATAAAATTGCAAAAATTTCTAAATAAAGACAACTTAATTTTTAGACTTTTCATATAAAATTACTTTATACTTTACATTTAAAATAGTCGTAAATGAAGTCATTGCATACAAGCCATATTAAAATTATATTTAGAAAAAAATACACATTTTTCAACGTTTAGTTGCAATTATTTTCTGGTTCACATATTGTTTATTACAATTAAAATACTAGTTCAGTTGTAACATTCTTGCCGAAAGACGAAGACAAGCAAAATTCAACGATATTTAAAATATTTTTTATATAGTTGATTATTCATAAAATATGTAAGGATTTCATTCTATTTAAGATGGATGACCATTTATTTGCTATCCTTCCAGCTTTTCGTAATCAATACAATTTTTAACACAACAAAATTCGTCTAATAACTCTTTATCGCTAATATCTAAATTAGCTTTATTTAAAAAGAAAATAAACGCTTTTTTAATTTCTTAATAAAAAAGAATTCTAAAATTAAATTCCTGTACTTTAAATGCTAAAGCAAATAATTAAGGACAAAATTGATTTTTAAATAAAAATAATCTAAAGAACTGCGCGTTAAAATAACGAACTGTCCTTTAACTTGAAGAAGGCATAGTCTCAGTGTATATAAATCAAAATCCTTCTGAAGAGAAATTTATTCAACGAGGAAAAATAACAATAATAACAACTTTTTCTTTGCTGATACATTTAATAATGAGTACTTATGAAATTACACTTTCCTAATAATCAATTTGATTAAATAACGCAACTATTGGAATTATAACTATTACGTTTTCACTTCAATAAAAATAGTCAATTATATTCTGTATTTGCAACTTATTTATTTTCGATTTCATTCATTCGCTGACAGTTCATTCAACGAAGAAAATTCCCCTTGGCGACAAATTGCCTTGAGTTGGCGATATTTACGTTCCGCTTCACTGCGCACTAGCTGTGCGCAATATACAAACCTAAACCGCGTGTAGATCGCAAACTTTTTTCTAGCTGTTTGGTTGCGACGTGTGGAGCACATCATTTGGGATAATTTGGGAATTTCATGCTTCGTGGATACTTACTTATTGGCACTTTGTAGACACATGTGTTTTGTTTTTCGCGTCTTTGGATTTTACATCAAATTTTCCAGCATGGTGTCTTCATAGTTTCCGCAATTAAAGATGAAACCAAAACTATCCAGCTTTGTGTTGATACAGTGAATACCATCATCATCATCCTGTGTTTTGTTGGATGTATACCAAATTTTTCGCATGCCTAACATACCTCTTGATCGTACCATCACCCGGTTCTGCAATTCATATGCGATGATATTTGGGCGCAGAATATCAGCTAACGAAGCTGATGAACAGGTAAGTTGAACGTCATGACCCCAATTAATATTTGGTTATTAGTATTGCGAAACACATCGGAATGTTAATGAATATTTTGCTTTCCTTTGCGACACATCGCTGCGTTCTTTCAGTCTCTGGCGTTTTGTGTTTTTTCTCTCTTTAGATTGTTTATGTTATCCACATGATTCATAAATAAACATTAAATTTGATTTAAAGTGTGATTTCTTCACGTCTTAATTTTCCTGGATATGTCAAAAAGATGAACTGATGAATGTCAACATTCCTATGTTTATCGCTAAACGTCACCAATTTTCTTTTATTATTGGCCTTTTATAAATTATTTGACATGAATAATTTCTGTTACTTGACGTTTTTATTTTACAAAATATATGTTTATATTATAACTTATTTTTATATTAAGACAGATCGATCGATCACTTCCTGCCCACAGTTCTTTGGGTTATTTTAATTTATTTTCCGTAGGGTTGTTTATCTTATGCTATTTATTCCTAACCGGCGAATATATTATGATGTAAAACATTTTGCAGAGTATTTCGGATATATTTAAAATACTTACTGCCGTAAATTGTACAAGAACCTTTCCCCTTTTATGACCCTGTTTCAATTTAATCTTTTAATTTAGAAAATTAATTTTCAACATAATTGTTTTTTAGGTCTGTAAAAACCGTTAATTTTTTTCCAAATAAAATTCAAAATTATTTAGAAGTATTTTAATGTAGAATTTTTGTAGGAACTGTATAATCCAAATGATTGTATACCATTAAAAACTATTGCATACAAATGCAATTAAAATAGTTATTTGCGTTACAAAGTGCTAGAATTACATTAAAAATATTTCTTAAACGCAATAATTTTGTTATTGTGAGGGCACTTTCTTCTTTTCATACAGTTGAAAGAGAAATTTCTACACTTTGTGAAAAGTGTACAAATTTCCAACCAAATTAATTATTATAAATAATTTTAGTTGATATAATTAACAAAATTATGAATTTAATCTTAGTAATTGTTAAAATTATCAATTCAATCTTAGACTAATAACTCCTTGCGAGATTGATCACTTCAGGTGTGTTTGATTTAACTGTAGAGGTTAGTCATAGCATTATCGTGATTCTTTTAATAGATGTTTATTAAAAATAAATTATAGAAAAAGAGAGTACTCCTATGAAAATAGTTATTTTAATTTTTTGTGATTAAAGTGAATCATTATATTCTGAATTCTACATATATTAATGAACAACAGAGAGAGACTATAAAAGAAAGCATGAAATTCTTGCCGTTCTAAGATAAAAAAATAAGTTTTCTTGTCAATTTATTACTTTAGGAGTTTTATTAATTTGTAGTTTTGTGTTGTAATTTTGGATTGCATTGAAGCTTTATATTCATTTTTTTTCCTGGTCTGGTCACCATATAGGGCACAGATGCGTAGCGTTATGAACTCATCATCTCTGTATTTGGGAGGCAGAAAGTAATGTGCTCTAATGCGAAAAATCTGCCTTTTGTAAACGGTTTTATGAACCTTTTCTTTTGGTGTGCTTATTTCTGAAATTCTGAAATTAATGCTGTGCATTGCAATTGGATATATTAAAAGACTTAATAGTGAATAAAATGCTGTGGAATAAAAGCAAATTCAAATGTATGCCATAATGCACAAAATGAAATTTGATATTCAACTTTTATCACCTGATCAGCACTCGTATGTTGGCCACTACATCATCCCAGTCATCTTCTGTGATATCTTATATGCTCCTTTGGAACAAAGTTGATGTGTAGTAACCCAACCCCCCCAGCCACTATCACATTTTGTTTTAACTCAACCACTAATTTTAGAAAATTTGACTTCATTTCACATAAAAATTCTTAATTGACTGTCATCATCAAATTTACATAATAAAGGAAGATGTCTGTAGCTGGAAATCTAAGTATTGTACGGTCATACAATTTGGCACACATACTTCAAAACCCGAATAGGTTTACCTTTGCATTACTTTTTTCGTTTTGAATAATTTTTTTAGTCATTTTATGTTTTAGCCCCATTTTCAGTGATATATTCATATGAATCAATTCCTTAGTGACCTAAACTATTATCAGAGAGATTCCAGTTTGACACCATCGAAAAGATAAAAAAATTATTTTTCAAATGCACTTTGAATTGAATCCAAGATGATTAATAGACAAATTTTGAAAAAAATGTGTACTTTTCAGGCATTTTAAACCTTCCTGATATTTTTATGATAATATAAAAATTGACGTGCAATCCAGCATTTATAATTTATTAGCAGCTTCTCAAAATATCACAGACTGCTCCAGAATAAAAATATGTTTTCCCCAAACCCATCAATTAAGTATAAATAATATTTTAAGCAAGCGAACCCTTGAAGTTTTTGAATCATTTTCTCTCTGAGTATACCCTTTCTGAAGTTTTTCTACCAACCCAATCCACACCTGCAAGACTGGGGAATCATGTTGTCCATTTGTGCATGTGCATAATTGTCATGGTCTGCAATCAAGATTTGGAGTATGGTGTTATCTGTATCTGTATTCTTTAAGTGGCAGACACCTATTTATTGGAATATTAAAATTATGTTGTTTGCGGAAGATATGGCCATTATATAAATTTGTCTAATTATGCTGTGATTGCTTAAATTAAGATTGAAATTATGTCCGTTACTGTAGAGTGCAGAGTCTTCACAATTGACATAGTTTGGTTTTGTGATTTTTGGGGAAGGGGGTGCATATCGCATCCATTGTGCTAATGTATGTGAATTGCATGCATTTTTCACTATTATTTATACAAATAAAATTTATTTTGCTATTTTATATAACTACCCTGTTTTAACTCACAGGCAATACCAAGCACATTTTCTAGTAAAAATCACAATTTATCTTAGATTTTTTTATTCCCATTTAAGTATGCTTACATTTACTTATGATACAGATTTCAAAGTCAAAATAAATATAGTATCAGCATCTGTTTATAAAATATTGAGGTTCTTAACCTTCATTCAATTTTTAATGTATAAAAATATCCAGCCCCTGTAGAAAATTAAAAAAGGAGAGATTATTTTGTAAAAAATGAAACTCTGAATAAAATTCAATAAGAAAACTAAATAAGGTTATTCAACCATTTAACATTTATTTACAAAATATGTATGTTCATAGGGGATTTCGGAAGGGCTAAGGACTTGTCAAAAGATCCCCTGGAAATTTGTTGCTTTACTTTGAAGTCATTTCCTGCAGAATATATTTTGATAACATTACAATCGGACTGATTCCTAGAAATGATTGTAGTTTGAGCACAATCTTGACAATATCGTAATCTTTCATTCTTCATTATAGATTGTGATATTTAAGTTAAATAGAAACATGGTATATATTCAACCTATTCTGTAAAGGGTTAAATAGATAATACATCTCCAGTTATAGGAATTTTATATTGCATTTTGTAAAGATAGTAACTATGAAAGGCTATGTTTGTGCGGCCATTTGTAAGTCATGTGGATTATTCTTAACAACCACCCCTCTTCAAAACTTACATATTTATGAAGAAGCATACAGCTATGAAGATTGGTTAGGTTTTGTCTGTTAGATATCTGCAGAATGGTCTGTTAGATATCTGCAGAATGGTCTGCAGATACTTGAATCATGTTCATTTAACAGATTATATAGTAAAGTATGTATGTTTAAGGCAGAATTGTCAGAGATTTTTAATTAGAGTTAACTGAATATACAAAATAATGTTTTACATCATCATCAAATCTTCGAATCAGACTCCTTTCTACTGTCCGACTTTAACATAAAAAGTAAATATATTAATTAGTAGTTTATTTGGGACCTTCAGTTTTTATGATTCATTTCCCTTAAAACATTATTTTGTATATTCAGGAAATGCTACACCTGGCACAATTATTCCTGTAAAATATAAAAATTCTGACAATTTTCTATGTTAGGAATATAAAATTGCCGAAATTGAAAAATTACATTTGATGTTTGCTTTGTTTTGTGCTAAACAGACTGACTGCCCCGTATGGTATATGAATTTAGAAACACTCATTTTATTCATATTTAATTAAAAAGTATTTAATTTCAGACAATAATAGCTTTTGTTTATCAAATAAAAGATAAATTGATATCTATATACATTTTCCAGTCTTCTTTACAGTAAAATAATCACTTTATCAATTTCTAAACACCAGTTATCAAATCTATATATAAAATCCAAAAACACTAAAATTTGCCATACCACAAGTTATAGCTCAAATCCGAGCACATCCCCGTAAACAGAATTAAAAAACTGTATGGATGAATGACATCTAATTCCAAAAATATTGATTGAGGCCACTTAGAAATTTTTTGTCCCATTGATGTTTATGCAAAATTATTTTACGGCTTCTTATAACTCTCATAAAAATATTTACGTACATACATGTTATGGATCTGTTGAGATCTATGTTTACTGCAACTATATAGATGGAGGACAGTGGATGACTTCATCTAACCTAACTCATAGTTGTTATGTAGCCTCATACAATGGCATTCTCATAAGGCTTTGCTAGTTTTAGACATCAGTGCCTATAGAACTTTTTCCAGGGTGAATGGGGTGGACATACCGCCTGATGTCAGAAAATCCAACTTGTGGATAAGATGTACAACATTGAATAGTTTGATGTCCACCTTTGTGACCTTGAATGTCTAGGATGGCTGAAGTATCCTCTTGCCCTCTCATATGAGTGCCCATGGTTCTAGAGCTACCTCTGGCTGCTAAGTGAAGATTGTTTGATATCAAGATTGACTGTTTTTTTTTTCATAAGAAACTTTGAAACTGACTCAAATTTTGAAATCAGCATAGAAGTGTTCATCTTAAATGATAATTTGATGGTCTTTGGTCTTCATTGGTCCCTTCCATTTCTGTGTTATGCAGATTTTGACTTGCCTAGGGGATGTTAATGTGGTAATTTTAATGCATTTTATAGAATCTCAATAAGTGTCTATATCAAATGAATACTGTTTTGGTTAGATTTCATTGTATATATGTTGCATTAAATGTTGAGTATCAGTGTTTTATGAGGCTTTCTTTTTCAGATTAAAGGAGAAAAATGCCTTAATACAATGCGCCAGTCTTTTCACAGGGCATTAACTACCTGTAGGGCCCCTCTGCCTCCAGGAAAGAAATATGTTGCTGTGCAATTTCTCACAAAGGAGATTATTTTTTATGTTGTAGATGTAAGTATTTGATTATGCCTTTCTATTGTAATAAGTTAAATGTATAGTGTGAGAAAATATTTATAATTTGCTATCAAGGTGTTTACAGTTATTCAAGATTTAGAACTAAGCTATCAAACTGACAGACTGCAAACGAATTCCAATGGAAGAAATTATTTTTTTAAAGACAAAAATCATTTTCATAAAATATTAACTAATTGATTTATATATATTTCTCAAAATCCAGCAAATATATTGATACTAATAAAATATTTAATCTTAATAAAATACTAATCAGTCTAATAAATTATTATGGTAGATTTTCAGAAATTTTTTTTATACCTATTGGGTCAGAAGTTGAATAGTGTCGATATAAATACAATCAAATTTTGGGCTGATCTTTTTCAAAAGTTCAACTCCAAATTGTAGCTATTTTTCAGATACTTTTTAAATAAAATGCACATTTTGACCTTTTTTCTACAGGGAATTATATAATCTTTATTTTGTCATATTTATTTAAAACATGTAACTGTCATAACTATTTTAGTAATTTTTCTGTTTTATTATCTTACACAATAAGTTTATTGCAAAATTTGTTGTAGTCTATACACAATTATTTTTTTATTTTTATAGAACTCTGTTTAACGTAGTGTAAATATGTTGAAATCATAAGAATTCATGTTTTTTCCCATTTACTGGGAAATGTATACTTAAGAATGTGTATTTGTATGAGGGAACATGGACTCCCTAATAAGATAGCAACTTTTTTTTATTTTACTGTTTTTTTAACTCATTGCTAGGTAGGATAAGTAAACTGGAGCTGGTACATGCTTATTGGTTGTTAAATGAATTGCAATTAATGATGAGAAACATTTAAAATGTCATAAATTTAACTAAATGACATTGGCCCCAAAATGTAGAAGTTGCACCATCTAACATTTTCCACAATTTGATATAAAGAATCTATTTTAGCAAATACTTAAAAAGACTAAAAATTTTAGTAATAATAATTTCTACTGTCTAATGAAAATTTTAAATTTTCATTAATTTTTGAAAAACTTAAAAATGTTAAGTATTTCAATATCCTCTTATGTTCTTATATTTTACATTTTTAATGTGTATTTTTAATGTATTGCTTTTTTTTTTATTTTTTTAATTAGGTTTTTCTTTTTAAAGAGTGGGTAAATATAAGGCGAAATCCCACAAATAAATCTTTCTTGTAACCTTTAAATTATTGAAAACTAAACTTTGGAATATGGGGAAATTACACACACACACTAAAAAATTTTTAATTAACTTTCATAAATTTATTTAAATTTTATATATCAGATTTGTCCAGTCAGCAAGTCAGTCAGAACATGAATAGTTGTAAATGCTCACTGATAATGTACTGTATGAAATGATATGATAATAAATTATTCTGAGTTGTCATTTTCTTGAGTGAGGAATGAATGCTCTGCTATTTTAAATGCTTACTCAGTAAAAGTAAGTGTAAAATTAATTGAAGTGTGGCTCAACTCGACTTTCTCAGATTTGAATCCATTTTTAAGCAGCTTGTATATATATTTTTAATTTTACAAGAAAAAAAAGTGAAAAATCTGTATTGTTGGTCCAAATGATCACAATTATATGATCTATGCTTCACTTTGAAGAGCTTGAAAAAATCTTTCGACTGATACCAAGTTTGATAATGTGTCTCTTCCTCCCCTTTGGGGTGGGGGCTAATAATGTCATGAATACAAAAATTATATCACAGATATTTTGCACAATGATTATTGAAATTATAAAGTTTTATGATCATTGAGCCATAAATAACCAGTTTTATGCATGATTATGTCAAATTTTGTCGTATGCTACCAGGTTAAGAAAATATAATATTCCGAAAAACTTTTGTAGTTTTCGTTAGAATTTCCAAATATTCTCTCTAGTTCTAGACTTTTTATTAACAATGCCGAATATAAAGTTTCATGAAAATCCATTATTGTCGCAGCTATTATGTACACAAGACAAACGAACAAAACGTGTTCAGAAGGTCCTCAAATATATATTAGCATCAAAATTTTGAAATCAAAAATTTTTGTGGAAACAATACTTTCTCAATACTGTGTGTAAGAAAGTAAATACATTGAATTCTGATGTTTTATTCATAAATTTTATTCTGTAACTTCCATATATATATATATGTTTAAAACTTTTTATTAAGCTCTACTTTCTAAATTCCACTGTTTTTTCCCCCTTTCTCAAAATATCTGCTTTAAACCCCTCTCTCTGTTTAGATTCATGAAAGTGTCTACATACATAATTACAGAAACAAATCTTGCTGCAAATCTTTGACTGTATAGTAACAATAAAATAATATAGTTAATATAAAAATTATTAAAATAATTTGAGAATTTTATAGGTTTTAAATTTGGTAAAACAAGATTGTTATGATTGATATACAGTGGTGAAAGGTGGTAGATTTGTGTTTTATCTGTAAAGTATCTGCAAAATACCGACACCTATATAAGCCCAATAAATTACATATTTGTTCATAAAATATCCTGAGCTGGAATTAATATGACTTCTCTTTGCAGGCATATATGCTTGTTCATTTTTTGAGTAAACTAGTTGTTAAAATTTTAGCACTCTGCTGCTAAATGGCTCAAAGGGAAAGTTTTAAATCTGTTAAGCATACATATACTTATCGTTGTATCTTGGATGCTTGTTTCAAAATCAGATTTTTATTGATAGCAGTGATTAAAAGTTCCTTTGTAATTAGCAGTAGATTTGAAATTAGCAGCATAATCTGAAAAAAGGCCTACAATTTCTATTAAATTTTATAGTTGTCAAGAATTGATTATCTGGCATTGCTCAGGACTTAAATAATAATAATAATTACATAAATAATACAGATCAAATAACACAACTCAATTTCGAAATTGCTTTTTTTTAAACAAAATCATTTCTAATCTTTCATTTTAATCCAAATCCTTTAGTTTTAATGTATGTATAGTCACACACAACAATTTGACACACATGAATACAAACATCCACTGCTCCCCGTAGCAATGCTTAGATTGTGATTTCAACTGCCAACTGGAGAAAGAAGCCGTTTGCGAGCAGAAGTGAAAATCTCAATTTTTATGCTTTTGTTTGGAAATTCACAGTAAATAGAGTATTTAAAAAAATGTTTTTTATTAGAATGCTAAGATATGCACTCACTTGTTTGCCAAACTGTAGAATTGTGTTAATCTTCCATTTTTGGATGCATTGAAATAAAAAATAGATTAGCTAAAACCATGCATATTTTGATGTATTTAAAAATAAATAAATATAAAGGATTTATCCTACAGATTGAGTTCAGAGATTGTTAGAAAGAATGTTTTTTGACCTTTCCGATGATGTTGAGATGAAAACTTTGTGATAAATTTTTTGATTTCTAAAGAACCAATTTGTATAAAAATTACTCAAAATCGTGCTTCAATATAAAATAAATACTGGGAGTTCAGCTAACCCAGTATCAAATTTCATGACTGTCCGAAGCTTAGATTTTCTGTTACGGGTGACAAACAGACAGAAAGACAAATATCTTCTTTCATTATTTAAGATTATCAGTTATTTACAATTACAAGTTCTTTTAGCAAATTTAATTTTATTTCTATCTTTTATTTACACCAGTTAGAAACTGTGAACTTTGTGATATTAGAATAACAGATTGATATTGAAACGCCATTTGTAAGGTATGAGTAGCTTAATATGAAATATACCATGTAGTATTTAATGTTTTTATTTGATAAACTGCTTGCTATGTTCTCAACCTATGTGATTTATTTTCATGAAAGTATTCCAGAAATAAATGTATCGTTCATTTTTACTAAAATTCTGTGTGCCATGTATGGTAATGATAGATAATCATAACTCAAATTAAAAGTTGTGATAAAAAGCCCTTTTCTTGCAACTGTATTTGAATTTTTATTGATTTATTACAATACTTTAATGTCGGATTCTTTTGAATAATATATGATGCTTTTCATATTTTGTTTTGAAGTTTTGTAACAGTATTGCACCAGTAACTGCTAATTTTAAAGGGTTCCCATTAAAAATAAATTTTTTTAGGTGAATTTTTTCTACTTTAGAGTAACAGTTCTGGCTTGCAATTAATTTTTGAAATCATTCAAAAGTTTAATGACTAATACAAATTATTTGCTCTAATTGTTAGGCCAAAGGCAAAGGACAAGAAGTATTTGAAGAAGCAAGTAAACATCTGGGCTTATTAGATACTGAACTGTTTGGATTAGCATTTTTTCAAGGTGATTAATTTATTAAGCTTTTAATTTTTATCAGTTTTTATCTGAATTGATTTTGAAATATTTAGAATGAAACATTTATGTCAACCTAATTGTATAATTATAGATTGACTTTTTTTATTATTTATTCATGTTAGTATATCTTAATGGTTTTCTGTGTTTCTTTGTGCTTTTAAATGTTTTATTCTTCAGAAAATGTTTTTAATGAAAAAATTATATTGACAATCAGATAAAAGTGTATACATAGTTAGTGACCAGATGGCCTGGTTTTAGCGGGACAGTCTCACTTTTTAGCTTCATGTCCCACCAGGGTTTGAGATTAGAAGCAGCAAGTCAGGCATCAATGGCATATAATCATTTTTCCTCAGTTGCTAAAATGTTCTACTTGGGAACAATTTTGAAATTATTTATTTTGTCTATTATTCGGTTTACAAAATAAATCACCTTTTATTAACAACCCTGCCTTCGACTAGCTGCTATGCAATCTACAATGTGCATTGGTTAGATTGTTAGAAAGAAGAATAAATGGGTGATCAGTCAGAATTTGTGTTATACATGCAAATAAAAGCAGAAAAGTTAGGCATAAAAATGGCGACTGGGTTTAAAATCTTTTGTCGTCAAAATGAAATTTATAGGTGTAAAATACGAGTAACGACCACTAATTTCGAACCCTGCATCTCACTGCCTCCAGAAATTTGTTAAAATGCTTCACTTTTAAGTTCCACTTTCTGCAGTTAATATTATCCTTGTATATGGCAAAAGAGATTGAAATATTCACATATTTCAAAAGTTAGAACATTCAACTTAATATTTGCTAAAAATAATTCAGTTTGTGTTTCACTTATCAAGTTCTGTGAAATACATTTTTTTTGTGTATGTAAATAAACCGAAAATCCATATCTTGATAATACTAAAAACAGTTTATTGATTATTAAGGTACCATTCCTTTTTAAAATTTCTGATAAGAAGTAAAATATTTACAGTACAATATTTATATACTGTGTTTAAATGGCCAAAAAATTTTAGATCAGTTTATTTTAATAATCTCAGTCCAATACTGACAGTTGAGAGGTAATTGCAGTGTAGTTGATGTTATTGCTAGATTCAAGTAAATTACAACTTTGCAAATTTAAGAATAGAAATTTATAATTAAATATTATTAATTAATTTGTAATTAATTTATTAACTAATGTTCTCGATTGGGCATGATTTATTAATCTCAACTGGTACCTGTCTCACTTTTTGGTCAAAAAAATTTGGTTACATTATATATTATTTATTAGTTTTATACTGCACAAAATTGTTGATAATGTGGTCAGTTCTTTTCTAACTTTTTTAATACATTAGCTTCTTAATTTTTTTTTCACCTAACCACAATTATATTAAATATTCTACCTGAACTGGAGTATTTCTTGTAAAAATTGATTTAAAATCTAGAAATCCTAAATGATAATTTTCCTTATTTGTGTTCTAACTATTAATATGGTGCTGCTATCTAGTGGTAGAATTTGAAAGTAAACTTTGATACTGATTTTCTAAATAAAGTTACAGCTTCCATATTCATTTTAAATGTTTAGATGAGAAGTACTTTTTATTAGAAACAATTTATCAAATTAGTTATTAGAATATAATTGTAATTAATCTGTAAAATGTAGTATTTTTTTGTGTTTAAGTATATTAAAAATTCTGGACACTTAATCAGAAGTATTTATAATGTATTTTTCAATTTTTTTTTTGTAGATGGTGATTATATTTTTATAGACTTGAATCTAAAGGTTTCAAAATATGCTGTTAGAGGTTGGAAAACGCAAAACAATGTATGTATTTTTTTTTTTCAATTCTATTTTAATGTAATTTTTTGTGTTTAAAATGCAAATTACACCATTACTGTGATTTATATATATTTTTTGAAATTTTATAATGTCAAATAATATTTTCTTGATAACATTTTCTCTATTACTATTATTATGTTTTGAGTCTGGTACACACAGAAATAACAATTTACATAGACATGCAAAGACAATATATATAGTCTACAATATAATATACATTCCTGCTTTTCTTCTTCTTTGATCCAGACCATCCAACATACCCGAAGGTGTAAGGTATCTGTATGGAAGGCCTGTAAGTGCCACCCAATTTTGATCGGAACCCAGTGGGGGAGGCATCCACATGGACCATACCCTCCTTCAACTATCACCAACCTTTCGGAAGGACTTACGGACCCACATGTATATGATCGTACTCTGCATGAACATGGTGACAGTTTGGGTAGAGGCGGAAATCGAACTCAGGTCATCCAAGTGCAATCCCCGCTCCCTAACCACTGGGCTGTTGTGTGCCACACATTCCTGCTTTTCTTCTATGACCCAGACCATCTGACCTACTAGAAAGATATAAGGTATCTGTTTGGTTGGACGGCCGGGAAGTGCCACCCAATTTAAACTAGAACCCAGTGGTGGTGGGGGGTTGTATCCACAGGGACTGTACCCTTCTTCCTCCTACCACCAACCTCTTGGAAGGACTAACAGACCCACATGTTTAATGCGATCATACTCCGCGTGAACACGACGACAGTTTCGGCAGTGGTGGGAATTGAACCCGGGCCATTCAAGTGCAATTCTCACACGCTAACCAACGGGCTGTCGTGCCCCACATTCCACATTCCTTCTTTTGTAATTAGTGTCTTTACAATTTCTGAAATATTGGGATTTTTAGTTTACTTGTGTATTGTCTAGCAGCCAGTGACAAATTGAGAGCCAGTTATATGGTAAGACTGAATTTCTCATTTCCCATAGAAGTTTGCAAAATTGTGGCATATAGCACATTTTTTGCTGCCATTGTAGATATTAATAATTTTATGCTGACAAGAACAATAGATGCTGTTATCTGCAACGGGAGTGTGTTTCAAAAATTTTTGAACTTGTAACCCTATAGATCAGAATATTACCCATGGCAGCTGCATAATCGTCCATGCAGTGGGCAACTACACCTTTTGGAAAACTGGATGAATGAATGTAATTAATCCCTGCTTTGAATCCTGGGCAATGATTGTTACATTTAAACAAAATTGTAATAGCTTGACAATAAATTTGCAATATAAAAGTTCTGTATTCAATTTGATCACGTTTCTGTATGTGTTTTTATTTTTAATATTTCTTATATGTACAAATAAAAGCCAGTGTTCTTAAAATATACCAAGTTTATTTATTTTGTTTAATATTTTTTAGGGTATAGGAGGCGATGGGCAACCTTTATTAATTTTACATATGAGGATAAAGTATTATGTTGACTGCCATCTTTTAATTAGGTATAGTATATCTGCCATTTCTTCCCATCTATTGTTCTTAGGAATTTTTTAATATTTTTCACTCTCGTTTTTGTATATTTCAATTAATATAGATTGTGAATTATGACAATTTTTACTGTTGTTGACCCTAAATGTAGTGTACATGCTTTTATCAATATCTGAAGTTTAAAAATTGACTATGTTTTATTCAAATTTAATTTGCCTGTGACAGTTTATCTTGACAAAAATTGTCTGCTTTGTAAATTGGGGTCCAATGATTAGAATAAAATGTAATTTTAATCATTATATCTTATCTATAGGCATCCTGTGACAAATTACTATTATTATTTTTTGTCTTTTGTTTGCATAATTACCATATTTGACTTTATAACTGAAGAGTTCCATGCAGATTCTTGTATAGTCATAGGCAGTCTGGGATGTTGTAAAGTTCTTATAGTTTCAACTTTTTCAGTTGCAATAAAGGCTTTCAATATAAATTTGAATAAATATCTAGAGGGGTACTAATTAATGTAACTTTTTGGAGATGCTTGGAGGGCTCTTAGCTTGCCAATAAATCCCACTTCATCGTCATGTGCATAAAGCATTAAATTCAAATCAATTTTCATTTGTATGAGGCATTCCTGGTTTTATATTGTATTTTAATGTACTAATTGATGATTTTAGTGCACTGAAACATTTATTATAGTTATAATATTTTTGTTACTCACCTATTATAATTACCTTTGAGATTTGTTTTATTCTTCTAGTAAATAGTCACTAGAAATATATTTCTTTTCTGTGTAAGGTTTATTTATAGATAGATAATTTTAATTTATAAAATAAAGTACAGTAGAATCTTTGTCATCTATAAATTGGCTTAACAGAAAGAATCCTTATTTAAATTTTATTTTTAATGAATGCATTCATTTAATTTATGCTTAATTATTTTATCTACACTTTTTTAAAAAATATTTGTACCTTCTAGGTACCTCTGAAATACTGCTTTAAAAAAGAAATTAAAAATCCCCACTAAACCTAATAAATTCACCCTTCTATATTATGACTACAGGGTTCCCTGTACCAGAAAGAGACCCAGGTCAATCCTAAATTTAACTTTAATTAAAAAATTTCTTAATTTTTTAAACTAGCCTTATTTACCACTAAAATGAAATGCCCAACATTGCTCGGTTCCTGAATAAGTGCCGGTATTTAAATAATACAGACATAGGAACATCATAATCAATTTCCAAATCGTCTGTTTTGAACTAAAATCATTCTCACAATACAAATAAAATCTCCAAATCACAAAATGAGAATATCATCTGCAAAGAATGTAATTTTTATATTGTAAATAACAAAATCATTAGAGCTCATTGAACTACACTTTAAATGCATGTCAACTGTGGACGAATAACAAGAAAGTTGTATATTCAATAAGTTTAACCATGTAAATAGACCAAATATGCAGGCATGGAGAAAACAGTTTCTTCAATAAATTGCTTTGTTTTGAAAATTGAACAGGTCAGTTCATTCAATAATCTTGTAAATTGAAAGTTGAGGAGATAAATTTCTTCAGTCAACTTTTCAAATCATGTGTAGGGCCTTTAGGTCAAATTTATATATTTTTGTAAGTAAATATGTGAATTATATATATAATAAATGCGTAACACCTAATTATTGTATTGTTCTTTCAGTGAGAAAGTGGTTCGGCACCACTATTACTTACAGTTGAGAGAGAATGTGAAGAACTATTCTCAAGCCATAAGTGAAGAAAAGTCTTTTCTGTTGGCAGCTTTGGCTCTGCAAGCAGATGTAGGAAATTATGATGAGGAGAGACACAAAAACAGATACTTCGAAATAGGAAATTACTTTCCCTCTTGGGTAATATACTCGAAAATAGTTTTTGTAGCTTTAAAATACATTGTTAATGTTTTTGTAATAGATAAACTTTGCACTAAATATTTAATAATGGGATACATTCACAAGAGGTTTATAAAATAATTTAATGTTTTGTTAAGTTGTTTTTTAATAAATGTGGTATGTTACCTTATTCCCACACATTAGTCAGTATGTTGGAAAATAGTGAGCGTGCCTTAAAACTCTGTATTATCCAGTGTGCCACAAAACTCTATGTTCAGTTTTATTTCCTGAAATATTGAAAAATATCTTTTGTATGAACAATGATGCTTCGAAAACTGTATGTACATTATTTGAGAAATATTATTTATTGAAAATGGATTATATTTCAATATTCCAGGAAATCAAACCAAACATGAGTTTTGTAGTATTGAGGATAATTCGGGGTATTATAATATGGTATATTAATAAGCCATATTATTTTATGGCATGCCTGCTAATGTACAGGAATATGGTAATATAAAGGGAAACTTAAGCCTTATGTACAGATGAGGGGGTCTAGAGTCTCATTTGCTTTTGCCTCCCCTATTAAACTTTTTTAAATTTATGCATTATCATGACTGACAATTTGATTGCAAACTGTCAGAACAGTTTTTTACATCATCGTGTGGAAGAAAGGTTAAGTACATCATATTTTCTCTGTCCCCGCTTCTTTCACTGTCTTGGTAGAAACCCAACCCTGATTCTCTGTGTCTAATTATAGGTTACTGCAGCATCTATAATCAGGGCCTCAAAAAAATCACAAGGCCTTTTTGTGTAACATTTATTTAAGCTCACTTATTCTTACATATGATCATTTGCATAAAATATCGTGTAAAGTCTGTCAATATTGTAAAATCAGCAGGATCCAAAAAATGCTAGTTTCACTTAAATTTAAAGAAAGGTTAAGGTACATCATATTTTCTCTGTCCCTGTTCCTTCCACTGGCTTGGTAGAAGCCCAACCCTGATTCCCTGAATCTAATTATAGATTACTGCAGCACCTATAATCAGGTCTTTAAAAAATCATAGGACCTTTTTGTTGTTGTTGTTGAAACCCAGACCGTCCGACCTACCAGAAAGGTGTAAGGTAACTGTTTGGACGGTCGGGAAGTGCCACCCAATTTAGATCGGAAAGGTGTAACATTTACTTAAGCTCATTTATTCTTACTTGGGATCATTTGCATAAAATATCATCTAAAGTCTATCAATATTTTAAAATCAGTAAGATCCAAAGAATGCCAGTTTTGCTTAAATTTAAAGAAATTTTTATCAGTGGCTGCATGCATTTTTATAAGCATCCTTTGAAATTTCTGATATTGTGTTGAAGTCAAATATTATATTATGTGAAATTTAATAAGACTTCATAATTGTTTTCACTATAAAGTTTGTTTCAGTAATTCTTGAAAGGTGATGAACTGGTTTACAATGTAAAATGCAGTCAAATCCAGATAAATAAGCATATGTATGTTTCAGATATCGACAGGATTTCCTTCTTTAGTGTAAAAAGTCTGGACCTCAAAAAGTGTTTTTGGGAATTCAGGTCCAGATTTATTGCACTAAAGACATCCAGTTAATTTCTAAAATATATATATGCTTATCTTGATTTGAGCCACATTTTACATTAGAAATCAGTTCATTATTAATTGTATGCAAAGTCACATGCTTTACTTACACTTAAAAGGTGTTCTAAAAGTGCTTAATTTTTATAATGAAATATATGCAAGAACCCCTCCATTACCTGCCCCGTGCTTACGAGTGACAATGACTGAAACCATGGTTCGTGGATGATGAGGGATGACTAATTCAGCATATTATTGTTTTTATGCAACTTATAGGGTTATCGGTTATAGGGTTGAAATTGAGTCAATATAACTTTTGAACTGTTTTACTTAATGCACTAATATTTTCTATTTTTTATGCATTAATTTTGTGTTCTTTTAATCATTTGTTATTTCCTTATAGATTGTTTCCAAGATTGGAGAAGAATTTATTATAAACAACATCCCTTCTTTGCACAAAGACAATGCTGGTCTCAGTCGCGGTGAAGCTCAGGTTGGGTACATCAAAGAAGCCTCCGACATGACTGCTCCTCACAATATGCATTTCTATAAAATGCGAAGAAAAAGAGGAAAAGTCTGCAGTTCAGTGTGGCTAGGGATTCGAGATAGTGGACTTCACATTTACGAAGTTAGTATCTAATATTCATGTTTATCAGGGGTAGTATTTTAATGAAATTGTTAGAGAAATTCTGATATTATGAAATTTGCTAAAGTATGCATTATAAAATATCTTCATTGAGGTGCAATTCTGCTTTTATATGCATACATATAGTAAAATCTCTCCAAGAGATCAAAAGCCAACCACCTCCCAAAACTCTTTGCAGATAGTGGCATTCCGAAACTGCCGTGGCCCAAAGGACACCACATTTTTCGCACTAAGCCTAACTCCCTGATATAAAAAGCCGACACTTCACATATAAACATTTACTACATAACTGTTATTATAACATTCATAACATCTCCATATTTGCTTTAGTTTTTAACATGTTGCCAGTATATTTTTAAAAGTTATATTTCAATTGTTTCACATCTGAGTTTCTCTCCCCCACTGGGTTCCGGTCTAAATTGGGTGGCACTTCCCGACCGTCTAAACAGTTACCTTACACCTTTCTGGTAGGTCGGACGGTCTGGGTTTCAACAACAACATCTGAGTTTCTCGATCGAAAGTGAGTCAAGGCGAGGAGATGGGCGAAGAGTATTAATTTTCAGCTGGGGAATAATATCAAAAACTCTGGCTATATTAGACTTCATGTGTATCCCTGTTAAATTTGAACGAATTTTAATTTTATCAATTTTTTGTTTGGCTGGTAAGTTTTAGTAGATGACCAGTAAAAAAGGAGTTGTGCCAGCCAAATTGTAGAAATTTTTGCAGTTTCAGCAACCCTGGTCAGCATTGTGTGACTATTTATGTGTGACATGTGATGTGTGACTGCTTTTGAGCATGCCAAAAGTGTTTTTAACATGATCAGGAAATTTTGAAGTGAAAGATCATAGATAGAGGATCACCAACCATAATGTCCAGTCACCAAGATGTTTGCGGAAGGGTTTTCAGTCATTTGCCAAAAGGAATTTGTAACGGATTGATAAAACTAATTATATCAAGAAATTATTATTTCAGATTTATTTAAAATGGTTAAAAAATAGGAAAATGTATGCATGTTTTTAATTTTCATGTTTTTTCAATTTGGATCATTTTAATTTCGATTAACATCCATTTTAATTTTGATTAACATGGTACATTTGCTGAACCAAACTACTGTGTAAATGAGGGTTAGCTGTGTGTTTAATATATTTATGTGTTCAGTAGTTTCTTGAACTGAGTTGGAGAGTGTTGATGTTTAGCACTTATTTTTAAGTAATTTTCCTCAAAATGAAGTATAAATTTGATTAGTTACAGATAAATTTGATTTCTAAAAAAAAAAAAATAAGTTAAAATACGAAAAATAAAAAACAAAATGAAAAATAAACCCACCCATTTTAAATATCTAGTAAACTTTATTATTTTAATTGATAATAAATAAAATACAGTTCATTTATAGTTAATATTATGTTTGAAAATTTAATCTTATAAAATATCATTAAACACTTAATATTACTTTATTTTAGTTTATATGTTCGATCATCGTTATAACTCTTTTAAAAGTACTTATTTTATTTATCCTGTTACTTCTAGCATCCAGATCCTGAAAGTACAAAATCTCTGCTTTCAACGTTCTTGTGGTGTGATATTGCCAAACTTCATTTTGAGGTATGTTAGTAAGAAATTAGTTTTTGTTATTTCTTTCACCAAATCAATTTTTAAAATATTTCAAACAATTATTTTATTAATATAAGTATTCAAACATTCCATGTGTTATTTTTTATAAGCATTTGTTTTATACTTTGAATTACTTGTAGTATAATTTACTATATATGCTGTATATGCATATAATAATTTAGCTATATTTACTTTTTGAAGTGATATTGGTATATTTTTCTCTGTTTTATTACAAGATTGCTTAATTTCTACTGCATACAGCTAAGTTAGAAGTCAAATCGTCAAAAAATAACACTTATTATGTTGCATTTGACAATTATCCTGCCCCTATCCTCAAGTGGTTTGGAATTTTAAGTTAACTATAGATTCCTACAATATATGTATATATTTCGGTAAAATATGGAGATTTTTGTATTATATGTATTGTATTTTTGTTGTATTTGCATGTTTTGGATATCCATAAATATGAGTGTACCATTTAATAATGTATATTGGTTTATGTACAGTAGGGTAGTTCAGGGATACTTAAAATATACTCTTCCATCGAAAACTCGAATTTGAATTTTTATTCTCTTCACAATATTTTCTCTTACTATGCATGAGGGAAAGTAAAAAGTGAATAAATTTTAAACTATGATCCAGAAATCTCTTCAAAACCACAGAATTTTTTTCGAATTTATCTATTTGTTATCCAGCAGAAACAATTTTTGCATTTGTTGCTAAAGAAAGATAGGGTTGCAGTCTTTGTCACTTTATCTTAAATCATACTATAGTAAAGTACAGGAATTTTTTTAAAGTATTTATTTTGAAGCACTCCATGCTCTGCTTTTTTAACAGATATTTGACAATTTGGTTCCTACACTGCAAACAAGTTGGAGAGATCTGCAAAGCATTTTTCTTTTTCACTAGAAATTAGAAATTTTCCTTTTTTTTTCGTGTGTGGATTGTTAGGGTTTCCACAGTCCTTGAAAATCCTTTAATCTTTAAAAGTGCTTGGAATTTGCAACAAGATCCTTGAAAATGCTTAAATTCTTTTTATCTTTCGTTCTCACAATGTGTCTCAAATTGATTTTTACCAGCCATCCGATTTATTCAATTTGACAATTCATGTGCATTTGTACAATTATCCAGCTTGTGTGCCATTTTCATATTGTATCTGTGAATATAAAAAGTAAAAATGTTAAAATTTGAATGAAATTAGTTCTGAAAGCAGTTCTTGAAAGTGTTTAAATATTTTTTTATGGTAAAGAGGAAACTCATGTATTAATTCTTGAAGGAATTATTAGCAATTTTTATCAAACTTGGTATGCTTATTGTAATCATGTACATTAAACCGGCTCAGTGAAATCAAGTTGTAAGAAAAACATAAACCTGCTTAGTGTTATTGTACATTAGACCTGCTCACTGAAATAAGTTGTAAGAAAACTGATTTGTATTGTTATTTTTTCACATTATTGAAATGTGTTAAACTGTAAGAAAAATATTTTTTTTTTACTTTTCATTGTTGCCTTGATAGATCATACACTGCATATATTATTAACTTTAAAATAATTTGTGAAATGTTAAATTTCTGTTTAAAAATATTACTTTATACAGTTTCTACTATTTCAAAATAGTATTCTAGTTAGTTATGTGATATTTAGTTAAGGAGAAATTATTTTATCACTTATGTGCTATCTCTTTTTCCCAGAAAAAGAAATTTGAAATTCTGTCTGAAGGTAGTCCTGAATATCGGAGGTTCACTTACTTTGCTCAAACAGAAGATTTGGCTAAAAATCTGCTCTGGATTTGTCGAACTACTCATCATTTTCACATGGCTAATCAGAACCGAGTTGCTGACTTAAAGAAATTGGAATTAGATGGTATATATTTTTCCCATATTTATGAAAATAGTTTTTACTTTCTTCTGCTATAGTATAAAGTTTCACTAATTATGTCCCATGGTAAAATAAAATGTTTTAGAAATAAAATTGGTTTTTTACTTTCCCTACAATCGTAGCAGTGTATGCGGAAAATATTGGAATAAAGTCAAAAATTGTAATGCAAGTAGTTTGGGGCACTCTGAAATATGAATAAATCATTTTTAGCCTTATGTCTGTCTAGACAATGCATGTACCCTAGGCCATAACTTTCTGACCAAATTTCTGGAAATTTTGTTACTTATGGGTTACACTGGTGCTGATTAGGTTTTAGTAACATTACATTATTTAACAGATTCATTAAATCTTCACTTATACCTGATATATTGGTTATTGTTTAAAACTACAACAATTCCTGTAACCAGCACTTATTGATAATAGCAGAAACATTTTTTTTTTTAAATAAACATCTGATCCACAGTTGACTCTACAGTTGACATCTGATCTACAGTTGATTATCCTGGGTTGTAGGGAAAAGTGATCCGGATAATGTCTGGCAAAAAGTTTGTGAATAAAAATTGAACAGAGAAACAAAACAAAAATTAATCTACATACTTACCACTTTTATATTTAAAATATTTGGGAGTACCCATGAAAAATCATTTGAAAATTTTTATTCACTGAAAGTTAATAAATGTAAACGATCTTAAGTTTTATTTTTTTATGTTAAAGATGTCTTTAAAAAGAATATTTTTAGAATAAATTTTATACAGTATTATTTACCTTAGTGAAATGACTCAAAATTATCTCATCAAATCGGTTTTGATATTCTCTTCCTCCAGTGACTAGAGAAAAATGAAGGAACTGGTGTTAGTTAGGCCTAACTGTACACTTACGGAGTATCTTTGGTGAACATATGGAGCTTATACTCTACTTTAAGATTTAATTAATCGACTGGAAGTTATAAAATATGACAAAATTATTGTGTATAAAGTGTTATTATTGTTAAAAGGTGTTTTAAAATAACTTAATTTTTTATTTTATTAAAAGTGAATAACATAAATAAACCCAAATCATCGAATATGTGTTTATGCTTGTTTCCATTCCACAAACAATAATAACGTCCATAAATTACTCACTCAAAATTATCTTGTTTGATAATATGCTGGTTTCCATTTGATAAATGATAATAACATACATAAATTACTAGCACTGTTTGATGATAGTAAAGAAGCTTGCTTTTTACCTTATTTTATTTTTACAAATGTTGTTAAGCAGATTTCACAACAGTAGCTTATCAACAAGAGTGATTGAGTAGACATGATATCTTCTGTCCTCAATTCCATAAGAAATAATTGTTTTATATATTAGTTTTCTTATCAGTCAACCATCTGCACTGACATTATGTCAATGTAAAACAGCCTTTATAACTTTCTTTTCATGTTTTTAACTACCAAAACATCTTAGTTTTGGTTTTGACTTTATAAGTAATAAAATTATAGCTCTATTTTATTTTGTATACTGAGTACTTTAAAATAAGGTCATAGATAAAATATGATAAATGCATTTGTTAGAGTTTTAATAATTTTTATAAAAAGGCTTTTCTATTTTATTGATATAATTTTTTTTTATATTTAGGAGGAAAACCCTATAGGGAATCTTATATCTACACTGACAAAGTTGATCAAGCTTGGGAAAAGAAACAAAATACTATTCTCAAGAATAAGCTGAAATCAAAAGTTGAAAATAACACTGTTAATTTTAATGGAACCGAAGAATATTCAAGTACAGAAAAAAGCCTGAAACCTGTAAATAAGAAAATGCCTTGGAATAATGTTAATGGCATAGATGGTATGTTTACTAATTAATTATTATTGTACTTTTCATAATGATCTTGTAGAACTACTTAAATATTTAAAGTTATCTGATAGTTTACTTTTTTCTTTTTCATGTCTTTTCCAAACTAATTTGTCTTATTTGTCATAATCAGTATTTAAATAATATTTTTAGAATGTATCTCTGGAGTTTAATTCCATTTGGAAATACTTCTTAGAAACATTTCTTCCTCAAATTGTAAAAGTCTATCATTTCATTTCGTATTCAAATTTTTCTCTCTAAAACTTTGAAAATCAATTGTTACATAACTCATCATAGGGACCATGTTCCCATAGTTAGAATTTCGCTCCCTTAGCAGATAATATTTATGGACTGATTTTGAGATACTTTAATAATCATAGAACCAACCATAGGGGGAGGAGGGTGTTCCCATAATTAGCAATATACTCTCATAGCAGATAATATGCATTCATGGACCAATTTTGAGATTATTATTAACTGGTCAGCACCGAATTAATAGCTTATATATGTAATGGCAGCAATTAAACAGGCTTTATTATGTGACTGGCTTCAGATTTCTACAAAGGTGAGCTCTGGCCTCACAGAGGCTGTAATGGTCAAGTTCATAGTCGCATGTAGTAAGTTTTCTTGCTGTCATTGCAGATATTAATTATTTTATCCTAATGAGCACATAATAAACGTGAAACTTGTCCATGAATGTTGCTGTCGACGAACAACCAAATTACATCACACGTTTACTTCACAGGCAATTACTCCACAAGCAATGCACAGGTTTTTATAATTTTTCTAGCATATAATGACACATTTTCTCAAAGAAATCTATCTATGAAATGCATAAATGTTAATGATTTGTCAATTCAAATGTAAATTTGAATTGGTGCGGGACCTAACTTTGTCGGAATGACTGATTACTGAATTTCAGAGAATCAATTTTACAGTTTGTAAGTTTAAGCCTCTGCTCAGTTGGTATGCGTAGGCTATGGTTTAAAATATTTTCTTATGTAACATAAAAATTGTTGCCATAGTTGACTGGGTTAAGATCTAACAATGTTTTTTTTTTAAATGCTTGCTACACGATTTTGACCAGTTTCTGAGTTTTGTAAAAGTCTTTTCACCTAATTAAGTCTTGTGTAAGATGTTAAAATGTTGTAAATAACAAAACTATGATTACAACAAAACAAACTAATATCTCCTTAAATAAGATCACAAAATTATTTTAAATTTTACCTTTTACTGTGAACATTTACTATGTACAACTTTTATAATATAATTTTATTTTTTTCCTGTTATGACATGAAAATAGGAAATATCCAAATTTAAGAAGATTTGATTTGGTGATGATTTTTTACCGAATGCAAGAATTATAAAATATACACATGTGTATACGGTATGCGGATAGTTTCTAAATTATTAATAATTTTCAGGACATTTGAGAAAAATAGTAAATCAAGTCCATTGTTGCTTATTCAGTTCTAATGGTCTGAATTAGTCCTATTTTGAACATGTAATATTCAAATAATTAATTATCTATTTCATCAATTTTTCTTTTAATTATCTCATTTTGTTCCTGTCACACTTAAAAAGTTTGCAGTACATTTTATTTCATTATTTATGTGCACAACTCCTTTTATTTTTATTTTAGAACCTTGCTATGTGCATTTTGGAATTCTTTTTCAGTTATGAGCTTTTTAAACTTTGTGTTATATAAATTGTAAGAATTTTAATTTTGTAGTATTAATGCTTCTTTATTTTTGTCAGGTAAAAATGTTGATGGTCAGTCAGTTCCTATTCATCACTCCATGGAAGCATTACCGTTGGTTAATGGATGCAAATTTTCGTCCGATATCAAGTACAAAAGCCAGAGCATATCATGCTTTTCTGACCGATCTTTGGCTCCATACTCAACATCCAGTAAGCATTTGAGTAGAATTTCTCACATTTCATTCTCATTGATAAATTAATTCTCAGTATTACAAATGAAGTAAACCTAAAGCACATATCACTCAACTGAAATTACTTACAATTATTTTTAGAAGAAAAATCATTGTAGAGTGTTTAATAAATATAAATATATTGTAGACATGTGGGTTGATGGTGTCTCAAAGTTTGTTTTTCACTATTAAAGTATTACCGACTATTAAAAATATTTTTAAGTCTATCAAAAATTAATACAAATTACTTTAGTTGTTACCATTAGCACTAAAGTTCTAATGATCTAAAAATTGACAATAAATAACCAAGAAGAAATTAATGTTTGACCCCAAAATATGCCTTAAGAGTACATACACCAGATCTCGTACTTAGTCCCTAAACTGAAAAGTTCTCTTTTATAATTCTAGGTCTCTAAAAATTGGTATATGAAATTTATTTTGAATAATTTATGTAAATTTTTATGATTTTCAGTAAGGGTAGACAAATGCAGTGTGCCCAGTCCCCATGGCACTTGTAATTTTTACCTGGCTCCTGAGTTTTCCAAATTTAATAAAAAAAAATTCTATAATTTTTTATTAGCAGTTAGCATTTATCAATTCGGTTCAAGGAAAGTTTATTAGAAGAGACTATAGATGGCACACGCTACTATACTTAATCTTTACTTCATTTCATTTTGAAAGTGCACCTCTTTTTAACACTTTACAACATAGTTAAAAAGTGTTTATGACTTTGTTCATTCTGTCTGTCGGTCCGTTTGCACAATAATTGCCGTAAACATGACTTTATCAGAATGAAATTTTAGTATGTTCTTCAGGCGGTCTGTGGGACCTATTCGAATATAAATGAATAATATCACCCATTTAGTTTTGGCCTGAACCCAGGTTGAAAGAATGAAACACATTGAACCTTATGGGACCTAATTTTTCAAACATTTTTTAAGCGGATTTAAAATTCACAAATTGCTTCGAAAGTTTTAGGAAATATTCAAATTATCCCATAAAAAAATATGAAAAAATTTTCAGCAAAATATATTCGGTAGTTTTTTAAATAAAAATTAAAATAATAATTACACTCATATTATATGAAGAAATCACATGACCCACTTCAAAATAAAATATGGTATCCATCTTGTGTCAAAATCGTGATTTTTTAAAGTTCTTTTTAATTTATATTTTGTGTTGTATCTGTCCTAAAACCGCTTTATTTTTGCTTAATTTCTGTGCATCTACATTCTGAAACAATGCAATTGCAATATATTTGAGTTTAAATGATCATCAAACTTTGATTATTTCTACAATAAAGGCTAATTTTCACATATGGAGAATGTAAACACATAAAGATGTGGGATGAGTTGTATAAGAATTGCTAAATTTCTTTAACACAAAATTATTTAACTCTGGAGTCTGCAATATAGCTGATATGAATGAAACATTCATTGATTTCACATAGAGAACTGACGATTTTATAGCAGACTTTTTCGATAAGTTTTAAGCATAGAGTTAAATTACTTTTACCGCCATGGTTTTAAGTTTTTAAATTAAACAAATTATTGTAGTATTGTAATGAATGAAAGGAATGGAATAAAAGTGTATAAATGAAATATTTACTGCTTTTACATAGAGAGTCAGGTGATTTATATTTCAATGACGTCATTTGAATAAAGTTCATTTTTTTCTATGAAGTTTTAAGTTTTCAAATATAATAAATTAATGTAGTATTGTGATAATTTTAAAAATATTACTGCTGAATGTATCGCATTTTAGAGAGGTTTAAATAAAATTGCATTGCAGTTGGAAAGTGTTTCATAATTGATGCTTTATGCATGGTTGTTCTTTCTTGTTTCTCTTATGTTTTGATTTTCAACGTGTAGTGTTGTTGATTAAGGCTCCTATATAGGAAGCTGGCTCATCAGGCATTTTGAACCTCACATGCATATTGGCTTACTATTGTTGTGCAGTGACTCAATATCATACATTGTGGTATAAATTCACAATAATATGGGAAGATGTTCAGCCATAAATTGCTCTAATAATTCCTGAAAAGGAATATGAAATGTTTAGCTTACCAAATTAAAGTGTGCATTACAGCAGGAAATTGGACCTTTTTGATTTTATTAATACCATAAAGAAATGCCATATTTTGATTATAAACAAAAATTAGCTATGCTCTATTTAGGGTTAACTAAAAAAAACTTATTTTTCACCATTTAATCCGGCTAAAATAATCAATGAACTTAAAATTTGTTAAAGTTAGAAATTAAACTTATTAAATTTTGAAGAGTTACTATGTATTGAAAAGAGTTAAAAAAAGTGTTTGGTTTGACCATAACTGGCTTAGTGGTAGAGGTAAAAAAAAAATAACATTATTTTGAGGGATTTTCTTTTTTTCTTTCCATAGTTTTGAAGTCCCTATTTTGGTCCATTTTTTAAAATTTCATGAAAGTAGATGCTATAAAATTTGCATAAAGTGTACCAAAGCAGGGAAAAACACTCTTTGAACGGCTTTTATTTTTAAGCTTGAAACGTTTACCTATCATGAGAAGAAAGGTGCATAAATCATATTTTTTTTGTTATCAGTAGACGTTATTTTATTTAAGCTACTGAACAAAAAATAATTTTTTCGATGTTTATCATGTCTTGGTGTCTTTACAAGTAGATTATATACATTAAAGATTAGATTTGGAAAAACACACTACTGATTTAGATTATTTTTTAGTTTGAACTACAAATCATAATTATGTTCTTTTATATCTGATTGTTTATTTATTCTCTTTACTTTTTACAGCTGAAAGCAACAATGCTGGTCATTTATGGAGTGCTGGAACGAACTCAACAAATACCCCAACATCTACTCTTATGTCCAGGAGTAGCTGTACTTCAAATACAGACAGTACATGTAGCACCTTATCTCTCACAAGTAGTTCCACCATTAAAATGGAGAACAGCCTTGCCTCGAGATGTTCAAATGATGGAAGCCGCTGGGTTAAGTGTGATTCTTTTGAAGAGCTTCCATTACAAGACTCTCCTCAAGAAAAAGTTATGCATAAAGTGTGCATATCTACTTTTGTTGACAAGCATGTAAGGACAGCCAGTGTTTATGATGCAGTAGTTCCAAAAAGTTCAAAACCTCCCATATTTACCTCAATCACAAACTCTGGTGTTCAATCTAATACAAAATATGTGACATCATCTCTTGGGACACCAACAAGTAGTGCTAAAGTGTCAGACGTCAAAAGGACACCCTCCCTTAATGTGTGTAGTAGAAGTGCTAATATTCATTGCAACCCTGTAAACCAAACTGTTACTCCTGATAGGTATGTTGCTCAAAAGCCTGCTAGGCAATATGCTGCCAATGCTCAAGGCCATGTTTCATCTCATGGTAGAACGGCAACAAGGATTGGAGTTTCGTCTTTGAGTAGGGACCAGCGGCTACCTCTGACATTATTTAATGATCGGCGCATACTAGCTTGTGGCTCAGAACCAAATCTTTATGCTCCTATAGATCGTAACCCTGTGTCATTATCTGGTGATGTTGCTGCTCAAAAGTCACAGTGGTTACAAAGGAACTTGAACAGCCGCAGTGAAATGAGTCTTAATGTGATGGAAAATCAGAGTACATTTAAAGCTCCTGTGATACCAAATCATCAGCATTGTGATTCTAGGCCTCGGCACTTATCATTACCTGATGTGTGCAGTGATGTCCTTGATGGAGATTTCCCTTGTATACCCCCTCCTCCTGCTTACAGGAATGAGATAGCAGGACAGAACATTCCTGTGCAGTGCTCACCTTATTTTCAGTTAGCATTTTCAAGCCATGAAAGGGTACATTGTTTTAAAAAATAATTGTTGAGTGAAATGTCCTCCATGTTTCCTGTATAATATATGTTCATAATTTTTAAGGAAAAGATTCAAGTATTTGCTTTACTAAAAATGATTTATTAAATTAACCTAGAAGAAGGAAATTTAAATTTAATATTAATTTCTCCCTGCAACTTTATTAATGGTGATTCCAGCCTTGTGTTTTCTTTATTTTTCCCAAACATTCATTACATTTGAAACTAGCAAATCATATTTTAGTTCAAAGTAGAAAACAAACTACAAAATTATGTAAAGAATGTGTGGTTAAAAGCAGAAAAAATTCTTGTTTGTAATGTGTTATACTACTATTTGGCTTCCTATATTTACAATTATACATATATGCCAATGAAAATGAGCTAGTATTCCCAGGTTTCTTTTAACAAGATCTTTTCTGTTTCTAACTACCCAGCATATGTCTGCAAGATACTGTTGATCTGTGCTTAAATCTTTAGTTTCAATGACAGGCATTTTACTATTTATTGGAGTAAATTTCACAACCAAATACTCTTCGCATTTTTGTATCAATATTCTGATTTCCGCAGAAAAGCTGTTTGGTCCTGATTTTATTCGGATTCATGTATTGAAATTGATAGCACAGTGGTAGTTAATTATTATGTAACTAGCAAATAAACTAATGCAAAGTTTATATCAGCCATATTATTTCCCCTTTCAAGTCTCTATTCATTAATGCTCCATTGTATCCTAAAGTTGCCAAATTAGACAAATCAACATTTTTAGTAGTTAAATAATGCATTACACTTCTCTCAAGGCTGTTTGATTTTAAATAGCCATTAACTTAACCTTTTAAAAATCGTGAGATTTTGCTTTACTGGTAATGCTAATAAAAAATATTGAAGTGGTAACTCAGGATTGTCGAGTAGTGTGTTTGAAAGAAAAATGAAAATCTTTTAAAATATGGGATTTGAAAAATTGCATTGGTTTCTTTTTTAAAAGTTATGAATACCCTTCTTAAATTACTATTATATTACAAAAAACATAAAGCATAATTGAAAAGTTTCAAAATTTCACTTTAAAGTAGTTTATTCCATCCTGATTCTGAATCTATATATGTTTTTTATTGAAAAATAATCAATTTCCATTTCTGGTAGGTTTTATGTTCTTTTTGATGGTAATAACACATTTGATGGCAAAATGTGTAAACTAGAGAAAAATGATCAGAAACTACTAATTTTTACTAAAGGCTATTTTTAACGGTCATGCAAAACCTAAAACTATTTCTTAATTTCAAAAATGTTTATATTTCTGAATTTATGATTACAAAAGGCACCCTTTTCAATCCTAGTGCTAAAGTGATTTAAAAAAAGAAAAATTAAAAAATTTGTGGTTCTTAAAAGTCCTTAAAACTGCTTAATTCCTAATTTCAATTTTTAAGAATCTTAACTGCTTAAAAAATGCATAATTTTCTTACAGATTAAAAAATCATCTTAAAATATCCCAAACTTACTTTAAAAGTATGAAAATTGTCTGTTGTCTATGAGTGACATTTAAATTGCAAACTGGCCAGAACATTTTTTCCCATTGCTATATGAAAAGGTGTCAAAGTGTTTAATATTTTTTGGTGCCATTTCTTCCATTGTCCTAGTGCCCAACCCTGATTCCTTGAGTCTCATTATAGTTTACTGCAGCACACATAATCAAGGTCTTCCTGAAAAATTGTAGTGCCTTTTTGTATGACATTTATTTCATTTTAGTTTGAAATTATATCCATAGCTGCCTGATTTTCTGATCAAAAAACTTTGTTTTTGTGATTAATTTGTAGAAGTTCGAATATACTCATAAAAAGATCACCTTTTTTTGTGATCATTCACATAAAATAATATCAAAAGTGTGTCAAATATTTTCAAATCCAAAATAAGTCAATTTCTCTTAAATCGGTGTAAGCAAAGTTTTTATAAGTATTCCTCAAGATGTTTGATATAGTGCTGAAATTAAATTACAGTACTTACATTTAGGTTCCTGTAGTCTGTAAAAAATGTACAATGTATGCTAATGAAAAATGGGTAAGAGCCCAGTATAGCTGTTATAACATTTTGGTTATAACATTAAAACAAGATATCATTTCCTATTTTGGAAGTAATCATTGCTTTCCATATAACATGTTATGTGATAATATCTTAATTCTCAAATATTATTCCTTTATAGGTTTCTATACAAAGCTCATCTGTAAGCACACCAGAAAACCATAGGGAGCTAAGAACTACTTATTCATCCCCTCCAGATGTTTTGGACATTCAGCAGCTGCGACAGCGAAGCAGAGATTTAGACCTTCCTCTAATCTCTGCTCTCTGCAATGATCGTTCACTGCTCATGTTGCCCAAGACTGTTCCTACGTGCTCAAGACAAAGGCATCTCGGTAACAAAGATCCTCTTAGGTTCAATCGTACTACATCCTTACCAAATGGAGATGGTATAGACATTTTATTTCCTAATGGTGGACGTCCTATCAGTTGGCATGTAGAAACTGGACAATCACCAGTTTGGACAGAAGCCAAGCAATCTTCATCTTCATGGGATAATGGTATTAAAGCACGATTACCACCACCTGCACCAATGAGGATTGAAACTACAGTTCAATCTTTGCCACCAACAATATTAACTTCATTTGGGAAGACACCTGTTAAACCAGTAAGAGGAATGCATGATCAGAGTAATTCCGACAGCTATAGGTACAATAAAAATCAAATGATTCCGACAAAACTTTTAGCGGGATCTTTGGCTGCTATTCCAAATGGTAGACTGTATCAGAAAGGTTCATCTTCTTGATCCTGTATTCTGTTTTGAATATTTTATGTATATTGCTCAATTAGTTGTTTGATAGTGTATATAATGCAAATCATATGTACAATTAATGGAATTTCATTGCATTGTAAAAATACATAGTTTTGTAAACTAAATTTTGGAGTCTATTTTTATATGTTGAAAAGTATCAATTGGTATTTGTATGTTAATGCTACTTTTATTGGAGTTATATTTCTGAAGCATTTTAAAATCATATTTATGTTTTATTTTTCAGATTTATTTTGTGAATAAAAACAAATAAAAATGTATTAAATTTGAAATAGTTTATTAACTATATTCAGAGATAATAATTTTTAAAATGGAATTTGAAAACATTTTTTTAGTGTCAGGGGGGGGGGGGGGGGGAGTATTATTATTATTTAGAGAAATGATTTATTTTTTTAGGTAATGTGTTCATATGTGTAGAAAATAGAAATGGGTGAATAACACTGTTCTTGAATTCGAATATATACCCCCAGATCTCTCGAATATTCAAATAACCTTGAATTCATGTATTGTTAATAAATATTTAATTTATTAAATACTATTTATTAAATATTAGTAAATAAATTATTGTAACATAAAAGTACAATAAAACCATATTAATTTAGAGAATAAATATTTTTATTTTAAATTTTAATTATTTTAGAGTAGTTTTCAAGTTTAGGTACTTTTAACTACGATAATCGAGTAATTCAAAATGCTTGTCACCTACTGCAGATTTATATTTTAAAAAACAAGCATTCAAACATGTTCAGGATCTAGTCTACTTTTTTTTTTTTGTCATAAATTAAACCAGTGGTATTAAAGAGTCTCTCTGAATAAACTGTTGATTGTGGCATGATTTTATACTTCAAAGATAATTTCTTCAAACAAGTATACAGGCCTCTTTATTCAGTAGTCGAAAGCATTTCCATTTGGTAGAAGCAAACTTTCTTCTAGGTTTTTTCTAATTTCTTCTTTTGGAGTATCTCGACTTTTTATTCCAGAACCTATCCGGTTAATCATGGTGCAGTATTCGAGGTATTCAATTCCTTGTAGTGATGTTGTTTTCGAGTATTCGTGGATATAGTATTCACCCATCTCTAGTAGAAAAATTTGCGGGGGCTTCAATCCAATGGACCTGAAATGGTTTTACGTGAGTAATATTTTATAAAATAAAACTTCGGTAAAGTATAAGTTATTCTATTTTTTCAGACTCATTTGCGTCATTTACAGACTTTCAATGCAAGTTACTCGCTAACTGTTTACAGCTAGTTAGCACTTTTAATTTTTATCTCAATTTCATCTGGATACTTTGACCACAGACTTCGCATCAAAGTATAAAATTATTTCACTGATTTGCTTAGCAGTATATAAATTAACTTATACATGATAAGATTTTTGATTCAAGTTAATCTATAAACTTGCCTGACAGCCCATAAATGCATACTTGAATACACATATTTCTATCAATTCTTTTCAAACCCCATCAATCATTAAAAATCTTTAGAATCACCAAGTTTATTTAACTTCCTAATTTTTTTTTAAACAAAACAATATCTCTGCTTGTGCACCAATATTTCACCAGTGAGTAAGTAAACACATTGAGCTGCAATACTTATGACACTTTTAATAGTAGAGCTTTCCCACCCATTAGAAAATCCAGGTTAAAATACTAAAATATCGAAATTATAACCACTGTACTTCGGAAACAAAGAGCTCAATCCAAAATCTATTTATATGTGCTTGTAGAGCTTTCAGAAGGCTAAAGATTCTTACTTTATATTCATACCTAGCACTTTTAATTTTTAAGATATAAGCATTACAAATTTGAGAAAACAATTATTCAAAAATTATAAGAGCTGTTTTAAAAATAGAGATATAGATTAAGAAAAAAATCTATATTTAGATCAGTTATCTGCAATGAGAGTGTCTTGATTTTAGATCTAGGAACTAGATTTTTCAATACATATTTTTGTTGCTTACTATTTCTATCTGTCTTTTATAGTTTCGATGATATTTTGAGTATATTATACGTTTTTTTGAAGAAAGAAGTTTAAAGTATTAAATTATTTTTATTTATTCATAATTTGGACCATATTTTCGACAAAACGTGAAAAATTATTTACATTTTTATCTATAAAGTTCGGAGATATAAAGTGTTTACATTTTCGTAATGCTCAGATTTCAACCACAGATTCCAAGCATAGATGTTATTCACCTTAAAATATTTTAGTCTGTCCTTATTGCTTACTAGTTTCACTGGCAGAAGCACATGAGAATAAATATCCTTGCTGTTGAATCCTTTAAAATCTGAATAACTAGAATTTGGGTATTCTAAATTGCATTAGATAGATGTTTAATTGTTATCCAAAAAGTTTGTGTATATCAAGATATTAAATTTATGGGAGAAATTATTAATTTTTTTAATTACCGACATATTGCTTTCATAACATAAGGTTTTTAGAATTGTACACTTTTTACTTTCCCTATATACATGTATAATGTATAGGGAAAGTATTGTGATGGGGTCGAAAATTTTAATTCAGAGTTTTTGATGGAAGAGCACATTTCAAGCATCCCTGAACTCAAATTGAACGTTTTTGAGGTGAGGTGTGTGAGTCTATGGAAGCAATTTCTCATGAACAAAAGGAGCGTTTTAAATAAAATTTAGAATAAATATTACAATCTGTGAATACTGGAAGTCTATTGATTTTGAATGCAATCAAATGTTCGGAAGGCCCCCAAAAATTTTTGAATGAAATTTTGAAAAAATTAGAACTTTTAATAATGTTATGTAAATGATCATTTATTATGTAATTTTCCATTAGAAATGAATGACATACACTTGAGAAAGGTTCATGTTAGCTTTATTAAGATATTGCACATTTCGTTAATAAATTTGTCAGAAATATTACATAAAATAGAAAAAAATCATTAACCAACTTGAAGTATGTTCACTCTTCATGCAATATTATGCAACAAATTTTTTAACACCATTCTCGTAGATTGAGTTCTCTATTCATGAGAGAAGATACTTGTTGAGACCCAGACCGTCCGACCTACCAGAAAGGTGTAAGGTAACAGTTTGGACGGCCGGAGAAGATACTTGTGTAATTGTTTTGTATTATTACAATCAGCAATCAACCAGTAGTCACTTATATATAAGAGAACCTCTTCTCTCTGTCTGTGTAATGCTTAGAGATAACTTGGCAATATTTTTGTCAATCTGGCTCAAAATATCGCCAACTTGGCGATATGTTGACCCAGATTGACAAAAATATTAAAAATTGCAAAACTCTAAATTAATGGAATAATGCCAAATTGCTGAATGAATTATTAAGATATTTTAATATATGAACTACATTGCTTATTACAAATGCTATCAATATTGATCATTGTCAATTTAGAGTTGTGTGAAATATAAGTTAATTGGGTACTTAATAGTTTTAGATGTTGCCATCCGTAAAAGTGTCCAATGTACAATTTAACATTAAAAACATTGTGCCTTGGATATTATACATAGTTATTTCACTGTGAAAGAATTAAATTCATTGCATTATATAGGGGAAGCCATGTGCTGCTCACATCAGATATTTTTATTTGTATAAAAACATGCACACAATAATGTTAATGTTTGTATTTTAAAATGTTTAGGTCTCTCTAATGATATTTTTCATGGAATATTATCCAAGTTTTGTGTTGCTAAAATTAATATTAAAATGTATATTTAATTTTAGAATGCATTCTACAGTGTTTTGGTGCTAAAAGGTTTTTGCACACAAAGGCCAAATTGACCAGAACCTGCAGTTCAAAGTAAATTTCAAACCAAAAGGAAATATTTATCTATATTAACTTTAAGTGTGAGAGGCTTGGCCTCTCACACTTGAAATTATAACAAGGCACCTACAGATACAAAGATTAAAAGGATCTCTATTTAAATTTCTGCTCTGTGTGCCATAATGAAAAATATTACAATTATATATTTAAAATTTAAATCATTTCCACACATGTTGCAATATGAAAATTCTAACTGCGATCTTGGAAATGGAAAATTAATTGCAGATAAACAAGTAGTGTGATCAATGAAAATAAATTACTCCATCATAGTAATTAGAAATTGAAGTTAAGTACAAGCTCTTAGTCATAATCTTTTTATTTGAATCCTAATATTGAAGACATTTGTAATGACATAAAATTAACTATTTCTTCAAATTTTTTATTCTTTGAAGTTTTTTATCATTTAAAGAAAATTTACTTTAAAAAATTATCATTTAAAAGTTTTACTGTTAAATAAGACTTGAATTGATGAGATTAAACTCAGAAATGTATCTCTAAAATTATCATGTGTTGACATACAAGTACTGCCTTATTGTACAAATTTTAATATTTAATTATTTTTATTTTGATAATTAAAAAATATAAAATTTGTAGTTAACAGTGCCTTTTTCCATAAAGCTTTATTGTATATTTTTATATTTGTACAAAATCTGAAGATATTGTACACTAAATTGAATTATATATTTTTAATATATATTTGCCTACAATTTCTGAAAGAAATGAGTCTTCCTCTGCAAATTTAAGTGTTAAAATTCAAATGCATTTTGTACAAGGTAACAAACTTGTGTATATTTATTCCCTTCTTCACTTGTAAAGTAGTCAATGTATATAACAGTAACACCCAAAATAAAGCACTTTTAGTTACATTTTGAATTATTTTTCATACATGCCTTGATTTCCTGTTCTCAACTTGAAGTGAATTGACTAATAAAATGAACTTTCATGGTACTTTCATCGTACTTTCATTTGATTTCCTTCTGAAGCAGGGTTGTGAAATCCATGTATCAAGCCACATACTCCTTTTTTACTTTCCCTATGAAACTAAATCAGTCAAACCTAACTGTCGTAGAATTCAAATCAAATTTTCTGAACTTAACTCTTACCTTGAGCAGGATTTTTTAAGCTTCTTGTGATCCAGTAATCTAGGTGAAACGATGAACACAACACATTATTGACATCACAAACAGTTTAATATAACGCACACATACACATATTTGTATATAGGGTTTGTTCACATTTTCTTTTACTTCAATTTATACATTTAATCCAGCGCAGTACTTTTTTATTAGGTTCCATGAACCTTCCATTTCAAAATCATTTCTAAAAACTAATTATTAGGCCGTAAATTTTAGCCTTCTAAAAGGAATCGTAAAACCCCATTCTTTTTCTATGCTAAGGCACCGGCAAACCTTCTGCCATACTTTTTATTTCATGAATAATCAAAATAAAAAAAAATATGTGTTCAAAGCTGCTCGCTGCAGCCAGCGCCATCTAATGAGCTCTACAACAATTAGTGAAATGTCAACACCCTACATACATAGTATAATGTATAGGGAAAGTAACATGATTTTATCAACAGTTCGAATTAGAATTTTCTACAGAAGAGCATATTTTAAGCCTCTCTGAACTCGAATAGAACATTTTTTCTGGGATGTGCAACTGTGTCCACGAGTCTGGTGAAGTGCTATCTCACGAATGAATAGAGCGTTTAAAAAAAATTTGGTATGATTGTTACAATCGGTGAACACTGGAACCCTATTGATTTTGAACATGATTCAGTGTTCAAAAACCAATTTTTCAAATGAATTTTTGAAAAAGTCATTAAAAATTTGGGACTTTTAATAATGTTAAATAAATAGTAATTTCATACGTAATTTTTCATTATAAACCGAATGACATGATGTTTAGAACCATTTGCATAAACTATTCTCGAGATATTGCATTTTTCAAATAAATTGATAAATAAAAATTGTATAAAAAAAATTTATAAGTATTGTTAAATAGGTTGATATTCCATATGCAATATTATGGGACAAATTTACTAACATCTTTCTCGTGGATATAGCTCATCCCATTCATGCTAGAAGACATCTTTTGATTAGAACTCAAACCATTCAAGAAAAGTATTCTCTCCTTCTGCTTGTCTATATGAAACGCTTGGTGACAAACTTGATAATATATCGCCAACTTGGCGGCGTTTGTAAATGTCAGTAAATTGATGTAAATATTGGTAATCTTGATGCCAAATTAATGAAAATTCATTATCTTTAAGAACGGATTTCAATTTCTTTGATAATCTGATTTCTTTGATAGCTTTGAGAGAATTGTTATTGTTGATATAGCAAGTCATGCTGCCCACATCAGTTTTTTTTATTTATTGACTCATTCCAACCTTTTTAACAATACCGTCTTCCATATCAACCCTGACTCTTTCATAACTCACAAATGCATTAATTACCATAGAATTCCATCGATGTTTTTACTGCAATGATTGAAACTGTTAAGTTTTGTGATCATTGAACCATAACCCTTTCATGCAGAATTGTGCCATATTTTCTAGTACGATGTCATGTTAAGAAAATATAAAATTTTAAAGTTTTCGCTCGAATTATAAGAATATTCTATCTAATTCCAGATTTTTAAAAACTTTTTATTTAACAAAGTCAGATATAAAGTTTCGTGAAAATCCATTAATATTTGTGGCAGTTATCGTATACATCGACCACAGACAGACGGACATTATTCTAAAAATAGTCGAAACGTGTTCAGAAGGTCCTAAACGATGCATTATCTTCGAAATCAAGAACTTTCGTTAAAGCAATACTTTATACTATGTTCAATAGTATGAGGAAGTAAAAATATTACAAAATAAAATTGCTTTTAAATAACTTTTACTTTTGTGCCCACATTTCTAGACTGATTCCACCCAAAGCTGCCACACTCCAACTCTGCAATCATGATAGGAAGGTATCTTCTATGATAATAAAAGAGTATGTATTTTTGCTCCTGTTCGTCTGTAACGGAAAATCAAAGCGTCGAACAAGTGTGTAGAAGGCTGAATCATGATGGACCCACCTAACCTGATCACTCTAAACTTGGACCAAAATTTGTTGCTTTACAACTCACTTTTGTGCCCACATTTCTAGACTGATTCCACCCAAAGCTGCCACACTCCAACTCTGCAATCATGATAAGAAGGTATCTTCTATGATAATAAAAGAGTATGTATTTTTGTTCCTGTTCGTCTGTAACGGAAAATCAAAGCGTCGAACAAGTGTGTAGAAGGCTGAATCATGATGGACCCACCTAACCTGATCACTCTAAACTTGGACCAAAATTTGTTGCTTTACAACTCGCTCACCTTTTATTTCACAAAGTTATCGAATTGTTAAGCGAAACTATAGTTCCGATTTTTTTGCTATTTTCACGTTGTATTTCCTTCTCTGCAATGGACCCACTCGACCTACTCAAGCTAATCTTGAACCCAATTTTGCCGCTTTACAAGTTTTGCGGCTCTTCAAGAGGGGGGGGGGGGGGGGGTGAGTTTTAAAGTCTTAAAAAATCCTTATGTGACTTTCTTATTATATATATAAAAATGAAAGTCAATTCCACAAATAAATTGCAATTTAATTTGTAAATATTTTAAAAATATAAACACTCCGAATCCGAACGATGAAATACTCATTATGAAGTGATTAATTTATTCATGATCATTTGATATTAAGTGATAATAAGAAATCCATATTTGTTCTAAAAACATTTTAATAATTTTGAGACTAATATAATTTGCACATTAACAAAATGTTAGTAATTTCAAATTTTCAAAAATTGTATTTCATAAGAATTTACCTTTCAGCTGATACAAATATTTAGTAAATTTATCTGAATGGTGATTCATCATTAAGATTTAAACTACGTAATGCGCTGGATTAGTCAGAGTGTATAAGAAACGCGTAAATTACTTTCTTCCCATCCAAGTTTCGAATACTTTCAAAATTCCAGGTTTTCATCCAAAATTCTCGGCGTTTTTACAACTCTAGTTTTAGCATGAGCAGGTCGAGTAGGTCCATTACAATGTGAAAATTGCATCAAAATCCTACCAAGAGTCGCTTAACAATTAACTTTTAAAACCGAAGATTTTAAAAAGCCCCCCTCCCCCCTTCCTCCACTGCCGGTAAGACCGTACTTCAGAAAATCTGTTCTTAGAATTAAAATCTAATTGCTAACTTTAGAAGTTATTATCTTAGAAACGTGATTTTTTTTTTTCAGAGAATGCTTATAATACTGTTGCAATCTTAAATTTAAAAATTCAAATCTCTATCTGAGAAACTCGGGATTTTAAATTTCTGAATTTTAAATAGTGCTAGAACGTCTGATGTGATTCCCAGTTTCGTGAGCTAGATGCTTGACTATGATTTTGCTGCCGTGCCTCGAAAGAAATCTGAGCCTCTTTTTTTTCTATGCGTTTTACGGTGATTTTCAGATTTATACGGCGCGTTTTTGAGAGATCGCATAGGAACGTTGCTTGTTCTCAATGCCTTTTATGGTGTTTATATCGAGATTTTTAAAAATCTGTAAAAAAAAAGTTGACTATCAAAAATTAGGCTTCTAGAGACTGTTGGAAATTTAGTCTTCCGTTCAGATCCAAAACCGAGTCTCTAGCCCCCTTTTTTTTTTTGGAGGAGGAGATAGCTTTTTCGTACATTCTTCTTTTTACCCAGATTTTAGAGGTATTTTTTACAACAAATATTTGAAAGTCTATCAAATGTTTCGAATTTTTGAAAGTTTTGACACCATCTCTGATTCAATTCCAACGTAAATAAATAAATAAAAAACAGTTTCTAGGCCGAGTAGAGGCTTTGGAATAATCGGAACATACATACATAGTACATATACATACATACATACGCGGGCACGTTTTAATAGTATAGATAATAGTAAATAATGAATATGTACTTTGTGATATTTTGTATATTTACAGGGTACCCATGATTCTCAAGAAAACCTTATTTTTAAATACTTAAACACAGGGGTCAACGTCTTCCTATACGTCCTTTATATTTTTTAAATCGAGAAAAATGTCCTACATTGCCCTATATTTCTGTGTAGTTTTCACCTATAATATTTTTCTTTGTATGTTTACATTATTTTCATCTTGAACTTTTCGCCACATACAGAAAAATCGTCACTTCAAATGGCACGTAGCGTATGAAATCATAATAATGAAAGTAATGGGCTGGTTATTTTTTCATTTGATTATAAATATTTGGGGTCTATAAAGTACACAAGTGCCTATTTTTCTATTGTCCCATAGAGAAAATGCGATTGAAAAAATAATATATTTGTGCATAAAGTTTATATATACCAATAATATTGTAAAAATATATTTTACATAAAAAATGATTTGGTTTAATCTAAAGATGAATTATATGAGAATTGATAAAAATCTCTCGAAAGCTGCTCTAGTAAAAGCTGCAGCTAATTGAAATAAAATGGATCATTCACGGATCAGAATTTTTTTTTTTTTTTTTTTAATGGCCAGGCACTTGACTTTCGTCATTCGCCTTTCGTCAGCGGCCAGAACTTGAACCATTTAGCCGTCCTAAGACGTTGCCCCAGGCGCACCAGAGGGGGGCGGAACACACTACGCCCACAACACAAACATCCATGCCTTACGTGAGATTCGAACCCACAACGCGGCGGTCGAGCGATTTCTGTGGAAATGCTCGCCTTGACCACTCGACCACTGCGTCGGCTCAGAATATTAATAGACGTTATAGACGTCTATTATATTATAGCCATAAATATGTTCATTAATAATTGCAATTTAGCTGTTTTCTAAGCATTAATTTGAGACAAAACCGATAATTTTAAATCTTAAACCAATTAAATCTTAAATTTATTAAATGATTTTATCAATTATTATTTTTTATATTTAAACAAGTTTTTCTATAAAATTTTCTGGAGTATAAGGAATATAATTGGCCTAAATACTGTATGGTAATATTTTTAATGATATAATATTTAATGCTAGAAAATGTAACCACCGTTGTCGTCCGGGAGTCATGACGCAACGTGCCCACGCAACAGTTTATTTATTTATTTTTTGTTATAAGTGTGCGTATTGATAAAACATTCTTTGGTTTTCGAGAATACGCAGTAAATTTCGGTGAACCAAAATTTTAGGAACTCTTTAATAATAAGGCTGTTTATGACAACCACAAAGACAACAACAACAAAAAAAATCTCACCGAGGCGCATGGCCCGGGGTTTTACGGACAAAGCCAACGCCATCGCCAACTCACCAAAAGAGCGATCATGGTCCATGCCAGACAACTCTGTCATGTTGGCGCAAGGTCTATTGAAAGGATGAATGACGATATGCCAAATATCCTGCAAAAAAAAAAACCCCGCAAGGCGTCTTTTTCATTTACATCAGGATTGAAATGAATGTCATGTTGAGGCTCAATATCTGCAGTGATGTTGACTGCATCGTCCTTTTCTTCTAATTTGAAAAATAAAGTCGCAGTTAGTGTTTGATCTTGGTCATTTTCCACATTTGTATTTGTTGGCATACGAAGCTTAGACCCAAGCAATGAGGTTTTAAGTCGGGATTTGAAATCAGTAGCAAGAGGATGGTTATAAAATCGTCCAGGACCTCTAATTTGGGAAAATGTATTTTCTAAAGCATCTTGATTGACTCTACTTGTCATTATGTATTTAATATTATTTTCTTTCATGTCATCATAAAATCCTTTTAAGCTTGCTATTGAAACAAGAATGCCTTTTTGGAAAGGCAGTATTGAAGTTTTGGAAATGACTCTGAGTTCCGTAATATCCGCTTGCATTTGACTCAGAATTTGCATTTGGTCATTTATATTATTTCCAAAAGCTGAGCGCTTTTATTTATTTTCATCATTAGGAACGCGAGAGTTAAAAACATCGACACATTTTCCCATGCTTCGGAAAGGTCCGGCTAGGGACCAGTGACGTCAGTAATTCCAAGAACTCTGGACAGGAGTAGGTTGCCAGAAACGAATGGCCTACCTCTCTTACTTCCATTTACCTTGATGTTGACGTACTTCTGAAATGGAACTGTAGTCAGTTTTTACTTGGATTCTAACCACTTAACACGTATCATGTCTGTTCAGTGTACAGAAGTGTAAAGACATATTTGTAATTAGAATGGTTCATGTATCATAGAATAGCATTAATTAGTTTAGTTGTGAATATTAAAATATAATTTAAAGCTTTACTAATTGCTTCTTGAACTTAATTTGAGTTTAATCGATTCTTTGTTTTTAGCCAGGCGGATGGATTTAATGGATGCAAAATAATCGGCGGAATTTTAATAGTTTGATTCATGAGTTAGATCGCTATACAGGGCCCTTAAGTACCTGTGTATCAAATTTCGTGGCTGTACGACTCTTAGATTTCACGCTAAAGACTGCACATACACACACAAACATCTTTTATTTTGAATAGCCATATTCAAACCCATTAATAGACATATGTAAGATTTTTAACATTTTCTTTTCTTATAGCCAGGCATTTCAATTTTTAACCATATAGGACTTTGAAAGTAACAATTTTATCCGCTCTGAGATTTTTGCATTATATAGAAATGAAGCTAAATATTGGACTATTTTCACTTTCCCTGCAATACATAGTAATGCATAGGGAAAGTATTGTACTTATACCAAAAATCGCAACTCTAGTTTCGACGGATCTACACGATTCGAGACCTCTAGAGCACGAAATTTTTCTTTAGCGTGAAGTCTGTGTGTGTGCGTCTCTTTCTGTGCAATGTATGTATCCACTCTAACTGAAAAACTAATTGGACAAATTTCATAAAATTTGGTAGGTAAAGTCACTTGTGGGCTATCCTGGTGCTGATTAGATTTTGGTACGATTCGGGATATAAGAACCCGTCTTGTTTTGCGAAATGGCATGAATCCATTCTAGTTAAAAAATGAATTTACCAAATTTTGCAAAGTTTGGCAAATAAGTCACTTGAAGGCTACCTTGGTGCGGATTAGATTTTTGGTACGATTCCGGAAAACAGAACCTGTTATTTTTTGCAAAACGACCCGCATAAATCATGAAAATATAATATTAAGGATTACGTATTCTCAAATGTAATCAATTAAATGCTTGTTTTATACGTAATTTTTAACGTTGTAAAAGAATAAGATCAACCCCATTATCGTAGGTCTAGTTGTTCTCGAGTTATTTTAGTTTCTTCATCATTTTTGCTATGCCGCCTTTGAATGTACACTCAGTTATCAAATGAAAACGAAAATTGAAATAAAAGTGCAAATTCAGTGTCATTTAAAATAATTATGGCTGTTATTTTGTGCAATTAAACTCAATGTAATGAGTTATTGACGAAATAAAGAGAACGTGAATATGGGTCTGTAGGGAAAGTTATGTGCTGGCCACATCAGATTTTTACTTTCCCTGCAATACATGGTAATGTATAAGGAAAGTATTGAAATCATGTCGAAATTTGCAACTCGGGTTTTCGGCAGATCTATACGTTTCGGGACCTCTAGAACACGAAAAAACTATTTTTAGCGTGACGTCTGTGTGCGTGTCTGTCTGTGCAGATTTTGTACTCACTCTAGCTGAAAAACTAATTAATCGAATATTATAAACTAATTGACCTAACCTAATAAACGAATTTTAAAAACTAACTGGCAGAATTTAATTGAATTTGCTAAGTAGGCCCCTTGTGGGTAACCCTGGTGCTGATTAAATTTTGTTACGATTCGGGATAAAAGAACCTTCCTTTTTTTACGAAATGGTCCGCAAAAATGTTCTTCATCCACTCTTGTTGAAAAACTAATTTACCCAATTTCACAAAATTTGGTAGATAAGTAAGTCACTTGTGGGTTACCCTGGTGCTGATTAGATTTTACCACGATTCGGAAATAAAGAACCTGCCTTTTTTTGCAAAATGGCCAGCAAAAATAGTCAAAATACAAAATAAAAGACTACATAATCTCAAATATATCAATTAAATGCTTGTTTTGCACGTAATTTTTGACAATGAAAAGAATAAGACTAACCCCATTACTCTAGGACTAGCCGTTCTCGAGATATGTATTTTAGTTTTTCGCTACGCCACCTTTAAATATAAGTCTTGTTACCAAATGAAAACGAAAATTGAATTAAAAGTGCAAAATCAGTGTAATTTGAAATAATTACAGGTGTTATTTTGTGCAATTAAACTCAGTTTAGTGAACTGTCGAAGAAAAAAAAGAGAACATGAATAATGAGTCTTCAGGGAAAGTCATATGCTGCTCACATCAGATTTTATTGACTGTCTTACAACAATGGTTATTATAATACCCCCTTTTACGTTGTTACGTGTTAATTTCTGTTTTATTAATATAGACTACTGCTACATGTGTTGGGAGTGAAGATCTACCCAGTATTGGCTGTAAAAGGCCGATTTGATCACATTAAAAAGGTTTAAAATTCAATTTCTAAGTATCTAACTAAAAATTTGGAAAAAGGCCTTCGAAGTTCATTAGTTCAGACATAGATGCCATTGTGTGAAAAAACATCATACCTGTGCGGTAGATTACACGCAGTATCGCGGACAGACGAACAAACTGATAAGTTCTCCCTTTTATTAATATAGATAATAGTATTTCTAATTTTTATTATAGAAAAAGGAATAAACTTTTCGAAAGTCTGTGGACGCGGCTTCTTAATAGAACGCCAATGTCAATTTATATTTCAGTAGAAGATAGAGCAATTCTACCAGGAGTAGTAAAGAAAGTCCGGTTCTGCAACAGCCGCGGTATGAGGAAGGTTCTCTAATTATGGAGGAGGCGAAAAAGGTTACCTCCTTCTTGAGGAGATTTCGTGAGTGATAAAGACTTTGAAATGTTAAGCGAACACTTTTCTTGCGGTGGCAATACAAAACATGTTTTTGCGGTGGCAACGCAAAGTCTTTTTGCAGTGACAAAACAAAACATTTTTGTGGTGGCAACACACATATCTTTTGCGGTGGCAACACTAAACTTTTTGTGGATGGCAGTGAAGTAATAATGTAATCAGTCATGAGGTTTAGCTGATAAGAACTTAGGAATTTTAGGTGGTGATAAACTTTTTAGGTGGCAACGCTAAACTATTTTGTTGGCAACTAAGTACGCTTAGTGATTCATGAGATCCTACTATACTTATTGATCTATGTCTACTGGTTCATGCGAACGATATCTGGAATTGGAGCGAACACTAGAGCCACACGGTGGTCATTTTGTGAAGTAGGAGAAATGTTTTGCAGTTACAATAATGTATGCTTAGAATAGACTGATTCATGTGGTGGATATTTTGTAAGGGAACGAATGGTGGCACTTTTCAGCATCCATTTCGAGAACTAGAGTAAATTTATAAAGAGGTTTTAACCTCAGAAATATTTTACAAGATATTTTTACGTTTTAATTATAGTTTAGAGTTTGATAACCATATTTTTAAAGATATTGATAATTTTTAATGAATGGAGATATAATTTTTAAATAAATGGAGATAAAGATTTTGTAACAAACTGATGTAGGTAAAAGTGTAAGCGAATGTTATATTTAATTTTAGTGTATATAATTGATACTATGTTTGGGATTCGAACTGGCAAAATAGAGCTCCCGGGTTAGTTGATCAGATGAGAGTACTCATGCGCAAGAGCAGTTCTGATGAATTTGTGCAATTATTTGTTTCAGTTTAAATAAGAACGTTTAATTGATTGCATGTATTTAATAAGTGCTCAAAGATGGCTAAACGCGTTACGTTTTCTGAAGTTTTATACATGGTTTACATTTTGAATGAGGAAGAACGTAAAGGTTATTGGGAGACTGATGCATTACATTTTAGAAATCGTATCTTAAGATTTGAACAGATGTTTAAAAGTGCTTATATATATATATATATATATATATATATATATATATATATATTATATATATATATATATATATATATATATATATATATATATATATATAAAACCAGGAATTTAAGAAATAACTTATTATTAACGATAATATCGTGAGAGGAGGTTATAGTTAGGAGTGTGTATTTATTTATAATGCTTGTAGTGTACATTTTATCTGAAGTTATAATGGGTGTGACTTTACCAAGAGACTTTGTATAACGAGTTAGTAATTCTGCGAGTAATTTTACGAATTTTTCTATTACGAAATGATGTATTCAACTTAATAAAATCCTCACTATCCTGTTAATTTTTGTGGTGTTGATGCATTATATCGTGCTGTACAAAGAAAAGCAGGAAGGATATAAAGTCATGGTTTAACCCTTTTGCGACGGCGGCATTCCGGAACTGCCGCGGCCCAAAGGACGGAGCGCTTCGCTTTCGAACTGTTCCCAGGAGACGGCAATTTTTTTGCGCAAGTCCTAATTCTCGAAAAAAATTCACTAAAAAAAACCTATTCAACACAGAAATCTACTTTTTTCAGGAATAAAAGAAATATTTATTTTCTATTTGATGTATATTTTTCATACAAATCTGAATACAAAATACTCGTTAGTTGCTCCCATTCTTTTATCCGAAATAAACGAATAATTTCACTACCTCTAACCCCCCCCCCCCCCCCCCAAAAAAAAAAAAAAAAAAAAAAATACTCTCTTTTATTCCTATGATTCACCAACGAAATCATAAAGCTGAAATCAAAACAAAACCCGAAACTCAATTATAAAATTGTTGATGCTGCGAGAATTGCTCTGTCTGTTTATATTACAAAATCATGTTTCACCATTCCAAATGGAGAAATAATTCATTGGATCCTCCATATGCCAAGGTCAAATATCTGCAAAATACATTGAAGTTATTTCCACGGGTATTTAACGCCATCTAGTAGACAAATTAAAACGTTCTATGTGAAAACATGCATACGGGGCACTCGCCGTTTAGGGTAAAGTTTTCTCCGCCACGAGAGCGTGGCGCCCGTCCTTGAATGCAAGTTTTCTTCGCCACGAGAGCGTGGCGCCCGTCCTTGAATGCAAGTTTTCTCCGCCACGAGAGCGTGGCGCCCGTCCTTGAATGCAAGTTTGCAGCCGCCACGCAGGCATGGCAACCGTCACGAAAGGGATAGAAATGTTGATGCATAGCTTTATATAAGGCGGTTCAGCGAAAATGTTTAACGAACCGCATGATTGTGTCTTTATGGATCAGCAATGGCAAGCTGATTTAGTTGACAGGACTACATTGAGTTATTATAATGATCAATTTCAATACATTTTAATCTGCATAGATATTTTATACAAATATGCCTAGGTGATACCTCTAAATCAGAAACGTCGATTAGACATTCTTGAAGCTTTTAAAACGATATTTACAGAATGGGGAAGTGAAGACATGAAGCACTTTTGCTGAACCTTCTCCAAAGTAGTAGTAGTAGGATGGAATTCGAGGTGATAAGACACTGCAGGGAAAGAGCCATGCTTGTGGGAGAGGAAGGATTCAGAGGACATAATGGACTTGGAAAATTTTCACGCGATTAAAGAAACAGGCATTCTTCATCAGTTTTTCTCCTCCTCAGAGGTGACATACTGTTGCACCTCCGTCTTCTGCCGCAGAATGCCTGTTCCTTTAATTGTGTGAAATATTTTCAAGTCCATTATCTCATCTGAATTTCTTTCCCACAGGAATGATTCATTCCCCTCTATTTTATCCCATCTTCCTCCTCCTCTGAGAGGAGGTGCATCAGAGTTGCTACAATGCTGCACCTCATCCAAGTGCCCCTGAACGCCTGTTCCTTTATTGCTTTTGTCTATAATTCAAAATCGATTACTATTTTTTAATTTTCAAATGATTTGTGGACATATCCATATATTTAGCTGCCATTTAAAGGGGAGAATATGGATTCTAGAACAAAAAATTGTTTATTATCAAGTATTTTTTAATCCAAGTATAAGCGTTTTCAAATTTAGGTACATACCAGCCTACTTACTACTTACATGGTTTGGAGATTTCAATAATATAGTTAAAGAAAGTAAGAAGCTAATAAATTTGAATCTTTAGATAAAGTCCTGTACTACTCACTTTAGCAGATTTTTTAAAAGCATTTTTCACCCTGAATAATTTTGAAAACTCCCTTTTTTTTCATATTTATTTTGCTGACCTATACAAAATATATACATGTGGGAATAACATTGATAAGATAACACAAATAGTTGAGTCCGAAATCTTTTCTTTAAGTTGATGTCATTCACAAAATTTGCATTTAATGCTAAAATACAGTTTACAGTTCTGAGTTCACTTTATGTGCGTGTTAAATGTTTTATGAAACACTTACTCGCTGTTATTTACATTTTAAAAGCTTCGGAATGAATCTGAAATTAAGTTTCTGGCCTCGGGTGGCAAACACAATACAACTCAACTCGCATCTAATAAGATGGTGACAAAAGGGAAAAGTAAACGAAACACCGAAATTTACTTTCCTCTATCTAGTACTGGCAATTCAATTACTCGTAACAAAGTTTGGCGTTGTTCATTTCGGAGAAAGAATCGAATGTTTCTTCTATTTTTGTTAATAGAATTCTAAGATAAAATATAATTCAAACGACGATATATATCGGAAATAATAATATATTTCTAGATACTTTTTGGGCATCGTATAAATGGAATGAAACATACTTTGTATCTGTAATGATTTTTATCTGATCTGGCTTTCTGTGCTATAATATGGTGAAATTTGATAAATGTTTTTTTCTTATATACTTGCAGAACCCGCCAATAGGGGAAGTTTTCAAATATACGATTTCGTTTTCATTGCAGATAACAAAATTCATGAACCGGTTTGTACATTTTATGTGCTTGTCAGTATGGCATAGCCTATACTTGATTAGTTATTGCCACAAAGATTTGAGTCATGCTGACAAACAAGTAGATCAAGTTGAATATAAGGTTGTAATAATACTGATATACCGGTTTTTAATTATGTCCAGGTATATTTCGCCAGCCCTATTTAGCCACACCAGCAAGAGCAAGAAAAGCTTTTGTAGACAGAGAACACCACGCATGATACAGGAAGTAAGGCGTTGTGAAACTGAGGGAGAAATTATAAGTAAAAATCATAGAGAACCATGTTCCTCCTTGGTTTTAATTTTTATCACTTTTTTGAAAGGGGTGGAGTTTTTGACATATTTCACTCTCCCCTTCCCTCTTTCCTTCACAAGATGCACAGAATTGATAAAACAATGTACCATTTACATTACTTAAGAACCTACATCTTTGTATTTATTATTTAAACTAAGAACGTTCTTAAAGTTTAATCTATTTTTTTTATCTTTTTTACTATACTCAGAAAAAAAAAAGATAAAAGAAAAAACTTCTTTTTGCTGTAAAATAACTACAGATATATTCTACTGTTACTAGAAAATGTCTTTTTAATCACCTTGTGTACTTTCTGGTTATTTTTCCGTCGAAAATCTCTCCCGATTTCTTTATTTGTTTATCGAACTTTTTTTTTAAACATCTCCACCTTTTCGCTGTTTTCGCGCCACAGGGTGAAACATCATCATGACAGAACGAGGGACGAAAAAAAGTTAAAGTCGGTTTTTAATTTTGTTTCAAGAGTTAATAAAAATGGTAGAAGCTCATTTTGAGAGCCGGTTAAAAGAATTTTAAGAGAGAAAGGGGAAATAAGTTCGTCGTTAGAGCATTGAAAAGCAATTTGCAATAGTTGTTATTGCGTAGAGGTAGTAAAAAAGTTGAGTTGTGTAGTTGGAAGTTATCCAATTTAAAATTTAAAGTAACACTTGCAGATTATGTCTTTTGCTAGATCCAATTTTAACGAAATTTTATTTTCCCCAAAACTTGAAGTAGAAAGTATTATGATGGGGTTTAATAACCGATTTCCTAGGGACTTCAATCCATTTATGTCCTTCAGGTAATCTTCAGTACGAATTTACCATTTACGAATTGTCTGGAACGAATTATCCGGTAGTGCCTAAATGAACATCCGCTACTTCAATAATTCGGATACGTATATAAGATATAGTATATAGATATATTATATATAGTTATTTTTATTTAAAATATTTTAATTAAAAAACATTATTTATAGTATAGTAGCAATACTGTAGATCTCAAAATATTATGTTTTATTTTTATATAAAATATCTTAATTAAAAAAAGAAAAATCATTTATAGGATGCGCCATTCTCCAGTGCGCCAGACTCAAGTTATTGTAATTTTTTCTTGTAATGGCAAGTTTCTTGCTGCCAATGTATAGATATTGGCTATCCCATCCTAGGCTCCTTATCAAGGATTTCTATTCCATGCTGACGACTTCATAATAAAAGCGCAAAACCTGCCCATGAATGCCGTTTACTACATCGGTAATAATTAGTTTTATAAATATTTTTATGCAGAAATAACCTCCCTTGCTTGGGAGTTATCATCAGCAGTTCTAGCGATTTTAGAAATTTTACTATGTCTTGGGCACATTTGACTGATTGATATGTTTTCGAAGCAACTATTGCTCCAACATAAATATATGGGTTATTTTCTGTAAACGGGAGTTTTACGTGTCCCAGGTGTTTTAATAAAAGTTTCCATGACTTGGGACTGAATTTGGACACTGATCAGTTTTATTGCATTGAAGTTCATATTTGTCACACATTAGCTGAGAAAACAATTTATATTTTTAATATTTAAAAATTTAGTTTTTTTATTAATTGTAATTCCCCCGTGTGTCCCAACATCCAAATAATAAAATCACAACTTTATTTACAAACCTTCATTCTCTAGTTTTCTTTTAATTTGATGTTTTATATTAAATTAGACAACTTAAAATACAGAGAGTAATAAAAAATCCACTATGCTTTAGAGCAATATTTGAAATTGATTTTTTACAACTGTCCTCTAGCTTTTTTGGCATTCACCTGTCTTACATCTCTTTCTGTATATAGACAGAAAGAGACATTTTAACACCTCTTTCTGTACATAGATGACAACAAAATATAATTAAAGTATTATTCTTTTTTACTAAAGTCGATATTCACCATTTCAAGAGTTTGACCATGTTCTAGCTATCATTCTGTGCAGGGAAATATTATAAAACTGAAAGATTTTGGGTAAGTATTTTTATTCCTTGTCATTCATCTGTTTTTAATTATTCTCAGAATAAAAAAGTAAATAATGTTTTTTAACATATATGTGTGCCTAGTTAGTGTAGGAATGAATATTAAGTTAGGCTTTAATGCCAATAAAGCTCATATACTCAGAAAGTAAAGTTACACGATTTGTCATTCCCCTGTCTTCGTGGTAAACAAGGAAATGACATTAAAACAGGTGAATTACATTTAAACTAGTTTTTTCCTTTTGAGATAAAACAAATAAGAAGTTAGTTCGAAATATAATATTGCAATTAAAGAAAAACAAATTTTTTATTTTTCTAATGATATATATATATATATATATATATATACTCTTACATTACCTTTACCTTCAGTTTACAAGCAATTTTCTTTGGTATTTCTCGGGTATATATATATTACAAGTAATCATAAAAATCTTCAATTATATATATATATATATATATACATGCATATATATATATAAATATATATATATATATATACATATATATATATATATATATATACATATATATATATATATATATATACATATATATATATATATATATACATACATATATATATATATATATATACATATATATATATATATATACATACATATATATATATATATATATATATATATACATACATATATATATATATATATATATATATACATACATATATATATATATATATATATATGTATATATATATATATACATATATGTATATATATATATGTATATATATATATATACATATATATATATATGTATATATATATACATATATGTATATATATATATATATATATATATATACATATATATATATATATACATATATGTATATATATATATATATATAATATTAAAACACCGTGAAATACTACATTACAAAATCATCTGAAATCACACTTAAAAGGCGCAAAGCTGCACTAAAAAGAGGATTAAAATATTTTCAAAAAGAAAAGAGATATGGATGGAAACAATATACCAAAAGACCGGGGTGGGGGGGTCACAACTCCCCCCGGCCATCTTTTGGTATATTGTTTCCATCCATACCTCTTTTCTTTTTGAAAATATATATATATATATATATATATATACTAATAAAGCAGTTGCGAAAAAAAGTGTCATTCCCCTGTTATGCCGTATGTACTTGTCTTGAAAATAAAAATTTGCATTTTCTATTTAATTTCTCCAAAATGATCACTGCGACTGTTTTTTTTTAGTGTAAAAAAAAATCATCCATGTTAAAATACAATGCAGAACACAGGTTGAAAAATAGAAAAAAGAGATATATTGTAACAAGAAAGTTGAAAAAGTCCGTTTAGAGAAAATGGCCCATATAAGTGTCTCTAATGTAAATATCCCCTGTAATTTTACATGTTAAGGAACTATAGATATGGTGCTGCAATCTGGCGGTCATATTGATAAATTAAGTTTGAGAAACTTCATTTTTATTAAAACTTATATGTGGTGCTGCTATCTAGTGGCCGTATTGAGAAATTAAGTTTGAGGAACTCAATTTATTTAAACTTATATTTGGTGCTGCCATCTAGTGGCGATATTGACAAATTAAGTTTAAGAAAGTTTATTTTTATTCAAGCTTATCTGTGGTGCTGCCATCTAACGGCCATATTGACAAATTAAGTTTAAGGAACGTCAATTTATTTAAACTTATATGTGGTGCTGCCATCTAGTGGCGATATTGACAAATTAAGTTTAAGAAATTTTATTTTCATTCAAGTTTATCTGTGGTGCTGCCGTCTAGCGGCCATATTGGCAAATTAAATTTAAAAAACTTTATTCTTATTCAAGCTTATATGTGGTGCTGCCATCTGGCGAGAAGACTGGGAAATGAAATTAAAAGTTGAAAACAGTTCCAGGAAATAAACCTAAATAAATAAATTACATATAAAAATTAATTATATATCGATTAATTGATATTCATATAAATTATATAAATTATGGAAATGATTTAAAAATAAGTATGATATAGTAGAAAATTGGGACTTAGCTTAGAGCAAGCAATATATGCTGGGTGATTATAAATAATATTTTTTCAGTGACTTCTATAATGCATTTGTATGTAGTAGTTAAAGTATGTAAACTTCCAAAACAACTTCCGAAAAATGCGGTTTAAAAAAATCACTGGGACTGAAAGGTAGACGTATAAAAACTGCATGATCTCCAAGAACACAATTTTAAGGAAAATGAATCAGAAATTTAAATCCTGATTAATAAAATGTATTGTGTTTATGAGATCATTCATCAAGCAGCGATAAAATTGCTATTGTTTTCATAGAACACAACTGTGTTTTCATAGATTCACAAGAAAATTCACTTAACATCAAGCCATTGTACTTTGTGATATACTAAGATCCATGAACTAAAAATAATATGCAGAGTTCAGTAGATACGGTAAATGAAAAATATGGAGCTGAATTTGTTTAGAGTTATATTAATTACTCGATGATATCAACAAATCCGACATACGATTATATCAACAAATTATATACTAAACTATCCTTAAAATTTATATCCAGATGAGCAATACATAAAATCTTGATGAAAATTTTCAAACATTTGGGAAAGATGGAAAAATCAGGTATTTTATGTTTTTTATACATAAGTTTATAACATGAAAGCACGCCATATCATTATTATTATTGATAAGATTCAGCAAAACACCGCTAGAAAACGTAGTTGGAGCTGCTGAATTTTCATTCGTGGAAAATTTTTTGACGTCATCTGGGAATTTGGCCTTTTTTTCGCTCGTGGATTTGGGCGATACTATTTGAAATGCAGACTACTGGCGCTTTGAGAACAAAATTAATTTTTTTGAGTTATTTCATACTTGCAGGCATTGCTCAAAAATGTGTTCCGAGACGCTCAATGCGTGCTAATCTGAAAATTAGGTACATCAAAATCTTAATGTTAGATTTTTAACTCAAATGCAATACTTTTCTTTTGTATATAGTGAAATGTGTTGAAGACCCAGACCGTCCGACTCGTCCAAAGGACTAGGAGCAACTATTTGGACGGCCGGATAGTGAAATGTGTGAAAAGTATAACCAACGGACGATTTTTATTATTTAAATACTTACATTATGGTTTTATACAGAGTTATAAGAAATAATTAAACCTTTTTTTTTTATATAGAATAAGAACAGTTGACTTAAGACTAATCTACTTTTTATTCAGCGTTTAAAGCCTTTGGGGAAACAAACCCATTCCTTTCAGTAAATTTTTTTTCGGTGATGTAGCTAGTTTTATTCTACTTTTACTAGAAAATGTCTTTTTAATTACTCCTCTGCTATTTCCTAAGTTATACATTTCTTTAGAATTTTCCCACCAAATATTTTTTTTTTAATTTTGTATTTCATTATTTGTGTATTTAATTTTGTTTGAAGCATCTCCACCTTTTCGTTGTCGTCATACCACAGGGTCTTTATATATCATGAGGAAAAAAAGTAGAAGTGGAAGTTACTTTTTCATTTTGTTTCCAGAGTTAATATTTATCGTGAAATCTCATGTTGAGAGCTGGTAAAGTGGAATTTAACAAGGAATTTTTTATAAGAGTTAGCTTTGGCGGTTGTTCACTGTGATATTAATTTGTCATGGCTGCAATGTATAGGGTAAGTAAAATATTTGAGCCCAGTTTAAAAAGAGTTCTAGGATTTAAAAATTTAAAAAGAAAATTGTTATGAATGGGGCTATGTATTTTGGCACACAAACATCGGTCCGTTCATAAAACTTTTATGCTATTTATTAAATTTCTCAATTTTGTAGAAAATACTTTCTTATCTTAATAATAAGCTGGCATATTTCCGACTATATAAAAAGACTAAAGATGTCCAGCCAGATTGAAGGTTGGGGCTTTGATTACAAAATCAACCTCTTCATAAAAAGTCGCTTTTTGTAGAGGCATATTTTAGAATCTTCTTGCAATATATACATTTCACTCTATGTCTAAAACATTTTGCGTTCCATCCTGCAATGGCACACACACACACACACACATACACACTACCAAAGCCGTAATTGACAGCGTAATTGAGATGGAAACACACTTTTTAAAAATAGCAGCGTTTCGCACAATCTCTGATATCTCTGTGATGGGTTTTTATGCTGTAAATAAAGACGCTACGTTTTTATGTTATAAAGAAAATATTTTAAGATGATCCTGCTACCAGACATTAAAAATTTATAACAGCTTTACAACAACTTAACACGGGGCGGGTTAATCCAGCGGTTAAAGCACGGGGATTGTTATCGCAGGACTTGAGTTCGATTCCCCGCTCTGCCCAAACTATCCCCGTGTACGAGCACATTAAATCTGTAGGTCCGAAAGTTCTCTCGAGACAAGATGTCCGATGCTAAAGCACTTTGTTGCTTAATAATTTTATGCAACTCGAGCAATTATTTTTGAGTCATCTTGACACCCCCAACCCCCGTCCACACACACATACGCTTCCTCCATATGCAAACACACAAATGGGTATTTTCTCAAAAGTCTTCGAAATGGGTTCAGTAGGTTTTGAAAGGGATTTATCTGTCAAAATCTCGAATTCGAAAACTTTCGGGAAAAGAATATTTTCTCTATATAAAGGTTTCCCATTCATTTTTATATTAGATCTACTTTTTCAGTAAAAATCCATCTTGGATTCATTTTCTCAAAGATAAATTTTCTACAAAAATCTAATATAAAACAATACTGACACACTATCTAAGCATCCGGCCACACAAGCAGCAACTATAAGCCTTCGGATTGGTCGTGTGGTCTGGGCTTTCTACACTATCTAAGCATGAAATTAAGGACATGAATCATAAATAAAAAGGTCATTTAATCAAATAAAAACCATCCTATAAGACGTACAAATATTAAAAGGCTAGAGCGCTTTGGGGTATCACCATACTCTTCATCAGTGGCTATATAAAAAATTACCGTGGAAACAAGCTTATATATAAACCAAATCTGCAGACAAAATTTGCACAAATCATCTACGGCACAATGATAAACAAGCTATAAAGATTAAACAATTACAAAATTACAATAAAAAGTTGTTTTGTTATAATTTTGTAATTGTTTAATCTTTAATAGCTTGTTTATAATATCATTTAATTATCATTATTACGGCATATAAGTCATTTTTACGACAGTTGTCGTGCTAACGGACAGATAGACAGACAGACAGACAGAATGAACAAAGTCATAAACACTTTTCAACTATGTTGTAAAGTGTTAAAAAGTCATAAACGCATTTCAACTATGTTGTAAAGTGTTAAAAAGAAAGAAAAGAAAACACTTTCCATCGTAGTAATATTATTTAAGGGGACAGTGGACGTTGAATCCAACTTTCTAATTTTTGATCAAATGAATATAATATAATTTTATGTATATATCCTATATATCTCTAATCTATCATTGGTATTTCATATAATATTATTATTATATATATTTACATATATATACAATAGACATGTATATATATATGTCAAATTTATCATGCATTTACCAAATATAATAAAAAAAATGTTGATACATTTTAATTTTTTAAGGTAAAATGTAAATAAATAAATAAATAAATTTTAATAAAATTTTAAAATCCTAATTTCACTCTAAAGTTATTTTTATAGATTAATAAGAACAAATTCGTGCATTTGTTCTTATTAATTCGTGCATCCATCTTCAGGTTATTTAAAAAAATATATATTCCTAAATTGTAAAGTGGATTTTCATCACAATTATTCGTATGGCGAAGCTTTACTATACATTTATGTCGCTTAAATTATTCGAATTCAAAAATACATGCATAATTTTGTTAAAATATATATGTAGAATAAGTGCAACAAATTTCATGTAATTGGATCAAAAACACATGGAACATTTTAAAGCTATAAAAATTTCATTCTGAGAAAACACATTTAACGTACACTTTTCAACATAATTTTTAGTGGATTGCAATATTTTCACTTGTCCATAAGGTATGACTCCGAGGTAATGCATGACTACGTCTCATTTTTTTATTCCTTGAGTTCATATTTTATGCCTTTTATTTTTTCCTTATTTCATTTCTTCCCTCATTCCTTCCCTCAGGGCCAGACTTTTTGCGCTGAAGAAGGAAATTCAGTTTATTTCCGAAGCGTACGTATGGGTATTTATTATGATTTGCGCTGCATTTTACGTTGTAAGCCAGTTCATTATTGATTATACGTAAAGTCACGTGCTTTATTTATATCACAGTTTTAAAAATTAAACAGAATATGTATCAAGTCGTCTGATTATTCCGCGGACAAGACAACGCTCTTTATACTGGGAAATTCCGAAATCATAAACCATAAAAAATAGTACTACTGCTAAATTATGATAATTCCCCGACGTAATTTGATAGTAGTACTACCTTTACCAAGAGTGCCTATATAAGCCAATAGTGCTAATTGTTCAGTATGAATTGTCAGCAAATCATGTTAAATTGTTCAATGTAAAATCGTTCTTCTAACTTAGTATATCAAGGGTCTAAAAATATGTATCAAGTCTTCAGCATATGTATCAAATCTCTGAACCATCCTGTGGTCGATGCTCCTTCTGCTGAGAAATTCAAAAGCCATAAAAAAAAGACAGTACTCCCAGGTAACACACATACGGTATTATAACCGTTGTTAAACCGTTTATACGTTATATTTTCGTATGTGTTATACGATAAACGGTAATACATCGGTTATAATACCGTTATGAGTAAACGGTATATAAAAATCATACGTATGAATTACCGTGTATGAACATACCGTATGTAGAAATATCGTTTTAAATACGTATGTATTACTGTTTATTATATGTTAAAATAACCGCTTTTATTACGTTAAAAATACCAATTTATCATACGTAAAAATAACCATTATCGCTCCCTTCTTTTAATTCCCCTGCTCAAATCCTCTTTCAGCTTTGTTCTCGAATCCTTTTCCCGAAGGCATTTTCATGGATTACCGTTTATCATACATTATAAATACCGTTTATCATACGTTATAAATACCGTTTATATTGCATTAAAATTACCATTTTTCATACTTAGAAATAACCATTCCACCTCCCTCCCCTTGGGGCTTCTTGCTAATCCCCTATCAGCTTTGTCCTTCAACACAGGTGGTCAGGGATCTCCCTTCCTGTTTATCTTCACCCTTCCAAGTACTAACCGCGGCCGATGCTACTTGATTTCGGTGATCGGACGTGACGTCACGCAGTTCTGGAAGCTTCCAGAACGGACTCATTTCTACCTCAGCGGACGAGGCGATAAGCTCTATGTATCTGGCAACACTGAGTGCAGTTATTATTCTTTACGTTTCCCGCCGTGTTTGTAGGTTTGTATCTTGATCTTCCTGTGTTAGGTTAACACGTTGCTTAATTTATATATTTTAACTTATTTAATTATATTTAGCTTTAACTTTTATTTTATTTTATATATCTTCCTAGTTTTATAGTATCCATATATTACTTTTAGCATTAGATATTGCTTTAAAAGCAAACGGGAAAAGTGCATGTTTTCAGTATCGTGGTATGTGCATCCATGCTCGCATTTAATACTCTCTAAGCGGAGATTAAATGAAAACGTGGTCCTAGATTGCATTTGTTGTCATGCATGCATGTTTATTTCAAATCTTGTAAAATCATAAATTATTCTTTTACATGTTTTTATGTATTTTAGACTTAAGACAGTATACTTATACTAAATGAAAGTTGCTTCATTTATAACCTATCTGTAAGTAAAAATACTTATTTAGTGTTGGTTAGTGTTTATAATAAAATAAATTTAATCTATACAATAGTAAATGAAGCAATTTTCATTTAGTGTAATTATGCATGTCTAAAACTAAAATCTATAAAAAACATGTAAAAGAATATTTTGATTTTACAGGATTTGAAATAAACATGCATGCATAACAAATGCAATATGACCACGTTTTCATTTATTCTCTGCTTAGACAGTGTTAAATATTAAAATTATTTTATTCATTTAAAGTATAAATTTTTTATAATTTATTTAATGTTATTTGCAGAAATAAAAAAGATATACTAGGAAGAAATTTTAAAATAATACGCTACTTAGAAAAAGTTAAAAAAAAGTTGATACAGGAGTGAAATGTTAAAAAACACAATACTAAATTAAAACAAATTTGATACTTTAAGAAAATAAAAAAAAATTGATACTTGGAAGAAATTTTTGGAAGAAGTAATAAAAGCCTTGAAAGAAAATAAACATGATACTTAAAAGAAATAAAAACACACATAATTCTTAGAATTCTTTTAAAAACACTATACGCAAAATTATAACGTAGTAATTATAATTTTTGCAATTTTCAGAAATTAGAATTAAAAATATACTTAAAAGATATATAATTAGTCGAAAAAATTCTAATTCATTTTATAGCAGTTTGTGTTCTGTGCATCTAGAAACATGTTCTATTTGTGCTTTGTGCCCTTACTGTGTTCACTCTTAAAAATCATTACAGTCGTATGATACCACCGTTGATTTTTTTAAAGGTAATATTTCTATTTTATGCCAATTTAAAATAGAAAATGCTTCTATTTCGTGCCATACTTGCAAAGATTTACCCCATACTTGCAAAGATATCAAGAAAGAACTTTTCTGCACCAGCTAGCAGCGTTGATAGTGAACATTTATTTTCAGAAAGAAGCAGGAAATGTTTATGAACCAAAACGTAATAGGCTGCAACCTGAAAATGCAGAACGCCTAATGTTCCTGTACCATAACTTACCTCTATTAAACTTTGATTACAAAGAATAATTAGTTTGTTTTTAAACAATATTTCATATGGTGTAAAACTTAAGAGATTAAAATACTGCAAAATTGAATATTCATCCAAGGGTCATTCCGTGTCAAATCAACCAATGATCTGAACCTTGACATCATGGAAAATGATAATTTTTGGTACAATGGTAGTACCAGTGAAGCTGACAAAAACTGTAAAATATTAGATTTTTTGGGCTCTTAGTTTTCAGTTATTGACTTTCAAAAAAGCGAAATCTGCCAAATTTGGCAAAGTTTTGAAATCTGAAGCTTTTAAACAGCTGTAGATTAAAAACTATTTGACCTAGAAATCTCAAATTGGTGTCATTTACTTTTGCTTTTAATGGGTCTGAATTTGATATATGACTATGCTATTTCAAATTTGAATTTTTTGAAAAACTTCAAAAAAATTTTTTTTTTTGATTCTCTATGCAAAATCAATGAATATTTCATTCATATAACTTTTATTCCAGACTCCAGAGCTAAATAATTTTGTGTGAAAAAAATTCAGCAATTCTTATGTAACTCACCTTACAATCGCTTGAGACATTTGCATTCTGCATAAGTTAAAAGTAGGCTTCGTTGAAGAAATAATAAAAGTTTAGGGATCATTTAAAATCACAACTATTGTAATTGCATAGCCACGGAATTTAGATTCACAGATAATACACAGATACACAGAAAATATATATATGTGTGTGTGTATGTATTCAAAGTATTGGAATCGTGCCGAAGATCGGAACTCGAATTTTCGAAAGATCTACACATTTTGGGACTTCTAGAATACGAAAAAACTATTTTTAGGAAGACGTCTGTGTGTGTAAGGGTGTATCTGTGTGTCTGTGAGGATATTACATCCACTCTATTGAAAAACGAATATACCGAATTTCATAAAATTTGGTAGGTATAATTTTTGTGGGAAATCCTGATGTTCATTAGATTATAGTACGATTCATAATAAAAGAATCGGCCTTCTTTGCGAAATGGTCGGCAGAAATTGTCTTTATCCACTCTAGCTAAAAACTAATGGAACAAATTTAGCAAAATTTGGTGTATAATATTTCAATAACCTACAATTGATTTATATACCAAATTTAACAAAATTTGGTATATAAATCATTTGTAGGTTATTCTAGTAAGATTCGGGAAAAAGGAACGGGCTATTTTTGCGAAATGGCCTGCAAAAATCGTTAAATATAAAAATAAAAGACTACGTGTGCTCAATTATAACAATTAAATTTCTATTTTATACGTGTTTTTTGACAACAAAAAGAATAAGACTAGCCCCATTACTCTAGGACTAGCCGTTCTTGAGATATTCTAGTTTTTTCGCGTTTTCGCTACGCCACCTTTGGCAATAAGTCCAGCTATCAAATGATAACCAAATTTAAGTTTAACGTGTAAATTCAATGTCATTTAAAATATTTATGGCTGTTATTTTGTGCAGATAAACTCAAATTATTATTGAAGAAATAAAGAGAACGTGAATATGAGTCTGCAGGGAAAGACATGTGCTGCCCACATCAGAATTTTTAACAATATTACAACAATGATTTATAGAAGTGAACGGGGATTATTTGCAGGCCATTTCGAAAAAAAAAGTATGACCTATGTTTAAAGATTCATCAAATTTTTGTAAAATAAAATGTTCAACAAATTTAAGCTGTGTACCAAATTTTAACTCTCTAGGACGTAGGAAAGTGCATTAAAAATGCCATCAAATAAGTATATCATGAAGAGTTATATAAAATAAAAAAAAATTTGATAAATTGTTATCTACCAAATTTATTTTAAAATGTGTAGCCTCTCTTATATACAAAATGATTAAACTCTTGGAAAGATATCTATTATATAATATATCTCTTTTTTCTTTCTGGAGGATATTCCAAAAGTCAGAATTTAATTGAATTTGTTTTTTCCCTATATTAAATAATTTTTAATTAAAAAACTACTTGATATATTTTACTGAATTTTTTTTTATATATTTTATGGGATAATGTGAATATTTCCTAAAAATTTCGAAGCAATTTGTGAATTTTAAATTTGCTTAAAAAATGTTTGAAAAATTAGGTCCCATAGGGTTCAATGTATTTCATTTTTTCAACCCGGGTTCAATAAAAAACTAATTTTGTGATATTATTTATTTATATTCCCATAGGTCCCACAGACCGTCTGAACAACATACTAAAATTTCATTTTGATAAAGTCATTTTTACGGCAGTTATCGTGCTAACAGACAGACAGACAGAATGAATAAAGTCATAAACACTTTTCAACTTTGTTGTAAAGTGTTAACAAGAAAGATCAATCATGTTTAAAGCATTGATTATGAAACACTTTCCAACTTCAATGCAATTTTATTTAAACATGTCTAAAATGCAATACATTCCTCGGTAATATTTTAAAACTTATCACAATACTTCATTAATTTATTATATTTGAAACCTTAAACCTTCATAAAAAAAAATTAACTTCATTCAAACGACGGCATTAAAGTATAAATTGCCTGGTTTAAACATCTCTAAAATGTGATACATTCCTCGGTAATAATTTTAGAATTGTCATAATACTACGATAATATATTATATTTGAAAACTTCATCGAAAACAACTGAATCCATTCAAATGACGTCATAGAAAAAATAATACGCCTGGCTCTCTCTATAAAAGCAACATTTCATTCATAAATAATTCCCCCATTCATGTCATTCATCACAATACTATAATAATTTATTTTATTTAAAAATTAAGACCATGGAGCTACAAATAATTAAACTCTATGCGTAAAACTTCATCGAAAAATATCGTCCTTCTCTTTGTAAAATCAATGAATATTTCATTCATATCAGCTAAGCAGACTCCATGGACTAAATGATTTTGTGTTAAAGAATTACAGCAATTCTAATACAACTCATTCTACATATTTTGCTGTTTACATTTTACATAGGTGAAAAATAGGCTTAGTTGTAGAAATAATCAAATTTGGGATGAGCATTTAAACATAAATATATTGTCATTGCGTTGTTTCAGTATGTAGATGTACAGAATTTAGGCAAAAATAAAGTACTTTTAGGACGGATACAACACTCAATATGAATTAAAAAGAACTTTAAAAATCATGATTTTGAGACAAGATGGATGCCATATATCATTTTGAAGTATGTCACGTGATCGTTTCATATCATGGTCACGTGATCGCTTCATATAAGAGGTGTTATTATTATTTTAATTTTTATTTAAAAAACTACTGAATATATTTCGTTGAATTTTTTTTTTATATATTTTATGGAACAATTTGAATATTGCCTAAAATTTTCGAAGCAATTTGTGAATTTTAAATCCGCTTAAAAAATGCTTGAAAAATTAGGTCCCATAGGCTCAATGTATTTCATTTTTTCAACCCGGGTTCAATCCAAAACTAATTGGGTGATATTATTCATTTATATTCCCATAGGTCCTACAGACCGTCTGAACAACATACTAAAATTTTATTTTGATTAAGTCATTTTTACGGCAGTTATTGTGCTAACGGACAGACAGACAGACAGAATGAACAAAGTCATAAACACTTTTCAACTTTGTTGTAAAGTGTTAAAAATGAAGAGAAAATGAATTTGAGTCTGCAGGGAAAGTCATGTGCTGTCCACATCAGATTTTTTGCATTTTTTGCTACGGCGGTTTTGAAAACAAGTTCAGTTACCAAATGAAAACGAATGCTGAATTAAAAGTATAAATTCTGTGCAATTGCAAATAATAATGAGTGTTATTCAGTGCAATTAAAATTAATTTAATGAATTTTTAATGAAATAAAGAGAAAATGAATAAGTCTGCAGGGAAAGTTATGTGCTGACCACATCAGATTTTTTTACTTTCCTTGAAATACATGAAAATGTGTAGGGAAAGTATTGGACTCATGCAGAAAATCGCAACTCGAATTTTCAACGGATCTACACGTTTTGGGACCTCTAGGATACGAAAAAACTATTTTTAGCGTGACGTCTGTGTGTGTGCCTGTGTACGAGTCTGTCTGTGCAATGTATGCATCCATTCTAACTCAAAAACCAATGGACCAAATTTTATAAAATTTAGAAGGTCACTCGTGTGTGACTCTGGTGCTGATTAGTTCTTGGTACGATTCGGGATAGAACAATCTGCCATTTTTTGAGAAATGGCCCGCAAAAATTGTCTTTATCCACTCTAGTTGAAAACTAATGGACCAAATTTCCCAAACTTTGTTAGATAAGTTGCTTGTGTGTTACCTTGGTGATGGTTAGATTTTGTACGATTCGAATAAAAAGATCCTTCCTTTTCTAGCGAAATGGCCGGCAGAAATTGTCAAGAAATAAAATACTATACTGCAAATGTATCAATTAAATACATGTTTTATACGAAATTTTTGACGATGAAGCGAATAAGATGAACTCCATTACTTTAAGATGGACCATTCTGGAGATATATTTAATTTTTTTAATTTAGGGGAACTAAAGATGGACCATTCTGGAGATTTATTTAATTTTTTTAATTTAGGGGAACTAAAGAAGTTTTGCACTGTAGTGGACAAACTATTTAATGAAATTTCTTAAAATTCAGTTGCCACATCCCTTGATGGTTATTCTGATACTGATTAGATTTTGGCAAGATTCGAAAAAATATAATCTACACTTTTTGCGAAATGACCCGCAAAGATCGTGAAAATGTGAAATACGCGAAATTGCTAAAATGTATTAATTAATTACTTGGTTCTTAATGCAATGTTTGACAATACAGCGAATAAGACTGGCTTCATTACTCTAGGATGAACCGTTCTCGAGATATTTTATTTTTTTGCAATTTGAAGAGCTGAAGAATTTAAAGTGCAATAAGTTGCCAAATGAAGCGAACATATATTAAAACTGCCTATTGTGTATGATATTAGAAAAGTATCTACTCAATTTAATGCATCATGAAATAAAACAAATTCTGATGTGGGCAACAAATGACTCTCCTTATATAAAGCAATGAATTTACTACTTTTACAGTAAAAAAAAAATAGGTTTTTCTTATAATAGATACTTATATTCTTTCCAAGATATTGAATTTTCGACTAGTAGTCGTCATTTTCATTGATTTAGCGTCATTTTTATCCATTTGGCGAAATTTTCGTTAATTTGGTCACATTTCAAAAAGTCACCAAATTGGCGACATTCCGCCAAATTCGTCGCCAAAATCTCGCCAAGCTTTATGGACGGAGAAATAAGTTATTCTTATAGCAGATAAATGACAATTGGCGTTCAAATACAAAAGTATTACTCAAAGTAACTTTTCTCGTGAATGGAACGAGTTAGATCCACAAAAATGATATACAAAATTTATCGCATGATATTACATATGAATAGGGAACATGTTTCTTAATAGTTAATATTTTTTTTCATTTATGGGATTTTTTTATAAATTTATTTGAAAAATGTGCAATATCTCGAGAACGGTTCATACTAGCGTTCTAAACTTTATGTCAATCGTTTTCTAAGGAAAAATTACATAAGAAATGTCTATTTGCGTAACTTTATTAAAGGTTTTGATTTTTTGATTCAAAATTTCACACCAAAATTTAGGGGGGGGGGGGGTTCTGAACATTCTATTACGTTTAAAAACAATAGGCTTCCAGTATTCACAGATTTTGATATTTTTATACCAAATTTCATTCGAATCGCTCCATTCGTTCGCGAGATATCGTCTTCAGAGACTCACTGACACACACACACAGAGACATCACCTCAAAAATGTTTGATTCGTGATCAGGGATGCTTGAAACGTGCTCTCCCGTCGAAAACTCGAATTCGAATTTTCGACCCCGTCACAATACTTTCATTATACATTATGTATATAAGGAAAGTAATAAGAAAATGAATTTGAATTTGTCTGGAAAGTCATGTGCTGCTCACATCAGATTTTTTAAATTTGTGTTAGAAACCTTTGGGAAGATAAACCTATTCTATCCAGAACATTTTTTTATTGATGCAGCTAGTTATATTCTAATTTTACTAGAAAATGCGTTTATAATTAACCTTGTGTTATTTCATAAGTATGCATTTCTTTAGAATTTTCCACTAAAATATTTTTTATTGTCTATTTAAGTTTGTTTGCAAGATCTGCAACTTTTCGTTGTCTACACCTTTTCGCTGCCATACAGTGAATCTCACAATGACAAACACGGGAGAAAAGAAAGTTGAAGTAGAAGTCACTTTTCATTTTGTTTTAATATTTATTGTGAGAACTGATAAAATGGATTTGAAGAGGGAAATGCAATTGGAGTTAACTTTGTCATCTGTATACTGAAACAGAAATTTGTCATAATTAAATGTGCATAGGATGTAAAATATTTAAGTTTATTCTTAAGTATGTCAAAACACGTCTAAAACTTATCAATATATCAAGTAAAGACTCCAAAACATATCAATATATCTAATAAAGACTACAAAATTGTAAACCGTCTCTATTCAATACACCATCAATGACGCACATGAAAAGAATTTCAAAGGTTTTTGGACATCAGAGTGTCCATCATCAGTGGCAATAATAAGGAATTGACAGGCATGAGCTTTTATATAGCCAGCAATCGTGAATATAAATTTGCATAGGCAAATAGGAAAAATCGATACTACAATTAACATATATTTCAAATAAATATACAAATTTCACGTAAAAACAATTCCATTCAATTCACTTCAAAATCCAAGTACATAAATAGATTAGGCCATTACATAAACATAACACCAGTGGTGAAACAATAGATTTCCAGAAAGTCATATAATTATGAGATTAAATCACACACACACACACATATATATATATATACTATATATATATAATATATATATATATATATATATACTGTATATATATATATGCTATATATATATATATACTATATATATATATATATATATATATATATATATATTGTCAAAAAGATATATATATATATATATATATATATATATATATCTATATATATATATATATATATATATATATATATATATATATCAATATATATATATATATATATATATATACTATATATACTATATATATATAATATATATATATATATACTGTATATATATATATGCTATATATATATATATACTATATATATATATATATACTATATATATATATATATATATATATATATATATATATATATATATATATATATATATAAAACCTTCAATTTGCAAAAACCTTCAGTTTACAAGCAATTTTCTTTGGTATTTCTCGGGTATATATATATTACAAGTAATCATAAAAATTCTTCAATTATATATATATATATATATACGTCTTTATATTTTTCTATTTTTCAAGGATTTTTATGTTCAACGAAATGTAATACACAGATATTAAACAGACTGAGTTTATTTTATTTCTTAGAAACTTTAGGTCCCATGGATGATAGTTTTTCCTATTTATTACATATCACTAGATAAATGCAACTCGTTAACTAACTTTCCAAGTTTTCAGCTTTGAAAACATGTTACCTCATAAATGAAATAAACCCTTGTATAGAAATCTAGATATTTTTTGGCAACTACGGAATTAAATTTTGAAGATAACAGAAAAGTTCTTGACCGAAGACTGCGAAGTGTTGAAGCCCTGTTTTGTTGTTTGAGTAATTTGATCTCCGTACCGTAGTTGGTGTTGGGTCAATACCGTTTTCTGAAGGAATAGAAGTCTTCGAAAGGATTTTGTTTGAAGGGTGAAGAAGATGCTTTTTACTTAAAGGGTAGCTGAACAAATGTGATAGGATGATAGGGAGAAGAAGTCACGAAAGTTTGAAATTATAGTGAAAGTGTTCGGCATCGGAATGGTCCGGATCTCAAGAGTTTCGAATTTCCAGGACATAATTTAAAAATACATAAAAATACTCACGTTTATTCACAAGCACAAAGTAAACAGGAACATTATACAATCAAACAGCACTTAAATGTTCCACTAATTTCACAGAATAAGCAATATTATTAGCAGAATATTGACTACAGTAATTTGACAAAACAGCAACTACTATTGCTACTTTTCTCAAAACATTGACAAAAATCACAGTCCAATGTAGCTCGTGTCACGTCCATTCGTTAACTCCACTGCAACGGAGGGGTGAGTCCTTTTTATAGTCTCTCCATAGAAACTTCTGGAAATCTCTATATCTCAAAGAATAATCGTTCTATTTCAAACGATTATTCTTCTCAAAGAATAATCGTTCGAAATTTCTGGATCATTCCTGAATTCGCTTAATGTCGACAAATAGGTGATAAATCGCCAAATCTGGCTACCCTGCTTCAAACTGGGAAATTACGGCAACCATGGGCTCACGTCATCGTCATGTCATACTGACGGAACATTGCGCGTTCCCAACAATATTATTAAAATACGCTTCCATGGAAATACCATAATGCAGATGATTTTTTTCTGAAACTTTATTTGAAGAAAATGATATCACATGTTGCTTAGTACATAATTAATTTAAATATGTTTATTTGGCTGACGATTTTTATGCAATTTGTCTTATTTCTATAATAAAGAAATTGATATAAAAATAAATTTAGTAAATAAATGATATAATATTTTTTATATTGTTATATTAGTTACAGCCATGGAATATAAGATTACGGTAATATTTAGAATTTGTGGTAAAATTCATGTATTTCCAAATGTGTTTAAATGATTGCAACAATGTGGTAAAAATTGGCATGGGAATAACGTTTGCTATGATTTCAGCTTTTTCATTTTGGCGTATTTTAACTAAACTTCATACTTTTGTACATTTGTTTATAAACGAGACCAGCCTGTTTTATTCTTTAGATTTTCTTGAATAGATAATTTTGTCGAATAAAAACAGGTATTCTTAAATTATTTTATTTATTATTGAATTAAATTCAACATCTTAATAGATTTTTTTGATAATATGAATAAGTTTGGAATTTTATTTATTTTAATTCAGTAGTAACTCCTAATATATCTGCTAGTCATTTGTAAAAGTGAACATTTTGATAAAATCAAGATCTAAAATAGCTCTAATTTTTGTTGTTGTCCGAAAATATTGATAATCATGGGTTAGATACATCAGATTTCTAGACTAGCACGGTTTAAAAGCTCCACAACACATGTGCAATATATTTGTAAATTTGGAATGATGTTCGTCGTTCGTCTGCGTGCACTGTGTGTCCATGAGTGGTGAACATGATCACTAAAACATGATCAACCACGATTGCCCTTACTGATATAAATCTTATGCGCTGATACATTGCATGAAATGCGCTGATACATTGCTAAAATGTTATTAATGCTCATAAGTAGAACTCGAATTATTTAAATTTTAAGATTTTAATGCCATTATTTATTATAGAAAACAAAGATAATTCTGTAACCATAATGAAGAAAATGATTTGAGCAATTAATGATGTTAATGGTACAACAAGTAAAAGCAAAACACGTAAAGTAAGTTTTAAAATGTCCCCTCGGAGTCGACCCAAGCTAACTTGGAGGAGACTAATAGAACAAGAGAGAAATGCGATGGGATGGGCGAGCTGATCAGAAGCAAGGACTGCGGCACAGGATCGACCAGGGTGCAAGCTGAAAGCCTTATGTGCCACTAGGCACGATGAGTGATGATGATGATGATGAACCTAAATATATGGAATACAACGACATAACAAATTTGGACTTTCTAGCTGCTCCGGTTCTTGAGTTATTCCCCCGATAACCGAGTTCGTTCCTATGGCGAGCCCAGGATGGCAAGGTTTAAAATTCGAAACATTAAAATACTACACCACAGAAGACTGTGATATACCAAATATGAGTTCTCTAGGTACTCGGAATTCCAGTTATTCCCGAAAAACGAGAACATTCCTATGACGGGCCCTGTACGAGCTAGCTCGATAATGTTCAAAATCCAGAAAATTAAAATATGCAACAAAAGACAGCGGCATATCACATTTCATGAAACTACGATTAAAGTAACGGTGGACGTTGAAATGAGCAAAAAGCGACTAAAAAAAGTTTTAATATATAATATAATTTTACACATTTAACATTTATTTACGGGTGGGACAGCGTCCATTCCAAACGAAGAACCGCCCCAAAAGACAGGTATTTGACATACCCTATCCCAAACAGTTCGACCCCCTTTGCAGGCATTGGCGTCCATGGAAATTGCTGACAGAAACATTGCATTTGCTGCAGCAGATGCACATTTGGGATAGGGTATATCTTTGGTATATCAAATAGGTGGTATATCAGATATATAATTTGGTATATCAGATAGGGTATATCAAATACCTGTCTTTTGGGGAGGTTCTTCGTTTGGGATGGATGCTGTGTCAAACGTAATCAAAAGGTTGAATGCATTTTTTTCGAAACGGAATTTTCAAAAGTTTTGCATTTTTAAAATGCTCCTTGCGTCTTAATTTTTGTCAGAGATGCATGAAATTTGGCAAGAAGACACCTCTCATACTTTTTAATGAAACTGGGTATGCATTTTATAATTGGACTGTATTAAGGTAATTAAAAGTGAATAAGAACCTAATTAAATGATGAAAATTAAGTTTTGATGCAGAAAAATATGTTTAAAAAATTAACTTTCTAAGGGATTTAAAAATGAATACCCAAATTTGTTCATAATGTGTTTTGAGTGATCATAATTTAAAATTAATCAAAAATGTGAACAAATGGCACGCAAGGAGCATTTTCAAATGTCCTTTAAAAAAATTAAATTAGAGAAAAGATACAAAATTATAACAAAATTGAAAAAAAATTTAATGGTATTGTATATAGTAATGTTAAGAGGAATATTTATAAAAATTTTTACGTTTCTAAGTCAATAAATAAATTAAAAAAATGTTAACGTCCACCGTCCCCTTAATGGAACCTGTTTCGTTAGGGCCTCAAATATTTGAATCACACGGACATACACCAGATCGAGTTAAAAAAATTTGATGTGGGCAGCACATGACTTTCCTTATATAATGCAATGAATTTACTACTTTTACAGTAAAAAAAAATAGATTATTCATATAGTACATATTTATATTCTTTCCAAGATATTGAATTTTCGTCAATGAGTCGTCATTTTCATTGATTTAGTATCATTTTTATCCATTTGGCGAGTTTTTCGTCAATTTAGCAACATTGAAGAAAGTCGCCAAGTTGGCGACATCCCACCAAATTCGTCTCCAAAATCTCGTCAAATAAGTTATTCTTACAGCAGATAAATGACTATTGGCGTTCAAATACAAAAGTATTACTCAAAGTATCTTTTTTCATGAATGGAACGAGCTAGATCCACGAGAAGGATATCATAAATATATCGCATGGTATTACATATGAAAAGTGAACATGTTTCTCAATAGGAAATATTTTTTTTTATTTTATATGATTTTTTGATAATTTTTTTGAAAAATGTGCAATATCTCGAGAATGGTTCATGTTAGCGTTCTAAAATTTATGTCAATCGTTTCCTATGAAAAATGACATAAGAAATGACTATTTGCGTAACTTTATTAAAGGTTTTGATTTTTTGACGATTTTTTCAAAAATTCCCTCGAAAATTTAGGGGGATTCTGAACATTGGATTGCGTATAAAAACAATAGACTTTCAGTGCTTACGGATTGTAATTTTTGTACCAAATTTCATTTGAATCGGTCCATTCTTTCGTCAGTTATCGTCTCCACAGACTCACTGACACACACACATACACACACATACACAGACATCACTTCAAAAATGTTTGATTCGTGATCAGGGATGCTTGAAACCCGCTCTCCCGAAAACTAGAATTCGAGTTTTCGATTCCGTCACAATACTTTCCTTATGCATTATTGTATATAAGGAAAGTAATAAGCGGTTGTAAAAATAGTTTTTAGTAACACAGATAAGCCGAATGTATCTATCATGAAGTTAGAAAGACTGAGATAAAACTCCTATGGATGAAACGCTTGAAAATGCCATAATGCTTTGAGAATTATATCTAGGTGTCGCTAGAGTTAGTAAAGCAGTCGCTATTATTAGTTGACACAGTATATGTTATTTTCAATTATTTTTAAATTAAGGTTACCAAATTATGAGTATAATTAACCAGTATTTCTTCATAGTTGTAGGACAGAGTATAGAATATAGGGAGATAAAAATAAATCGAAAGGTTAACATAATTTTAATATGCAGGAATATTCTTTATTGTTTCAGTTCTAATTAGAATTGCGTTAATAATTTATTTTTATGAAATTGACAATTTAAATAAATATTTTAGGCCTTTCGCCATAGCAATACAATGCAGGACTACTTATCTATCATCCAGCGCCACCTGAATTATTGTCCCAAATGATATTGGCGTTTTCTTAATATAAAGTTTTAACTCCTTTTACCTCCATGGTATCTATTGTCGTCAATAAGGTGTTGCCAACTTGAAAAAGTAAGCTTTTAAATAATTTTAACATAAAAGATTTTCGCAGAATAATTTGAGTAATATTTCAAAACAATGAATTCGTAAGAAATCTGATTAAGATACATATTTTTTCCATGTTAATGATTGTGATACAAGTAGAACTGAACTTTATGGAATATGAATGTCTGAAAAATTCGAGTGGGGATTTGAATTCCAGATATTTTTCATTTCATGTTCATTAACACCTACCGTGTTAAGTTTACGAATCTGTAATAAATTCAAACCCAGTTTGTTAAAAACTAGTTTTCAAAGCAGTAAACAAGAGAAAACAAAATGTTTCATTCACGAAAGGAATAGATTACAAAATCTCGTCTGCTTAGAATTTTATTTTCTGAGCAAAACTTTAAATTGTCTGAGTTTAAGTTTCGGATCATTACAAAGTATAGTTTGCAGAATAGTTTGCATTTCAAACTAACAAAAATAAATATACATAAGGATATACTAAATCGATGAAAGTGATTGCAGAGCCTCTGGTGTTATATTTTAGAATTTAGCAAATTTATTTTCTGTCATTTTAGGTCATAGTAGTCAACTACAAAGTTGTTGCTCTTAAATTTTAAAAAATTTAGGCTCAAAGACATGCATTACGTTAGTGTCCTTTAAAATTGATTGAGATTTGCTTTTTTTTTATAAAATTAAAATTTCACAATTGTTCCTTACATTGCATACTACATCCTTACATATGGTACTAAATATATTCGATTCGTTTTTTGAATTTTAAGAAGTATACCTTTTTTAGGAACTTTAGTGAAAGTTCTTAAAAATTTCGGTGCCATATTCGAAGTCTTAAACGAACTCGGGAATTTATTTCTGCAGCATAGGGAATAATACAGAAAAGGGATAATAATAGGATATTTTACATTTTTTATTTAAAATAACACATCTCAATTTATTTTAAAGATACAGTAACACAATTGACGTTCTTGAGCATGATTTTTCATAGGGTAACAACTTTGTAATCGATTATAATAACTTAAAACAAAAATTAAAGAAAATAATTCTGCTAATTTCCGAAATACAACACCTTCATCCTCAGTGGCTTGCCACTGAGGATGAACATGGAAGATGTTCGAAAGCGCTTTGGCTGTCTGCATATTTACGTCTGTAGGATGTTGTGCAATAAAATGACTTTTGGATCTGTCTGAGATTTGTCATTTGTTAATAATAGTAGTGTTTTGAAATTGTGACGTGTCGCCACTCCTGGTATTTTTTGATGATTTTCTTTTGTTTTTATTCAGAATCGAATGACATTATTTGCAAAATAATATGTTATAAAAAACCTTGCTGTCCCAATTGGGAATCGAACCCAACACGGATTTTCACACTGACCAGTCGACGCCGTACCGTTGAGCTATTGGAAAGAAATTTCAGTGTCTGTTTGAAGTGGACTCTGCATTATCCACCTTCTAATGTCTGATTTACGTGCAGTTGACAATCTGACGGATCACCTACTGCTATTTTTACCTGAGGTTAGCATCTTGATGCTATTTTTATCCTCCAGACTAGTGTCCCGCGTGATCGTTTACCTCCCGATTTGAAATCGGAGCTCACTATACTGAATCCGTGTTAGTCGCACTAAGGTAAATTTAAGACCTCTGTCATTTTTGCACTAACCTGCAGGGTCGATTTGTTCGGGCGCTATTGTAAAGAACAAGAACCTTGCAGTTTTAACCGGGAATCAAACTACGAATCCTTGTACTGGCCCTTCAACGCTTTACTGTTGACCTACTGGGACGGAATTACAAGATATTATCGTCGATGTAGACTGTGCATTGTTGTTTTTGTAATATTGCATGTTTTTCTAAAAGGGTAAGAAATCTTTAAAAAATTCAAGTATTTTCACTTTTATTTTGTTATGTGTGCTTTGCAAATATTTTTAACTATGAAATAAATGGGCAACATTGCTTAGGAGGTATCGGATAGTGAAGTAAATCTGATAAATCTTGAATTATCAGATATTGTTCTGGAGTTATCAGAGTTCTTGAGATATTGGAAGTGATATTAATCCACATGGAACTTGATATCTCTGGAAATAATTAAGCAAATCGCTTGAAGTAGATAAGTTTATTTTAATTGCCAACAACATATACTTTATGGATTTTGAGCGCAATTTAGTCACAAGAAAGTTCTAATTTGTGTTATTCCCCCCGACTATAATTACATTTGTTATTCGTAACAAAGTAATTATAGTGGGGGGGAAAATGTAATAAAAAAATCAAAGTAAGTAAAAAGTAGTAAAAGTAAATTCAAAGTAATTGTGTTTGCTTTGTAAGTCTTGCATTGCGCACATCAGAGCCTCTATCCATCTATGTGCAAATAAAAACATTTAGTTTTTATAAAAATTGCAAAATCTAATTTTTAGAACGTTTAAAATTGCTCCTTCAGTGCAATCATGTAGAGAACACTGTTGTCGGTTTTGACTTTTTTCTCCATTTGAAAAAGTTGCTTGTTAAAGAATAATGAAGACAGATGAAGACGAAAAATCCACCGAATCTACGTTTAGTACCTTTTCTTTTTTGTTTAGTCAAAAAAAATATTTACTCGTAAAGTTTAGCTTTATATCTAAGAGGAAAACAAATCTTTGGGGACAAAACTGTCTCAAAACAACTTATTAAGGTCAGAGCAAACGACCTTTCATTGAAAAACATCTTAGAAAAGAGAAAAATCGCAAAGTTGGATCTGCTTCTTTTATTCTAAAACAGGATGTGCTTTTTTTATGCTGAAATAAAAGTTTTCAGAATTTTATCTTCCAGAAATTTCCTGCATTAAAAGTCGTTCATTCATTATTTTAATATGTCATAGTTTATTTCATATTCCACCTGAATTTTTTGATATATCTCTATAGTTTCTCGTAGAAAGTCTCAGTAGCGTAGCTAGGAAGAGGAGTGTGTCACACAATACACTGATTTCTATACTGTTCCCCGTTTAGTCGATATTGTGTGAACAGCCTCCGTTACATTTGATAGTTGACCCCCAGTTTCTGAAATCCAAACTACGTATTTGAAATATTCTATTTTAACCTAAATGTAAGTGAATTTGTCAAACTTTTGAATGTGAATTCACTTACATTTCAAAAGTTTTAATTTTTAAATGTAAGTGAAATTTTGACCTGAAGTCTGCAGGTTTAAAAGTAATAAAATATTTTTGTTCAGTTTCTTATTTTGATACATAAAGAATTCGCTTATTTTAATCGGAAACAAGAGAACATACTTTTTTATGAACTTTATTTCTTTCCTCACAGAAGAACAGAAAATTCATTTCTCAGGTTCAAAAGTGTCGATTGGAAGTTATAAAACTATAGAAACTATCAATAAGAGTAAGGTATATAGATCGAATATGTTATATATTAATACAGGTATATTGCATTATTGCAAGTCTCCAACATTGAAATGCAAATAAAATTTCTACGAGAATAATGAAACACACGCGGAAATCTTGTTACTAGCCAAATTCCATAAAATTACAAAATTTTTTACTTTTTAATATTTAAAAATATTTCTATATTATACATAAAGTTACTTTAATTAAAAATACGTTCCATAGCTTTTTTTTCCGTTATTTAATAGTTTTCGTAGTTTTAATTTTTGTTATCTAACAAATTTTTATAGTTTATTCCTTTGCTTTATAACGGCTTAGTCATAAAATAATGTACATTTTTGTAGTTTTCTTCTTTCGTCTGCTAACAGATCAACCGAGAATAAAAGTTCTATAAGAGGCAAAATAGACGGGACACTTGGAATATTTAGCGATCTAATTACATAATCCACAGCGTTTAAATTGATTACTTTTCTACTCAAAGCTTCTACCTAGCTGAGTATAACTTAGTTGTCCCAATCTGTCCCATCCTCACTACTGAGGAAATATAAGGCCAAGATTAGACTAGATATGATGTTTTTAAAGCGCCAATCGATAAGTCGCATTAAAAATTCTGAAACAAAGTTTCCTGATTTTAGAATAAAAAATATTTATAGTTCTCTACAAAGGTTTAGACTATCATATGTTAATATGTCCCACAAGTTATAAGCTTTGCTTCAATTACAGAATTGAAACACAGCAAAAAGCTTTTGAAATAGTTCTTGCTTTAATTATGTAGTTTAATTTATCAAATAAAATGCTGTAAAGAAATCATGTATATTTAATTTTTAATGTAGAAGAGAAACGTAATGTGAGTAAATTATACCATAGACTTTTTTTTTTTACAGAAATTTAATTTAATATTGGTTTTGTCTCTGTATCATCAAACTATATCCTTTAAATCAAAATCAATTTCAATGGCAAATTTATCAGTAAATATTGCTCAAAATTGTTTCGGATAAATTAATATTACATGATCTAAACTTCTGTTTCAAACAATGAAATGTTTCAAACACGAAAGCACGCAACTTACTCTAGATATTTTTTACGCGACTAATCGATAAGCACTCCAGAAACGCAATGTTTAATCATAGCTTATCTAACTTTTCTCATAGTGATAGTATAACTTAGGATAATGATTATACTGCCAACCTAAATGGAATAAGATTTTAAAGCGTTAATCGCAAAGTTAAAAATCGAGATATTTAAGGTCACCCGTCTTGATGTACATTTCATCTTTGTACATGATTTTTTTTCTTCCCTAACAAATATACGTAGAACAACAAATATACGCAGAAAATATATATAACAAATATAATAGAAACTATGACAGAAGGTGACAGGTGAAATAGTGCGCACTAGAGTGCTATGGTAACAGGAAATATACCTTAAGTCAAGACAGGTGCAGATTAATTCATACTAACAATAAAATGCACCAGCTCGGTGCCAAGACTTGACGTTTCATTTTAAGTAGTTTATGATCGAGACATAAAAAAGTCATACAGCAATCAAAGATACAGTCATAAGGGTCCCACACACGACGAGGGGTCAATATAGAAAATCGGTTTTGTCCAACTCATGATTTTTCTTATATAAACTAACAAATCCAGATATTATAGGGACACGATCACAGTTTTCTTGTAACTTGATCTCATTAAAAATAAATAGGTTTATTGATTATAATACATAATGCTTCCTAATACTTTCTTGAAGATACCCAATACTTCCTGCCTAATATTTCATTCTCTAATACTTCTTAGAAGACATTAGGCATAGGAAAATTAGGGAACTACACTTGTTTCGAGGGAATTTTGAGCCCGTCTTCTTCGGGGCAGAAACAATTTCTTTTCTTAACTGCTGGACTATTGATATTAAGCGTACCAAATTCTTCAATATTTCGTTTCCAACTCTTTAGATCAGTAGTCATCACTCATCAAACTTTCTTGAATCAAGGGCAGCATTTGAATCTGCCAGAGACTCATGCGGCCGTACATACAAATACGCAAAAATGTATGCAAGCATGAACACCAATAAGCATACATGTACGCAAGTAGAATCACCTCAATCAAACATAAGCTTCGCAAAAATGAATCGGGCAAACATCTTCCATATACTTTCCTTCTTAAATTAGCAAGCAGTTTTTATGAATTTCTTCAAATAATATTAAATAAAAATCTTATAAAGTTGACAGCAAGCGCCAGTTTTAATTCAATGAAAAAAACCCAGGAAACTAAATTGTTTTTTTTTATTATATCTGCCATCTAGCGAATGCTTTCAAAACAAATGTTGTCAGTGTGTATACAAAATGGTCAGGCATCTAACACTTAAATCTAGCTTTCCTATGAACTTTTTAAATGATATATATATCTACCACAAACATTTTATTAGAATATTCTATAAAATATAAAATTCCGTCAATTAGAAAGATTAAAGCATTTAAACGGACATACCATCTAGAAATATACTTTTCTCTCCTTCTGTCTGGTAAGCTTAGCAATACATTTGGTGAAATATCGCTAACATGGCAATATTTAGCGCCAGATTGACGAAAATTTCGTCAAAATTTGCAAAAACGTACGCCACGTTAACAAAAATGATGCCAAATTGATGAATTAATTATTAAAATATTTTAATATATGGACTATATTACTTATCGAGGATGTTATAAATATTGATGATTGTCAATTTAGAGCTGCGTGAAGTATAAGTTAATTGGGCTCTTTTAAATAGGTTTACATGTTGTCATCCGGAAAAGCACCAAATGTAAAATTCAACATTAAAATTACTGTGTCATGAATCATGGAGCTCATTTTTTCCCTGTGAAAGAAGTAAATTCATTGCATTATATAAGGAAAACCATGTAATTGTCAATATCAGATTTGTTATATTTATGAATATACTTCGTAACGTTCCCGAATAAGATTATAGTTTCACTAAAGTATCTCTATACATAATTTGCGAAACACTTATACTATAAGCACAGGGATAAACTCATATCCCGACATTTTGATTTTAAGATCAGCTTGGCAGAGAGGTAGAAATGTTTTTCGATGCACTTAAAGTTGTGCTAAATACCATCAAACAGCTAAAAATACTTTAAAGAGCAGCACTAAATAGTTTTAACAGATATAGAATGCTCTGCGGACGTGAAACGATTTAAGAATAAAGTTTTCTCTATCTGTGATGTATGAAAAAATAATCCTTTAATAAACTGCATGAAAAAAAGTTTACCACTTTGTTATTTCCAGATTTAGTATTTGATCATTGTGCAATGGATTGCCACAAATTGCACAAATATAAATTTTTCTGGGCTGCAACTAAAATACTAAAATTTATCCTACGTGAAGACTTAAATGATTGAATTGTAACTAAGAGAAATGGTTTACAAGATGAGAAATAGATGGCGCTTCTATTCATTGATTTTTCCTCAAATCTCGTTTTTTTGCTCGTTTTCTGAGAAATAGATGGCGCTGTCATTCCACTGAATTTTCCTGGTGCGCCATCTTTTATGCATTTTCTAAACTATTTCTCTTAGACGCAAATCAATCCAAGCGAAATAGTTCGCGAGATGAGAAATAAATAGCGCTGTCTTTCCATAGCTCTGTTTTCCCATTGAGTGTAGGAAATATCTCATAAACGAATGGAATGATTCGAATGAAATTTAGTAGAAACATTCCAATCAAAGAATACTAGAAGCCTATTCAATGTAAACACAACTGAGTTTTCGAACGAAGTTTTGAAAAATTCATTAAAATATCTAAATCTTCTATAATGTTGCGTAAATAATCATTTTTTATGCAATTTTTCATTAGAAATGATTAACATTAGAACGTTAGAACAAATTGTTCTCTAGGTATTGCATATATTTTAATTAAATTTATAAAAAAAATTGCATAAAATTAAAAAAAAGTATTCACTATTGTGAAATATGTTCAATTTTCATATGTAATATTTTGCGAACCGGAAGGTCATGATCCCAATAAATTCCCTTCACACAAATTGTAGGTGTGATTGGGCCAAAGATCTCCCAGGGGATAAAGACTTAAACCAAGTTTCACTGGAAAATCAAGTAGCCAATGATGCAATCATGTTACCTCGTACTGATGAGCAACTAATGAGAGACGGAGAGCATGTCTGAATCTCAGGCAAAATGATATGGCAACAAGGAGATAATTCAATGAATTTTCAGGCAATGACTTTTCAAGAGCGTGGTGATAAAGAATGATTGTCCAGAAACAAGAGAGAGCGGTCATGAAATTCTAACAGTGTTGTTGTAAGAGAGAGTGTTGTTTTCAAGCAGTGTAGTGGTTATTTTGAGTATTGAGAATGTGTTAGAAAAGAGATAGCTGACTCCAAATGTCAGAAAAAAAAGCGGCAAATATTCCATTCATGCTGATTAAAAGACCCCAAACCAGAGGTATGGTCCAGTCTGCGTATATATTAGGTCAATTGTTAATTTTGGAATAATACTCTAAAACCTGGTCTCACACGGTGCATTTTCTCCTCCTTAAGCGTTTATTAAAGTTCATGTAATTTTAATCATAACAATAATATATGTGCATAAATAATAATGTATTTTAAAAGTTAAAAATGTGGAATTTAATGTGTAGTGTTTTAATTAATGATTATATTTTAGAAACTCGTGCAAAGAGATAATGGTGGGTTGTTGCGGGTTTTTGTCTAATCATGAGCTTAAATGTCCATTTTTGTGCACCGCAGATGTTATAAGAGACCAATATGTTTTGAGATTAGCCTTTGTAGTTTTTATCGTTGTAACTCTTTGAATGAAAACATAATCATAATCTAAAATTTTAATTTTAGGTAAAGTAAAGTATAGGTAACTTTGTATCTCTGCAGCTGTTTGATAAAGGTGATTGACAGAACTGAAAACATACGTGTTTTGACGTGTTATAACATTTGTGTCAGATTACAATAGCTTATGACAACTGCACCAAAAAGATAAATGTTTATTTTATTTGTATTTTATTGTAGAAGAGTTTTTTAACTATTCTACATCCCTCTGATAGCACAGAGATTTTCAAAACTTTGTCTGTGATGTCTGTTTCGAAAATAAAGCTTGAAAATAAATTTTTATGATATTTTGCACGCAAATGAAATTTAGCAATTCGGATGTCGTTCTGTAATATTATTAACGATATATTATTAGTGCGTGTATGTCTTTCCTCGTGAATTATTTACGCACTAGCGAAGAATTTCAAGCAGTTCACAGCTACAAAATATGGTACAGAGAAAGATAATAACAAATTACCCGACATGTCCAAAAACGCCACGGAGGGATTTTTCTAAGATCCAATTTAGTTATTTTATTCTCTCAGACGTAGTATTGAGAAAGTAGTGTTCTCACAAAAATTTTCAAGATTTTGATGCCAATATATGTTTTAAGACTCCTGAACACGATTTAACTATTTTTAGTTTGATGTCCGTCTATCTGTCTGATGTCTATGGTCGATTTTTTGTGTACACAATAGCTGTTGCAAATATTATTAGATTTTTGAGAAACTTTATATTTGCTATAGAAAAATCTAGAATTAGATGGAATATTTTTTAAATTCGAACGAACGAAATTTATCCAAAATTTAATATTTATTTAACATAAATGCATATGACAAAATTTGACATAATCAATAATCATGCACAAAAGGGATGTTTTATGGCTCACGAGACTTAATAGTTTCAATCATTGTTGTAAAAAATAGCCGAGATACAAGTTTTGTATTCGTGACGTCATTGGTCCCCCCCTCGGGGGGGGGGGGGGGTAACTTACCTCCCAGGGGGTACATTGTAAAATATGGTATCAATCGAAAGATTTTGTCACGCCCTTTAAAGTGAAGGGTAACACGCTATAATTGTAATCATTTGGATCAAATATACCGATTTTTCAAAAATTTTCTTGTAAAATAATGGGGAAAAATAGAAATTAAAAAAACCACAAGCTACCTAAAAATGAATTATGGTATAAGAAGGTCGAGTTGAGCTACATTGCAGTTAATTTATTATGCATATAATGTTAAAGTGGATTTTAGCTCATGTATCGCACTAATTGGTTCGCAGTGATGAAAAATGAAAGCATAAATTCGCGGTGAAAGTACGTCCCAGGAAAATAATTCAAATCGATGCACTTTTTGCACAAACAAAATCGTATTAACCTATTTATTACCGAGCCCTTCAATCACATAATCAATAGAAATCTGACTGATAGGGGCACATCCATTTTTATTCCAATTCACAAAAGCAATACATTCTGCAAACTGAGGAATATTTGATAATCTAAGAGGGTCCTTAACCCTGGTGCTTTCTTTTAGACACGACGAAAAGAAAGAAAACTTCCTTCACCCCAAGTAAATACTTTTAATACAATAAAAACGAAAAATGTTTCGCAACTTGAAAGAACTCGCGCCAAGAGAGGGGGATAAAAAGGATCCAAACTTCCAGAAATAATTGAATCAAAGCCATAACAGCGTTTTTCCTTTCTTCAGTCACTTTATCTCAAGAAGAGTTGAGTTGTTTTGCGTTTTCTGCCTGAAGGGCTAAATTTCATTTCGGATTCATTCTTTTGCCTTTAAAGTCTAAATATAAAAGAAGCAGATCTTCATTAACGGTCTCTAGCTTTTTAGCAGAGTTTGTGAAAAAATTAAATTCCCTTTTCTGTTGGATTTTTAACGGCAGGATTTCTTTTTGTGATGCAGATTTTTGTGCTTGGATGAAAATGTGTATGTCGTTTGCTAAGTTAATATGCATTAAAAAAGGGATGTTTAATTGAAAATAAATTCAAATACAACAAATGTTATTTGAAGTTTCTTTATATGCGGATAGCGCACTTACGAGATGCACAGAATTTGAAATAATATTAAATATCGTGTTTTAAGAGTGTTGAAAACCAACGGCAGTAAGATAAACAGAACTTTCATCCGTTGAACTTGTTTCAAAATGCATAATTTTGAATGTATGAATACTGAATTAAAAACTCTTAAGAAATGAAGCATAGACATAGCAACAACAGTGGTTTGTCTGCATGTAAAATTGTTTCCTCGATGTAAAGAGTGCTTCAAAAGGATTTCACGACTAAATCTAGAAGTGGAAGGGAAAAAGCACATAACTAAGTTCCAAATTTTTTATATTTTATTTAAGACATTTATGATCTTTGTTGTGGGAAAAGCACATAAGACAGTTAAGCTCCTAAAACTTTAAAACACTTATTACATTTTGCATGGATAAGCAGTGGGATAAAAAAAAAATTAAGAAAAGTTATTATTTATTTAGCTCATAAATGCATAACAAACCCCATAAAAATTAAATTTGTAACCTAAAAAAAATAAACAAGAAAGATCAATCATGCATAAGCATTGATTATGAAACACTTTCCAACTGAAATGCAATTTCATTTAAAAATTTCTAAAATGTGATACATTTAGTGGTGATATCTTTTACATTATCACAGTACTACAGTAATTCATTATACTTAAATATTTAAAACTGTATCGAAATATAAATCATCTGATTCTCTATGCAAAATCAATGAATATTTCATTCATATAACTTGTATTTCAGACTCCAGAGCTAAATAATTTTGTGTGAAAAAAATTCAGCAATTCTTATGTAACTCACCTTACAATCGCTTGAGATATTTGCATTCTACATAAGTTAAAATTAGGCTTCGTTGAGGAAATAATAAAAGTTTAGGGATCCACCACCTTTGACAATAAGTCTAGCTATCAAATGAGAACCAAATTTAAGTTTAACGTGCAAATTCAATGTCATTCAAAATACTTATGGCTGTTATTTTGTGCAGATAAACTCAAATTATAATTGAAGAAATAAAGAGAACGTGAATATGAGTCTGCAGGGAAAGACATGTGCTGCCCACATCAGAATTTTTAACAATATTACAACAACAATTTATAGAAGTGAACGGGGATTATTTGCAGGCCATTTCGAAAAAAATATATGATCTATATTTAAAGATCCACCAAATTTTTGTAGAATAAAATGTTCAAATTTAAGCTGTGTACCAAATTTTAATTCTCTAGAACATAGGAAAGTGCATTAAAAATGCCATCAAATAAGTATATCACGAAGAGTTATATAAAATTAAAAAAAATTTGAAAAATTGTTATCTACCAAATTTATTTTAAAATGTGAAGCCTCTCTCATATACAAAATGATCAAAGGCTTGGAAAGATATTTATTATATAATATATCTCTTTTTTCTTTCTGGAGGATATCCTAAAAGTCAGAATTTAATTGAATTTGTTTTTCCCTATATTAAATAATTTTTAATTAAAAACTACTTAATATATTTTACTGAGATTTTTCTAATATATTTTATGGGATAATGTGAATATTTCCTAAAAAATTCGAAGCAATCTGTGAATTTTAAATTTGCTTAAAAAATGTTTGAAAAATTAGGTTCCATAGGGTTCAATGTATTTAATTTTTTCAACCCGGGTTCAATAAAAAACTAATTGGGTGATATTATTTATTTATATTCCCATAGCTCCCACAGACCGTCTGAAAAACATACTAAAATTTCATTTTGATAAAGTCATTTTTACGGCAGTTAGCGTGCTAACGGACAGACAGACAGACAGACAGACAGAATGAACAAAGTCATAAACACTTTTCAACTATTTTGTAAAGTGTTAAAAACAAACAAAAACAAAAATAAACAAAATGTTCTCCTGAAAGCATCACATTTTTTTCCCTCGATATTTCAAAATCCTTGTTTTTGACATGTGTTTTTTCCCGCCAGCTCTAGATATATCTCTTGACCGATTGGTTTTAAGCCCATAGTTCTGATTCACGAAATGCTTCAATTAGAATAGAATTTCCAATTACGGCAATATGGATCATGTGACATGTTTTAGTAAAAGTATAAAATTTAATTTTTTTATACAGGCAGCCTAAAAAAGAAGTTCCAATTAGCAAAATGTTCTTTATTTATTTGAACATAAAACCGCTTCTCTATGCAAAGTTTGCCGAGAAAAAATTGTCCACTATGATGCGATGAAATAAAACGGCGAAAACATAGATTTCAGAGGTCGTACAAAAATTTAATTTCGTTAGATAAAATTTCCATTCGAAACCTTACATGTGTGTTTATTTTTAGCAAAAGTTTTATAGATTTATAGATATTTTTATAGATATTTTTAGTCCCCAATTATCCGTCAAAAGCATTGATTAATGATATCTACGGTAATTTTGATTGAATGACAATGGAACTCCTTAAAAGGGCAGTTTTACGGTTGCTGAGAGTTATCATAGCCATTAGCCTCTACTCATTTACCACCATCCAGGAAGCACGTGCGACTTAAAATTTGTTACGGAGGTGAGTAACATTGCCAGGAATTCTGAAAAGTTAACACTGAAAATTTGAAAAGTTGTAAAATTTAACTAACCAATAGTCGAAAAAGCAAGGATGAGACGTTAAAATGAAGCATTTAAGGAGATAAATGCAAATATTTCAAAATTTCCAATAAAAGTTTACATTTAAAAGTCGAAAAATGTACACGCGTAAGAAAAGGCAAACAACAAACAATCATTAACTAAAACCGCTTTATTTTTGATTTTTTCTGTGCATCTATATAATGCGACAACACAATTACAATATTTTGGAGTTTAAATGATCATCAAATTTTGATCATCAAACATCATTTCTACAACGAAGCCTAACTTTCACCTAAGGAGAATGTAAACACATCAAGCTGTAAGATGAGTTGTATAAGAATTGCTGAATTTCTTTAACGCAAAATTATTTAGCTCTGGAGTCTGCAATATAGCTTATATGAATAAAACATTCACTGATTTTACATCGAGAAGCAGATGATTTCATATTATTGCTTTTTTGAGGAAGTTTTAAGCATGGAGTGAGAAAGTAATTTTGCCTCCATGGTTTTACTTTTTTAAGTAAAATAAATTATTGTAGTACTGTGATAATTTTAAAAATATCGCCGCTGAATGAAAGGAATAAAAAAAAGTTTATGAATGAAATATTCACGGTTTTTATATAGAGAGCTAGGCTACTTATATTTCGATGATATTATTTCAATTAAGTTCATTTGTTTTCGATGATGTTTTCAAATATAATAAATTATTGTAGTATTATGATAATTTTAAAAATATCCCCGCTGAATGTATCGCATTTTAGAGATATTTAAATAAAATTGAATTTCAGTTGGAAAGTGTTGCATTATGAATGCTTTATGCATGATTGATCTTGTTCATATTTTCTTTTTAACTGTTTGTCTGACTTATTAAATGAATTAAGTAATCAATAGATGTTTAATGCCGAATATTGGTCTATGGTGTAATTTAGAGACTGACTGCGAAAATTGATGAAAAACTGTTATGGAAACATTTTTATATCAAAAGACATTAATTTGAACGGTTTTTACAAGTCAACAATGATACAATAAACAACCGTCACATATACAAAAATCCAGAGCAGAACCTGTGACAATGCTCTCTGTCAGAGACAATGCACATTTCAATACCAGAAAGAATATGATTTAGTATTTTATTCGTTGAAGATAATGCACATTTGAATACCAGAAAGAATATGATTTAGTATTTTATTCGTTGAAGATAATGCACATTTGAATACCAGAAAGAATATGATTTAGTATTTTATTCGTTGAAGATAATGCACATTTGAATTCCAGAAAGAATATGATTTAGTATTTTATTCGTTGAAGATAATGCACATTTGAATACCAGAAAGAATATGATTTAGTATTTTATTCGTTGAAGATAATGCACATTTGAATACCAGAAATAATATGATTTAGTATTTTATTCGTTGAAGATAATGCACATTTGAATACCAGAAAGAATATGATTTAGTATTTTATTCGTTGAAGATAATGCACATTTGAATACCAGAAAGAATAGGAATTCATATGCCCTCCGTCAGAGACAATCCACATTTGAATATCAGAAATAATATGAATTTGTATGTCCTCCGTCAGAGACAATGCACATTTGAATACCAGAAAATATATGATTTCGTATGTTTTTCATTAGAGACAATGCATATTTGAATACAAGAAAGAATATGTCTTCGTATGCCCTCTGTCAGAGACAATACACATTTGAATATCAGAAAGAATATGAATTTATATGCCCTCCGTCAGAGACAATGTACATTTGAATACCAGAAAGTATATGATTTCGTATGTTTTCCATTAGAGACAATGCATATTTGAATACAAGAAAGAATATGTCTTTGTATTCTCTCTGTCAGAGACAATGGATATTTGAATATAAGATAGAATACAACTCCGTATGCCCTCCGTCAGATACAATGCACATTTGAATACCAGAGAGAATATGACTTCGTATGTCTTCCGTCAGAGAAAATGCACATTTGAATATCAGAAAGAATATGAATTCGTATGCTCTCCATCAGAGACAATGTACATTTGAATACCAGAAAGTATTTGATTTCGTACGTTTTCCGTCAGAGGCAATGCATATTTAAATACCAGAAAGCATATGATTTCGTATGTTTTCCCGCCAGAGACAATACATATTTGAATACAAGAAAGAATATGACTTCGTATGCCCTCTGTCAGAGACAATGCACATTTGAATACCAGAGTATATGATTTCGCATGTTTTCTATCAGAGACAATGCATATATGAATACAAGAAAAAATATGCCTTCATATGCTCTCTGTCAGAGACAATGCACATTTGAATACCAGAGAGAATATATCTTCGTATGCCCTCCGTCAGAGAAAATGAACATTTGAATACCAGAAATCATATGATTTAGTATGTTTTCTGTCAGAGACAATGCACATTTGAATGCAAGAAAGAATATGCCTTAGTATGTTTTCCGTCAGAGACAATGCACATTTGAATAGCAGAGAGAATATGACTTCGCATGCCCTCCTTCAGAGAAAATGCATATTTGCATATCAGAAAGAATATGAATTCGTATGTCCTCCGTCAGAGACAATGTACATTTGAATACCAAAAAATGTATATGATTTCGTATGTTTTCCGTTAGAGACAATGCATATTTGAATACAAGAAAGCGTATGATTTCGTATGCCCTCTGTCAGAGACAATGCACATTTGAATATCAGAAAGAATATGACTTCGTATGCCCTCCGTCAGAGACAATGAACATTTGAATGTCAGAAAGAATATGAATTCGTATGCCCTCCGTCAGAGACAATGTACATTTGAATACCAGAAAAATATGATTTCGTATGTTTTTTGTCAGATACAATGCACATTTGAATACCAGAGAGAATATGCCTTCGTATGTCCTCCGTCAGAGAAAATGAACATTTGAATGCCAGAAAGAATATGAATTCGTATGCCCTCCGTCAGAGACAATGTACATTTGAATACCAGAAAGAATATGACTGCATATTTTGGTGAGCATTGCAGGTTTCCCTATGTTAGAAGCCGTGGTAATGTAGCATTTTAACATATATTTATTGTTTTCTGTATACGTGTTTCGTTTGTTAATGTTCTTTCTCATAACTTTCAAAATCGTTATCATAATTTTTTAATTTCTCTTCTAGTGCAATTGCCTTTAGTTTCACTCAATTGAGCATGGTCATTTTATGGACTGACCTAATTTTTACATTCATCGACATTCCTTTATAAAGTTATTGGGGTGTTTAAGAACCTTCCTAGAAATCCTGTATGAAAACATGAACTACTTGAAAGGGTAGAGTACGTAAGATTTATAACGTATTAAATACATTGAATAGGGTGAGACAAAGGGAAAAATTTTCGCTCAATTTGAAATTCAGGGAATGTCGGGATTAATTTTTAACCTCTCTCAGATTTTATAATTTCATTGTCTTTTTCATTTCGAATTCGCATGACTTTTGGCACACGTATTTGATTTTTTTCTTTCACGGAATCAAGAGATAAGTTAATTTCTTTCATATTGAATTCTCTTTTATCACAGCGGGAATGCCGAATAATAATAAGTTATTTAATTATTTTCAAGCTCCGAATTGCATTTGAGGAGCTTTGAGCTTGAGCTATGAGCTGCGTTTTAAAATCTTAAAACCTTAATCTGCGAGTCACCGTGAAACTGAACAATGGGTTCAAAAAAGTTTAATCATATCTGCCACTTAAAGTACATTTTTTTGGAGCGTTTGGTCTAAACTTTTGAAATAGGAAGCTTGAGTCTTTAAAAAGACTAAATCCTTTAAGAAAATATTGCTTTTTGTTTTTTGGATAGTAGAGAACCATCTTTAACTTCGATTTATGTGCTTCAACTTAAAAATATCTAAGTCCCCAATTGACTTTATCATACACTCTATTCCTAGGTGTTTTGTCGGCAACAATTAATGACGCTGATGATTGCAGTTGGTTTTCATAATCGTGTTAATAGAAACTAATTTGATACCATCAATATTCATAACTAAATTCGAATTACCATCACTATGGAAATCGTGAAATTAGAAAAATAATCGAGTTTTAATCATAAGAATTACTAAAAGTTCCATTTAATTCTAAGTTTTACGTAGTGTATCTACATAACGAGGACAGAGTTATAGGATGGTTTAGTATGACCACACTTATAGGGGATGTTGCGTGCTCGTTTACACTATTTAGGTATGTTCCTCGTATATAGGTGAGTAGAATCAACAGCTCTGTATAAGTACGGTTTAGGCAATTGCGTCACTACAATACCTCTGGTCTCTATGGGGTATCAAGAAATGAAACTTAGGCTATGACGAATGCGTCCGTGAGTTTGATCGTAATCAGTGGCGGACTTACCAATCGGCCAAGTAGGCTGAAACCTACGGCAGCAAATTTTCGTTGGCGAAAAATTTTTGACAACGACAAATTTGTGAAAACACTCGGTTAACATTTTGGCCAATTAAACGAATATTATGTATTACTATTTACTGTTAAGAATTATTATGTTCCTTTTATATTACGGAATTTTTAATCTTTTTCTATTTGCCTACTTTTTATGCCCAATTGTATATGCTATATATGTTTAGTGACAGTAGGCGGCAAAATATGTCAACCTATAGGCGACAAAATTGTAAATCCGCCAAGAGAAAGGAGCTAACTTAAACCAAAATGAAAAGTGAAATATTTTTATAACGGAATCTTTATAGCTGTCATGTACTGAAACATACATACGTAGCGAGTGCTCATAAGGCAGTATTAAATGCCTTGAGCTGGAGATGTTTTTAGTTCAATGCTATGATACTGGCCTAACACTTATTTAGTCCCGGGATCAAATCCAGGCACTGCCAAATTAGTGATTTCGCATTCTCGCTACATTGGTGACCTTGGACATGAGCACGAAGCATCCTTCGCTCAACTTTTTCCAATTATTCTGCATCTCAAGCATTATATATGCATTGCATGAATGCACTTTCTGAACTTCCCATGAGATGGCGCTACTCCGATCTGCCGAGATTCTTTGACGACGACTCACCGTACGTCAGCGGGACTTGTGACGTACTAGGAGGCCGCTTGTAACAACTCCTTTACTTCAACTTAGGAGGGCGCTGTAGCCCAGTTTTTAAACGCACTGGAGTTGCACTCGGTAGGCCCGGGTTCGATTCCAGCCACTGTCAAAACTGCCGCCCTGTTCACGCGGAGTACGATCACGTTAAACATGTGGGTCCGTAAGTCCTTCCGAGAGGTTGGTGGTAGGGGAAGGAGGGGGGGGCGTGAACCCCCACTGGGTTTTGGTCTAAATTGGGTTGCACTTACCGGCCGTCCAAACAGTTACCTTTCTGGTAGGTCGGACGGTCTGGGTCTCAACAACAACAACTTCGACTTAGGAGCTCGCCGCCTCATCTGCAACCCAGGGACAATTTCGTTCGGTTTCTACGAAACTCACTGGGAGGGGGAGTACTGTAGCGATTGCTCATAAGGCACTATTAAACACCTTGAGCTGGAGACGTTTTTAGCTGAACGCTATGATACTGGCCTAACATGCTTTGACCCCGGGATCAAACCCCGGCACTGCCAAGTTGGTGATTTCGCATTCTCGTTACACTTACAAGTACTTTACCGCTACAAAAGGCAGAGCATGTTTATACAAAGCATCTTCAGCAATGCAAAATATCCCAGTTCGGGATGTAAACAAAATTTGCATAAGCTTGGATAAACGAGCAAATTTGTTAACGGCTAGCGTCGAAAATGAAAGAGAAGGGACAGAGAGAGTTTTTCTGCAGCTTCCACCTTTTAAAATTTCATCAGTACTTCACACCTAGATGTGTGTTAGGCTTGATTATAATAACATATATTGCAACGATTCACGTACACATGAAATTTTACAGCTGAAGGTGCATTCGTTCTTGAGATATCATGTCCGCACCTCACAGCACAAAAACATACGTATAACGATAATATATATAATTTCATTCATTTTAAATAAAAACATGTAATATTTCAAGTACGTTACAGATTGTTGTTTGTAAGTAATGCCATTTGCATCTAAATAAAAACAATTGCATAAAAACAGCTACCTTCACAACAGATATTAAAATAATAATTTTTCCTAACTTTTTAGGTTTTCAATGAATTTTTCAAAAAAGTTGAGGATGTTCCTCTGTATTGTGATTTCCAAAATTCAATCAGCCTTTGACATGAATTGCTTGCTGAAATCGTACAGAACAGCATTCCTTTGGATCAATTTAATCAAGAGACATAACACTCCATATGGCCCGGCCATCCAAAATGCTACTCTAAGTCCACGGACGAGTCGGATGGTCTGGGCTTTCGACACTCCATATGGAAAAAAGATAAAATTTCTGATATTTTGAGAAAAACTCGTGATAATTTCTGAATGATGGTATCAATTAAATTAGGGTAAACGTTTTTACAAATCAGTTACTTATTAGATAATATTTCATTGTATATTAATGCTTTTATTTTAAACCAAAATTGTGGATATATAGAGAACGGCACTTATGAGCAAGAATGACAATAGTAAAAAGGATGACATGTGTATTTAAATTTAAAAATAATTTACCGATTAAATATCTATTATCGTAACACTTTAAGTAATTACATTTTTCTAACGACTCTTCGATTTTCGAAAAAATGCTCGAAAAGTTTTAGCTCCATTTGGTTCTTTAATCACGAAAATAAATAGGCCTCAGACGATTAATGATTGAAATTATCATATCAAATTTCATTCGATTTTCTGAACTTGTTCAAGATATAGTTTTCTCGTAGACAGATATATCATTAGTATCATCAATATCTTTGCGCTTACGTATAGATCCATCAAAATTTAAGAGTCGGATTACTGACCCATCACAATATTTTCCCTTTATTACTTTCCTTATATACATAATGTATAAGGGAAGTATATTGATTGTGACGGGGTCAAAAATTCGAATTCGAGTTTTCGACGGGAGAGCACGTTTCAAGCATCCCTGATCAGGAATCAAACATTTTTGAAGTGATGTCTGTGTGTGTGTGTGTGTGTGTGTGAAAGTATATATATATATATGTGTGTGTGTGTGTGAAAGTATATATATGTGTGTGTGTGTGTGAAAGTATATATATGTGTGTGTGTGTGTGTGAGTCTGTGGAGACGATAACTGACAAACGAACGGACCGATTCGAACGAAATTTGGTACAAAAATCACAATCCATAAACACTGGGAGCTTATTGTTTTTATACGCAATCGAATGTTCAGAACCCCCCTAAATTTTCGAATGAAGTTTTGAAAAAATCGTCAAAAAATCAAAACCGCTAATAAAGTTACGCAAATAGACATTTCTTATGAAATGTTTCATTAGAAAACGATTAGCATAAATTTTAGAACGCGAGCATGAACCATTCTCGAGATATTGCACATTTTTAAAAAGAATTATCAAAAAGTCATATAAAATAAAAAAATATATATTTCCTATTAAGAAACATGTTCACTTTTTATATGTAATACCATGCGATAAATTTGGTGACATCATTCTCGTGGATCTAGCTCGTTCCATTCATGAAAAAAGATACTTTGTGTAATACTTTTGTATTTGAACGCCAATTGTCTTTTATCTGCTGTAAGAATAACTTATTTATTCGTCCATAACGTTTGGCGAGATTTTGGCGACAAATTTGTTGGAATGTCGCCAACTTAGCGACTTTCTTAAATGTTGCTAAATTAACGAAAAACTCGCCAAATGGATAAAAATGACGCTAAATCAATGACGACTCATTGATGATGACGACATGGAAAATGACGCCTCATTGACGAAAATTCAATATCTTGGAAAGAATACAAATAACTACTATAAAAGTAATCTATTTTTTTACTGTAAAATTAGTAAATTCATTGCATTATATAAGGATAGTCATGTGCTGCCCACATCAGATTTTATATATTTTGTACTGTAAGAAAAGTAAAAGTGCAAGTTGAACGGTGTGTCGAAGAGGCTGATAACTAAACCCGTAGAGTGGGTGTGGTTTGGGGGATCATAACCCTTCCCAAGGACCCATCGGAATTCATTGAAGTTCGTAGAAATAATATTTGGAGAAATAAAAACATGGTATTTGGTTACCAAAATCCAACCCCAAAATATATTTTTGGCAATGCTATTGAACCCGAAACTCGATAAATTCAGGTAATTGTTTTTTATTTTCAATGGAACAGATTTATAAAATTGTTTCCAAACTATTAACTTTACATGCAAACCAGACAATTTTAATGAAACAAGTTAATTTAATATTTGCTTATATTGAAATCAGTTAATGAGTTTCTAATTTAATTAAATTGTAGATGGATGCACATTACGTGAGTTGGCGTTGTTTAAATCTCAGAATAAGTTTGTTTGTCGTTGTGATGTAGTAGTTCCATGTTAATGGAAATAATCAATAATTTCTAGTGATTGAATGCCAGTTGAAACAGATTGTGAGATATGTTGTATTGAGCCATATCAAAAAGAGCCTTGTATATGTATTTGCTCCCAATTTGAAGCAGTCTGTAGTAGTCTGATATATATCTTTGTATTTATATATATATATATATATATATATATGCATATATGTATATGTATATATATATGTATATATATATATATATGTAGATATATGTACATGTGTACATATGTAGATATGTAGATATATGTATGTACATATGTAGATATATGTATGTGTATATATATATATATATATATATATATATATATATATATTAAAATTTCAATTTAATTTACTTGTATTATAAATACAAGAGATTGATCATTTATTGAAAATGGTCTGTAGAGCAAATGTGAAAACAAAATGGTCTGAAGTGAAAATTTGAAATCAAAATTGACTAATCCAACTATATAAGAATTTTGAATAAGCGACACCAGATAGCTGCACATAACTAAATTTTAGTGAATTCAGTTTTAGTAGAAATAAATGAAAATCCCAAGTATTAATTAATCAAGCAGTTTCATAATTATTATTTTTAGTAGAAAAACATGCATACCATATATTACATCTTGCGCTAATTTGCTGCTACGCTTGTAATATTGTGAAATGAGTAGGTTTATAAGTTGTTTGACATAATATAAATTCATATAAAATGACTGATAGTAATCAAATATTTACACACACACACACACACACAAATATATATATATATTTAAAAATTATTCTGAAAAAGCAGGGATGAATTGAGTAGGAGGAGCCTTCATTGGGTTATTGCAGGGGAGTTTTCGTTACTGATGTTGAGGACAAAGATAGTTTTCTTAAACACAGAGATGGGATTACGCATGCGAAGACTTAGCGATCGCTTGGGCTCCCCACTTCAAATAGGCGCCCCCCCGAAATTTTATAATAATGTATTGAATTTGAAGTTATAAGAAATTGTTTCTCCAATTATGTGAATAATTCTTAGTCTATATTTTTTGAAATAATAAAATGGAAAAATATCAAACCAGTTAAAAATGGATTTTGTCTTATATGGCGCCTAGAGAGAACACTTTCCTCACTATAGAAGGAATGCATTTATAGCGGGGATTCTTTTATAAAATGTAAATAGGACATATTTAAAATTAAGTGTGAATTTCAACAGTGTCTTATTAAGTTTTATTATTTTTTACGAAGACGGAGGGGAACCTGAACTATGGAATTGAGATCTGACATGCGTACTATCTGGCAACAGTTATCCCCCTTTTTATTTTCATCACCCCTTTTATATTCTATGCATTTATAGAAATAAAAGTATAAATTTCTTACTCAAATATATGATTTTACTTTTTCAATGTAGGAATTGGCACTTCCTTCTGAATAAGACTATAATACTTTGTGTAAATTAAAAGAATGAATTAAAAAGTTATCATAATCGCAAAGGTATATAATTATGTGACATTATGATGTTACCATGACTCAATAAAATTATATATCTTGGGGAGGCAATGTGTGGTAACTCCATAAAGGCGCTCAAAGGAAGGCGCTCAAAGGAAGGCGCTCAAAGGAAGGTTAGCTCAGAACCGACCCCTGCGTGTAAATTAGTCCCCGCTGAAATAAATTATGTTAACCCTAACTAGGAACAAGTGAAGTGAAACGAAATAAAACCTTATAGAAGCGAAGCAAAACAATGTCTATAATGTCGACATTTAAGAGGCTTTTTAAAATATGATGTCCTCTTTCCAAATCGAAAAATTGGCAGTGGTGCCAATTCCATTTTTAGTCAGGAATTGTGGGGGTAATAATTGTAATAATTATAAAACTTGTTGAATAAATTTGGAAATGGTTAGGAAAAACTCGTACATTTAACATTTATTATGAGCAATGTGTTTCTGTTGGTTTCATTTTTCTTTCAGTGAATTTTAACATAATATTTACAATGATATGTAGAATCATGTAGAACTATGTAGAATCATTTATAGTTTGTAATGCAGGATCTCCCGCTATTTTATCTTAATTTTCTGAATTTATGGAATGAATACACAATTTACACTATAGTTATAAATGCAAAAACACTCAAGCTTAAATAAAACCCGATGAAAATAAAAATTGGCTGTGGTTCCAGTTCGATGGAGCCAAAATGGTTTTGCATGAATGACATATTTCTTTGTGGGTGGTTTGTCTTCTTTATACACATTCAAAACTTAAAATATCGAAATTACAGCAACCTTTTCAAAATAGTTCAAAATGTTATAAAATCGAAATTATAACTACTATAGTCCAAAAAACTAAGAACTCGATCCAAACTACAGTCATATCCTCGTAGGGTTTTTAAAGAGCTACAAATTACTTCTTATAGTTCATAGCTAGCATTTTTAGTTTTATAGATATTAGTATTAAAAACTTGAAAACCGAAGTTTTTTAATCTTATTCAACTTAACAAGACGATTTCTTGAAAACTGTAAGAGCATTGCAAAAACAAATTTTTAACCTAGATTTTCCACTGAAAATTTTTGTTGCTTACTATTTACATTTATATTTTGTAGGGTAGAACTTATTTTGTGTGAAAGTAAGCAAAGTGAAGGAAAAACTCACCCGGACAAAAACCTTAGATTTTCGATGAAAAAAAGTTCAAAGTAATAAAATATTGACATTTTTTCTTTTATACATAAATGGTATCTACCCTATTTCTGACAAAACAGGTAAAAAATGTTCGTATTTTTATCTATTAGTGTCGGAGATATAATAGCCTTCAATGTGCTTACAGTTTTCATAATGCTCCAATTTCAGCCAGAGATACCCTAATCATAGATGCTTTCAAATGAAAAGATGGCTCTAGCTTGTAGATTCCTGCAAATGCATCTTTTAGGAACAAGTGCAAAATTTCTGGATCCCTGGAGTGACGGGAGTCGTAAGAGGCTGTGTGTTTAATCAAATTTTTACCCTGAGAATACAATTGCATTGCATTAATTTTCAAATTTGGAGATTTGCCTCTGTAATTAAAAATGTACATTTTAAACTATAAATGATACATAGATAATGTACATTTGTAACTATATATAATCATTTTAATTAACAATTTAATAGTACACATTCATATTTTTTTCTATAATTTTTATGTCTCTGTAACAGGTTCATATAATATGAATTTAATTTATCCCTTTTATTTTGCACGAACATTTATTTAATTTTCTTAATAAAAATTATTATCCAAAGACAGAATTATGAGCTTTCATTTCGCAATTGAAAATCATTTATTTTTTCATAAATTGATAAGTCCAATTATTTTTATAAATTGATAAGTCCCTGATTAGTCCAAAATTCCCAATCCAACTCGTTGAAGACCCAGATCGTCCGACTCACCCGAGAGCTTGGGCAGCAATTTAGAGGGTTGCCTAATCCAATTCGTAATATACCACATCCAATTACAATTAACCAAATCGGTACATACAGCTAATTTAATTACTTAAAATTTTCTTCTCATCTAAATTGAGACCGATCTTGACTACGCCAAGATCGGTTTCAATCTGTTCTCCGGCGGGATTAATTTTTATAATTTAATCCGAACTAGGGCCGAACCAGGCAGTTCTTAATTTTTTAATTTGGCCCGAACCTCAAAATTTTGGTCCGAGCTCGGACTGGGCCTGGGCCTGGAAAAATATTTCAGGCTTGTATTGGGTTGTGGATTTTGGCTAGTGCAGACTTGTAGTCTACCATACTCAGATTTTAATATCTTATCTTGTTAAATTTATCATGACATTGTTTTTAAATCCAAACGCAAAAGAAACAGAAAGAAAAAAAAATCGTTGATTTATTAAAACCGAATTGAACAAATTTTTAAATATTAAAATCTTTTAAGAGTAGAATATAATTATTTTTTTCAATTTTCAAATACAACCAATATGATTTGGATTCTATTTCAACTATTATAATACAATAGATTCTATTATAATAAAAAATGTATGTTTTTTTATATTCTAAGGTGCTGGAGATCTTTTATCTTAGCAGTTTTTTCATCAAGAGCTTTTCTATTTCGAATTTGCTTATTATTTAAAACGCTCTTTCCAACAGGACATCAAGACACAAGTTAATGTCTTTTAAATTAAATTCTTCTTAAAGTCTGTGATGTTGAATAATAATAAGGAATGCCATTGTTTCCGAAGATTCCAATCCTATTCTTATCCTATTTTATCAAGCATTATTTTTAAATATGCTAAAAGTTTAAAATACAATTCATTGCTGCAAAAAGTATTGGAAGTCAGAAACGTATAATAAAAAGTGAGGATAATTGCATTTGAAGATATGCTTGAATATATACATTATTAAAAGACTTGCGATTTGTATGGGTGACAAGAAGTGTGTAAATGTTTCCAGTTCAGGGATTTAAACCACAATTTTTGGGTGTAGAAAGTGTAGGATTGTCTTAAATTGTAGGTACGGATCATGGAATTAAAGTTATGAAAAAGAAAATGTAATAACAATTTTCATTATTCGCAATAATCGCCCTAAATCCTAAAATTTCGTAATCATGTACTGTCTACACATTCAAAATTTTCGACTTAGAGAAACGCTGTTTGTCTTAAATAGAAGACACAAATCTTGGGATGATAGTTTACAATACAACTTGAAACGCGAGTCTGGTGCATTAGCGATTGATTTTACGATGTCTTCTATGGACTAAAAAAGCAATACGCAAAAATGTACATTAGACAAGAGAGATAAAATAGACAGAGGAACACACATTTTGTTAAAACAGTTCTAAAAAGTTCTCTCCAGTTCAGAAGAACAAGATGTGCTCCAGGGTGTCATCTTCCAGAGCAAACAAGGTATTTGTGGGAGTCATCTAGGTGAAATTTATTAAAGTAGGCCTGGGTGATTATAGAAGCTTTATACATAAAAATAGTTTTATGCATAATGATGATAGTTTTCTGTATGATGATAATTTTAGGCATAAAAATATTTTTAATTATTTGTAATTATAAGGTAGTAATACTTCTTCACTGACTTCACCATTTTGCTTGAAAAAAGCAAAAAACCCAAAGTTATGACATCTTAGGTGCTAGAAATCGCATACGACGGGAAGAAACGCTCTGTTGATAAAAGATTCCCTGCGATTATAAATTTAACATTCTGATTTATGTTAGAATATTTCATTAATAATATAAACACCTTGATTTATCCGTTTATCTATCTCTGGGTAACCTTGCTACAAAATGCTGCCAAACGCGTTTCAATCACGGATAAATATTTCATTTATATATGTGGGACACAAATAAAAAAAATAAATTAAGTTTAAACTTTTAAATTCATTAAAATTGACATGGCCGTTATCTCATACATAGTGGATTTATTATTTAATCGTACATTGCTAGTTGTGCCGCTATATAAAACCCTCCAATTATTTAACTTCCGTGTGAGTCCTGTAAAGGAATTATTAATTATTATAATACTCATTGACTGCACCATTTAAACTTTAACAATCAAACACATTTATTAACAACATAAATCTTAATTAAATTCAATTACACCATTTAATTATATTATTTCAGGGGAGGGGATATATGTGACCAGTATGGAAACGCCAGTAAAATTCAGTAAAATATGTTAGGTAGTTTTTTAAATAAAAATTATTTAATATAGGGAGAAAAACAAATTTAATTAAATTATGACTCTTGCTATATCCTTCAGAAAGAGAAAAGAGATATATTATATAATAAATATCTTTTCAAGCGTTTAATTAGTATTTTACATATAAGAGAGGTTTCACATTTAAAATAAATATGGTAGATAACAGTTTTTAAAATTTTTAAATAAAATAAATTATTATCGCATTGTGATGAATGAAACGATTGGAAAAATGTTATGAATGAAATGCTGCATCTATATAGAGGCGATTTATATTTCGATTACGTCATTTGAATAAAGTTCATTTGTTTTCGATAAGTTTTCAAATATAATAAATTATTGTAGTATTATGATAATTTTGAAAATATCACCGAGGAATGTATCGCATTTTAGAGATGTTTAAACCAGGCAATTTATATCTCAATGCCGTCATTTGAATGAAGTTCATTTTCGTTGATGAAGTTTTCAAATATAATAAATTAATGTAGTATTGTGATAATTTTAAAAATATTACCGAAGAATGTATCGCATTTTAGAGATGTTTATATAAAATTGCATTGAAGTTGGAAAGTGTTTCATAATCAATGCTTTATGTATGATTGATCTTTCTTGTTTCTTTTCATATAATTTTGTCGCATTCTGGACAGAGATAACTGGAGGGTGGTGGGCAGCAGGCAGCATTTTCGCTGAACTCATTTTGTTATGATCCTGCTCGCGTGCTATGACGCTATGGGGTCATATATAGGGACTTAGTCGGTTGCATTAAAAAGAAAAAAAAAATGGATAGTTTTGTTTTGTTGAGTCGCGAAAAAGAAGAAGAAAAAAAAAAAAAAAGAAGAAGCGGGTACTTTTGGTTTTGCTATTGTTAGCCGTGACTTCTGAAAAAGTGAGCGCTGGTTACGAGCACCGTAGCTAGTTTATTGAGAAAATATTTATTAAACAATGCATATTTCATTAATCATTTGACTGATTATCCCGTGATGTCCATGGACTACGCAAATTTATCAAAATTTGCTTATCCCGCGATTTCCGAGGCGGTGATTACTTTGCCTTTATTTATTTGCTCATACCGCTTTTCCCTCGTTTGTGTTCCGAGTCTTAAACAATATTTTGACTTTTAAGTCAGATTTCGTCTAATAGATGGCGGTAGTGTTCCACCATATTCTTGTTTTTTGAACAGCGAATTGGCGGGTTTTAAAGATGTAGATTATGTGTATTCCCGTTCCGTGTTTGGTTCAGTTTAGTTTAGTTTACCTGATCTAAATGGCTAGTAACTTTAGAGAAAACATTTTGCAAGTGACAGGGACTCTTGCCTTGATGATTTATCTGATTCTGATAGTGACAACTCCCCTAAAGTTTCATTCGTCCCCCGGACAACAAGTCCTGAGAGATACACTGGTATGAACTTGGTACATTTGTATTATATGTTAATACATATATAGCAGCGATTACCCGGCGTTGCTCGGGATTTACGATGAAAAACGCTGATAAAAATTACACCGGAATATATAGGGCCGTAAATCTTATACATTGTTTTTTCACTGTGAAAGAAGTAAATTCATTGTATTACGTAAAAAAAAAAAACCACCGCATTATATAAGTCATAACTGCTTCCGGCACGTCCTTCGCAGCTAGGCCCTCCGGGCAGCGTCTCGGAATGTGATTATATTAGGTGTCCACAATTGATGTACAGTTTGAAATATGTACAGTTTGAAAGGAAAACTAAAATGACTCTTAAACTCTAGGTAATAATGCAAATGTTAACAAATTAAATGACATTATCCTAATTTGTTAGGTTTTACCGCAATGTTTGCTTGTAAACCACATTTTTTAATTTTCCTCCTGGAGCTAAAACATACAAGTTTTGTGAAGTTTCTACTCTTGAGCATGTCACATACAATTGGTCATGAGGGAAGCAAAAACTTTCTAAATTCATGCCTGCAAACTTAAGGGTTTGTCCTTGAGTTTTGTTGATGGTCATAGCAAATGCCAGTCTAACTGGGAACTGGACTCGTTTGAAGCTAAATGGTAGGCCGGTTGGTATCAACGGTATGCGAGGTATGAATACGTCGTCTCGTTTTGCTTTTCCCGTTAATACCGCGGCTTTTATGACATTTGGCAAAATATTTTTGACACAGAGTCGTGTTCCATTGCATAGTTTTGGTGGGTCCAGATTCCGCAGAAGCAGTATTGGTGATCTTTTCTTTAACTGCAAGACATGAGAAGGCATTCCAGGTGGTTCAAGGTAGTTCAGAAATTCCAGCGAGTAATTAACGGCATCAACAGTGTCCACTGTAGAGTCAAATGGCTTGTCATGATATAAAATGCTGATAATTAGATAACCATTAATCTTCACAAACTGCTGACTATTAAATAATCATTAATCCTCACAAAATGCTAATAATTAAATAACCATTTTGATTTCTTAATACTTTTCGTTGTTGAGCAAATCTATGAAAAATAAACCATGGTGATAGAGTTTCCATTTGAATTCAGATTTCAAACCTGCGATTTTCAAAAGTGACTAATACGTTCAATAAACTTCTACAGAACTCAGAAATTTAATGATTTTTACGTTTTAAACCAACGGTGACCATCCTTTTTTTTGGGAATCATGGAGTTAGAGAGCTGAACTCCTAGGAAAAAATTTTGTTTTCCATTAATATTTTGACAACCCCTAGTCTTAGAAACTCGAAACTTGGACTAAATTTATGGAGCGATATTTTAAAGCTACCCACAAAATTTCATTAAATTCGGTGCAGCTGTTCTCTCGTGATGATGAGACAAACGAAAGTTTTGCTTTTCACTAATATCTCGAGAACGCCTGGTTATAGAAACTCGAAACATAGAATAAATTTTAAGTGAAACTATTTCAAGACTAGCCACCAAATTTTATCAAAATCGGTTCAGCCGTTCTCCCGTGATGTTGGATCATACATATATACACACATACTTTTCTTCTTTAATATAGATAATGGTGAAATAGTGAATAAATCAACAATTGTTTTTTAAACATCAATATTATGTAGATAATACTTAAAGTACACGATTCTGAGAGCATTTCCCCTCGATGCGTAAATTGTGCAATAAAGGGTAAATAATTAATTAAAATGTACTGCACATTTTCATTCTCAAATATGTTTAGATAAAAATATACAATAAAAAATCATGCATTTTTTGAAGCGCCATTGGTCCTACACCTTCGGTTCTCAGAGGGTTAATGTTTAAAATACGTATTTTATTAATAAAACAATGAAGACCTTAGTTTTAAATACTATCAAGTGAAATAAATAGTGTTCTAAAAAGGGTTGTTGTTAGGCAAATCCATTTAGAAAATATTTTTCGCTGTATTGCATTAACGACTTATTCTAGAAAATGTGTTTTATTAAGAAAGCTAATTTTCTGAGAGATAGACTGTGTTACTATGACCGATAATTTATCGTGTTTCATTTTGCTTCTCTTATTGTACATAGTGCGGGAAGTACTGGAGCGAAAATTCGAATACCAATTTCCAATGAGTATATGTGTTAGGATTCCGTTGCAAATACCAGCATCAATGACCCGGTTTAGCTTTTATTATACTATTTTCAGCATGGAATATGACCGATACCTGGAATTGCAGGAAGAAAATTTACCACAATATTTTCGAACCTCTAATGAGATTGAAAACTTTAGTCCAATTTTAGTCCAAAAATGCAGCCCAGTGGCGTCGCCAAGGTGTATTTGGGGTCAACCCCCCTGGTAACTCATTAGAACACATTGAAGTTCGTAGAAATGATATTTGGAGAAATGAAAAAGAAGATACTTTGTTATCCCCCCCCCCTCCAAATAAAAAAAACAACTTTTTTTCTGTAGACGCTACTAATGCAGCCGACATCTTCAAAAATGTTTTTCTTACGTATTTGTGTCTTTTCAGATGCTGCAAAAGACTCTTAGACTCATACCTTCAGAAGACCAAATCTTCTAGGTTTGAGAAATAGCATCAAGTTCTAGATAGAGCTCAATGGATCTTTTGAATCCTCGGGAGGCAGAGAAAATTGAGATTTTTGGAAAGTTTCTTTATCCTACAAGAGTCTTTGGTAATTTAAGATTGGATCGTTGCATACTTATAGAATCGACTACTGGACATACCTTTCGAAGGGCCATTCAATGCCCCCTCCCACTTTTGGGGTCGGAGAAATTGAGGATCAAAGAGTTTTTCCAGACACTCAATAAATCATTGGCCTAGAAGCAGGCATTTTTGCACGGTTATAGTATCTGTTACCGGACAGAACCTATCAGAACCGGAATTTCAATTGATCCCGGGGGAGGTGACGATCTAACGGATATAATTTTTGCTTTCCACAAAGGCAACAAAGAATATGTATTTCTTTTAAAAACATTTTCAGACACTTTAGAATTAAGTCTTCGGTTGATTTGAGTGGCTGGATTTTTGCAAACATTCATTACTCACCGTAAAGAATTAAATTTATTATTAAATTTCTTTTTTACAAGGAAACTTTCTTCATCCTGCAAGTTAACTAGGGATTTTTTTTATCCCACACGACAGCTGGGTTTCGTTCAGTGAGGTAAAACACCAGAAACTAATCATCTGGCAAGATTTAAATTCATTCTCTTTATAAATGTGATTCAAATTATCGTATCAATCTGTATAGTAATTGTCTAATATGTTTGTGTCCTTTTAGACTAGTGGTTCTTATCCTGAGGTACGAGAGAAGTTTCTAAAATTTTGCATTTTTTCTGCCTTTCAGACTGAGTTTGTAACACTTGAGTAGTTGCCAAACAAAATTCAAGGGATAATCGAGAACACCAGAAAGTAGCTACATCCAACTACTTTTAGTTTGTTAGCTAAATGGAAGCACAAATGTTTCTAAAGTGCCCCAATAGATGGCATTGCATTTACTAGCACAAGCAGCACAAGAAACTGGTGGCTACTCGCACGTGTTCGCATACTCTAAGTATGAACGTTAACGAGATGGTTTGATGCATAAACGATTACTAATTTTCTTTAATTTACCAACATTAATAAGTGACTAAAGCTCATACCGGATACGTTCAGTTGATTACATAAAGGTTTTCTGCAAATTTTGAAAAATTATAATTATTATTTTATTGATTGTAGTAACCCTCGTTATGTAGTAACCCTAAAAAAAAAAACACACCAATGGAAAGATAGTTACGTTGCTTATGGATTTACTTATACAACAGAAAAAGATGGTAAGCAACGACCACAATGCATTTTATGTTGCAAAATATTTTCAAACTCCAATCTTAAACCGTCAAAGTTGTTAGAGCATTTCAACAATCAGCATGGTGATGAATCTGCAGGACATACTCTTAACGTCTTGAAGTCTAAGAAGGCACGATTTAATACCAGCGGTACTATCACAAAATTTGACGTTGCGGCAGATCAAAAGCCCTTGTTAGATGCTTCTTATCAAGTGGCATATCTGTGTATCTTTGTGGCCTTTTCATGTAGATATTTACGGTAATGAGGTTGCAGATGGTCTGGCCAAGGAGGGCAGCTCCAGGAGTTCTATTGACGGTGGCTGTCTTTCTTCCTCGGAACTTGCCTCTCGTGTCAAACTTGAAATCAACTCCACTTGGTGAAAGGCCCCCGTAAATGAGTGGTATGATTGTAGTCGTCCTGGAGCTGCTTTCACTGGGGCGGGCAGTAGGGGTGAACAGATGGCTCAGGCCAGACTCCGCAGCGGCCATCTTCGTGCTCTTCGATATGTGTTGGATTCTAAGGTACATCCCCTTTGCCCGAAGTGCAATTTGGCTCAGGCCTCTCTTGCCCATACCTTGACATGTATTGGATACCAGAGGAGCCAGCTGTACTCCAGTCCTGGAGTAGTTCTTCATCTTCTGAGGACTCATGGGTTCATGGACTTGATCTGATGTTGCTGTCGGTCAAGTGGGATAAGAAACAACAACAACAACATATCTGTGTGCTAAGAAAAGAAAAGATCATACAATAGCTGAGGAATTGGTAAAACCATGTGCACTTGAAATTGCGCAAAGGAAAATTGCTGCAGAGGAAAGGTGCTGAAGCACAAAGAAAAATTCAGCAGATTCTGTTATCGAACAACGTGATCCGATCTCGCATTCAAGATCTCAGTGTTGATATTTTACTGCAAGTAGTTGAAGATATCAAAGCCAGTCCTCTAAAAGTGGGTATTCAACTGGCCTTGTCGATGTTGATAACTGCAGTTAGTTGTTGGTATTTGTGCAATACATTAAGGAAAAAGAAGTGTTGGGAGAATTTTTATTTTGTGAACCACTGGAATTGACGACAAAAGGAATTTATATTTTCACTCATTTTAAAAACTTTTTTTTGAAACATCAAATACCCACGAATGTGATAGGCTCAGTTTGCACTGATGGTGCCCCTGCAATGTTGGGCAAACATTTTGGATTTTTTTTATACATTAAGACAGAAATACCGCAAGTTACAATAACTCATTGGATGTTGCACCGTCATGCACTTGCATCAAAAGCTTTGCCAGAGAATTTAAAACAACATTTATGTAAATGTAGTTAAGTATATCCGAGGACGAGCGCTTAATCATCGTATCCGTGCTTTGTGCGAAAAAATTGGTGCTGTTCATACTGTGCTTCCTTACCACACTGAGGTACGGTGGCTCTCCAAGGGCCTCATGCTAAGCAGAGTTTTTGAATTGCGCGAGGAAATTATACAATTTCTTACTAACCAAAACTGTGATTTAGTTAAAACTTTTGAAAAAAGAGAAACAATACTTCGACTAGCCTCCTTAGCAGATATATTTAGCCACCTGAATGAATTAAACACATCAATGCAAGGATTTGCTAAGAACATAATAACAGCTAGTGAAAAAGTATTTTCATTTATTGAGAAACTAAAAATTTGGAAACGTTGAGTTGAAAATGAAAGTTTTGCAAACTTTCGTTTGCTTGATTCAATCGTTCTGGAAATAAGAAAATAATTATTATACCTGAAATTGCGATACACCTTCAACATCTGAATGAATCATTTCATGGATACTTTACCACGTGAAATATTAGCAAAGTTCAGAAATGGGTACTGGATCTCGTTCTATTTGACCCAGATTCAATGCACGACAGTGATTTAATAAAAGACGATCTTATTGAAATACGAGCCGATGTACGTATTCAAATGGAATTTAAAAAACTGGACTTAGAACAATTCTGGTGTACACAGTTAGAACCTTATCTACAACTGGCAAAAGGAGCATTGCAAACACTTTTACCATTTGCCACCACCTACCTGTGTGAAATGGGATTTTCATCACATTTGCACATAAAAACAAAAAACCAGAAATCACTTAAATGCAAGTGATGACTTACGCATGGCTCTTTCAAAAAATGAGCTTTGCCTCAAAAGTATTATTATGAATAAACAACAACAACGTAACTATAAAATATTGAGATATTGTTTTGTATGTATATGTATGTGTTTAATTTTCAATAAATAAATTATTTTGCAGTAGATGTAATTTCCTAAATAAAAAAGTAGAAACACATTTTTCAAGGGGGTGCGTGAACTTAATTTTAGATTCAATGGGGTGCCGATCACTAAAAAGTTTAAGAACCATTGTTTTGTTTTCATTAGAAAGACTGTATAAAAATTCATATCTTTAAATTTTTTTTTGAAAAATATTGAAATTACTGTTGTATAATTTTCTTTCTTATTTAAAACATTTTTGCAACTGGAACCATGTGTCTACAACCATCTGTCCAAAAACCTTCCATTGTTCGCTTTGATTTAACACCATAAGTGTATTGTTTCCTGAAAAATATAATTTCTTAATACTTTGGATGACAAGCTTATGAATTTTGAAATTTTAGCTTTCATGAATAAAAGATGATATTCTCATAAAATGTATCTGGCTGCTTTGAATATATTTGCATAGTCAGCGGTGCAGATCACCGTGTCTATCTTTTAATCAAAAGTTCTTATATAAAGTATATACTGTCATTAAGCATTAAATATGTTTTAATAATTCTGTTGCGATCCCGACATAGGAGAAACCCATATTTATTAAATCAATATTTTCTTCCCAGTGTCATACAATCTGGCCCGCTGAATTGAACAGCCGATTTGTCACGCGAAATTATTTAAACGAATAGAACATTTACTTTGATTAAGGCAAAGGAGTTTTTATCTTGTGTATTTGCTTCGTAAATAGTTAAAATAAAACTTTTAATGTTTTAGTGCATTTAATCTGTTTCATCCAAGAAATCAAACCCCTTTTGAGTCTAATAAAGAATTGCTTATCCTAACGTTGGGAGTGATTGTATTCTTTTTTTTTATACAATTTCGTAGAAAAAAATATTTTACTAATATATATTTATATAACCATATTTATTATTTTCAAATCTTGACGAGGAAGTACGAATACAGGTCTAGTTCTATTTTTCCAATTCATGCTGAAGTCTAAACAGCACCAAGATAATGCGAAACTTATTTGACAATTTGGACACACACACACAAACTTATTTGACAAAATTTGGACACACACACACACAAACACGCACACACATAAACTCACACACTTTTTATAAAATTTCGTAGAGCACACACACACACACACACAAACACACACACACACGCACACACATAAACTCACACACATAAACTCACACACACACACACACACAAACACACACACACGCACACACATAAACTCACACACATAAACTCACACACACACACACACAGAGGGAGGGGGGCGCGGTAGCCCATTGGTTAGCGAGCTGGAGTTGCACTCGGTAGGCCCGGGTTCGATTCCAGCCGCTGCCAAAACTGCCGCCGTGTTCATGCGGTGTACGATCACGTTAAACATGTGGGTCCGAAAGTCCTTCCGAGAGGTTGGTGGTAGGGGAAGGAGGGTACGGTCCCTGTGGATGCCTCCCCCACTGGGTTCCGGTCTAAATTGTGTGGCACTTCCCGACCGTCCAAACGGTTACCTTACACCTTTCTGGTAGGTCGGACGGTCTGGGTTTCAACAACAACAACAACACACAGAGGGAGAGAAGGGAGAGGAAGAGAGCTGGAATTAAGATTTTGATTACGAACTTATGGTCGATTCCAATATTCCTTTTTACTTACTATACAAGGTGTTCCTAAAGTATACCCCTTTTTTGCAATGAATGAAGTTTTAAAAATACTTTTAAGTCATGAAAAAAAATAAATCTATATTTTGAAAGAAATGCTTAATACACTATTTTGCAAGAAAAAAAAAAAAAAAAAAAAAAAAGCAACAATGAATAAAATTACTGTTTTTATTAAAATTATATATGCGTGCAGCTCATACACTGGTAATGAAATGATTATAAAATCAAGGCCGAAGGACTCGTCACGGTTAGCAATTGCACATTGAATTTTTCAAATCAGTAATTGGTGAACTCCCCCCCCCCTTGGCGGCAATGCATGCTTGCATACGTCTAGGTAAGGAGTGATAAAGTTTTCTAATACCATCCTGCGATACATTCTGCTATGTATTCCTCAATTGTTGCTCCAGATCTGCTACATTTCGGGGTGCCTGATTCTGGCGGCCTAGCATGTCCTATTCATGCTCGACTGGCGAAAGGTCTGGTGACTTTGCTGGCCAAGGAACAGTATCAAAAGCACGGAGACAGTCCACAGATATGTGGCGTGGCATTATCTTGTTGGAAAATGGCCCCAGAATGACGTGCTATGAAGGGTAACGCAAACGACCGCAGGATTTCATCAACATATCGTTGAGATATTAAAGTTGTACGCAGGATGACTAGGGGCGACCTGCTGTCGTAAGAGGTAGCACCCCCACGCCAGGCTATGTGCCTGTGTAAAACAAAGTCTGATTGGGGCCGCTGACCCTGGTGCCTACACGCACGTGCCCGATGGTCATCTGCTGAAAGACTGAAGCGTGATTCATCGCTGAACACTATGCGATTCCAGTCTGCTGGTAGCCATGATGATCGGCTACGATACCACTCCAAACGACTCTGTCGTCGATGTTGCATTATTGGTTGTGTCTCCACGGAACTGCAACGTCGATAACGAGCAAAGATAAACCGTCCACATTTTAAACCTGTTTTATAGGATGTTAGTTTTGCAGTAGAAACGCGTGCTATAACTGAAGTTAACACTCATTGGCTTTGCAAATTTAATCATTTGTATTCTTGGTGTAAAGGAATTTGTATACGAAATTTCGAGATGATCGGATTATTTTTCAGGGGTGCTTCGTTTTTTTTTTTATGCAAAAGAGTGTATATAGGCCTGATTCAATTACGAGTTTTTATGTGATGACCATCAATGTCTTTCGGATCTCAAATATTTCGTGGAACACCCGTTTCAAGCATTTCAGGTCTTATCAATTGAACCATCTCAGCAATTCGATTTCAGAGATTAGCTACATTTTTAATTCTACGATGCACTTCAGACTTAATGCAATTTGCAAAGTTTACTTCAAAGATAAGAGTTTGCAATTCCGCCGCAGTTGTTCAAATGGGAGTCCGATTCGACTGGCTAGTGATCCGTAGTTCGAGCTCCGACTGGAGCAGCAAGGTTCTTTATATGGCGTCCGAACAAATTAACCCAGGTTATTTATACTTTTAAAATAGTCCAGTGGGATTTTCCCGGGTTGAACAGAAGTGAGAAATATGAACTTATACGTGATCTATGCCTATGTAACCGTGAATGTTCAGGAGAGGGAAAGTCTCCCCTTGCCCTCCCGTATGGGCGCCCATGCTCAGTAGCTGACTTGGGAGAGTGATAGCTGGTGAATACTAAGATACGTGGTGAGTTCCTTCCAAGACTGCAAGGTTCTGTACAAGTTTTAGATATAATTTTTAGGGCGTTAAGTTAGATGAACGTGCTGTCCATGTTTGAGATTATACATGTTTACCCTAACGACAGAGAAAGCAGTTTTTGAGATAATCTTGTAAAGCAATTAATCAAGTAATTAAAGCAAAGTTGTTGCAAGCAATTGGACTTTTAGTTCAAATTTGGTTAAAAAATTATCCTATTGTGATAAAAAATCTACTTGATACGTACTTTTATAGAGATATGAATTTGAATAACAATGAACATACATATCATTAAGCAATTTGTGGTGCACATTTAAAAATCAGTATTGACGCTAGTTAAGTACATTGCTTTGATGCTTGAAATGGCACAATAATCCACCATAAAATCTTTAGTAAGAGTTCCTGAAATAGAACACATTAACATAATACTACTCACAATTAACTGCACTCATTTTAACTTTAAAATAACATTATTTATTAAAAACATTCTATTCATTACTAAATTAATTATAACAATTACCACATATAATTAAGAAGGAGATTGGACATGTGAGACCAGGTAAGTTAAAAATGCCTAAACTGAATATGACCTTCTATAAGCTGACTTCCACATACCTTCTGGTTGTCTTTAGACGTCTGACGTTTGATTGATAATCGAAGCTTATTTGTTTTACCATCTCTGTGACGACGGCCTCTTATTGATGCATATTCACATCTTGCCTGTTGCACTTGTCGATCATCTCTGTGGAACTTTTTGCATATCTACTATCGACTCTAGTTGCTATCTCCAACTATTTTATCCAACTGTATCTTACATCTCTGACTACATTACTCTGAATACAACTGCATCTGATCTCATCATATCTTATTGGCCTGCTAGATATCATAAATCTACATATATTGTTGTTATTGGTGCTTATCCTCCAATGTCTGACGAAGTCAGACGAGATCCATAAGTCCGTTGACTCTCAGAAAGTGGAGCATAAGAAGTGGATCGCAAGAGATATCCTCCTTGGCAAGACCCATGCAATCCATTATATGCTCATAAATCCACATATAAAACTGTCTACTTGATTCCTGGACTCACACAATTATCACAGTTTTTTAAAATTATTTTGATTTTATCAAAACAGGTGGTTAGTTCAGAAAGACCCTTTACATGATAGGAAAATGTAATAAAAATTACTAAATTTTTATTCTGTGTTACTTTTTTTTTACTTGAAGAATATGAATTTAATATTCTAATATTTTATATTTTAATATGAATATTTTATTATGAATATTTTATTATGAATTTAATATTTCAAGAAAGACAGTTTGTTATAGACCTTAATTATTATTTCTTTATTTCTTTTCTTGTTTAATTCTACGTTGAATCACATACATTTTAATGTTTTTTTTTACAAAAAAATGCATCTTTCCAAATTTTCAGAAATTTAAGAAGCATTTATTAAAGCAATTTTCGAAATTTCCTCTAAATATAAAAACAAATTAAATGTTTTAACTACTTTAAAAAATTATCAAACTTATATATAAATTTCTCTTTGATTTATAATGGAAATGTATGAAGGAAAAATATCGTATTTTTTAAAAAACACTCATAATAAAAATACATTAATTCAAGCTTCTAGGGTTCATGAAGTTGACTATAACCCTCACCGGAAATTTTCTTGTTAATTTATTTAAAGAAATAGATTTTCTCTGAAGCAGCTTATAAAGTGTTGTTTTAAAAGTGTAGTAATTCTTAAGTTAAAGCTTCAGATATTTTACATTTTTTAATAAGCGCATTGTGTTCGGAAAAATACAGTTTCCAAATACTTTGGGAGATAAGTTTATGAATTTCGTAGTTATAGATTTCATGAATAAAAGATGATGTTCAAACGAAGCGTATATTCCTCCTTTGAATATATCTGCATAGTCAATTGTGTGCACTATCGTGTCTACACACAAATCAAAAGTATTTGCATGAAATCTTCACTTTTATTGTGTATAAAATGTTTATTAAAACATATAGTGGGCATTTTGCATAGCAGTATCCAAGGCTAATTAAATTTGTTTCATTTTTGAAGTATGATATTATTAGAATAACGATTACAATATCTTACAATTGATAATTTGATAAATACAAGGTTATACTCGTTGCATGACAGGGTGCAACATGCTGTGACAGCATCTCTCACACCCACTTACCTGCAGCTGTTGCCCTTTCTAAAATACCTTGACACAAGATGATTATGCACCTCTTATTAATGTTATTTATTATTATACAACTCCTTAACAAAACATAATTATTATATTTCCCTTCAATGAAACGCAATTATTTTGTGACCCCCCCAACAAAACACAATTATTTTACCACTCCCTAGCACAACATAATTATTGTATTTCCCTCTAAGGAAACGTAATTGATTTGCGACCTCTTAACGAAACGCAATTAATTTGCATTTTTCTAACAAAACACAATTCTTATACTTGATAAAATTGAATTATTTTGCGACCTTTAGTAAAACGCAATTACTTTATAACCCTCAAATAAAATATACTTATTATACTTCCCTCTAATAAGACGCAATTAAGTTGCGACCCCTAATAAAACGTAATTATTTTGCGATTCCCTAACAAAACATGGTTATTATACTTTCTTCTAATAAAATTCAATTATTTTGCAATCCCTTAAGTTGATACCTTTCATAAACTATTTTCTGTGCCAACAAAGTTTTTCTTTTCAGTTTGTTATATAGTTTAACAGTTTGAGCGATATTTTTACATTTATATTAATATTAGTTTTTATTTTCTCATACGTAGTATTGAGAAAGTATTGTTTTCACGAAAATTTTCGATTTCGTGAGATTTTGATGCCAATATATGTTTTAAGACCTCTTGAACAAGTTTTGACTATTTTTGGAGTGATGCCCATCTGTATGTCTGTCTGCCCGTCTATATGATTATGGTTGATTTTTTGTGTACGCAATAGCAGCCACAAATAATAATGGATTTTCACGAAATTTTATATCCTGCTTTGTTATTAAAAAAAATCTAGAACTAGATAGAATTTTTTTAAATTCGAGCGAAAACTTCGAAATTTATTTGGAATTTTACATTTTTTTTAGCATGGCAGCATAGCACAAAATTTGATATAATCATGCATAAAAGGGTTTATTTATGGCTCAATGATCATGGGACTATAGTTTCAATCATTTTTGTGAAAATAGTCGCTTTACAATATTCTTGTTGGTGACGTCATTAGACCCCTTCAAGGGCAAGTTATCCGCCCCCCCGGGGAGGGGGGAGTACATTGTCAGGTATGGTATCAATCGAAAAATGTTAAGTCCATTAAAGTGAAGGGTAACACACTATAATTGCAATCATTTGGACCCATCATATAGATTTTTCAAATTTTTTCTTGTAACATTTGAAACGAAAAAGCTACTAAAAATGGATTCTGGTATGAGAAAGACGATTATTCTGGTATGAGAAAGACGAAAATGAATTCTGGTATGAGAAAGACGATTATTCTGGTATGAGAAAGACGATTATTCTGGTATGAGAAAGACGAAAATGGATTCTGGTATGAGAAAGACGATTATTCTGGTATGAGAAAGACGAAAATGGATTCTGGTATGAGAAAGACGATTATTCTGGTATGAGAAAGACGAAAATGGATTCTGGTATGAGAAAGACGATTATTCTGGTATGAGAAAGACGAAAATGAATTCTGGTATGAGAAAGACGATTATTCTGGTATGAGAAAGACGAAAATGGATTCTGGTATGAGAAAGACGAGTTAAGTCACACGCCAGTTAATTTTTGATTCGTATTTTGATTCGTTCACAGTTTATTCGTATTGCATGGTGTCCAAAGCGCATAAATCCGTCATGAATTAAAATTTGAACCTATTACGTTAAACTTTAGAGGAATTGACAATAAGACATATAATTGTTAATTTTAATCATAATTATTCATTGCCACCATAGCTGTGTAAAGCTAAGTAATTTAATTCTGGTTAAATTCAAGAAAAATAAATAAAGTAATTGTTGATGGCGATGACAGTTATCCTTGTTTGAATTATGAAGGAGGAGAAATATCTTTAACGGCAACTTTCATTCTTTTAATACTTTAACTGTCGGGATAACTGGTAACCATATACAGTTTGTTTACATTTAAAAGTCGCTTTCGATGTGCTGTTGTTAGTGTTATAAGCGTTGGAAGAATAAGAGCAAAAACATTTCTTATAAAGTGTTTAAAAGATCCACTTACCAGTCACGGTAACAATTTCAGGTTCATATGTACTAACCATGTACACTTCGCGTATTTTAGGGGGTCAGGGGAGTGCCAAATTGTCCTACTAGAAATTTGTTACCTTAACATTATTCTCTAACTTCCTTACAGAATATTTTAATAATATTATTATAAGTGAACTTTCATAGAACGATTATGGTTTGAACACAATCTAGACAAAATCAGTGAATCAGAAAATATGTAAAGCGAATGTTATATAATACAAGAGATAAAACTAAGAGAAATAAAGTTTGGTATCAGAGTATTTGGCCACAGCGACGTGTTTCTTTTTTTCCGCGAGTGTATTAATATAAATAATTTAATCTCTTCAGGAGCGCCGCAGGATGTTATCACAGTTGGAAAATAATATGTTTTAAAAGTGGTGCCCATTACATTTAAAAAAGTGGCACATCTTTATTTTTAAAAGTGATATAAACAATGTTTTAAAAGGTGATGCATTTACCGTTGTTTCATATTTAGTCTTTTTATCGTTCTCTCCCCCCCCAGGTAAATAAAATGTATTTCATTATTTGTATTTTATTTTTGATGAGTCTCAATTTTTAACTTTAATCAAATGTTGTAATTGCCTTTTTTTATTTTCACCCGCCTCACATTTTATAGTACGTTCTTTTTTTCTAACCAACCTAAAGCGAATGTTTAATTTTTTTTATAAAAAATGTTTGTTTCAGATTTCTCACACGATAATTGTTCCACGACGGAAAAAAGTAAAATTTTAGAACTTTATAGTGTCCCCTACCTTCAATGACTGCAAAAATGAAATATTTAGTAATTTTTTTCTTGGTATCGATTTCTTAGTATAGTGCTTTTGAAAACTCACTCGAATATATTCATTGCTTTTTTTTATTTTCCCCCTTCCCCTAATTTCATTACTCTCCTCTCATTTTGTAATTAATCTGATTAGTCCGTTTTATTTTCCCTGCGTTTGGATTAACACGATGTATCTCCAAATAAATTTTCCGCCTTTTCATCCAATACTTATTTTCAGAACTAAGAAAAAACAAAAATTTTACATTTCTACCACCTCCTTCCACAGTGCATTAAAAATTTATATTTTCTCTATGCTTTGATACACCCTTTTGTTTGACATCTCCTACTCTATTTGTTTAAGTGCGTTTTATTTTTTGGCAGCCTCATTCTTTTTCACTTGCAAAACTTCAAATTTTCGATTTTCTGTAAGTTTGCTGTTATTGGATCATTATTCTGCATCTGCATGCCAAATTTCAAGGTTGCCGGGCACAGATGGAATTTAGGTATTGGGGGAAGGGAGTTGCAGACGAATACAGACTAATAGGATTTTCTTTTTAACTACGGAAGCCTAAATGAAAAAGGTTCTCATCAATCATAAGATCTTGAATGCAATCGACTTTAGCATCATCCAGGAAAAAATCATGTATACGCCAGTGTTAATTTTTTTAATGTTTTAAGTGCTTCAATCATTTCGTCCTCGGTCATCTTCATGACGTTCCGTTCAGCAACCAATCACAGAGAAGTTTAAAGTCGTTTCGACCAGTTAAATCTTTGTCCATACTGGTGCTAGTGTGTGTGTGCTAAATATTTAATTAACTAAGATTTAAGTAAGAATTCTAATTGATATTAGTCTATATGTAAAATTTTTGAACTGTACGTTTTGCCTTCGATTTGCAATGCAGTGTTAAAAATTCTTAGGTTATTCTTTCATTATAGAGAGATGAACAAGTAAAGCACGTGATTTTACACATAATTAATAATAAACTGGCTTACAATGGTTTACTGGTTTTTACTGGTTTTGAATTTTTGCCTATACTGGCAATGAAAAATATTTAATTAACAAAGTCTTAAGTAAAATTTCTAAGCATGTTTTGCGGTTTACGGGTTAATATTAGTCTATATGTAAAATTTTAGAACTTTACGTTTTGCCGTCTATTTGCAATGCAGTGTCAAAAATTCTCAGGCTATTTTTCAATATAGAGGGAGGAGTAAGTAAAGCAACTGACTGGGAATACAATCAATAATAAGCTGGTTTGCAATGTAAAATGCAGTGTAAATCAAGATAAATAAGCATATGCATGTTTCGGAAATCCAATTAATAACTGAAACGTACGTATGCTTATTTATCTTGATTTACACTGCATTTTACGTGGTAAACCAGCTTATTACAAAATATATGATAATTTCCATTTCAAACAACATACTTGTTCGAAAAACTTTCCCCATTGCTCGAATCAAACCTCCGTAAAATCGATCCTATCGTTTCGAAATTATGAATTTCCTAAATATTTTCAAAAACTCTGAGGGAGTTTCGGAACTTTTTTTATTCTCTCCCCCCCCCCAACTTTCATAGGTTGTTCTCTTTTAAATTATTTCTATAATATTGATTTCTCGTGGCTTACTTTATCTCCAGAAATTCCCACATTTTTTTTTTTAATTAGTGCATTCTATTCAGGAAAGTGCTTTTTTCTTCTTACTTTGGGAAACAAAGTTATGAAATTGGAATGCTCATGAATAAAAGATGATGTTGAGATGAAGTGCGTCTTCCACTTTTGCATGTATGCATGCATATATACGTGTTTGGAGGATCAGTGACAAAAGACATGGGCTTGCGTGAAGTTTCATTATGCATTAAATAATTATTTAAGACTTATAATCCACTTTAATTAGTAAAAAAAAAAAGATGTTATCCTTCCATTAGTTCAATGGAGCGTCGACAGGGGGTGGTAGAGACCGTGGTTAGAGTCTCGGCATATGAGATCTTTGTCCGAGAAGCTTAATGACACTAACTAATAGTCTTATGTGACCGTAATTACAATTACTATATTGTAATGACCAAATTTCACAAAATTTGGTAGATAAGTCATTTGTAGAATACTCCGACACTGATTACATTTTGATAAAATTTTGATAAAAAGAAACTGCTTTTTTAGAGATATGGCCCGAAAATATCGTATGTATCCAATCTAGCTGAAGACTGATTGGCCAAATTTCGCAATATATGGTAAATAAATCGCTTGTGGAATATCCTGGTGTTGATTAGATTTTGGTACGATTAAAGAAAATTGAACTTGGCATTTTTTGTGAAATGGCTTCTAAAATTGTCAAAACCTTGGACTAAAAACTATGCATGCCCAAACGCATCGATTAAATGCTTGTTTCAAACGTAATTTTTAACAAAAATGATAAGGCTAATCCCATAACTCTAGGAATAACCGTTCTCGAGACAATAAAGTTTTTTTTGCATTTTTGCCCCATTGCCCTTGAAAATACGCTTAGCCGCAAAATGAAAATAAAAATTGAATTAACTCTACAAATTCAGACTAATTCCAAATAATTATACATGCCACTTTGTGCAATTAAAGTCAATTTAATGAATTGTGACAGAAAGAAAGGGAAAATAAATTTGTGTCCGTAGTGAAAGTCAGGTGCTGTCCATATCAGATTTTTAATGTTCTATAATACATGATATACTCTGTATAGAAAAAAGTATTGTAACAGAGTAGTGTATTCGAAATCCAGTTTTTGTTAGATTTACACGTTTTGTGAATTTTAGAACACGATTCGATTATTTTATGAGGTTGGTCCATTTTTAACACTTTACAACATAGTTGAAAAGTGCTTATGACTTTGTTCATTTTGTCTGTCTGTCTGCCCGTTCGCACGATAACTGCCGCAAAAATTACTTTATCAAAATGAGATTTTGTGTATGCTGTTGAGAGGGTCTGTGGGGTTTATGCGAATGTAAATGAATAATATCACCCAATTAGTTTCGGATTGAACCCAGGTTGAAAAAATGTAATACATTGAACCCTTGTGGACCTAATTTCTCAAACATTTTCTAAGCGAATTTAAAATTCACAAATTGTTTCGAAAATTTTAGGAAATATTCAAATATAATAAAATATATAAAAAAAATTCAGTAAAATATGTTCGGTAGTTTTTAAATAAAATTTAAAATAATAATTGCACTCATATTATACGAAGAGATCACGTGGTCCACTTCAAAATAGAATGACATCCATCTTGTGTCAAAATCTTGATTTTAAAATTCTTTTTAATTTATATTTAGTCTTGTATCCATCCTAAAACCGCTTTATTTTTTATTTTTTTCTGTCCATCTATATACTGTGCCAACGTAATTACGATATTTTTTAGTTTAAAAGATCATCAAACTTTGATTATTTCTAACGAAGCCTTATTTTCACGTATGGAGAATATAAACACATCAAACTGTAAGATGAGTTGTATAAGAATTGCTGAATTTCTATAACGCAAAATTATTTATCTCTGCAGTCTGCATTATAGCTGATATGATTGAAGCATTTATTGATTTTACATAGAGAAGAAGACGATTGCATGGTATTGCCTATTTCGATGAAGTTTTAAGCATGGAGTTGGAAAGTACATTTACCTGCATGGTTTTAAGTTTTTAAGTAAAATAAATTATTGTGGCATTGTACGAAATTTAAAAATATCGCCGCTGAATGAAAGGAATGGAAAAAAGTTTATGAACGAAATTTTCACTACTTTTATATAGAGAGCCAGGCAATTTATATTTCGATGACCTCATTTGAATGAAGTTCATTTGTTTTTGATGAAGTCTTCAAATATAATAAATTATTGCTGTATTGTGATAATTTTAAATATATCACCGCTGAATGTATCGCGTTTTAGAGATGTTTAAATAAAATTGCATTGTAGCTGGAAAGTGTTTTATAATCAATGCTTTATGCATGATTGATCTTTCTTGTTAACACTTTACAACATAGTTGTAAAGTGTTTATGAATTTGTTCATTCTGTCTGTCTGTCTGTCCGTTCGCACGATAACTGCCTTAAAAATGATTTTGTCAAAATGAAATTTTAGTATGTCATTGAGACGGTTTATGAGACATATGCGAATGTAAAAGAATAATATCATTCAATTAGTTTTGGATTGAAGCCGGGTTGAAAAAATGGAATACATTGAACCCTATGGGACCTAATTTCTCAAACCTTTTTAAAGTAAAATTAAAATTCACAAATTGCGTCGAAAATTTTAGGAAATATTCAAATTATCCCATAAAGTAGGGGAGACCGGGGTAAGATGACGATGTTAACGAATTTGATTTATTTTTTAAATCGTAAAACATATAATACATATATTTTGCAACATAAATAAATTATTCATATGTTCCGTTATTAATAAAAAAATTATATCTCCCAAATTAAACCATACAAAAACATGTTTTTAGATATTGTAAAAAAAAATTATCTTACCCCAATTCTGGGGCAGATGACTTTCAATACTGGGCAAGATGACAACTCGCAAATTTTGACCTAACAAGACTTTTGAGGTATTTAAAGAACGTGCAAAACACTAATAGCGTTTAAAGGTGTACGATCATTAATGAATTATGTTATTTACAAAAGTCACAGATGAATTTCCTTCCTTCGTATCCAGTATACAGTTTTCATGCCACCAAGCTACGCATTGAGAGCAAGCACTGTATCCAGTCTTCGTCGGGTGGATGAATATAAAGTTCATCATAAGCTGGGCAGTTAATATCCTTGCTCTTTTGATCTGCGCTTACCTCAAAACGCAATTGTTTAGCTATTTTCTTCTTATTTCTCTGCACTTTGTTTTTTTCCATTTCATCCTTCGAATTTTGTTTCTTAAGCAACAAATTTCTTATTAGTGAACTTGTTAAAACTCTGGTTGACATTTTTCTTCTCTTTTTTACTGATCTTCTAAATTGTGGTAAGGGTTTAAAGTTAAATATTGATGGAAGAGTGGATCACCTTGATCCCGAAATTTGTTCACAGTTGGGATTATCTACACTTTTAGTGTCGCTATCATTAGCACCTAAAGAAATAGGCGTGTTTTCCTTTGTGGAAGATGACGAACTTCGTCATCTTGCCCCGAATGACTGAAAGAAACAACATAGCTAGTGTACAGTAAACTATGCATCAGATTAAAACTATGATAGATTAACTGAGTATTTAATACTATAAAGTGCAACCATAAATTATATCGGAATTTTATGACTTACCTTTAAGTAGCTCAAGCTTATTTCGTACAAGTCGAAAATAGTTTCACGGTTCTTATTTGACTAAGAATATACATTGTACGTGTAGCAAGAATGGGGCCTTCCGCATGCGATTAGTTGCTCTGATACAGGGGATTATACCTATGTTCGTCAAGTGCTGCCACCTAAGAATAAAGTCGTTAAAACTGTTATTCGTCATCTTGCCCAGCTCGTCATCTTACCCCGGTTTCTCCTATATAAAAAAATTTCTACAAAATATGTTCTGTAGTTCTTTAAATAAAAATAAAAATTATAATTGCATCCATATAATATGCAGAGATCACGTGACCCACTTCAAAATAAAATATGGCCTTTTTATATCCATCTTTTTTTCTCAGAGTAAAAATCGTGATTTTAAAAGTTCTTTTAAATTTATATTTAGCGTTGCCTCTGTCCTAAAACCACTTTATTTTTGCATATTTTCTGTGCATCTATATTCAGCGCCAACGGAATTACAATATTTTTTAGTTTAAATGATCATCAAACTTTAATTATTTCTACAACGAAGCCTAATTTTAATGGATGCAGACTGTAAACAAGTGATTGTAATATGAGTTGTATAAGAATTGCTGAATTTTTTTCACACACAATTATTTATCTCTGGAGTCTGGAATAAAAGTGTATTAATGAAATTTTCACTGCTTTAACGAAGAGCCAGACGATTTATATTTCGATGCGTCATTTGAATAAAGTTCATTTTCTTCAATGAAGTTCTGAAAATAAAATAAATTATTGTAGTTCTGTGATAATTAAAAAAATATCACTACTGAATGTATCGCATTTTAAAGATATTTAAATAAAATTGTATTTCAGTTGGAAAGTGTTTCATAATCAATGCTTTATGCATGATTGATCTCGTTTGTTATATGTATGACTGTATGATGTGCCCATCTGTTCAATGTAGTGTATGTATGTCTCAACAATAACTCAAGAACTAATCAAGTAAACCCTCTGCAGTATATTAAGGAAAGTGAAAAAGCCTCTGCGAAGTTCAACGCTCTCTGGAAGCTTTACTAATGCGCAATCACGCTGTATTTCTAATCACTTGCATATGTGCCTGACATGTACCTTCATGCCAAGATCCCACAATTACTTCTTGTTGCGGAAATTTTTATGGTAATGAGTGTTGTTGTTGAAACCCAGACCGTCCGACCTACCAGAAAGGTGTAAGGTAACTGTTTGGACGGTCGGGAAGTGCCACCCAATTTAGACCGGAACCCAGTGGGGGAGGCATCCACAGGGACCGTACCCTCCTTCCCCTACCACCAACCTCTCGGAAGGACTTTCGGACTCACATGTTTAACGTGATCGTACTCCGCATGAACACGGCGGCAGTTTTGGCAGTGGCTGGAATCGAATCCGGGCCTACCGAGTGCAACTCCAGCGCGCTAACCAATGGGCTATCGCGCCCCATGGTAATGAGTGTATAATTCAAAATAATATAATGACGTCTTTCATTAATTTATTTTTATTAACATCGTTACTATTTAGATCTAATAATTTAAATAAAGTTATCAGATTTATTAACGCATTTGACTAATAAACGATTTGTGCAAATATATATATATATATCCAAAAGGAAATGGACTTAGAGTACATGTTTTTTTGGGTTCTGGTTAAAATTTAAAATAAATGATATATTTTTTTTTTTTGATAGCTTCAAAATTAAATAGATAGTTTTTAGATTTGTTATTTAATAATCTGTATTAAAATTTATAAGAAATTTTGATGTATATATATATATATATATATATATATATATATATATATATATATATAATAAAAGAGATAAAAATAAATAAATAAATAAATAGAAAAATAGTAAGACTAATTTCAACATGATCAGTGTCATACCCTGGTTCAAAAACAATACGGAGGAAAATAAAGAGGATATGAAAGGAAATATCAGACGTAAGGAAAACAATGCTACCATATAAGGCAAAATTATCTTAATTTTAAATTTTAAATTTTAAATTTAAATTTAAATATATATATATATATATACATCAAAATTTTTATACATACCCAACTCTTTTTTTTACACCCTTTTTTTTACACGAATTTGAAATTATACGGTTCAAAAAAGTCTTCCTTTTTTGAAAAATTTATTTGATCTAACACGATTTCAAAGTCATTGTCTTATACTTATGTACGTGTCCGTGAGCGGTATAGTAAAAATTGCAGTCTTTGGTACCAATGTATAAAAAAAATTTACGTTTTTACCACACTTCAAAAATTAGGCAGCACTGCGCACTGCTATAATGTTATCGAATAAGGGGATTCCCCAGTAACTACTGGGGAATACCCTTATTCCATAACTCTTACCCATTTCGTGTGACATTTATATAACATATTGCATCATTAAATTGTTTAAGTTTTATTAGCTCACACTATTTAATCAATTGTTCTTTTGTTATCAGTCATACATAGTGCTATCAATTGTGTATTTGAACTTTTTTTTTTGAATAGAACTTTTAAAGTTTTCATCATTTGTTTACACTGTTTTTAAACTAAATATAGTTCTTTATTTCATCTTACACGGTTTTCGGATAACATGGAACGTATCCTCACTTTTACTATAGGAAACTTATCTTTTTTAGACGTTTTTTTACACTAATTTTTCAGGAACGTATCTACCGTGTAAAAAAAGAGTTGGGCGTATATATATTATAATGACGTTGTTAAGCACCATGATTTAATTTTCACCAAATAAAATGTTTGAATTGTTGTCTGTGTATTGTCTTTTCTATGAAAGTTTAAATTTTGCTATTATTGATATCTTTACAGACATTGTGCTTAGATATTTAATTTAGATTTGACATATTTTTTTAATCTAGTATGGTCATAAAATTTGGAATCAAACAAAAGACAAACATAAAGTGCAGATCTAATTGTTTCTTTGAAGTAAATAAAATCTTTATTTCATTAATACAGTAATATCATTCCGAAAGACATTTGTTCGATATAAATATTTTATCATTTTGCAAAATACTGATTGAAAAGATTGAGTATTTTATTAAAAATTTTATTATTTTTGCTTTCATATTAAACTTTTAATGAAAGACATTGAAGTAAATATTTCTTCAATATTTTTCAGCTGAAAGGCTTTGAGTATGGAGATATGAAACAAAAAATTATTATAAGTTTAATAAATGGAAGAACAGAATAGGATTTATTTAAAATATTTTGTCAATCCTAAAAATGCAATTCTGTGCTTCTTTTTCTTTTGGTGTCAATTTTTTTTTAGTATTTTGTTTAATCTCTCATATATATTTCTAAATTAAAGTTTAAATGCAGTTTGTAAATTTATTGAGCCTATATTAAAATAAATGCATATTTTATTCATTTCAAGATATTTATGAAGTGTATAAAAAGCTTGAATTTATTTAAAAAATTTTTTTTAATTATATTCAAAAATAAAAAATCTGATGTGTGCAGCACATGACTTTCCCTGCAGACTCATATTCATGTTAACTTTATTTCTTCAATAATTCATTAAATTGAGTTTAATTGCACAAAATAACAGCCATAAATATTTTAAATTACTCCGAATTTGCACTTTTAATTCAATTTTCGTTCTCATTTGATAACTGGATTTATTTTCATAGGCGACGTAGTGAAAATGCGAAAAAAATAAAATATCTCGAGAACAGCAATTTTCAGAGTAATGGAGTTGGTCTTAATTTTTTCGTCGTCAATAATTATGTATATAAAATTAATATATTGGATTAATTGATCTATTTGAGCATGCGTAGTCTTTTATTTTTAAAGAATTTTGCGAGTCATTTCGCAAAAAACAAAACAAACAGTTTTTTTTATTTCGTACCCAAATCTAATCAGCACCTGCATAATCTACAAGTGACTTATCTACGTTTTTTTTTTACGAAATTTGGTCTATTAGCTTTTTAGCTAGAACGTATACAGCAATTTTTGTAGGTTATTTGGCAAAAAAGGCAGGTTCTTTTATTCCGAATCGTACTAAAACCGAATCAGCACCAGGGTCACCCACAAGGGATTTACCAACCAGATTTTGTGAAATTCAATCAATTAGTTTTTCAGTTAGAGTGGATACAATATCTGCACAAATAGACAGACAGACAGACAGACAGATAGGCAAACAGACACACACAGAGACTTCAGCTAATAATAGTTTTTTTTTGTATTCTAGAGGTCCCAAAACATATAGTTCCGTCGAAAACTCGAGTTCCGATTTTCGACACAATTCCAATACTTTCCCTATACTTTACCGTGTATTGCAGGGAAGGTAAAAACAATTACTCGACCAATGAACAACCTCTTTAAGTGGCTCGTACTAAGGCTGGACTTCCAACCTAAATTCTTTACCATCCCTAGAAATTCTCATTGAAAAAAATCCGAGCATCGCTCGTTATTCCGGCTCCTAATGTCATACGGTTAAACCAAAAGTATCATTAGACTCGTAATACTGTCTACTATAAATAGATGTGACTCAAATTTGTATAAGAGATCGTCTTTATATTTAGTTGCTTATTATTTTAAAAAATCAAATGGAAACATACATATTTTTTTCATAAGGTTTTATATATCACTAATATGCTAAATATAAATTTGTGTGAGATTCCGACCATAAATAAAGCTGATATAAAGAAAAATCATTTAGGATTCGTTTCTACATTTAACGCAGTAACATTGAGGTCATGTATGCTCTGAAATTATTTCTTTTCTATTTCGTTGATATGGTATATTCTTTACAAAAACATCTTATCAACAGGCTTGTGGGGTTCTGAATTCGTGAATTTTAAGAGCAGAATTAATGACATTTTAACCATCAAAATGTTAGTATTGAATAAGATTTTTTGAAGTCACAAAATTTAATCCCCTTTTAGCCGCTAATAAATTTTCTTACCGAAGTTGGGTGATAATCAACGATATTTTATTCGAATCTTTCACAAATTTATTTTTAATCCCTTCTTAAACTGATTTAAGTAGATGTTCTATAATATTTTTTTGACTATTTGGGTTTAATTTTTCTAGCACACAAATGCGTATTATTAAAACATTAAATGCCATTAAATATTTCTGTTTTCATTTTTTTCGTGCTTGGCACAATTTAATTTAGGGGTGAATTTGTTTTAATTAAGGGGTTTAACTAAAAGACAAAACTTAAAACACAAACTATTGTATACAAAGAAGCTGTTACTAATATATACAGAAAAACTACTTTATGTGGCACAATTTACTATAATCGTTAATATATATACGAAACATTACAACTCAAAATGAAGTAAGGTGGTCGTTCTTGTTCATAACTACTTGTTGCGGCATAGAATTTTTTTTTTCATCATTCCGAAAAGTTCAGTATTTGCAAAACAATTGTTTAATATAGTGTAATACACCTTAAATTTGCATCTTTTATTCTTTTTCATTGACTCTTCTATGAAAATTTAAGTGTCATCGCCCTTTATCCATTATTATAAGTGATATTATTCCATGTCATCTCGAAAATGTAACAAAATATATTTTTTTAATTATGAAAACCTTTTAGTATTAAATATTTAATAAAACAAGAATGTCACATATTTCTCTTTATTAAATATTTAATAAAACAAGAATGTCACATATTTCTCTTTATTAAATATTTAATAAAATAAGAATGTCACATATTTTTCTTTATTATTAAGTATTTAATAAAATAAGAATGCCACACATTTCTCTTTATTATTGAACATTTAATAAAATAAGGATATCACATATTTCTCTTTATTATTAAGTAGTTAATAAAATAAGAATGTCACATATTTCTCTTTATTATTAAATATTTAATAAAATAAGTATGTCACATATTTCTCTTTATTATTAAGTATTTAATAAAATAAGAATGTCACATATTTCTCTTTATTATTAAATATTTAATAAAATAAGAATGTCACATATTTCTGACTATTTTGGAATATTTCACACATAGACATTCCAAAATAAATAACGTTTGTGCATTACTGCTTGCCCCCCTTTTCAATGTATTCCTCAATATGAAATACTTTAAATATCCCTTTAAATGTGTTACATCATTTATTTTTCTTCATCGAAGCAATTGTTTGAGACGATGTTTAAGCAATTGTTTGAGTGATGTAATTGCTTGAGAACCAGTATATCAAGTTGAGGGTATTCCTCCGAAATAACTTCCACATTACATAAAGCGTATCTCCAAAGCTAATTCTCAGTAACATTTTACATGACTTATCTTGAAACATAGCTACAAAACATAAAATTTGCATAAGAAATGTTCCTCGCAGTCATTGTTATGCCTTTTAAGTGTAATTAAACTTTCGAAAGTAATTAAAAAGTATATTATTATTCATATTTTCAAAGAGAGAGCCCAAATTTCTTGTGCATCATATAAAGTGCCAAGAATGTAAATTTAGCCTTTGTCTTCATATTATCCAAGTGATTTTTCTCACATTGAAAAAAATATGTGCATTGAGTTTAATTTGCAATTTCACCCTTTAATTTTGTTGATTTCGAATTTTGAAAAAAATTCGAAAGTGAAACTATTTTATATGAAAAGCTTGTATAATATTAAATGTAAAGTTCAAGTTATATAACGAGATATCGACAAATATTAATCTAATCGACTTTTAAATTTGTAATTTCACTTTAAATTATCGATACATAAATGCAGTAATCACTCGTATCAATTTTGCATAGCGGGAACAGAGGTTCTTAAACTTCTTTTTAGGAGCATTAAATTAAATATGTTAACAGAATATTTTGATTAACAATGTTATTTAGTATATTATACGAATTTGCACATGATTAGGAATTTTAAGTTTCCTTATATTATACACTCCCTACGAAGAGCAGGTATACTGCTAGTTTAAAAAAAATAAAACATTAAAACATATGCTAAAATATATCAATTAAATGCTTGTTTCATGCGTAATTTTTAACGATGACAAGACCAACCCCATTACACTAGGGCCAGCTTTTCTCGAGATATTTTAGTTTTTAGCATTTTCGCTACGCCACCTTTGAAAATAAGTCCAGTTACCAAATAAATGAGGACAAAAATTGAATTAAAAGTGTCAATTCAGTGTCATTTTAAATAATTATGGGTGTTACTTTGTGCAATTAAACTCAATATAATGAATTATTGAAGAAATAAAGAGAACGTGAATACGAGTCTGCAGAGAAAGTCATGTACTGCCCACAAAAGATATTTAAATATGATTTTCATAATTAATAATTAATATTAACAATTTGTTTGAAGATGAAAAATGGTATACATTTTCTTTGGGTTAGTTAGCAGCATAACATAAAATAAGAATTAGTTTACTAATTATTTCAGGAAATACAAAAGAAAACTTCAGCACCTTTTTAACTTTAGAAGTTCGAAATTTCTAGCAGTCATAACTCCCAAACGGTTTGAGTAAAACAGATAAACTTTATATGAATTCGGGGTACTTTGACATGGAGAATCAGGCTCTGCTATCAAGTGGTGGTGTTGCCCTTAGAAAAATATTCGAATTTGGGACATCTAGAACACGGAAAATCCATTTTAGCTTGACGTCTATGTGTGCGTCTGTGTGTCTCTGTGCGTCTGTGTCTCTGTGTCTGTGCCTCTGTTTGTCTGTGCAATGCATGTTTCCGCTCTAACTCAAAAACTAATTAACCGAATTTCATAAAATTTGGTAGGTTAGTCCCTTATGGGTGACCCTGATGCTGATTAGATTTTGGTACAATACGGAGCCGAAAAAAGTGCCTTTATCTACTTTAGCTGAGAAATGAACAGATCACAACTTTCCTAAAAAACAGTAGATAAGTTACTTTAAAGGTTAATCTGGTGCTGATTAGATTTTGGTACGATTCGGAAAGAAATAACCTGGTTTTTTTTTGCGAAAATCGTCAAAATCTAAAATAAAAAACTACGTATGCTCAAATATATCAATTAAATGCTTGTTTAATACGTAATTTTTGATGATGAAAGAATAAGACTAACCCCATTACTCGGCGCCTATAGAACGGATAGTTCCATTATAGAACGGTTAGTTCCATTGTAGAACGGCTAGTTCCATTACTCCAGAACAAGCCGTTCCTGAGATATTTTAGTTTTTTCACATTTTCGGTACGCCACCTTTGAAAATATGTCCAGTTACCAAATGAAAACGAAAATTGAATTAAAAGCGCAATTTCTGAGTAATTTAAAATAGTTTTGGGTGTTATTTTGTGCAAATAAACTCAATTTAATGAATTATTGAAGAAGTAAAGAGAACGTGTATATGAGTCTGCAGGGAAAGTCATGTGCTGCCCACTTCGGACTTTTTTTTCTATAGCAGGCCTTATTGTGTATTATTACGAGTCTAATGATATATTTCGTTTTGACGTACAACCCGAATAGCCGGAATTCAAATTTTTTTCCAATAAGTTCAATTAAAACAAGGTTCATATACAAAGTAAAAATACGAATTTAAATACATTAAAAATAAATTTACGTATAGTAAATTTTAATGGAAACATCTTACGACTGAAATAAAGGCTAACATATCTAAATTTAAAACTGTCCGAAGATGCTTTTATTATTCATCTTTCATTCTTTTATCGAGCTCAGCTTGAAAGAATAATGAATGTTTTAGCAAATCTTTATTGCACAAAGCTCTTCTGATAAGGATGAAAAGAAGAATTTTAGTGAAATAAATAGCTAGTCGATTTCAATTGGATTCGTTATCATGTGATCCTTAAAAATAAATATAATTTTGTTTGAAAAAGTTTCGTATTTATTTTTTCTGCCAAAACGATTTCTTGACAACAATTTGATATTTATGTTTTTTTATTTATTTACTTCAAAAATACAAGCTACAGCACAAAGTCCCAGTGACAGGCTGCGAGATAAAATACAAAATATACAGATTAAATGATTTTACAAAGCGCTTGTAAATGAATAAATACATTAAATGTAAAATATTTACAATAAATGATTTTTGAAAGCAATTTCCGATGAATAAAAAATTCGGGAAGCTGTTGTATAGTTCACAAAAATTATTGATCGCACAATAAAAACCAATATTAGTACGAAAATTCCATTAAGCAAATAAACTCATGCTCTTGGTAGAATACTGTTGAACATAAAACTCGATCCCATTCAAGACAGGGGAACAATCAATTCTGCTATTAAACAGATTCCTAAAGAATGAAAACAAAAATGATCGATCATGCATAAAGCATTGCTTATGAAACACTTTCCAACTGAAATGCAATTTTATTTAAACATCTCTGAAATGCGATACATTCAGCTGTGATATTTTTAAAATTATCACAGTACTACAATAATTTATTATATTTGAAAACTTAAAACTTCATCGAAAAGAAAATATGGCGTCATCGAAATATAAATCGCCTGGCTCTCTATATAAAAACAGTGAATATTTCATTCATAAACTTTTATTTCGTTGATTTCATTCAGCGGCGATATTTTTAAAATTATTACAATACTATAAAAATTTATTTTACTTAAAAACTTAAATCCATGGAGGAAAAAGTACTTTCCAACTCCATGCTTAAAACTTCATTGAAAAAGCAATACTATAGAATCGTCTGCTTCTTTACGTAAAATCATAGAATGTTTCATTCATATCAGCTATATTCCAGACTTCAGAGCTAAATAATTTTGTGTTAAAGAAATTCAGCAATTTTTATACAACTCATTTTACAGCTTCACGTGTTTACATTCTCCATTCGTGAAAATTAGGCTTCTTTGTAGAAATAATCAAAGTTTGACGATCATTTAAAATCCAAAATATTATAATTGTGTTGGCGCAATATATGGATGCACCGAAAATAAATGGTTTTAGGACGGATGCAACACAAAATATAAATTAATTTTTTTTTAAAAATAACGATTTGACACAAAATGGATACCACATTTTATTTGGAAGTGGGTCACGTGAGCTCTTCATATAATATGGGTGCAATTATTATTTTAGTTTTTATTTAAAAAACTACCGAACATATTTTGCTGAATTTTTTTTATATATTTAATGAGATAATTTGAATATTTGATGAAATTTTCGAAGCAATTTTTGAATTTTAAATTCGCCTAAAAATGTTTGAAAAATTTCCCATAGGGTTCAATGTATTTCATTACTTCAACACGGGTTCAATTCAAAACTATTTGGGTGATATTATTCATTTATATTCCCATATGTTCCACAGACCGTCTCAATAACATACTAAAATTTTATTTTGATAAAGACATTTTTACGGTAGTTATCGTGTGAACGGACCGACCGACAGACAGACAGACAGACAAACAGAATGAATAAAGTCTTAAACACTTTTCAACTCTGTTGTAAAGTGTTAATAAAATGAAATCTTTTCTGTTCTGTAAGCTTTTAACATTAAACATATTACGAAGAAAAGTAGCAGATAAGGTACAACAAAAAATACCAGTTTTCTTATAATATAGGTATCTCAAAAATTTTTTTTGAATAATTTTGATCTTATTTACTGGAACAGCATGAAAAGGCCTCCACACCACAGACGGATACTCAATCCCAGACCTGACCAAGACATTAGAACAAGGATGGTATCATCATTAGTAAAATCTTGAGTAATTCTCTTAATGTAACCGAGTTTCCTATAGGATTTAGCACAGATATAAGAAATATGAGGAGAAAAGGAAAAATTAGACATATAAATAACGCCAAGATCAGTAACAGAAAACTTTCTAGCCAAAACAGAGATGCCAATACCATAAGAAAATAAAAAAATCTAATGTGGGCAGCACATGACTTTCCTTATATAATGCGATGAATTTACTACTTTTTCAGTAAACAAAAATAGATTATTTTTATAGTAGATATTTATATTCTTTCCAAGATATTGAATTTTCGTCAATGAGTCGTCATTTTCATTCATTTAGTGACATTTTTATCCATTTAGCGAGTTTTTCGTTAATTTAGCAACATTTAAGAAAGACGCTAAGTTGACGACATTCCACCAAATTCGTCGCCAAAATCTCGCCAAGCGTTATGGATGGAGAAATAAGTTATTCTTACAACAGATAAATGACAATTGGCGTTCAAATACAAATGTATTACTCAAAGTATCTTTTTTCATGAATGGAAAGAGTTAGATCCACGAGAATGATGTCACCAAATTTATCACATGGTATTACATATGAAAAGTGAACATGTTTCTCAATAGAAAATATATATTTTTTTTTTATATGACTTTTTGATAATTTTTTTGAAAAATGTACAATATTTCGAGAACGGTTCATGTTAGTGTTCTAAAATTTATATCAATCGTTTTCTAATAAAAAATAACATAAGAAATGTCTGTTTGCAAAATTTTATTAGAGGTTTTGATTTTTTGACGATTTTTTCAAAATTTCACTCGAAAAGTTAGGGGGGTTCTGAATATTCGATTGCGTATAAAAACAATTGACTTCTAGTATTTAAGGATTGTAATTTTTGTACCAAATTTCGTTCGAATTGGTCCACTCGTTCGTCAGTTATCGTCTCCACACACACACACACACACACACACACACAGACATCACCTCAAAAACGGTCGATTCGTGATCAGGGATGCCTGAAATGTGCTCTCCCATCGAAAACTCGAATTCGAATTTTCGACCCCGTCACAATACTCTCCTTATGCATTATTGTATATAAGGAAAGTAATAGGGAATTTTCTACGAGTAAAAGATACAACACTACATTTACTAATATTGAGATGAAGACGGTTATTGCTACACTAATTAAAAAGGATATGCAACTCAGACGGAACATTGATACAGGAACCATCATCGAAAATTGGACAGAAAATTTTCAAATCATCATAAAATAGGCAATTTTTAAAACAATAAGCAAGATCATTAATGAAAATAATAAATAACCAGGGACCAAGAAGAGAGCCTTGGGGCACCCAGAAGTATCGGAAGAACCCTTACTCAAGCATGAACCAAAATGAACACATGGAAACCTTAAAGTTTAATATGATTAAAATATCTTAGTCACTGATATGTTTATAATATTTAATTTTAAACTAGTAGATATACTCGGCGTTGCACTGAATTTAATATATGTGCAAAATTTAATATAATCCTAAGTGATATTTCTTAAAAAGATATTTTTAAAAATATTTAATTTCCATAAAAGAAATAAAAAGTAAAAGAAACATCTCTTATGCAAAATTATCTGCATGGGCAAGTCTGAAGAATAAAACATTGTCTCGTTATGAAGTTTAATCAACATATGTCATAATAAAGACGCTCAATTAGCAGTAAAAGTTATTTTCGAACCATTTTTACACCCTTTTTACACGCAATCTGTAACATGTAATTTTGAATATCTTTGGCCATTATAGAACAAACAGATGATTTAGATAAGTAGTACGAAAATATCAGAAATTGCCGCAATCTCTTTCTTTTTTCTTTTATATACATTTGCAGCACAACGAGGAGTGTGATTTGCTTAAAGTTTATGACCAAGAATGGTAGGTAGTAAAGAAACATGGTAAAATTTCCAGAGCAAAATTAAATATTTATTGGGCGAAACATGGTTTACATGACCGTTCTATTACGTTCCTCGTTTAAGTAAGTTAACGCCCGCAATGTTAAATAGTTTCTCCTTTGTTATCTATGCATTTGGCTACCGTTCATAGAATTCGAACATTCTTTCATTCATTCGATCCACAGTTACGCCTTTTAGACAACGCCTGGGGGCTCAGTTTCCAACTGGTATACACTTTGGACATCTCATCTTTCGAGAACCCAGTGAGTTGTTCTGTTCTGGAAATCGTGGCTCCTGCCAAACGGACTCTCACAATAAGACCTATTTCAAACGGAGACAAATCTGTCGTTTCCCCCCATTTTTCACGGACAGCATTCTTTTAGTGGTGCTGCAACCACGTGTACTTCCCATGACTAACATAATTTGCATACATCCGCCTGTAACCTGCATTTACAAACATATTTTCAGGTTTTTAATTCACTGGCCGGTGTGTGTAGAAACTCTATGACAATGATTTGGCCGCTAAGGAACCGATTTCTGTGTAAATGCTGAAACATAAAATAACTACAAAACTAATTCGAATTAAAAAAATAAATAACGCCGAAGAGCACCTGTGTACGTCGAGAAGTACATGTGTACCCAATTTCATGGCTGTATGATACTTAGATTTCCCACTAAAACCTGCACACACACACACACACACGCACACATCTTCCTTTATTATGTAAGAAAGGCTTGACGTATAAACTTAGGGATCTTTGTTCCATACGTTATCGGGATGCTAAGGACTTTCTAATGAACTCTGTATGAATCACGACTTAGCATTGCTTGTTAAGTCAACTGATGTTTTAAGAGAAAGTTTTTAGACCTGAAATGCAATATTGTAATTGTATTAAATTAAACTTTTAAACAATTGTACTGCTTTGAGAGGATAATTACAAAACTTGCCACGTCAAGGGATTTTTTTGCCCTGAAGGCTAGCTGATTCTTTTACGTATTCTTTATATTTTTAGCTAATACATTCCATTTTTTATTACTTTCCCTGTAATACATGGTAATGTATAGGGAAAGTATTGGAATCATGTCGAAAATCGCAACTTGAGTTTTCGACGGATCTACACGTTTCGAGACCTTTAGAATACGAAAAAACTATTTTTAGCGTGACGTTTGTGTGCGTGTCTGTCTGTCTCTGTGTCTGTGCAATGTATGTATCCACTCTAACTCAAAAACTAAATAACTAATGAACCGAATTTCATAAAATTTGGTAGGTAAGTCACTTGGATATGACCCTGGTGCTGATTAATTTTTGGTACGATTCGTAAAAACAGAATCCGCCTTTTTTTGCGAAATGACCCGTAAAAATTTCATTTATCCGCTCTAGCTAAAATACTAATTGACCAAATTTCACAAAATTTGGTAGATAAGTTACTTGTTGGATACTTTGGTGCTGATTAGAATTTGGTACGATTCGGAAAAGAAGAACCCGCCTTTTTTTACGAAATGGCCCGCAAAAATTTCATGTATCCACTCTCGCTAAAATACTAATTGACCAAATCTCACAAAATTTGTTAAATAAGTTACTTGTGGGATACTTTGGTTACAGTGTCTAGAAGGGATAGTGTGCCGACCGCCAATACCTCCCAATGCTGGGAGACGTTCCTGAAAAGCCGCCTCCGCCAGACGACGTTGGTCTCGAATAAGCGGTCTAAAGCGGAGGAGTTAACATTGAAACAAATGGGAATTTATTACAAATGAAATGAAAATTTATTACAAAAATATCTTTCGAAATAACTGAAGAATTTCTGTGAAATTGGGTGTGATTATTGTAAGTGGTATACACAAAAAGTCATTTGATTTTCAGAGAGATTGAGCTAGGGATATATTCTTATTTTTAAAATTTTATTTAACTTGATCTGGTGTTCGTTCAAACATTTGAGGTCCAAAATAATCAGGTTCATTTATCATAGTAACGTGAAATTCGTTATGACGTTTCCTCTTGTGGTACATTTCAGTTCTTTCGATTTTGAGGCATATCGGGCTAGCCCCTCCTGGGCCCGCCATAGGACATTACCTGGTTTTAGTGAATATCTCGAAAATCAGAGAACGTTGGAAATCTAAGTTTAATATATCGTTTTCTTTTGGGGTGTATTTTAATTCTTTCAATTTTCAACCGTACCGGGTTAACCCGTCTTAGGCCCGCCTTAGAAACTCACCCGTTTTTGCGGTATAACTCGAGAACAGGTGTATCTAAAAATTCGAAGTTTAGAATATCCTTGCCATTTGCTGTATATTTTAACTCTTTGGATAAAAATTTTATCGGGCTAACCCGTCCTGAGTTCAACAAAAGGAATATATCGTTTTTTGAGAATAACTAAAAATTCGGAGCATCTAGAATGTATAAATTTAAAATGTCATTGTCCTTTGGGGTATATTACATTTCACCGCAGTTCGAACCGTATCGGGTTAGCCCGTCTTGGGCCTGCCATAGAAATTTACTCGCTTTTAAAAAATAAATCGATCAATCGGAGTAGCTGAAAAATATAAATTTAGTATATCATTTCCGTTTGGAGGGATTTTAATTTATATTTTGAAGCTCGTCGGGCTAGCCCGTCTTGGATCCGCTGAAGAATGCATTCGTTTTTGAAAAATAAGACGAGAACCGAAGTAGCTAAAAATTCCAAATTTAACATGTCGTTGGCTTTTGGGGTATATCTAAGTTTCTTCGGATTTGAACTTTATCGGGGTAGTCCGTCCTGGGCCCGACATAGGAATACCCCCGTTTTTTAGAATACCTGGAAAATCGGGGAAACTAGAAAATATAAATTTAGTACATCCTTATCTTTTGGGGAATATTTTAATTCCTTTGTTTTTGAACCGTATCGGGCCAACCCGTTTTGGGCCCGACTTAGAAATTCACTTTTTTAGTGGAATAACTCTAGAACCGGAGTATCAAAGAGTTTCAAGTTTAGAATGTCGTTGTCATTTGCGGTATGTCTAAGCTCATTGGATTTAAAACCTGATCGGGCTAGCCCGTCCCGGTGCCAACAAAAATAATGTACTCGTTTTTTAAGAATAACTCCAAAACTGTAGCAGCTAGAATATCTAAATTTAGTATATCATTGTTTTTTAGGGTATATTTTATTTCTTTGGATTTTGAACCTTATCAGACTCGACCGTCTTGGGCCCGACATAGTGGTAATGTACTCATTTTTCGAGAATAACTCGTTAATTGGAGCAGCTAAAAAATCTAAATTTAGTATATCAATTTCTTCTGGGGTTTATCATAATTTATAATTTGAACCTCATCGTCTTGAGTCCGTCTTAGGAATGCGATCGTGTTTGATGAATAACTCGAGAACCGGAGTAGCTAAAAATTCCAAGTTTAGCATGCTATTGTCTTTTGTGATATATTTCATTTTTTCGAATTTGAACTTCATTCAGTTAGCTCGTGCTGTGCCTGCTATAGGAACATACTCATTTTTTTAGAATAACCCGAAAACTGGAGCAGATAGAAAATCCAAATTTAGTATATTAATTCCATTTCGGGTAGAATTTAATATTTTCGGCGTATATATAATTATAATTAGTGGCGTAGACATGGGAGATAGGATGTGTGGTAAAAAACCTCATTTGCCGAACAATTACATTAGTTCTCAAAATTGTCTATATTTAAAAAAAAATGAATTTTGTGCTATAAGCTCCATTCGATCGTCGACCCCCTTGTGTCCTAAATACATAGTTACATCCATATGCAAATGAGCTAAGAAGTGCGAAATTTGTCCACGGATGTTGGGTCGGTGCACTGGGAGTACGAGTGAAGGTTACGGTTCTGCGTGATCTGACGAAGAAGGTTTTATGCTTTCGAAACCGGTCGATATTAGTATTTTGAGTGGTATTCTGCTTTTTACGAAGATAATTTTATTTCTTTAGCAGAAATTTGGACCGCACGTATCGATTTTGTTTACTTGAAATTGAAATTTTTCAATAATTTTTAAAAGCATTATATGAATAACTTGAACGAATGCTTTAAAACCAAACTTTTGTTTTGCATTTTGATACATATTACCATGTAAACCTAAAAAAAGAATGTATGAGAATGTCTGGCAAATATTTTGTTTTATCTCATATGTTCGGCTACTAGGAAAAATGCCTGTGGGTGGCCCTGTGAATTTGGAAGAAAAACATGAAACACCATTGCCGCTTGAACATTAGAACAAGGTGGTGGCTGCCTACAAGTTCTGTCTCTTTGTACGGTGAAAGATAGCGCTGATAAGAATTTCGATTGAGGGTGGACATGTAATCGACCGCTATTTTATTTCGACAGGCGCGTCTCCTTTACATACGTTTCCGCAAGTTGCCACATCTCTACACGAACAATGCTCAAAAGATCCACAAATCAGCGGGGGCTCTGAAAATGGGTAGAACACCAGGGAAGGGCATTTTGTACTGCCTTCAGGGTGGCCTCTAGATACAATAGGAAGTATCTCATTAGCACATTGGTCAGAGATCGAATTTGTTTTTACTAAGAACTGTCACATGTACAATATTCTTTTTCGTTCTAAGATTGGACAGGATGGACCCACTCAGAAAGAAAGATTTTTCGAAATTGTAAGCAGCAAGCTTTCACTCATTTGATGTTTGTTGTAACTGACGCTGAAAATCTATATTTGGATTAAAAAGGGCTGTTTTTATAGCTATACCATTATCGCCTTTTCTGTGTAAAATTGCCTAGAAAAATGTATTAATTCGATTTATCCAGCATATTACTTTATTTTGCATTTCGACGAATAGGCTGAAAAATCGCTTAACATTTCATAATCTGCGAATTTCAGCATCCAAAAATCCCGTCACAAGACTTTTCTTTCTATTATACTATGTAGTACGAATCACTATATTACTATGAATCTTTAAAGTGCACCGTGGACTGGTTTCGCATTATTTAATTCTCTTGCATATAAGCGCAGACAAGATCTAGGATAAGGGGGGGGGGTCGACGATCGAATGTGGGTTTCTACAACAGTACAAAATACTTTCTCAAATATAATCCCTAAGGAGAACTAATGTAATTGTTTAATTGTTTGGTAAATGATAATTTTTCTCCAATTTTCGAGTTATTTTCCAAAAACGAATGCATTCCTAAGGCTGGGCAAAGATGGGGTAATCTAATAAAGTTTAAAATCCAAAGAATTAAAATATATCCCAAAAGAGAATAATATATTATAAATTAAAATCCATCCAAAAGGGAATGATATACTAAATTTACATTTTTTAGCTACTCCGACTGATCGAGTTATTCTTGAAAAGCGAGTACATTTCTATGGCGGGCCAAGGCGGGCTAGCCCGATAAGGTTCGAAATGCGATGAAATATAATATACCACAAAGGGCAATGCTATATTAAATTTAGACATTCCAGATGCTCCGAATTTTGAGTTATTCTCAAAAAACGATATATTCCTCTTGTTGGGCTCAGGACGGGCTAGCCCGATGTGGTTCAAAATCTAAATTAAAATCCATCCAAAAGGAAATGATATACAAAATTCACATTCTTTAGCTACTTCGTTTGATCGAGATATTCTTGAAAAGCGAGTAAATTTCTTTGGCGGGCGAAGACGGACTAGCCCGATAAGGTTCGAAATGCGATGAAATATAATATACCACAAAAGGCAATGATATATTAAATTTAGACATACTAGATGCTCCGAATTTTGAGTTATTCTCAAAAAACGATATATTCCTCTTGTTGGGCTCAGGACGGGCTAGCCCGATAAGATTTTTAATCCAAAGAGTTAAAATATACAGCAAATGACAAGCATATGCTAAACTTCGAATTTTTAGATACACCTGTTCCCGAGTTATACCAAAAAGTAAAGTTATATGGCGGGCCCAGGACGGGATAGCCCGATAAGCTTCAAAATCGAAAGACTTGAAATGTACCACAAGAGAAAACGTCATACCGAATTTCACGTTACTGTGATGAATGAATTTGATTATTTTGGATCTCAAATGTTTTGAACGACCACAGATAAAGCTAAATAAAATTTTTAAAATATTGATATATCCCTAGGTCAATCTCTCTGAAAATCAAATGACTTTTTGTGTATACCACTTGCAATAATTACACCAAATTTCAGACAAATTCTTCAATTATTTCCAAAGATATCAATCATTTCATTTGAATTAAATTCCCATTAGTTTCAATGTTAACTCCTCCGCTTTAGACCGCTTATTCGAGACCAACGCCGTCTGGCGTAGGCGGTTTTTAGGGAACCTGTTTTTCGCCTCGGTCGGCACACTATCCCTTCTAGCCACTGTACTTTGGTGCTGATTAGATTTTGGTACGATTTGGAAAAGAACAACCTGCCTTTCTTTACGAAATGGTCCTCCAAAATCGCCAAAATCTAAAAAAAAAAGGCTAAGTAGTGTACTCTCAAATGTATCAAATAAATTCTTGTTTTATACTCAATTTTTGAAGAGGTAAATAACATAATACACTTCATTATACTTTAGGACTAACCGTTCTCAAGATATTTGAGATTTCTTGCATTTTTTGTTACGCCGATTTCGGAAAAATGTCCAAATACCAAATAAAAACAAAAATTGAATTAAAAATGCAAATTTAGTGTTATCTGGTTCATTTAATCTCAATCTAATGAATTATTAAAGGAATAAAGGAAATATGAATTTGAGTCTGCAGGGAAAGTCACGTGCTGCCCACATCAGATTTTTTCAAGTTATCCGATATAAATTTATCGCCACTTTGAAAGACTTCACATTTGCAGCAACAAAACAATAAATGCAAAACTGGAGTAATCATAAAACTTTTTAAAAATATTTCTAAGGGACCGGAAATTATTTTCTGTTCGAAAATATATTCTTTCATAAAAGCTTTCATTGTTGCAATAAAGCAAAAATTGAAATTAAAACAGAATGCTTCATTTGATGCGAAATTCGAGCGTTAAAATCCTTTTTTACTCATTCTTTTGTGCAACAGTTAAAGCTGTTTACATTTCAAGAATTGCAAATGAAGAAAACAGTTCTTTGTCAGGTTTTCAATAAAGTAATTGAAGAAAAAAAGAGATGAGAAAATTAACACTTGTTTGTCTTTCAGTTCTCTTTCGAAGTATATTTGATGAAGAGTTAAATCGAATAGAGATTTTTTTTAATTCTTGAATTCTGTGAAATGTTGTTTGATCGAAATTCAGAAACCTTTTGTTTTGTGTATAGTTACATTTTTACAATTTATAGTGACATAAAAGTAGAATTGTCTTTAGATTTTGATAGTTTTTTAATTTTTGTCAGTGCAAAGAAGTTTTGGAATTCTTTTGGAAGCGTGCTAATAAATTGGTTTTTGTCATTGACAATTAGGGTTTTTATTTATTTATATATATCCTCATCGACAAAAGCTCAATTATATAGAACTTATAAAAGAAAAATCGGATGTGGGCAGCACATGACTTCCCCTGCAGATTCAAATTCTTTTTTTAATTTCTTTAATAATTAATTGCATTGAGTTTAATTGTGCAAAATAACACTGAATTTGCACTTTTAATTGAATTTTTGTTTGTATTTTGTAACTGGATATATTTCACAAAGACAGCATAGTAAAAGTGCGAGAAAACTCAAATGTCTCGAGAATTGTTAGTTCTACAGTAATGGGGTTTATTTTTTCTTTTCCTCGTCAAAAATTACGTATAAAACAAGCATTCGATTGATACATTTGAGCATATGTAGTCTTTTATTTAGGATTTTGTTGAGTTTTGAGGGTCATCTCGTAAAAAACAGCGGGTTGTTCTCTTCCGAATCGTAGTAAAATATAGTCAGCACCAGAATGTCCCACATGCGACTTATTTACCAAATTCTATGAAATTTGTCAATTCGGTTTTTAGCTAGAGTGAATACAAGAGATTTTTGCAGGCCATTTCGCAAAAAAAAAGGGCGGATTCTTTTATCCCGAATCGTACCAAAAACTTATCAACTTCAAGGTCACACACAAGTGACTTGCCTACCAAATTTTATGAAAATTGGTCAATTAGTTTTTGAGTTAGTGTGGATACATATATTGCACAGACAGACAGACAGATACACACACAGACGTCATGTTAAAAATATATTTTTCGTATTCTTGAGGTCCGGTCCCAAAACGTGTAGTGCTCTAACTCTATTTTTGAATGAGAAAATACATTTTTCTGCACTCCCCCCTCTTTACTCCCCAAAATGAGAATTTTGTTTCTGAATATGTAAAAATCTATCACATTTTTCGAATTTTCGAAAGTTTCAGACCCCTTTTCGGTTCGATACCTATGTTTAAAAGCATTCGCTGCATTCCAGAAAAGGTACATTGAGTAATAGTGTTGTATTTTGACGTCCAACAATTCGACAATAGTCATTTATTTATCTATTAGAATAGCCCTTCTCTCCCTTCTCTGTATAACGTTTGACGATAAATTTGGCAAACTTGGCAATTTTGCAAAATTGACAAAAATATTTTCAAAATTGCAAAAATGTATCTAAATTGATGAAAATGACGCCCAGAGCGATGAATTAAGTATTGAAGTATTTTATTATCTACACCAAATTTCTCATTGCGGATGTCATCAATATTGATAATTTTCAAGTTTCATGTTAATTGGGTATTGTACGTTAATTGGTTCTTTCGAAATAGTTGTCATCCAGAAATTATATATGTTGTTTAAAATGTTTACCATTTTAAATTTTTACCATTTTAAATGTTTACCATTTTAAATGTTTACCATCTTTACATGTTGTCATCCAGAAAAGTGCCAAATGAGCAATTAAACATTATGACCATTGTTTCGTGGATCTTATACATCATTTTTTCACTGTAAAATAAATAAATTCATTGTATTATATAGGGAAACTCATATGCTGCCCACATCAGATTTTTTTACCTATGAAATACTTTTGAAGGAAATAGCCACCAATCCGCATAGAAAAATAACAATCCATGAAATAAGGAAATTTCAATTTCTTTAGAGCTGTCCTTTTTACCCTAAACAATAAATGTTGAATAAAAATTCCAGACAAACAAAGCAGTCCAGTGATTATCCCTTTTCATTGAAATAATTATTTCATCCTCTGTACACATGCTGTGTGCAAACCACACGCCGTTTTAAGATAAATGGAGCAAAAATATACAACATGGATATAAAATATACTAAATAGAGCTAAAATGTGTATTTCTTATTAACACTAATTAATAAATAGAAATAGGCAATAAATACTCCATATGTAAATAATTGTGAGGACTGATGAAAGTATTTGACGTGTTTAAATATGTAAAACAGTTCATGAAAAACATAATGGTAAAAAAAACCTTGAGATGAAATGTGGCGTCCGACGGACGGACTCACTCGCTATTTCCAAGTGTTCAAGTTAACAGCCAGGCAGTGTGATCGCTGATGCAGTTAACATGTACACAAGGTATGTTCCAGCTATTTATATTTAAAACAAATGGGTCGAAAAAAGAACTATTAACTATTGGTAATTAAGTAATCTGGTCTCACAGTATCTCCTAAGTCTCTCTCATAGAATTATTAAATGAGTTTTATAAAAAATGTATTTTGAAGGTGTTATTTTTTATAACCTTTTAAGGTGTACAAAAAAGAGTAACATTAAGTTTACTTTTTTATAACATAATTTGAATTTGGATTGAATTATTATTCTTAATTAAATACTTGATCGTGAATCGTCGTACATTGCATATCTTGGACGCAATAACCCACCATTAATTATTTGTACTAGTTCCTAAATTGAATCATTAATTAACATACTACATAATTGAATTCCAGAATTTTAAATTTTAAAATAAACATTATTTATTACACATATTACGATTACGATTAAACTTACAATAATTTTATATACATTCCTAAGGAGGAGCAAATGCACGTGTGAGACCAGGATTTGGAATAATTTTCCAAAATCATAAATTCGATATATTATACACTGGCTTCCAAAAGTTAAGCACGGACGGTAAAATCAACAAAAATGGAAGAGTAAAGCTTTGATTAACTCAAAATTGTACATGAAGGTAGCAACTGTGCTTATGTGTTAAAGAAAACAAGAATTATGTACAAAGATGACAAAAATATTTATTTTCGTAAGTTATATAATGGCGTCACATTTGGGGCATGAACAAAATGATGTTTAAAGTCAAGCAAAACTTATATTAATATCATATGTGACCATCCCGGACCTTCACACAAACTTTACAACGATTTTCCATGTTTTCAATGAGGTGATCAACCAACGTAGATGCGAGCAATGGACATTTCTCTAATAGGACAGTTTTCAAATCTCTGAGACTGGCTGGAGGAGGTAAACGTGCAGAGACTGCACGTTCAAGGGCATCCTAAAGATTTTCAATGGGATTAAGATCGGGAGAATACGCAGGTCATTCCATATGAGAAATTCCTTCACTTTCCAGATATTCGTCAAGAATGTTAGCTCAATAGGGACAGGCATTATCGTCCATAAGGAGGAAATCAGGACCAACTGCTGCAGCGTAGACTCTCGCAATGGGATGTAGGACTTCATCGCGATACGATGCATCCGTCACAGAACCGCCTTTAAAGATGTGCAGCTCTGTGCGATATCCCATTGAAATTCCAGCCCACACCATGACGCTGCCACCACTGAATGCATGATGTTCGATGATGTTCTTGGCCTGATTGCTTGTGCATTGTTCTCTCCAGATCCTTACGTGCTTAACATCTGATTCCAGGGTGTCATAAGGTAAACTTATTCTAATCAAAAAAGTATTATTCTAGAACTTACCTATGATGCCGCCACTAAGGGTGGAGCATGTAAGCTCCCGGTTCTCAAGCTCGAGACACGAACACACAAAACATAAAGAAATACACTTGCTTAATTGATCAATTTATTTTAATATTTTACTTAATAGATATCCATTGTATCTTGAGTAATTATACTATAATTAAATCTATTATTAAAAGACACATAACACTGACAATATTACATTAATACATATATTTACACACATAATAACTTTGACTTAAATTTCTTAAAACAGTTTCCTTTAAGCAATCGATAAAAAATAGTTCCTTTAGTTCAATATCTACGAACTCGTTCATATGATCTACTCAAACGAACTGGTAGTTCATTATTTTAATAATCGTTAAAGGTGTGCCTTCCGTGCTAATTAGTGACAATTGAAATTTGGTTTACCTCTACTCTTTGTGTTACGTACGTATTCGTGCAATCTCAGTGATGTCTGCACACTGTTGCACATCTCATATCTGCATTTTATCTCAAGCTACCATTTTATTGCTCACATTCTATAGACACTTTTCACAAAACCAAGAAACATGATGTTGACTCGTTCGAAAGTTTTAAGTCGACTGAAGTTTTTTGAATACGGCTTTGGGGCGCTTTTTTCTTTCCCCCATTCATTCCCTACCACATCTACCATTCGCTGTTGCTGCAGACGGGGATGACCACTGTTTATGTATGCATTTGTTGTCATTGGCTCCCTCTGCAGCATTTAGATAGTTCATTATTTTGGTTGGCACTTGTAATTGGGGTGGAAACATGTAATACAAATATTGTGTTACATGATATCCCCCCTTGCAGAGAGAAAAACTCAACACACGGTAAACATTGCACTGAACACATATGTGTACACATTGCGTCCACTGTGGAAATGTTGATCTGAAGCACTGCACACACAACTGCTACATGAATGAGTATGACCCTCAAGGAAAACACAATATTGTAAGATTAGAAGTATATCACCAGCACGTAAAATTCAATATTGTCACATTGGAATTATGTCACATGGACGTGGCACACGTTGTAATGCCATAGGTCTTATAGCCTTATTTTTGTAACATAAACATGCATCACATGATGCGCAAAATTTTTTTACATCACTGTATGCCCCTTTCCAGTAATACTTTCTATTCAGAATTGGATAGGTTTTTTCTACTCCAAAATGTGGTGTATGAGCTAATTCAATAACTGCGAATTTTAGACTGTGAGGTATTAGAATTCTGTCCTTTTGCATAGGATTTCTGATATATCTAGCAGTCTTTATCATAATTAATCCCGTATTTACATCTTTATAGTATTTATTTACATATTTTGGCTGCTTAGATTTTGCATTCAGTCCGTTGATAATTTTCTTTATCTCTCTATCTTTTGCTTGCTCTTCTAAAATTCTGGCTATTGTTATAGCGCTGTCATTAGCAATAATATTATTTATTAATTTAGTCTTAGTTTGTTCAGAAAAAATTTGACGTGACATAAAATCACTGGGATTATCTTGTCCTTTAATGTATTTTATGTCAAATGAATATTGCTGTAAATTTAATAACCATCTTGCGATTAAATCAGAATTTTGATTTTCCAAATTAATAAAGTGCGTTAATGCTTTAGAATCAGTAAAAATCGTAAAATGCGTACCATATAAAAAATCTTTGAAATGTATTATAGCATCATGAATTGCTAACAATTCTAGCTTCATGCTCGGATATTTCTTTTCACTGTCTGAAAGTTTCCTGCTATAATACTCGATAGGATGAAAATTTACATTCACTGATTGAAGTAAAATTCCTGACGCGGCTACTTTTGAACAGTCCGTCGATAAACAGAACGGCTTTGACATATCAGCTGCCCTGACTACCGGTTTCGATAAAATCGCGTTTTGCAATTTTACAAAGGCTTCTTCGCATTTCTCCGTCCATATAAATTTCTTATCTTTCTTTGTTAACTCAATTAATGGATTGCATAGTTCAGAAAAATTTGGTATAATCTGCCTGAAGTAATTACATAAACCTAAAAATGATTTTACTTTTTTTACTGTCGTTGGCACAGGGAAATTCCTTAATTTTTGTACATTATCGTCTGAAGGTGTTATGCCTTCCTTACTTATCTTAAATCCTAGAAATTTAATATTCTCTTTACACATTTGTAGTTTTGAAGGATCGATAGTTAAACCAAATTTACCTAATCTCGAAAAAACAATTTTTAATTTCTCCAACATTTTTTCGAATGAATTTGCGGCAATTACAATATCATCTAAATAAAATTCAATTTTCTGATCTTTTAAGTCTCCTAAGCATTTCATCATTAATAAAGAAAAATAGGCTGATGAGTTTTTTGCCCCAAAAGGTAGTCTTTTAGGTCTGTACGAGCCATCATTTGTTATGATATTTAATCGCAGACTATCCTCAGGTTTGATTTTAATTTGAAAAAGAGCGGACCTTAAGTCGATCACCGTATACAATTTGTGGCCTGCGATGTTGTGCAGAATGTCGCTAATTTTACCAATATTTATGGGCAGTAATTCGGTAATCTGATTTAAGAGCCTATAGTCTACGGCTAGACGATACTTTTGTACTTTATTGGCATCAGTACTGTTAGAATTATTTCTTTTCTTAATTAATAGACATGGGAACGCATAGTTACTACTAGACTTTTCAATTATTCCTGCTTCACACAATTGTTTTATTTCACTCTTGAGTACAGGTTTTAACATTTTTGGCAAGGGATAAGGTTTACATTGAATTGGGTACTGATGTAGTAAATTAAATTCCGGTACTATTTCCTCTGTCATTCCCAGCGTTTTATATGATTTCGAAAATACATCATAATTTTGTAAAAGTAATTTAAGCAATATATGTTTTTCATTCTCTTGTAGATGATCCAGTTTAAAATCTTGCGGTGTTAATTCCGCTTTTCGTAAAGCTGAAATGTCCAATTTTTGTGGGTTATTTAAACTCTCTATATTGTTGACCTGTAAAATTTTATCATCATTATGTTTTTCTTCAAAAATTTCAAATTGCGGTGTTACAGTTCCGACAACCATATTTTTATTAAGTTGAATTTCTTCTTCTGTTTTATTTGTTATTAGAGTAGAAATAAATTTTCTATTATTTACATAATGTAAAGAATACTCAGCGTGTAAATCTTTTAATGAATTTGTAATATTTAACAATACATCCTTATCTTCAAAATAGTTTTCACTTAATTTTAATTTTATTGATTTTGTTTCTTGGGGAAGTAATTTAATTTTATGTGATAAGCTTGCATTTAAGCATTGAATATGTTTCACTCTTGTATGATTATTTTCTGGTTCCTGTGCTTTTTTCTGATTTTTGTTTTGAAATGGGATAGATATGGATTCTTTAACAAATTTTGATGTTAATTTATTTGTGTCAATTATGGCATGATGATTCCTGAGAAAATTAAATACTAAGATTATTTCATAGGGGGTGTTGTTTAATTGTTTAGTTATAAAAAATGAATTTTTACATCTTTTGTTTTCAATTTTAAAGCTGAGGCTTATGCATTTTGAGAATTGGATGTTTTCTTTAGTCATGGTTTGGATTTTAACTTGTCTAGATAAATAGTTAATTTTAATTTTATTTTTAATTTTCTGAAATATTTGATCTGATAATAAACTGACACTTGCGCCACTGTCTATGAGAGCCACTGTTTTTATGTTCTCTAAATTTACGTTGATCATTGGCAGTGCGTCACTCTGTCCATACGTTGAATTAAGTAAATGTTCATTTAAATTCTGTGCATCCTTATTATTAATTTTGCTTGCAATATTATGGGATCTCGAATCCTTATTTGATGCCTTATAACTTTCTATTTGTCTTTTATTTCGAGGTCCCTTTCTTAGTTTAAATATCCATTATTCTGATATTGCCTATTATTGCTTTCATATTGTGGTCCATTATTCTGATATGGTCTTCTGTTATTACTCTGAAATTGTCTGTTGTTATTTCCTGCTCGACGCCGTATTCCCCGGTTATTTATGAAATTACCTCTTCTGAAATTTGATCTACTATAATGTGCATAATTATTTTGATTAGTGGGTCTTTGTTGGTAATTGGTGGTTTCTTGACTGCTGTTTTCATTTGTGAATGCCCTTTTTAAATTATTTTGTACTTTTTGAAGCGTAAAGTATTCAGACATCCAGTGATTGTTGCGACCATACGCTATACAAAATTTCTGTGGCGGCTTTTCTGCAGTATTTTCAGTTTTTACATGATTTATTTCCACATTCTCAATTATTTTATTTTCTACTTCAATATTATTTACACAATCACTATCTTCCTCCAATGCGGATTCTATTACCTCAGCTATTCTCACTGCTTCGTCAAAGGTTTTCGGGTCATGTTTTTTGATTTCTGTTCTTAAATCTTCTCTGACTATCTGTAAAAATTTGGTAAGTTTAATTTTCTCTATAATTTTTTGTACATTTGCATCAATTGTTCCGTCTACCTCTAAAATAATTATCGCTTGGTTTTCGATTTCTTGTGCAAGCTCCTTAATTGTCATATTTGGTAAATGTTTCAGATTGTTAAAATTGTTATGTTTTTGAACTAAGGTTTGTTTTCTTTCAAATTTGTTTTTTAATAATTCCATGAATTTTTCATATGATTTTTCTTTTTGCAGAGCAATATTTTCTGCCAAAATTGTTGTGCCTTTCCCCTTAATCTAGATTTGACAATTATAATTTTCTCTTGTCGGACCATGATGTTAAATCCGCTATTTCCTTAAATTGTATGATAAAGAAATTGACATTGTTTTCCTTTTGTCCATCAAATGATGGCAACATCTGCATAATTGGCAACGATGTATTTTGCTGCGCTTGATTTGTGGGCATCTGTATATGGACCGCGTTATTTGTTACAGCCGAATTATCTGCTATTCTGTCATTTACATTTACCTCCTGCTGCATATTGTTAATCGGAGGATCTTGCCTCGCTCTTTTATTTGATTGCCGAGTTTCATTCGGCGCCATGATTTGATACACTGTTATACACTTCTGACTATATACTAAATATTTATACTAATACACACATATATACACAATAATACAATACATATTTAAATTATCATTTTCATGCATATTCCTATCATTATACTGAATTACATCTCATTATTATATTCATTATTCAATTCATTATTAAATTCACTATTATATTCAAACTCATTATTAAATTTAATTTTGTTTTTTACTTATATTTTTACTTTCTCTTATTAAAATCATAATTCTCTCCGAGCTTGACCACATACGGCACCAATTCCCGCTGCGACATCATGTCATAAGGTAATCTTATTCTAATCAAAAAAGTATTATTCTAGAACTTACCTATGATGCCGCCACTAAGGGTGGAGCATGTAAGCTCCCGGTTCTCAAGCTCGAGACACGAACACACAAAACATAAAGAAATACACTTGCTTAACTGATCAATTTATTTTAATATTTTACTTAATAGATATCCATTGTATCTTGAGTAATTATACTATAATTAAATCTATTATTAAAAGACACATAACACTGACAATATTAAATTAATACATATATTTACACACATAATAACTTTGACTTAAATTTCTTAAAACAGTTTCCTTTAAGCAATCGATAAAAAATAGTTCATTTAGTTCAATATCTACGAACTCGTTCATATGATCTACTCAAACGAACTGGTAGTTCATTATTTTAATAATCATTAAAGGTGTGCCTTCCGTGCTAATTAGTGACAATTGAAATTTGGTTTACCTCTACTCTTTGTGTTACGTATGTATTCGTGCAATCTCAGTAATGTCTGCACACTGTTGCACATCTCATATCTGCACAAGCTACCATTTTATTGCTCACATTCTATAGACACTTTTCACAAAACCAAGAAACATGATGCTGATTCGTTCGAAAGTTTTAAGTCGACTGAAATTTTTTGAATACGGCTTTGGGGCGCTTTTTTCTTTCCCCCATTCATTCCCTACCACATCTACCATTCGCTGTTGCTGCAGACGGGGATGACCACTGTTTATGTATGCATTTGTTGTCATTGGCTCTCTCTGCAGCATTTAGATAGTTCATTATTTTGGTTGGCATTTGTAATTGGGGTGGAAACATGTAATACACATATTGTGTTACACAGGGCAAATCTGGACTCGTACGTGAACAGGAGGACGTTGCACCAATCTGAGAGAGTCCAATTGACATGTTAACGACACCACCTTAATCTTGTCCCCCTGACTTGGACGGTTAGTGGAACACAAAAACGTGGTACTCCGGCTTACAGTCCCTTCACGTGGAGTCTTCGGAGCATAGTCCTGGCAGATATTGTCTTACCAAGTGCCGCTGCAATCATGGATGTAACAGTTGTGGAGGTCGCTCGGCGATTCCGCTTGGCTGCTATAGCAATATACCGATCATCAGAGGGGGTGGTAACCCTTCGACGACCCGAAACAGGTCTCTGGACAACTATTTGACTTGTTTGGAATTGTTTCCATAATTGAGAAATTACCGAATGATCAAAGCCAAAGAAAATAGCTACATCTTTGATTGACTGTCCTGCTTCAGTGCGTCCAACAGCACGCCAGCGCTCACTATCTGTCATTCGTCTTCTTTCAGCCATAGAAACACGAATATCATCAAAAATAATCCTACAAAAGTTATAAACATTTCGTACCAGCATTTAAACGCACCTTCTCAAACCTTTTAGAATGCTGGCGTCTTCAACGACTGAGTAATTTGCATATATTCGGATAATAAACCGTGGTTGGCTGTAACATACGATATTTGCAATTTACCATCTACATCCGCAGCGATTTTCAGCCACTCAAACTCAAATACACTTTCGAAAAATGAAAATTTTCATCCCTTGCTTAACTTTTGGAAGTCAGTATATAGTGCAGATTTGCACATACCTCCGTTTGTCGTCTTGGACATTCTGAACTCCAATTGACTCTGAAAGCACACTCTTGGACGGTCATTGCCTTCAATCGTACTTAACACAACACTTTTAGACGGCCATTGCCTCAATTCTATAAAGCACACTCGACGATATTCTGGACTGCAATTTTTAGTCACAACCCTCTTGGACGGTCATAGTCTGAATTTAGACTGAAAAACACTACACTTTCTAGGACATCATCGCCTCCAATTCTGACTTGATATGTTTTTAATTATCTCCGTTGCCACATCATTTCGCCTGTGGTCCAGACACGCCTTCCGGATCTCTATTGGTGTTCCTAAAGGCCATGGAGCAACTCTTCTCTATTGGCCTCCTTGTCATCCAATTTGCTTGGTTTAAGCCTTGGCCTCAAGTAGATTTTTTTGCCCCAAACACACCTGTGATTTATGTGAACTGACTTTATTGGGACCACGACTTCCCGGGTCTAGACTGTCATAAACTGTAGCCTATGAGTTTGCGCTTTGTTTCGTTGTCCATATCGTATAAATCTCAAAATTGCATAAATGTCTTCTGATCTCACACCTTTTAATGGTACTAAATAAAATTTTGTAATTTAAATAGCTAGATAACGTAGTTTATAACCAATAAATGAATTTTTAGATGAAGTAGACATTGTACAGATGAATTTGGGTATTTATTCACAGTAAACAATGCAGTGTACGGAAGTGATCTCTGTACGTCAGTTCAATAAATAAAGGATAAAGTTTGAAACAATAACAAATACTTAATTACTCAATTCACCACGATTTTAATAAAAATATAAGTTAATTATTATTTATTAACGTCATTGCTTTCCAAGTCTATTTTGTAATTTACCCCATTGATCCTAATATGTGTCAGTCAGGTAGGGTTGCTCAAAATTTTCCGAAATATTTCAATGGTTCCGTGAAACGAAAATGTTTGGGAATCACTGTTGAAAGGTTTGGCATATCTTGCTGTACTTTCGAGATTCGAATTCTGACCTATTCAATTTGCCCCTGGAGACGCTGCAAACTTTCGCAATCGATAGAGTCGCTTTATAGACTATGCGGCTAAAGCTTTAGAATAATACTTCAATCGAAAGAAAAATAGATGCGTAAGGACTTAGAGAGAACGCGTTATCTTTTTAAGCAATACGGACTGCAATTAAAGGGATGCATAAGGACTTAGGAGGCAACCATGTATCTTTTTTGAGCAATAAGGACTACAATTAAAGGGATGCATAAGGACTTAAGAGAAAACCCTATCGTTTTGAGCAATAGGGGCTGCAGTAAAAGGGACACATAAGAACTTTAAGAGAACCTTTTAACTGTTTAAGCAATAGGGACTGTAGTTAAAGGGATGAATAAGGACTTAAGAGGGAAACTTTTAACTTTTCGAGCAATATGGATTGCGATAGAAAATAAAATGTTTTCGGCCCAAATCGCACGGTTTTAGTACAAAAACACATGCTCGAAGATAGCACAAAGTTTGGAACATAATTATAATTTTAATTATTGTGTTTTTATCCCTTTCCCAACGTGAATAGAATCTAGTCAAGAAAATGCTACAGTGAATTTTTCAAAAATATTTAGAAACATACAAAATGTTTTATTTTTACAGTTTCACTTTATCGCATTTGACGAGTCTTCACTGTAATATGTGTGTGTGCGTGCATCTATATATCTCATGGATGCATATTTTTTAGATTTTAAAATAATAATGTGCTGCAAAGAAATATATTGAAATACACGCATAAGCATAAGCCACACATAATATTTTTCACGTTAATCCCTTTACAAATATATTTTTCCACCAACAGATTTATTTTATCTCAAGTGAGGGAGATCAGCTTATTTTGACATTACCATGCTTCATAAATCCACAGAATTCAAACTGAAATGACGAAACGTTCGATATTCTTAATGCAGTCCTGGGCTGAAATGTATTCTTCATGCCGAGCGGAGGCTATAAATATATCCGTAAATCCTGGGGGACATTATACATTTTTGGCAGTGCTGAATCGATAATGTAGTTTTTGATACTTACCTTCTTACTCTTTTATAATCAAATTGAAAGAATTCTCTAGCTTGGTATTGATATACCATTTATTCCTTATTTGCATTGCTTGTTTAAATTTTCGTATGTACTTACTGTTAGTGAAACCCACGGGTATTCTGAAGCATAAGCAATTTTAAAATCCGGCTTAGAATATGTTCTGTATAATAGTTGAATTGGAGATTTGCCTTCAGAAAGCGGCGAACTAGCAATAGCAAAATTTCGATATGATTGTTCCGGTAGAAATGAATCATCATCGTGCTTTTATTTATAAAAAATGGATAAAAACTTAAACAAGAGAATCAGTAGAAACGTCTTTTAATAATAAGTTACATAAAATTACGTCTTAACTCGTACGGTAAATATATTATATAAGAACTCAATCGCTTTTAAATGATGATTCGTGATAACTTTTGTTTATGAAAAGTAAAAAAAAAATATAAATGTTAGAATCTGTGATAATGTATTTTACAGCGAGATATTGATTGCCGTGCCCGCCATTGTAAACTTGATTCTTTATGTCTCGCTTATGGTCGACATATGCCAGAGAGCGCTATCTAGCAGAGGCCGTTTTATAAAAGAGTTTTCGCCATATTTTTGCAAAATTGAAGTTTTCCAGCATGGTTATCTACAAGGTAGGATCGAAAAGTTTGGAGACTGTGCTGATATCTCCAACCCTGATTGGAGGAGAGGGCAAATATTTTACCGTGGCGTATAGGCACATGTGACGCGAGATGTGAAAAGGAAGAAGCTGGTGTTTTGACAGACAATGCGTGTCAGTGAACTGTAGTGGAAATGGCGTTTGAAGAACTTGCTGCAGCAGGTACAATGTTTCTGTCGGCGATTTCCACAAACGCTGGCAGAATTTGATATTCGTACGTTGTTCTTCAAACGTAATTTCCGTTTTGGACGAACGCGAACGACTACAGTTCACTGACACGCATTGTCTGGAAAAACACTGTACTGCGAACCGGCTTCTTCCTTTTTACACCACGCGCCACATGTGCCTCTAAGCCACGGTAAAATAGTTCCCCTCTCCTCCAATCAGGGTTAGAGATATCAGCACAGTCTCCGAACTTTTTGATCTTACCATGGATATTTAGAAAAGAGGAGTTCAAAAACTATAAACACGTTTTAACTAAATATCAGAGCTGGCTTTGTTTTTACGAGTTATAAGGCGACGAAAAGTAATTTTTCATTAGCATAAATGGGACGAAAAATTTAAATGTGACCTCAAAATGGTCTGGATTGATTTTTGGTGGAATCATATGTTATTCTCCCATACAATGTTCTGTTTACGGGGATGTGTTCGAATTTGAGTTGCAATTTACTGTTCGGCAGATTTTAATGCCGAAGCTTTTGTCTTTATAGATAGATAAGTAATATTCTGAAATGGACAGCACATAACTTTTCCCACACACTCAAATTTATATTTCATTTCGTAATTCATTAAATTGAGTTTTAGTGCTCACGATGACACAGGTATTTATTTGATATTGCATCCAATTGGTAGTTTTAATACGTTTTCGTTGTTTTTATTTGACAATTCCTGAATTTTAAAACTTGCATTTTAAAATAAGCAAGTTTTCAAAATTAAAAAAAAATCTGATGTGGGCAGCCCATGACTTTCCTTATATAATGAAATGAATTTACTACTTTTACAGTAAAATAAGTAGATTATTATTATAGTAGATATTTATATTCTTTCCAAGATATTGAATTTTCGTCAATGAGTCGCCATTTTCATTGATTTAATGTCATTTTTATCCATTTGGCGAGTTTATCGTTAATTTAGCAACATTGTAGAAAGTCGCCATGTTCGCGACATCCCACCAAATTCGTCGCCAAAATCTCGCCAAGCGTTATGGATAGAAAAATACGTTATTCATACAGCAGATAAATGACTATTAGCATTCAAATACAAAAGTATCACTCAAAGTATCTTTTTTCATGAATGACTCATCAATATGGCGTGCCGATTTGCAACAAGTCGTCTTTTCCGATGAATACTGCTTTAATTTGTGGTACGGAGATGGCTCCATCCACGTTAGATGCTTTAGCGGTGAACGCCACTTTCCGGAGTGCGTTAGCCAACATCATACTGGACGAACGCCAAGCGTAACGGTCTAGGGCGCCATCGGGGTTTCTTGGATGATTTCAGCTGGCGAGTATTGTGGATAATCTCAACAGCAGCCTGCATATCACAGAAGTTCTAGAGCTCGAAGTCGTACCCTTCCTTCAACGCATTCCTGGAACTGTATTTCAACTGGACAATGCCCGTCCCCATGTTGCTAAGAATGTTTAAGGCTTCTTTTCAGCACATCAGATACAGCTTATTTCTTGGTCTGCCTATTCACCGGTCACCGGATATGTCGCGTATTGAACAAGTCTGGGATTTCATTAGTAGCTAATACAGCTGAACTTTGGGTTCGGATAGAAGCAATCTGGAATGCTTTCCCTCAGGTACAAATTTAAACTCTGTTTGATACGATGCCACGTCATATTGAATCACTTATTGCAGCGCATGGTATTTCAACCAAATACTGATTTTCGACATGTGATATTATTTTTTGCTTTGTAAATTTAATAGTTTATTTGTATCAATACAGGTTGTTTGTGGAATAAATTTCATTCAATTCTGATGATTCCTTTATGGTCTTGCAATTCTTATAAATGGGAGTATTAAAGCAAAATACTGTATAATTTCTAATTTACTACATGTCTGTATGACGTGAACTAACTTAACTCAAAGTCATTAATAATCCGCTTTAAATAACTCTAAATAATAATATGATTAAAATTTTCAATAAATTATATCCTTATTGTTTGAGTTATCAATATTATAAAATCTAAAGTATCGATTATCAATTTTAGAAACATATTCTCTGTTTTTTTTATTGCAAATCTTTAGAATACTTCATTAAATAACATTTTTCTGTACTTTCGGAAGGTGTTATAAATAAATCATAGCGAAAAGAAAGTTCCATATGACACTTCTGTGTAGCAGACGATATTGAAGTTGCAAAAATGAATTTATTATATAAATAATATGTTGTTGATTTTTTATGTAATTAGGGCAGTTAACTTTATTTTGCTCAAAGCTAACTTGAGTATCCAATGCAATTTATCAGTGCCATTTTTTATGTTTTGTCTTCATATGCCCATTCTGATCACAATGAGTAGATGCCTAGCACAGAAATAGATTCGTTTATGAATATTATGTGAAAATCCTCTTCTATTAGGGGAGGAGGAGGGGAGATATGCTGGAAAATACTCAGCATTGCTACGTAAGCAGTCTAATAAAACTATGTTTATATAATCGGAAATTATCTACCAGAATTTTAATAGTCTCTCACAAATACTAACAGCGGAAACGTCTATTCCCAACAAATTTTTACTGATTCTATAAATACTCCACTGCTCCCTATATTAACGGATACGTCTATATAACAATATGCGAGGAAAAGTAAGTTTCAATCTATCCAGAAATAAAAAATGTCAGCAATTTTACTTTTGTTTAAAAATTCATAGAAAATCAAAATATAGAGCAATTATTTTTTTTTAAAGAATGCAAAGATTCATATTCACGTCTCAAAGGTTAGAATTGTATTTATCTTCCATTATTGGATGTAAAAAAAATAAAAATTGGATAGCCTATAACATGCATATTTTAATGAATTTAAAAATAAATAAATACATTTGAAGGATTCGGTTCAAAGACTATTGGAAAGAACGGTCCTCAGCATTTCCGATGATGTCAAGATGGAAACCCCGTAATAATAATTTTGATCGTGAAATACATGATTTGTGTGAAAATTGCTCGAAATTGCTCGTCAGCATAAAAAGTTAACACTAATATCTTTAACACTAGAACGATGGAAGCGGTCATTTTGACCCCATAACTACTTTGATTTCTGCCGTCGTTCTAGGAAAATCGTTAATTTGTTCTCTTATTATAAAACCTAGAATAATTTTCTTCTGCGCTTTCAACAACTTTAAGAAAATAAAAAAAGTCATAAAATTTCAATGGGCTGGGATTAGCCGTTTTGGAGGAATTGTTTCTCAAAGCAGTTATGCGGTCAAAATGACCGCTTCCGTCGTTCTAGTGTTAAAGAAAATGAGAATGTCTTTCATCCCAGAAGTTTAGCTCCTGAACAGAATTTCGCGGCTGTCCGAAGTTTAGATTTTCCGCAATAGATAGCGCGCGCACACATACACACACACACACACACATACACAGAAACTTTGAATTTATTTATAAGAATCGATTTGTTTGAGTAAGAGTTTGTAGGTAAGAGTTGTGATAAAAAGACAAATTAAATTAAAATATCCAACATTATTCCTCATGTGAGAGAAAAAGTTGTGAATCTTAAAAGTTTTATACTTTTGAACATTATAATTTGGTGATAAAGGAGGTAATTTGGAAATATGGGTTGGAAAGTTAGCGATAATAAAAAAAATGAAACTGTAAACTTATAAAACAAAAGACTCATTGCTTTAACTAACAATTATACAGATGTATTTTCAGCATAGTCATCTCACATATGAATTGTTATACTATGATCCAAATTTTCAACGTACCACATATCCTTGCTGTCTGAATAAATTTGGAAGTTTTGGCGCCCTGAAAGTTTGGAAGCCCAAAGTAGTTTATTTAATTTTAATAAGTAATTACTGAAAGTAATGTAACAGTGTCAATTTTGAAAAAAGAGATACAATATTTGCCTATTAAATATTATTTATTATCGATTTAGTAAATACATTTTATGTATTTACTTTAACTTTTCAAATCAATAAATGCAAAACTGAAATATTCATTGAAAGTTCTTTAAAAATTTTAAGAGACCGGAAATTAGCTTTAAAAAGTAGTTTTCACAAAAGTCTTCACGTATTGTTGAACAAAGATTATTATAAAAGTAAGTTTCATTTGATACAAAATTTCAGTGTTAAAAACATTCATTGTTCTCATTCTTTTGCGCATCAATAAAAGTTGTTTACTTTACAAGAAAGACAAATGAAGAAAACTGTTTTTTATTTGACTTTTCATAAGTGATTCTAAGAAACATGAGAAAATTATCACTTGTTTATCTTTAAGTTCTCTTCCGAGATATATTTGATTAAGAGTTAAATAGAATAGAATATTTCCATTTATTCATGGATTCTTTATTACGTTTTTAACTTTACGTTCAGAAATAATCTGTTTCGCATATAGATACAATGTTACATTTAGTTGTGCTGCTGAAATTGCAATATAAGTAGAGTTCGATCTTTTATTATTTTATCATTTCGAAAATAAATTTTTAGTGTATTTTTTTAAATTATGAGTCACTGAGATTTTAGCGTTGCTAATTAATGATGCCATTTTTTTTATTCACATACACCCCAACAAGCAGATGCAGAATTGCAGCAAAATTATGAGTTCAAAATTCAATCAGTGATAGAATTAGGACAAGCACAAAACTGAAAAAAAAATATACAAACGTTTTATATAAAACTAGCAGCATACCCGTTCTTCGTACGGAGTATATAATATAAATAAACTTAAAACTCACAATCATGTGCAAATTCCTATAGTATACTAAATGACATTTTTAATCAAAATATTCTGTTAAAATATTTAATACAATGCTCCTTAAAAGAAGTTTAAGAATCTCTGTTATCGCTATACAAAATTATCTTCAAGGGCAGATCTGAAGAATAAAACATCCTGGCCCCTTTTTGTAAGCAAATTAAAAAAAAAAAGAATTGAATCAATATATGCAAAATGAAAGCATTAAAATTGTATGGGACCCGTACTACTTATATACGCGAATGTTAGGAGATATAACCTGTATTAGTACATTACATGTAATTGTACATTACATGTAAATTGAAAATACCAATAAATCCATAACTGACTCCAATATATGCCAGAATAAAAGCACTAAAATTATATGGGAATATATATATTCCCGTACTACTTATATTGTCACAGATTAGAAAATATGCCAGTGTGTTAGTAGAAGATTACCCGTATTTCAATATGAGTCTCAAAAATATTTGCCAAAATAAAAAGAAGACGTTTTAAATTGAAAATATCAATAATCCCCGTAACCTTTATACCAGAAGGTCGTAATTGATTCCAATATATGCCAATATATATCAAAATATAAGCCACTATACCTGTACTACTTATATTCTCGTAGATTAGAAGATATACCCGTGCATTTGTAGAAGATTACTCGTACAACGTACAATATATGAGTTTAAACATTTTTTGTCATAATAAAACAATGGCAAAATAACTTGAAAATATCAATAATCGCTGAATCAATAATCCCCGAAAATATCATTAATAATAATGTGTAACCTGAAGACCCATAATTGATATTATCCAGTCAAAAATGCAATGTCAATGAAATTTATTTTATATCCATAACTTTATTATTCAAATCGGAAAAGATTTAATAAAAATCGTATGCCGCATAACACATTGGATTTACACCCATTGCTGAACGACATGATATCATTTTTAACACTTTACAACAAAGTTGAAAAGTGTTTATGACTTTGTTCATTCTGTCTGTCTGTCTGTCTGTCTGTCCGTTAGCACGATAACTGCCGTAAAAATGACTTAATCAAAATGAAATTTTAGTATGTTGTTCAGACGGTCTGTAGGACCTATGGGAATATAAATGAATAATATCACCCAATTAGTTTTGGATTGAACCCGGGTTGAAAAAATGAAATACATTGAGCCCTATGGGACCTAAGTTTTCAAACATTTTTTAAGCAGATTTAAAATTCACAAATTGCTTCGAAAATGTTAGGTAATAGTCAAATTGTTCCATAAAATATATAAAAAAAAATTCAGCGAAATATATTCAGTAGTTTTTTAAATAAAAATTAAAATAATAATTACACATCTTATATGAAACGATCACGTGACCATGATATGAAACGATCACATGACCCACTTCAAAATGATATATGGCATCCATCTTGTTTCAAAATCGTAATTTTTTAAAGTTCTTTTTAATTCATATTGAGTGTTGTATCCGTCTTAAAACTACTTTATTTTTACTTAAATTCTGTACATCTACATACTAAAACAACACAATGACAATATATTTGAGTTTAAATTCTCATTCAAATTTGATTATTTCTACAATTAAGCCTATTTTTCACCTATGTAAAATGTAAACAGCGAAATATGTAGAATGAGTTGTATTAGAATTACTGTATTTCTTTAACACAAAATAATTCAGTCCATGGAGTCTGCATGGCTGATATGAATGAAATATTAATTGATTTTATAAGCAGAAGGACGATTTTTTTCGATGAAGTTTTAAGCATAAAGTTTATGAATTGTAGCTCCATGGTCTTAATTTTTAAATAAAATAAATTATTATAGTATATTGTGATGAATGAAATGGAGAAAGTTATGAATGAAATCCTGCTTTTATAGAGAGATCCAGGCGTGATATTTTTTCTATGACGTCATTTGAATTTATTTCAGTTGTTTTCGATGAAGTTTTCAAATATAATAAATTATCGTAGTATTATGATAGTTTTAAAAATATTACCGTGGAATGTATTGCATTTTAGAGATATTTAAACCAGGCAATTTATATTTCAATGCCGTCATTTGAATGAAGTTCATTTTTTTCAATGAAGGTTTAAGTTTTCAAATATAATAAATCAATGTAGTATTGTGATAAGTTTTAAAATATTACCGAGGAATGTATTGCATTTTCGACTTTTTTAAATAAAATTGCATTGAAGTTGGAAAGTGTTTCCTAATCAATGCTTTAAGCATGATTGATCTTTCTTGTTTTTCTTTAATTCTGTGCACCTACATACTGAAACAACGCAATTACAATATATTTCAGTTTAAATGAGCATCCAAATTTGATTATTTCTACAACGAAGCCTATTTTTCTATTTTTCACTTATGTAAAATGTAAACAGCAAAATATGCTGACTGAGTTGAATAAGAATTTCTGTAACTCAAAATTATTTAGATCATGGAGTCTGCATAGCTGATATGAATGAAATATTCATTGATTTTCAGAGAGAAGTACGATTTTTTTAGTAGGACGTAAAAATGACTTTATCAAAATGAAATTTTTGTATGTTGTTCAGATGGTCTGTGAGACATATGGGAATATAAATGAATAATAACACCTAATTAGTTTTGGACTGAACCCGGGTCGACAAAATGCAATAAATTGAACCCTATGAGACCTAATTTTTCAAACATTTTTTAAGCGAATTTAAAATTCACAAATTGTTTCGAAAGTTTTAGGAAATATACAAATTGTCTCAGAAAAATTTCAATAAAATATATTCAGTAGTTTTTTAAATAAAAATTAAAATAATAATTACACCCATATCATATGAAGAGATCACGTGACCTACTTCAAAATGAAATATGGCATCCATCTTGTGTCAAAATCGTGATGTTTAAAGTTCTTTTTAATTCATATTTAGCGTGTATCCTTCCTAAAACCGCTTTAATTTTGCTTAATTTCTGTGCATCTATATTTTGAAACAACGCAATTACAATATATTTGAGTTTAAATGATCATCAAACTTTGATTATTTCTACACCGAAGCCTAATTTTCACTTATGGAGAATGTAAGCACATGAAGCTGTAAGGATGAGTTGTATAAGAATTTCTGAATTTTTTTAACGCAAAATTATTTAGTTCTGGAGTTTGCCATATAGTTGATATGAATGTAACGTTCATTAATTTCACATACAGAAGCAGACGATTTTTAGCAGACATTTTCGATGAAGTTTTAAGCATAGAGTTCAATTATTTTTACCTCCATTGTTTTAAGTTTTTATGTAAACTAAATTATTGTAGTATTGTGATGAATGAAAGGAATAGAATAAAAGTGTATGAATGAAATATTTACTGCTTTTCATAGAGAGCCAGGCGATTTATATTTCAATGACGTCATTTGAATAAAGTTCATTTTTTTCGACAAAGTTTTAAGTTTTCAAATATAATAAATTATTGTAGTATTGTGATAATTGTAAAAATATTACCGCTGAATGTATCGCATTTTAAAGATGTTCAGAAAAATTGCATTGCAGTTGGAAAGTGTTTCATAATCAATGCTTTATGCATGATTGATCTTTCTTGTCTTCAAATAAATTGATGGAAATCATATCGTCTGAATAATGCTATCTTCATGGAAGGTTTGGCGATATTTTTGTCAATTTAGCGACAATTTAAAAAATCGCAAAATTTATCGCCAAGTGGGACTGTAAAACTGATACTCCCGTTTTGCGACAAATTGACGAAACATCATCACAATACTATCCCCTAACAAAACACTATTAATTTCATTTATTAAGCACAATTTTATCAATTTCATGATATTTTTATAGATTTACAAAAATTTTTAGCAATTTGGCGACATTTTAAAAATTCGCTAAATGCGTTTCTAAGTAGGATGGATGGACTGACCTACAAATGCTATCGAAACATCATTTCAGTACTCTCTTCTAAAAAAACGAATTTAATTTCATTGATTTGCGTTGTTTTTATCAATTTGGCGACATTTCCGTCAATTTGGCAAAGTTTAAGAAAAGTTGCCAAGTTAGCGATATTCCGCCAAATTCGTAGCTATGAATTTGCAGATCTGAAGAATAAAACATCCTGATTCCGTATGTTTTAACAACAAAATGCAAACACTAAAATTGTATTAGAAGATATACCCGTTCTACTACTCATTTTCTGTTTCAACAATCGGATAAATGAATTTATTGGTAAACCCAATATATGAGTTTATTAGCTAAATACAATATAAAAGCTTAAAAACTCTTTGTCAAAATAAATGAAAGTGATATACGCAGTCCGCAATGAATATAATTAAAAGAAAAATCAAGGTCATCATAAACACTTTACAACAAAGTTGAAAGTGTTTATGACTTTGTTCATTCTATCTGTCTGTGTGTCTGTCTGTCTGTCTGTCCGTTAGCACGATAACTGCCGTAAAAATGACTTAATCAAAATGAAATTTTAGTATGTTGTTCAGACGGTCTGTAGGACCTATGGGAATATAAATGAATAATACCACCCAATTAGTTTTGGATTGAACCCGGGTTGAAAAAATGAAATACATTGAGCCCTATGGGACTTAATTTTTCAAACATTTTTTAAGCATATTTAAAATTCACAAATTGCTTCGAAATTTTTAGGTAATATTCAAATTGTTCCATAAAACATATAAAAAAAAATTGAGTGAAATATATTCAGTAGTTTTTTAAATAAAAATTAAAATAATAATAACACCTTTTATATGAAGCGATCACGTGACCATGATATGAAAAGAGCACGTGATCCACTTCAAAATTATATATGGCATCCATCTTTTCTCAAAATCGTGATTTTTAAAGTTCTTTTTAATTCATATTGAGTGTTGTATCCGTCCTAAAATCATTTTATTTTTGCTTAAATTCTGTGCATCTATATACTGAAACAACGCAATTACAATATATTTGAGTTTAAATGTTCATCCAAATTTGATTATTTCTACAACGAAGCCCATTTTTCACCTATGTAAAATGTGAACAGCAAAATATATAGAATGAGTTGTATTAGAATTGCTGTATTTCTTTAACACAAAATCATTTAGTTCATGGAGTCTGCATGACGTCCTGACGTCATTCGAATGAATTTCAATTGTTTTCGATGAAGTTTTCAAATATAATAAATTATCGTAGTATTATGATAGTTCTAAAATTATTACCGAGGAATGTATCACATTTTAGAGATGTTTAAACCAGGCAATTTATATTTCAATGCCGTCATTTGAAGAACGTTCCCTTTTTTTTATGAAGGTTTAAGTTTTCAAATATAATAAATTAATGTAGTATTGTGATAAGTTTTAAAATATTACCGAGGAATGTATTGCATTTTAGACATGTTTAAATAAAATTTCATTGAAGTTGGAAAGTGTTTCATAATCAATGCTTTAAGCATGATTGATCTTTCTTGTTTATTATTCAAATCTAAAAAATATTAATTAAAATTAACAGACAGATTTAATTTAATTGCGTTTCTGAGCAACATGATATAAGATAGAATCTTCCTCATAAAATGCATTAAATAACCATTTTGATTTCTTTATACTTTTCATTGTTGAGTAAATGCTTGTGAAAAATAAACCATGGAGATAGATTTTCCATTTAAATTCATGTTTCAAACAATTCATGCTTTTAGATAGTGACTTATTTGCGCAAAAATCCTCCATCAAACTCAGAAATAAAGTTTTAATTTACGTTAACGTTTTAAACAAACGATTTTCATCCTTTCGGTTTGGATAAACCACGGAGTTAGAGAGTAGAACTCCAAGGAAAAAGTTCAGTTTTTCATTAATGTCTCAACAACCCCTGGTCTTAGAAACCCGAAACTTGGATCAAATTTATGGGAGGCTATTTCAAGTCCACCTACAAAGTTTCATTAAATTCAGTTCAGCCGTTCTCTCGTGATGATGAGACAAACGAAAGTTTTGCTTTTTACTAATATCTCGTGAACCACTGGTCCTAGAAACTCAAATTATAGACTAAATTTTAAGTGGGGCTATTTCCAGGCTACCCACAAAATTTTATCAAATTCGGTTCAGCCGTTCTCTAGTGATGATGGGACAAACAGACAGACAGACAGGCAGACAGACTGATTTTCAATTTTATATATATAGATTATTTTAATTTGGAATTTCAATACATGATGAAATTGCAAATTAAACTAAATGTATATGTTTTTCCCATGTGATTTATAGTCGGAATCGCAAACAAATTTGTATTTAGCATAATGCTGATATGGGAAATCTTATGATTACATTAAACATGGGTGTTGGCGTTTGAGTTTTGGGAAATAATGAAAAAACTGAATTTGAAGACGACACCTTATGCAAATAATATTCACATTTATTAATAGTAGACAGCATTTTAAATCTGATGATACGTTTGGTTTAACTGTACGATCCCCAGAGCCGGAGTGACGAGTGGTGTTTGGATTTCTTTTTAACTGACTTTACATACACTTCAAGAAGAAATACCCGCATAGTAGAATTAAATGGTCAAATTCTTAGCTCTAAGCAAATTGATGTTATCTATTACATCCGAAAAAGCGTTTAACAAATTGTAAATATGAATTATAAAACGAGAAATATATATACAAACTCATCACAATAAAAAAAAATGTAAAAATTTTAAACACAGAAAAATGCACGTGGAATTTATAAAAAAGCAATTTCATAAAAAGGAAAACATTATAATTTCAATTTAATAGTAATGCTAAACGCGGAATTATAATTAAATTACTAACGGCACCAATTATGTGGTGCGGTATTTTACCCTAATTATGGAAGAAGATGACAAAAACAGCGGCTAAAACTGCCAGTAGGCCGTTATAAATACAATATGCAAGAGACATAACTGTAGCGTTATAAAAGTCCTAATGTGGAGATAAATATCTTAATTATTATTTATTTCTAAGTACGGTGACAATTAGTTTTTAAATGCTCCTTTAAGATCTGAGTTGTAAATGCAAAAATCCTCCAATTTCTTCTTCAGTTACGGTAAAGTAAAATGCAATAATTCTGGTTATTAAAGACTCATTTAGTAATATTTAATATCTATTCTTTATTTTGATAAACTTGACAACGCAGGTTATTATTTACAAACATGATCTTATTACTTACAATATAATTTTACTAATTTTAGCAATGCGAGACCGAAGTCTTATTATTTTTTTGGATCAGAGTCTAAGAGACTAGAGCGGTGATCAGCCTTATTAAGACGATACCAAATTATTTAATTACTTGATGTATGATTACATAGAACTTAGTACATATATCTATACTGGGAGGGATGTGTGGGTACCACTGCCGCACCAATATGGCATTAGCTTGACTTTCACATGTTATTCAAACTTTTTTAACTATCTGCTCATCCATCTCAGGATTTCTACCAGACTTTTTGTTTCTGTGATTTTTAAGCAACTGCTGTCATGAAAAGTCTTACTTGCTTATATTTTCGTTCACTGTTTTTAGTTAGGCGACACTTTTCAACTTGACCTTCCAACTTGGCCGAACACCTTCCTTGAAGACCTCCCGAATCCTGATTGGTGCTGTCTTGCCCATTTATTAGTAAAAGGAACTGGACCCGTCGTTGCTTGGGAGTTAAAGCACCGGTTAATTAAATCCATTACATTTTTCGAAAGACATAGGCGCCTGCTGCGCGAACATCCGTTTAAATTACAAAACACATGTAAGGCCCAAATAAGTACCTAATCAATAATAAGTACCTGAAACCGCTGCTAGGATATGTAATAAGTCTTTGTACTAGTGCTGAGCTTATCAGTATGTTTTATTCTAGTTACAACTCCTAATCGAAATAAATCCCAAAGTAGATGACGCCAGTTTCGGCAAATGACGCACCTGGCTTTCCTACGTTCTAGATCTATGTTTCAAGAAATCAATTGTTGACTCCATACTAAGGATACATGATAGAAAGACTCCGTCGTACATTGAAGAGGAACAGTTCCGATGGGGTTCGTTGACTGCTAGGATAGTTAAAGAACTGAGACATGCTTCGGCTGATAAATTTATATTTAATCAACTAATGTGTTTATTAAATTAGTTATTCTGGAGTAATCTATGATATATTTAGGAGCTGCTGAAAAAATTGAATGTTGGACGGAACTTCAAATTTAGTATATCGTAATATAAAAATATGTGACGTTTAAAGCGCACAAAAAGCACATATGTTTTGAATCCATCTGTTCATCGTATGGATTCCATTGGTTTGTCTGAAAGGCAATTTTTTGATCGTTCCGATGATATCAAGATGGAAACTCTGTGATAATATTTTAGGTCGCTGAGGAATCGATTTGCATGAATATTGCTCAATATCACCTTAAAATACAAAATAATTAAAAACCTTATTCTAAATTAAAAAATCTGATGTGGGCAGCACATGACTTTCCTTATATAATGCAATGAATTTACTACTTTTACAGACAAAAAAATAGGTTATTCTTATAATAGATACTTATATGCTTTCAAAGATATTGAATTTTCGGTAATTAGTCATCATTTTAATCGATTTAGCGTCATTTTTACCCATTTGACGAGATTTTCATTAATTTGGCAACATTTAAAAAGTCGCCAAGTTAGCGACATTCCGCCAAATTTATCTCTAAAATCTCGCCAAGCGTTATGGATGGAGAAATAAGTTATTTTTATAGCAGATAAATGACTATTGGCGTTCAAATACAAATGTATTACTCAAAGTATATTTTCTTATGAATGGAACGAGCTAGATCCACGAAAATGATGTCACACCAAATGTATCGCTTGATATTACATATGAAAAGTGAACATGTTTCTCAACAGTAAATATATTTTTTTTGGATTTATAGGATTTTTTTATAAATTTATTTGAAAAATGTACAATATCTCGAGAACGGTTCATGCTAGCGCTCTAAAGATTACGTCAATCGTTTCCTAAGGAAAAATTACATAAGAAATGTCTATTTGCGTAACTTTATTAAAGGTTTTGATTTTTTGATGATTTTTTCAAAATTTCACTAGAAAATTAGGTGGTTCTGAATATTCGATTGCGTTTAAAAACAATGGGCTTCCAGTATTCACGGATTGTGATTTTTGTACCAAATTTCATTCGAATCGCTCCATTCGTTCGTGAGATATCGTCTCCACAGACTCACTGACACACACATACACACACACACACATACTTTCACACACACACACAGACATCACCTCAAAAATGTTTGATTCGTGATCAGGGATGCTTGAAACGTGCTCTCCCGTCAAAAACTCGAATTCGAATTTTCGACCCCGTCACAATACTTTCCTTATACATTATGTATATAAGGAAAGTAATACAGGATAATGTAGGCCCCTATTTTTCTAATTTTTGTAAGTGTACTTATATTTCTGTTTATTATCAGAAATACCCGAAGCAATGTTACTTAAATATCGGATATTTCAGCATTTAAATATAAATACCCGGAATTAACTGTTTTAAAATAGCGATGGTTCAAGAGCATTGCAAGCACATCATTCGAATCAAAACCAGTGTAGATATTTTAATGCAGTAGAAAATAATTTTTGCAAATATTAATGAAATAATATACAATGGAAAAAATAAATATAGGACATTAGTGAGGGAGTTTTTTGTTTGATTGTTCAATATATTTCCCTGGATACGACGTTTTTTTGCTACTTTAAACTGTTTTAAAGTAAACGAAGCGTATGAAAATTTACTTAAGAAGTAGACAAATTTATTTAAATTTAAAATTTTAAGATTTAAAAAATTATTAAAATTTAAATTTGTTTGAAATAAATAAAATTGTTAAAATTTAATTATTTAAGCTATATAAATTTATCAAAATTTTATTGCATCTTTTGATAAAAGAAAGTAAAGTAATGGTTTACGTTTAAAATTCGCTTCTGTCTTACTTAAAATTAAAGGTGAAATAAGAAATGATTAGAAACAAAATGGTAAACGTATCTCTTATTTAGCATATCGCTTCTTGCCTTGAATTATACATATTATACTATTCAGACAACTCCAATTGCACTTCAGCCAGATACTTTTATTGATTTTGAAATTTGGACATATCAAGAAACCGTATTTCATAACGTATTCCTTGTAAAAACATATGCAAATATTAAATACAAGATGAATCTTATTTATGTAGATGAAGATTAACTAATGGTATCATCACATTTTCAAATGGATACTCACATATCACATAAAAGTACAGAAATTGAAGCTCAAGGATAATCTGTTGAAAATTGAGGTCTAAAATCGACCGTTAGTGGTACCAAAAGGCCAAATGGGCTGTTTTAAAGGGCAAAAGAGCGTTTGAATGTCATTTGAAGGGTATAGATGGCCACTTCAAGGGCCAACTTCAGCCTTCTTAGAGACTAACAGCTTTATAGACCGTGAAAAAGCTTCCGTGACATCATCAAGGTTTTAGTGGGGCCCCTTTTGGGGCTTCAGTAAGAAATGAGGTCCTCACGTGATTAGATTTAGAACAGGTATACATTTGGCGGATGAGTGGTAAAATGTTGGGAAAGTGTGATGTAGGCAGTTAAAAAGCGAAAGTCATAGGAAAAACTCAAAAAGTGAGGCCATGGCCTTCTTTAGGAGTATACATTCTTTTGTATGTTCTTTGCTGTTTTTGACGTGTGGATTATTTGTAGGAAGTAAAGTGACACGCGATCTTGATGGGTATCAATTAGGACGAAAGATCTATGGTAAATCCAGATATTTCCATTTCAGAAAACGGGGAGGGATATCCAAGATTTACTTTTAACAACGCAACATTGATGCCTTCTATTTATATTTTCACCTGCATTTTCACGAGACAAATAAAATTAAGAGGAAACAATCTTTTAATATGTGAGACAAACGTTTTAAATGTGGCTCCGGTGGGGCATTGTGCTCCCATAGCTACAACTGTGCATAATATATATTTAAAATTAAAGCTGAAAAAGGCATTTAGACATATGAGAAAACTATCTATAAACAGACGTTGTAACAAGTTTTCCTTGAGATTAATTTATAGTTTCAATTTTCAGGAAATAGTTAGTTGATGTAAAAATATGATGTACATGAAAAATGATGCTTCTTTTGTAGGAAAACATAACAGAAAAATATTTATTTTACTTTTAAGAGGGTATATGATAGCAAGAAGTAAATGGTTGTGCATTTAGTAAAATAATTCAAATTCAGATATCTTTTAATCACATGTAAAATTGTTTGTTTCAGTGAGTGATTAATCAATTTAAAATTTTGACAGTCATACAGCACATATGATATGATATGATTTTAGTAAAGTATTTAGTGTTTAGAACGAATAAATTTTAGTGAGTCTTGTGTTCTTTTATTTTAAAATAAATCATAAATGATCGAAGAAAAATATGCGATGCTTTTGAGTGTAATTAAGATTAATTCGATTTCGAATTATTTCTGGCTTTGAGTAAATAATTGCACTCGTGTAATGGCTATTGTATTTATACGCACATTTTGTTAATTTAGTCAAAATTGCTAAACATTATCATTTTAATGGTATTTTAGATTCTTTTAGAATATACTTTTTGTATTGGTAGACATTGACTGACAAATATGAGGTAATTTGGGAGATCAAAATCTTCAAATACTTTTTAATGCTGATCTCTGGCCAAACAACGTCCAATTTAGGAATATTTTCTGCGTACAAAATTTGATCAGCTCCCGGAAAAATGCCTGATTGTCTGGCAGATCATTCCTCTAATAGAGGAAGAACAAATATATCAATATATTTCCCATCAGATATTCTGAAGTCAGCTGGGACCCATCCAAAACTTGTTTGTGTTGCGCTATGACCATTAATAAAGCTGTATAAATTGGTACGTATAAGTTAGTAGATTTATACGTACGTCTTAAACTGCTGCTAAAGTAATACAACTAAAATAGCTTCATTAAGAAGAGCAGAAAACGCAAAATTAATAGTATGGTACTTCTCAAACTGCTGCTAAAGTATATAATAAAATAGCTTCATTAAGAACAGCATACAACGCAAAATTAATAGTATCGCACAGCTCAAACTACTACTAAAGTAATATAACTGAAATAAGTTCATGAAGAGCAGCATACAACATAAAATTAATAGGATCAAAATATGATATAATTAATTTTGTGTTGATAATAATTTTATATGATACTATAAATTTTGGATTGTATGCTGCTCTTTAGTTAATTTAGTTGGTTCAGTAGAATTAATTTGCAGAAAAAAAAGGGTGAAACTTCTCTTGCTATTAAATTGATGAAAGATTTTAACCAAGTTAAATGACAATTTCCAAAATATTGTATGAAAATTAATTGAAAATTATTAGATGTCGAAGGACTTTTTCACACATATGAAGAATCGTTTATATAAATCTAATATACCAGTGGCATAATTTTAAAATGTGTCTAAATGTATATTTTAAAAATAAAGGCAACCAAAACATTGGCCATAATTAAAAGTATTTTATTAATATTTAGTTTTTCGACGTACTAAAATTACTCAGCCATAGCTATTGCGGGCATTACGATGTCCTTCATCACTGGCATATTGAAAAAAATCTGATGTGGACAGCACATGACTTTCCTTATATAATGAAATGAATTTATTACTTTTACAGTAAAAAAATGGATTAGTTTTATAGTAGTTATTTATATACTTTCCAAGATATTGAATTTTCGTCAATGAGTCGTCATTTTCCATGTCGTCATCATCAATGTGTCGTCATTGATTTAGCGCCATTTTTATCCATTTGGCGAGTTTTTTGTTAATTTAGCAACATTTAACAAAGTCGCCAAGTTGGCGACATTCCAACAAATTTGTCGCCAAAATCTCGCCAAGCGTTATGGACGAAGAAATAAGTTATTCTTACAGCAGATAAATGACTATTGGCGTTCAAATACAAAATATTACTCAAAGTACCTTTTTTCATGAATGAAACGAGCTAAATCCACGAGAATGATGTCACCAAATTTATCGCATGGTATTACATATGAAAAGTGAACATGTTTCTCAACAGGAAATATATATTTTTATTTTATATGACTTTTTGATAATTTTTTTGAAAAATGTGCAATATCTCGAGAACGGTTCATGTTAGCGTTCTAAAACTTACACCAATCGTTTTCTAATGAAAAATTACACAAGAAATGTCTATTTATGTAATTTTATTAGCGGTTTTGATTTTTTGACGATATTTTAAAAATTTCACTCGAAAATTTAGGGGGGTTTTGAACATTCGATTGTGTATAAAAACAATAAGCTTCCAGTGTTTACGCATTGTGATTTTTGTACCAAATTTTGTTCGAATCAACCCATTCGTTCGTCAGTTATCGTCTCCACAGACTCACTGACACACACACACACACACACATCACTTCAAAAATGTTTGATTCGTGATCAGGGATGGTTGAAACGTGTTCTCCCGTCTAAAACTCGAATTCGAATTTTCGACCCCGTCACTATACTTTCCTTATACATTAAGTATATAAGGAAAGTAAAAAAATAACGTTTAGGTGTGCTTGTGTACGCCGAGAAACACAGGTGTACTAAATTTCATGATCGCACGGCACCGATTTTGCTCTACAGACTGCACATACAGACACATGGGTAACCAAAGGTACCCATTTTTAGTATTCATGAGGACAGTTTGTTTTAATAAAGAATTTGACGCTAAAGTCAATCTAAATGTTTGCCTGTCATCACAAATACTTTGGTACTATTTATCGTTGATTTGTTACCTTAGAAGCCACATATTACTGGTCTTAGTGAACAATTAAAGTTAGTACTTTGCGTGTATTATTATTGGGTGTTATATTTGGTCTTAATATTTTTAAAGTATATATTGAAGTGCTTAAATATATGTTGGAAGTAACGTTCTGAAGAATGGACGATGCATCAACATATATGGCAATGGGGAATGAGCAGCAGAGATGAGCATCGACATGCAAAAAATGAAGACCTCATTCTGGTTGATGAATGTAGCTTGTAGGGACAGATCCAGAATGTCTAATAAAATATAAGAATATTTGGTAACCCTAAAGTATTTTTTCAGAAATGTATCCTGGGTTACATTCTACCAGCAGACGAATTTGTCACACGCGTGGATGTCGCTGGCTTGGGCGGTTACCACCAGGGGCACACATGTGACGCCAGAGGCACACATGTGACATGTCCAATCGATTCAGAAGTAAATCGATTCCGACTCTAGGTCCGGACCTCTCCTCCAGTGCACTTTCACAAATCAAGGTCCAATGTTATAATATTGCTGCAAATTTTTATATCATTGTTCAGGTTCTTAATAGAAATTCTGGTAATAATCTATATTTTTCGAGTTTAGAATTTAAAAAATAAAGTGAGATTTTGCAGTAATGGTTTCTAAGTTATTAGATGAGTATAAAAATACATTTGAATAATTTTCTCTGTATATTAAAAAATTCTGCTACTTTTTGAAATACAAATTTTCTGCGGTATTCCGAACTGAGGGCAAAACGAACAGTTCTGAAATTTTACATATAGACTAATATGAACCAGTTGGTGTACATGATGGGCTAAGAAAACTGATTCAGGCCCTATTTAATTAAATATTTATTATTAAAATTTGTATTGCCGGAACTGAATACTACAACGTTAATCAGTTACTTGAGAACAATGTGGTCAATGATTTCTATCATTGTACTCATTGATATAAATCTTTGTTTATTCTCTCAAACTGATGTATTGTTGATTCTCACAAACAGAGCGTTTTGGAACTATTTTTGTCATGAACAATTGTGATGAAAATGGAATTATTACTGAACGTAACAGTTGTATATATTATTGTCAGAATTTTTAGTATTGTAACTGACTGTTTAAATGGTATTATTTAATTTGTTTACATTTAATTCGCTTGCGTGCTCGCGATTGTACACATGTAACTGAAAATTACATATTTACACTTCGTGGACGAGTGAATTAAGCTGCTAAATGAAACGTAGATGCATTAAAAATGCAAATTGGATATAATATCAGAAAAGTGTCCATGGTATTTTCTGCATGGTATTTTCTGCAAACACAATTTAATGTATCACGAAATAAAAAATAACAAAATGTATTTGAGTCTGTAGAGAAAGTTCTGTGCTGCCCATAAAATATATTTTGACTTTGGATTTGCTGGTTCTCTTGTACGGACAAAGGCGATCCAGCGCATTCTCGAAACAGCGGCATGCTGTATTATTACTTTATTTGCGCTTAAATACATTGCTCGAGTTTCCTTTATCCTTTGTAGAAAATGTTTTTACCTATTGATTAGGTTCTTTTAAATATTTAAATCATTGGCTATTATCTGGTTTACAGATGATATAGAGGCATTTAAATACATTGTAGTTCTTGTTTGGAGTTGGTGAATTTTCTTTGACTTCCAGAGATCTTACTTTTGAAACTGTTGTAGAAGTATTATACCGTTGTTGGATTCTATTCTGAAGATATCCTTTCCAGACCATGCTTATAATTACTGAATACTTTATAGGCGAGTTGCATGTTCTGGGTTCTAATAATAATAATAATAATAATAATAATACCACGTTGTTGGATATTCGTTTGGGATTCTATTTCCAGTTAAGAGCAATGCTTGATGTTTTTCTTTATTATTAATAATACTCCTTATTTTACATTGAAAAAAATGCTAATTACGTGATTTTCATAACGTTTGTTAATTATAGAATAGGAATATTTATCTTCAGAAACAACAAAATCTAATATTTAATTTAAAGACACTGTTTAAATACACCAGATAAAAAGTTCATTTTTATATCTGTTGCCGAATAATATTGTTTTAAATACATTTATGTTTCGTTATTTTTCAGTAAAATCATTCAAAATGGGTAGTCATTCTTTGTGTAGAGCTATTTTTTTTAAGCTAAAGCAATTCTCTAATTAAATTTAAGGACTTCACTTTAAGGTTATGAAATGGAAATAAAAGAAAGCAAGTTGGCGGCTAATAAATCACTGAATGTATAGTAGAGGGTGATAATAAATAAAGTACAGAACTTCAGATTATATTTGCTAGGAAAACACAATAGATAAGAAGTTGGGACAAACTAGAGAATGGAACAGCCCAGTGGTTAGTTAACGGAAATTGCACTCAGACGACCCGTGTTAGATTCCTGCAGCTGCCCAACCTGTCCCAGTGTTCACGCCGAGTACGGGTACGTTAAATATGTGGGTCAGTAAGTCTCTACGAGAGGTTGGTGGTAGGGAAGGAGAGTACGGTCCCTCTGGATGCCACCCCACTGAGTTCCGGTCTAAATTGTGTGGCACTTCCCGGCCATCGCAACAGATACCTTGCACTTTCGGGTAGCTCGAATGGTCTGAGTCGAAGAAGATAAGAAATGTAACTAATTTTTACAATGTATAGCAACTGTGAATGTTTGCATAGCAACTGTGAAAGTTTTTACATAATCAGTACACATATACATGCGCGGGCGCGGTAGACCAGTAGTTAGCGCGCGGGAATTGTACTCGGTAGGCAGGGGTTCGATTTCCTCCGCTGCCAAAACTGCCGCCGTTTTCACGCGGAGTAAGATCACGTTAAATATGTGGGTCCGTAAATCCTTCCGAGAGCTTGGTGGTAGGGGAAGGTGGGTACGGTCCCTGTGGATGCCTCCCCTACTAAATTGCGTGGCTCTCCCTGGTCATCCAAACAGTTACCTTATACCTTTCTGGTAGGTCGGACGGTTTGGGTCCCAACATCAACATGCACATGCGCTATTTCGGTTGCTCCGTGGTTCACAACGTGGGGTGAGCTTACCTCATGAAGCGTTAAAGAACTTAAACTCTTGGGGGTACGAAGTCAAGTCGAATCATAAAAGGTTGAAAAACACTGGTGTAGGTGATTGCCTAGTTCAACCCAATTACGATGCCGAGTGCTCGATATTTTACAGAGGGAGATTGCATTGATGCGTTGCTTGAGCTTAATGAGAGACATTCCTTTGCCTTAATTACAATGTCTTTAATAAAGTTCCAAAAGAAGAAGTTACATAGAGAAATATCAGGTAACGGACATGACATAGCTATCTAACTTCCTCGTCCGATACAATGAATCCGATCGGTCTGAACAATCACGAATAGAATTTTTATTAGAATGTGAAGATACATACGCTACTTTTTGTTAAATTGTAGAATTGTGCTAATCTTATTTTTTTTTTGATGTTACGAAGTAAGATAATTTAAAAATTTCAAATTTCAATGTATTTAAAAAAAATAATTTGAAGGAATAGTTGTTCGAATTCAGTTCAAACATCGTTGGACAGAACATTCTTCGATTTTTCCGATGATGTCAAAATATAAACTCTGTTATAATATCTTCGGTCGCTGAGGAACCGATTCCGAAAATCCTTTAAAATCGTGCTAAAACATGAAATAACTAGAAACTGATTCAAATTTTAAAGAAATCTCGCAGAGTTGCACCCTACAGTGTTCTGCAGTACTTGTTTACCGAATTTCACTGCGATAAGAAGCTTAGATTTCCCGCTACAGTCTGTTCAAACAGATACACACAGAAACACAGCCATTAAAGTTAGAAAATCCTCAAAAGTGTCTATTACTGGCTCGTCACTATAATATCGAAAATAAAGTGTGTGTGTATGAACCCTCCGCCTCTCCAATTATCGCCGTCCACGTACCACAAACACATGTATATCCACTTTCTAGATATTGGAAAATATAAAGTGCTACATAGGATATATTGGAAAATACTCACAAACATATGATGCGTCATGAACTAATTTTTTACATGTTTCCCTTTACATAATACATTTATTTGCTAAAAAATATTTGCATTACTTCGAGTGAGGAAAACCAGCTTATTTTGACATTACCTGGTGTCGTAAATCACCAGGATTCAAACAGAAATAACGGAACATTCGATATTTCTAATGCATTCCTCGACTGAAATGCATTCTTCATGACGAAGTTTCCAAATAAATGCACATATCCCGAGGGACATTATCAATTTAGACTGTGCGAAGTCGATAATGTAATTTTTTTTCATTACATGTTTTCTTACTCTTTTTTAATAATAAAAGGAAGAAGAGTAAACCTTGTTATTGGCATATCATATATTTTTTATTTATATCAAATTTTACAATTTTCGTATTTACTTTACGAGCTGTAGAAATGGTATCTTTTTATCCATTTGGAAATCAGAAGAACCTGCATTTTGGTTGTTGCACTACGTAAAGGATTAGCATCATTCTGACCCATTCTTCATGGGCGCCCATAGTACTTCCCCCAGGAGGGGGCAAACCACTGCGGCTAGTGGGACAAACTCAAGAATAAGATGTACAGTATCGACTAGCTAGATGAGTAACTTTGTGACATTGAACGTCCAGGTGAGGACAAGTGTCCCCTCTTGCCTTCTCCTATGGATGCTATTACTATATTATTTAGTTACTGTGTTTCAGATTCGAAAAAGGAAATTATGCCAAGTAAGACTCTAACACGGAAACTCCCCTTTTCAAATAAAATCCATTACTATTTTATTCAATTTTAATAGATCTTTAAGAAAGTTGAATCATAGAAATAATTCTACAACACTGTACACTGTAAAATATGTTCTTGAATTTTTTTTAGCGGAAATAAAATGTTCTGTAATTTTTTCTAGTAATATTAGAGTAGCAAACTTAGACGTTTCACACGTGGTGGACATTGACCTTTTTGGTACGTTGGACGGTCTGAGTCTCAACAACAACAACAACGTGGTGAACATTCTTTGGACTGCAGGACCACCTCTGGCCAAACAATTAACTTTATTGTTTTTGTGTGGAAATCTCTATGTATGCACATATGCTCATGGTGCTTTACAATTTATGCTCATGGTGGTTTACAATTTATGCTCATGGTGGTTTAGAATTTCCCTTAAAATGCAGATAATGATACATGAAATCATTGTGTGCATAAAAACTCTGAAATAATTCAGTCCAATCCAATCTGAGTATTCCAAACATTGGCCATAGAAACATTTTCTATACTATTTTTTATGCAACAATAAAACTTTTTGCTTCCCTAAATGCTGTTGGATACTTTATCCTGCAAGTTAACTGAGTGCATATTTCTTTACCATGTAACATTTGAAATTCAAAAGCAGTTTTCAATTGCGATCGGGTTTAAAATGCTTCTATTTCTTCAATCTGGAGACTGAAAGATTGCAGATATTATATTGATGTAGTAAATTTGTATTATTTTTCAATATAACAGAATATGAAGAAAACACTAGTTAAAACACTAATATATATATATATATATATCCTACTTTGCGGGTGCCATTGTAAAGTCGCTACCGAGTTAATCTGCTTAGGCTACTTTGTAAAGTATCTACTTATTCTGTTTTACTACTTCCCAAATTCATGCCTTTTTTACGCACCAGTGTCAATTACTTCACTCTAATTTACTTTCCAATACCCAATGACTAGAGTTCGACGAAGGAATTACGACATTAACAAACAACATAATTTATTACAGCTAACTTCACTGATAACTCAAACTACAATTACATATACAGAATATTTACAAAGTTGGTAATACCGTGTCTTAACCCGCTGACATAATATTCTATACAGAAATTTAATCTTAACTGAACTGAATCTATACTGATCAAATTATTATACCATAGATATACTCACAACTTGTAGAGGTTATAACTTCGATACGCACTTCCATGAATGAACAGACCCCCCCCCCCCCGCGCACTCTCGGTAGAAAGATAGCAGCCGAAGCTGAACGACGACTCACGATTTCATCCTTCTGGAATTCCAATATATCTCAATACCAATTCAACGTCTGCCCCTCTTTATAATCCTGGCCAGTCGTGAGTACGTGATTCTCGAAATCAGTGTTGAGGAGTTTCGTACATAAATTAGCATAATGAAAAGTAAAATTAGCATACAATAATCATGAATAATAGAATCCTCACACACACACACACACACACACACACATATATATATATATATATATTGTAGCTAAAACTATTTCAGATTTTGTAAAGTGTCAATATGTAAAATTGAAAATTTCGTACCAAGCTTTCAAGCTAAATATCTCGAGAGAAATGAGATCAGTTTCGTTGAAATAATTTTAGGCAATAAAGCTGAATGCAGTCAATGTTTTTAACTTGAATCTCATCTTCCTAAACCTGCCTCACAACAAACTGAGTTTAAATAGATATATCCGCCTATCTATAAGCGCTTAAAGTTATGAATAGATTAACATTTCCCCCGATTTTTTTACTCGTTTGTTATGCATAATTGAGAACATATTTATGGATAAAATACTGCAAATTTTTACCTTATTAATTTTATTTCAGCCTGGGCAACATCTGATAATTTACGTAGTTTTGAAGAAACATTAGGGATATTTTAAGAGTTATAAAGTTTTACTATCCATTACTAGCCATTGTTTCTATTTGTGGATTAGTGTTTTATTTGTGAAAAATAATAACATCCTACTATCACAAGATATAATATTATATAATTTCTCATTTATTACGTATCTCTATAAATTGAATAATCTAAGTGCATTAATAATCCAAGTGATTAATTTTCCCTTTTGAACATCTCTTGATAATGCTATGACAAAAATATTCAATAAATTAGGTCCTTATCGTTTCAGTTCTCAACATTATAAACTCCAATGCATCGATTATCAATTTTAGAAGCATATGCCACATTATTTTGCTTTTCCCCTTGTAATAAACCTTTACTCCATTCATCAAATCACATTTTCTTGCACTGTCAGAAGGTGTGATCAATCACAGAGGAAAGAAAGCATGGAAAAGTTAATGATCATTTTTTTGCACCAGTGTATGTGTGTTTTTTTTGGGATGGGGGTGGGAGGTGGGGGAGGCATCTTCCCCGATGGGGAGGGGTAGGTTCGAACTCGGAACCTTTAGATTGCTGATCCTATAATGGTATATTTTGTGGTATACTGGCTTTAAAATGGTATATTGTGTGGTATACTGGCTCTATAATGGTATATTGTGTGGTATACTTGCTCTATAATGGTATATTGTGTGGTATACTGGCTCTATAATGGTATATTGTGTGTTTTTTGAATAGCGCGTTGAGTCAGTAGCCAACAATTTGGAATTACGGAAAAACATATGAGAATTGCAGTGTGTTTAATATAATTAAGGTATTTCTATATGATAGTAGTATTGCAATGTGGTCAGAAGCGAAAATTAATAAAACTAGTGTTTTAAGAATTATTTTATTTTATAGTATGATTTTGTTATGAGTGCTAAGCTGTTGGAGCAGAAGATTGGTAAATTACTGTTTTAAAAATAATTTTTGCTCTATGGTTATATACTTTTGTGTGTGAAATTTAAATTTTGATAATTATTGTGTGTAATGTTTCGATCCTGTCACTGGCTCATAGAGGAGTTCTTGGGCGCAGAAAGCATGACCTGTGTGTGGGAATTTCTACTAAGGAGAGGGAGTGCAGGATATGGAATTTCCAGTTATCGTTGGTCAACGGACAAATTGAAAAGTGGAGGAAGATGTCATGAACCCCTCTCCGTCCAGGTAAAGAAGGACTGGAAAAGAGATTTTTTCCGATCCGCCATCTTGCTTCCTCGATATTAGCACAGCTGGCCTAGTAATGTAATTTAATATTGTAGGGTCAGGCTGTCGTGGGGTAGCGATAAAAGAAGAAACGGAAGCAAGGAACTAACATTTGCTTTCCGGACACTCTCTTGTGAACAGCAGAGGAAATACAATGGGACTAGTTGAGAGTCCGAGTATTATGATGCATGAATAATATAGTATATGTACATAATTGTAAATAGATATACAAAGTAGGATGAAAAAGTTCGGAGACTGTGCTGATATCTCCAGTCCTGATTGGAGGAGAGAGGAATGATTTCACAGTGGCGTAGAGACACATGTGACGCGAGATGTGAAAAGGAAGAAGCAGGTGTTTTTCCAGACAATGCGTGTCAGCGAACTGTAGTCGCTCGCGTTCGTCGAAAACGGAAATGACGCTTGAAGAACAACACGCGAATATCAAATTCTGCCAGCGTTTGGGGAAATCGCCGACAGAAACATTGCAGCGGGTGCAATGTTTTTGTCGGCGATGCCCGTCGGGAGAAGGTATGTTTGTCAAATGACGGAACTAAAAATTTACAAAGCATTGCCTCCCATTTAACACTTCCAATAACGATACCTTTTGCAGCAGGTGCAATGTTTCTGTCGGTGATTTCCCCAAATGTTGGCAGAATTCGATATTCGCACGTTGTTCTTCAAACGTCCTTTCCTTTTTCGACGAACGCGAACAACTACAGTTTACTGACACGCATTGTCTGGAAAAAACCTGCACTGCGGACCTGCTTCTTCCTTTTCACACCACGCGTCACATGTGTCTGTACTCCATGGTAAAATAGTTACGCCACGGTCAAATTTTTCCCCTCTCCTCCAATCACAGTTGGAGATATCAGCATAGTCTCCGTATTTTTTGATCCTACCTTGTATGTAGAATAAATGTTGTCATGTGATTCTATGAAAGTGTGCTTAAAAAGTTCAAAGGAAAGAATCCTCGAGCTGGCTCAAGGCGATAAGCATTTAAAATTGAGGCCAGTTCGTGACACTGGTGCGGTCGACAGGATGGCGTATTTATTGGAAGCGAAGAAAATTGTTCTTTTGAGGCTCTGTGATGAAATGGGAGAGACTGCAGATTTTGAGAGTGAGATGGTGGAATTAGGAATATAATTTATGGGAGTGAGGTTCACGAGGAAGAGATAATAAGAAATTTGTTGTATTCTATTAGAGAAGAAAGAGGAGAATGAAAAGAAAAATGAGAAGAAGGAAAGATAGTGGGAGAGAGAACGACGGAAAAGTCAGGAGGAGTGGGGGCGGAATAACCATTTAAAAGAGAGGCCAGCTCTTGATAAATATGGTCGATTAATATTTAAAGTTATCGCCTCCCACACTGACGTTCTTACGAGATATTGTACTGTATCTAAATATAGCTGAGAAAATGAATTCTCTGTAAGAATAGGTATGAAACAAAATATTAGCACGGAATCGCATACTGGTGCGACAGCGGGTGGAGATTTAGTCTAACTTACCATAAACGTGAAACTTGTAGATCTGCACTAATTTAAATTGCTGGCATTTTTTAACAAGCAGCATTTTGTTGTATAAATTAAAATATAAAATTACTTAAGGAAGATCGGCAGATGCGAAAAAGTTTAATATATCTGATTAAAATCTCATATCGGTTGAATTTCCCAAAATATTTTGACTTGCTAGAACTTGAGACCCATTTTGGATCTAAGTTACCCGTGCTTAGTACTCGATGATTTTATTGGGTTGCTGTATATGTAACAAAAATCTTTCACTTATTTAGTTTAAGTTATTAGACATAAAAATGTTTCATAAACTTGGAGGATTTCATAGTTGCAGTAGAGAAAACAACAAATGCAAAACTAAAATATTCACCGAAATTATTTTAGACAATTTTAAGAGACAGAAAATTATCCTTTTGTCAAAAAATATCCTTTGACAAACGTCTTCACGCATTCCTGAACAAACATCGGAATTAAAACGGAATTCTTCCTTAATACAAAATTTCAATTTTTAAAACACTTTTTGTTCTGATTTTTTTTCTGTAGTATGAAAAACTGTTTACATTTCAAGAAAGTCAAATGAAACAAACTGTTCTTTGTCAGACTTTTAATAATATAATTGAAAAAGAAAAGATGAAAAAATGTCCAGTTGTTTGACTTTTAGTTCTCTTTGAAAGTATATTCAGAGTTAAATCGGAACGATTTTTTGCTTTTTCTGCAATACATGATGTGGTGCTCTTTTCAAGAATAAAAGTATATATTTAATATACTGCCAAATTGTTAAATTATACTTAATATACATAGCCGTAAATTCGTATTAGTGGAACACATTATTAAATTAAAAATTGCTTTATTTGCAGCTATTAAAACCCACCAATTATTTTCTTTAGAAGAAATTCAGTGCACGATGTCCATCGGCACAGCAAAACTGCACCGTCATTATCTCCCAGTTGAGTTGAGAAGATGCTTATCTCGAAATCTTCGATTAGCAAAAGCGATTTAAAAAAATAAATCGAATGGGGTGCAGTCATCAGTGGTCAGACCCGCGCTCGAAAGGGATCAGGGAGTTTTTGAACGCTCTTCCGCTCAAGGGAAGAAGATAACAATCTTGTCATTAACAGATCATTAACAAACATATCGCTCAGAACTGTCAGCAGGGCCGATTCAGCAGGTCGGGGGAGAAGTTGTTGTTTACGTTCGGTGATAGAGAAGGCATTTAAAAGGAATGTTAGATCAATGTTGTCAATCCCAAAGGCAGTTTTTAAAAGTAATTAAAATTTGCTGATTTAAAAAAATGCTTATGGTTAGTACTATGATGTTAAAGGCTAAACAAAAATGTTATATTGTTACGAAAATATCAATGATGAAAATTTGTTAAATCAATGAATAATGAATTGTGTTAAAATAATAACATGGAAACAATAATGTTGTGTAACTTGTAAAAAAAGTTGTTTATTGTTAAAGGTATCAGTAATTGTATATAAGTGTGTAACACTGCCAAGTGGATGTGCATATCTAATAATAATTCTAAAATAGTCAAAATTTAAATTTTGCTTGATTTGAAAGCTTGACCTGATATGATATTCATAAATACATAACTTTTATATATAGTGTATTATATGTGTTTACAAACTTTTGTGTTCACAACAAGACTTTGGTTGGACTTCAGTTCTATGGCAGATTGTCAGCAAGGGAAAATGCCAATTACAGAGTTGGCAGTCACACGAACTTTATTTGAACTTTTTTGGTGTTTTTCTTTGTCTGCGGAGAGATCTGTGAGACTAGAAATTGAGTTCACACCAGATTTAAGTGAGACAGTTTTATGTTCTTTATTTATGGTTTTCTGCAATAGCAAACAAAACATCAGACTTGGGGACGCCAGATTTATGCCACCCTGACCCGAAAGGTAAAAGTTGGCAATAAACCGTGGAGGCCAAGGTAAAGCCACAAGGGTGGTCAAAATGTAACCAATATGCTAAATGTCTGGCCGCATTGCCCTAAAGTCGGCCAATCAGAGCTAAAAAGGCTTGTCAAACCTCATGCAAAAGGAGGCGGCAACCAAGATATGATATTACACAACTGCTACGAGAAAGTAAGTAGTTATGAAAGTAGTTATGAAATAAGTAGTTCTGAAGTTAGCCAGTTAGTATGTCAGAGATTACGCAGAGATTTTGGAGAGAACAGCAAGAGATGAGAGATAATTCCAGAGAGTAAGACGTCAACAAGCAGAGAGACTGCCGTGATGATTTCATAAGAGTGTGTGCCACAGAGTAGTCTGGAGATAGTTCACAAAAAGTGTCCTAATATGCAATTTTACGAAAGTCAGAGTCCAAGAAGACTTAAAAAAAATGAACACAACCAGTACGAGTAGCAATACTATAGTTCGAGTTGGTACCAGTACAGTGTATAATGGTGCAACCGTTGTGGTCAAGTATGTGCTTATTAAATATTGTAGCAGGTCTTAGATTATATTGATAATAGTAAGTGGTCTCGCATTTGTCCTCTCCGCCTCAATTAATATGAATAATTGTTGTAATTAATTTAATAAGTAATCTATGTTGTTAATAAATGATTTTATTTTAAAGTTAGCAATGGTGCAAATAATTGAGTAGTATTATGTTCATTAATATTCTTTTATAGAACTTGCACTGAAGATAAATAAGATGGATTAACGCGGTATTTCATGTATCAACGCAATGGCTTAAATAATTTAATAAGTCTAAAACCCAACTTTTTCAACTTTCGTCTTTTTACTGCACCACACACTTAACCGATCTTCCATCAACACGCGAGAACTACAGTAATACATACATCCCTTCAATAGATTCATTGCAAAATCTCATTGTTTAGTTACAAGGAAAATTATTATCGTCTTACATTATTAAATGTCAAAATATTTTTTAAACAGACAACCATTTGATGTGAACAGACAAATTATATTGGGGTCCTGATGACTCTAAGGGTTTGTTATATCTCGTAATGGTACATATAAAGACTGTCTAAGTATACTGTTGTTATATGATTAAGTTATATAATAAGTCCATGGATGAAGAATCCGGGTTATCCGTATAGTCTTAGTTTGAGTCAAATTCGTATATAGTTCATATATGATCGTGTGAAGGTTATATATGATTCGTATATGATCGTACTGAGGTCGTACAAATGATGTATATGGTATATTGGTAGTTGGATCAAAGTATATGCTTGGCCTGAATATAGACTAGAGGAAGGTGGGTGGGATGATCATTTACAACAGAAAAATATGCTGGTCTGTCTGCTTGTTTGTCGTGTAGCTGAAAATTTAAGCGACCCACAACTACGGAATTTAACACAACTACGGAATTTATTTCAAGTCAGGCCCGAAGGCACCTTGGAGCGATCAACTTGTTGTTGTTGAGACCCAGACCGTCCGACCTATCAGAAAGGTGTAAGGTAACTGTTTGGACGGCCGGGAAGTGCCACCCAATTTAGACCGGAACCCAGTGGGGGAGGCATCCACAGGGACCGTACCCTCCTTCCCTTACCACCAACCTCTCGGAAGGACTTACGGACCCACATGTTTAACGTGATCGTACTCCGCGTGAACACGGCGGCAGTTTTGGCAGTGGCTGGAATCGAACCCGGGCCTACCGAGTGCAACTCCAGCGCGCTAACCAATGGGCTACCGCGCCCAGCGATCAACTTGTGGAAAAGTTTAATAATACTTAATCATTCCAGTATACCGAAAAAGTTGGCAAAAGTGAAAGCCACTAATGAATTTAATGGGGGTACAGGTTATATTTTTTCTGAAGAATTGCGAAATGTGTAAATGAAAGTAAATTTACCTATATAAAAATTATCAAAAAATGTTTCAGGGAAAAGATGATGGAATATATTTCGTAAATTTTTGTGAGTATCACGAAAATTTTAATCACTGGAGCCTAGCCTTTTAAATTTAACGACCATGAACGATAGAGTAAAACTAATAATCGTAGAATAATTTTTTAAAAATCATTGGACTGGCAACAGGCTGTGTTAGCCATTCCCTATGCATAAGTATTCCTCCAATAGAAAGCGTATGAGTGCTGGAATCGCCAATTTTTAAAAAAACTGGGGGAAAAAAATCTGATGTGGGCAGCAGATGACATTCCTTATACAATGCAATGAATTTACTTCTTTAACGTTGAAAAGTGTTTGTAGCGTTAAATTGTTCATTTGGCGCTTTTCCAGATAATAACATGTAAAGCTATTTTGTACTCCATTAACTTATATTTTACGTAAATATTTTCCTCAATTATCCATATGTTTAAATATTTAATAATAAATTCATCAATTAGGCGTAATTTTCATTGCAATTTTGACGTAATTTTCATTGCAATTTTGCAATATTTTTATCAATTTGGCAACAGTTTCACCAATTTGGCAACATTTAAAAAGTCGCCAAGTTAGCAATATACCGCTAAAATTTGTCGCCATAATTTCACCAAGCGTTACAGATGGAGAAATAGGTTATTATGTTCTTTCCAAAATATTGAATTTTCATCAATTGGTTGTCATTTTTATTGGTTTAGTGTCATTCTTATCAATTGGCGGCGATATTTTTTTTTTATCAATTTGGAGACATTATTTTTATCAATTTGGCGACATTCAAAAATTCGCCAAATTGGCGCTATTTAGCAAAATTCGTAGCCAAAATTTCGTCATGCATTATGGTTGGAGAAATAGGTTATTCTTATTGTGGACAAACGACTAATGGCGTATACAAAACTATTACCCAAAGTATCTTCTCTTATAGTAGATTCTTATATTATTTTCAAGATATTGAATTTTTATCAATTAGTCTTCATTTTCATTGATTTAGCTATATTTTTTTATCAATTTGGCGACATTTATTATTAATTTGGAGATATTTTCGTTAATTTGACAACATTTAAAAAACTCGCCAAGTTGGCGATATTTCGCCAAATACGTCGCCAAAGTTTCGCCAAACATTGTGGATGCAGAAATAGGTTATTCTTATAGACTCTATAAGAATAATCTTCTATAATATAGAAGATAAACGACTAATTGCGTCAAATTAGAATGCTATTACCCAAAGTGTCTTCTCTCGTGAATGGAACAAGTTAGATCTATGAGAATGATGATAATAAATTTATAGCATAATATTACATAAGAAAAGTGAACAGCTTTTGTCATAAGGTAAAATTGGTTCCCTCTGCAGCATTTAGATAGTTCATTAACTTTCCTGGCATTTGTAATTGGGGTGGAAACATGTAATACAAATATTGTGTTACAGCTTTCACAATAGTTAATATTTTTTATTAATTTTATGTGATTTTTTGATAAATGTATTTGAAAAATGTGCAATATCTCGAGAATGGTTCATGCTAGCGTTTAAAATTTATGTCAATCGGTTTTTAATGAAAAATTATATAAGAAAAAGTCATTTACGTAACTTTATTGAATGTTTTAATTTTTTGATGATTTTTTCAAAATTTCGCTTCAAAATTTCATTTCAAAATTTAGGTGAGTTCTGAACAATCGATTGCGTGTAAAGACAATATGCTTCCAGTATTCATAGATTGTAATTATTGTACATAATTTTATTCAAATCGCTCCATTCGTTCGTCAGTTATTGTCTCTACAGATTCACTGAAACACACACACACACACACACACACACACACACATATACACACACACACACATATACACACACACACAGACACACACACACACACACACACACACAGACATCACTTATGTTCGATTCGTGATCAGGGATGCTTGAAACGTGTTCTCCCGTCGAAAACTCGAATTCGAATTTTCGACCTCGTCACAATACTTTCCTTATACATTAAGTATATAAGGAAAGTAAAAAGGTTATGCAGTAAACATACCATAAGCAGCGAAATTGATTTGCCATCTATCGGATTCTTTGGAAGTTTGGTGTTGACGGCTGATTCACGGATTTTTTTTTCCAAATCCGCCGACGTATTAGAATTGGGCTATGGGTGGTTATCAATTTTCTGGATCAAAACAATATTTATACATAGGGCGAAATGAAGAAAAGAATGGTTAAAGCGAATACTTTCGTCACAGTACATTTAGTAGTGGGAGCAAAGATTCAATACAGAATTTTTATAGAAATTCTTAGAATGGTATACTTATCTACCACAAATAAATATAAAGAATATATTTTTTTAAAATATAATTCCTTTTAATGAACATTCCTCCCTCACGTTGTAACATTCCTCCCTCACGTTGTAGACAAGAGATCTAGCTAGTAAGCTGCCCATAATATGGCAACTTGTAAGATGATAAAATGGAAGCGGAATGGTTAGACCACAGAATACTATATTCCGAAGGTTCACTCACATAAGACCCTACGGCAACATTTTTAACATGGGATGTCGAGTAGACACTACCGCTCGTGAGTTGGACGAACTGAACTACGATGTAAACAAAGTACGTCTGCCAGATTTGGCGCGTTATTGCTCACATGGGGATTTTTTTTTTCAGAAGCTGGCAGGGAAAGAAATGTACAGGGCTGTACTTTTATAATTTTTGAAACTATAGAAATGATCAGGATTTAAAAAAAAAATCTGATGTGGGCAGCACATGACTTGAATTACAATGAATTTACTACTTTTACAGTAAAACAAGAAAGATCAATCATGCATAAGCATTGATTATGAAACACTTTCCAACTGAAATGTAATTTCATTTAAAAATTTCTAAAATGTGATTCATTCAGTGGTAATATCTTTTACATTATCACAGTACTACAGTAATTTATTATACTTAAATATTTAAAACTGTAAAAAAAAATTTTTTTTTTGATTCTCTATGCAAAATCAATGAATATTTCATTCATATAACTTGTATTCCAGACTCCAGAGCTAAATAATTTTGTGTGAAAAAAATTCAGCAATTCTTATGTAATTCATCTTACAATCGCTTGAGATATTTGCATTCTGCATATGTTAAAATTAGGCTTCCTTGAAGAAATAATAAAAGTTTAGGGATCATTTAAAATCACAACTATTGTAATTGCATAGGCACGGAATTTAGATACACAGATAATACACAGATAATATATATGTGTATGTGTATGTACTCAAAGTATTGGAATCGTGCCGAAGATCGGAACTCGAATTTTCAAAGGATCTACACGTTTTGGGACTTCTAGAACACGAAAAAACTACTTTTAGGAAGACGTCTGTGTGTGTAAGGGTGTATCTGTGTATGTTTCTGTGTGTCTGTGTGGATATTACATCCACTCTAATTGAAAAACTAATGGACCGAATTTCATACAATTTGGTAGGTATGTTTTTTGTGGGAAATCCTGATGTTCATTAGATTATAGTACGATTCGTAATAAAAGAATCTGCCTTCTTTGCGAAATGGCCGCAGAAATTGCCTTTATCCACTCTAGCTAAAAACTAATGAACCAAATTTAACAAAATTTGGAGTATAATATTTCAATAACCTACAAGTGATTTATATACCAAATTTAACAAAATTTTGTATATAAATCATTTGTAGGTTATTCTACTAAGATTCGGGAAAAAGGAACGGACTATTTTTGCGAAATGGCCAGCAAAAATCGTTATATATAAAAATAAAAGACTACGTGTGCTCAATTATATCAATTAAATTCCTATTTTATATGTGATTTTTGACAACAAAAAGAATAAGACTAACCCCATTACTCTAGGACTAGCCGTTCTTGAGATATTCTAGTTTTTTCGCGTTTTCGCTACGCCACCTTTGACAATAAGTCCAGCTATCAAATGAGAACCAAATTTAAGTTTAACGTGTAAATTCGATGTCATTTAAAATACTTATGTTGTGCAGATAAACTCAAATTATCATTGAATAAATAAAGAGAACGAATATGAGTCTGCAGGGAAAGACATGTGCTGTCCACATCAGAATTTTTAACAATATTACACCAATGATTTATAGGATTATTTTCAGGCCATTTCGAAAAAAATGTATGATCTATATTTAAAGATCCATCAAATTTTTGTCGAATAAAATGTTCAACAAATTTAAGCTGTGTACCAAATTTTAACTCTCTAGGACGTAGGAAAGTGCATTTAAAATGCCATCAATTAAATTTATCATGAAGAGTTATATAAAATTTAAAAAAAATGAAAAATTGTTATCTACCAAATTCATTTTAAAATATGAAGCCACTCCCATATACAAAACGTTTAAACAAATGGAGAGATATTTATTATATAATATATCTCTCTTTTCTTTCTGGAAGGTATCGCAAAGTCAGAATTTAATTGAATTTGTTATTTTCCCTATATTAAATAATTTTTTTAATTAAAAAACTACTTAACATATTTTACTGAATTTTTTTTTATATATTCTATGGGATAATGTGAATATTTCCTAAAAATTTCGAAGCAATTCGTGAATTTTAAATTTACTTAAAAAATGTTTGAAAAATTAGGTCCCATAGGGTTCAATGTATTTCATTTTTTCAACCCGGGTTCAATAAAAAACTAATTGGGTGATATTATTTATTTATATTCCCATAGGTCCTACAGACCGTCTGAACAACATACTAAAATTTCATTTTGATAAACTCATTTTTACGGCAGTTATCGTGCTAACGGACAGACAGACAGACAGACAGACAGACAGACAGACAGACAGACAGACAGACAGACAGACAGACAGACAGAATGAACAAAGTCATAAACACTTTTCAACTTTGTTGTAAAGTGTTAAAAAAGGAGATTATTTTTATAGTAGTTATGATATTGAATTTTCGTCAGTGAGTCGTCAGTTTCCATGTCGTCATCATCAATGAGTCGTCATTGATTTAGCGTCATTTTTACCCACTTGGCGAGTTTTTCGTTAATTTAGCAACATTTAAAAAAGTCGCCAAGTTGGCGACATTCCACCAAATTCGTCGCCAAAATCTCGCCAAGCGTTATGGATGAAGAAATAAGTTATTTTTACAGCAGATAAATGACTATTGGCGTAAAATAAAAAAGTATTACTTAAAGTATATTTTTTCATGAATGGAACGAGCTAGATCCACGAGAATGATGTCACCCAATCTATCGCATGGTATTACATATGAAAAGTGAACATGTTTTTCAATAGGAAATATATTTTTTTTATTTTATATGACTTTTTGATAATTTTTTTGAAAAATGTACAATATCTCGAGAACGGTTCATGTTTGCGTTCTAAAATTTATGTCAATCGTTTTCTGATGAAAAATTACATAAGAAATGTCTATTTGCGTAACTTTATTAGCGGTTTTGATTTTTTGACGATTTTTTCAAAATTCCATTCTAAAATTTAGGGGGGCTCTGAACATTCGATTGCGTACAAAAACAATAGGCTTCCAGTGTTTACGGATTGTGATTTTTGTACCAAATTTTGTTCGAATCAGTCCATTCGTTCGTCAGTTATCGTCTCCACAGACTCAATGACACACACACACACACGTACTTTCACACACACACACACACACACACACACACACGTACTTTCACACACACACACACACACACATACTTTCACACACACACACACACATACAGACAGACAGACATCACTTCAAAAATGTTTGATTCGCGATCAGGGATGCTTGAAACATGCTCTCCCGTCGAAAACTCGAATTCGAACTTTCGACCTCGTCACAATACTTTCCTTATACATTATGTATATAAGGAAAGAAAAAATCTGATGTGAGCAGAACATGATTTTCCTTATATAATGCAATGAATTTACTTCTTTTACAGCAATGAAATAGCTTATTCTTATAGGCGTCATTTTTAACCATTTGGCGAGATTTTCATTAATTTGGCAACATTTCAAAAAGTTGCCAAGTTGGCGACATTCCGCCAAATTTGTTGCCAAAATCTCGCCAAGCGTTGTGGAAAGAGAAATAAGTTATTCTTATAGCAGATAAATGACTACTGGAATTCAAATACAAAAGTACTCAAATACAATCAAATACAAAAAAAAGTTCAAATACAATTACTCTAAGTACCTTTTCTCATGAATGACACAAGCTAGATCCACGAAAATGATGTCACCATATTTATCCCATGATATTACATATGAAAATGGAACATGTTTCTCAAGAGTTTATAATTTTTTTTTAATTCATGGGATTTTTTGATAAATTTATTTGAAAAATGTGCAATATCTCGAGAACGGTTCATGCTAGCGTTCTAAAGTTTATGTTAATAGTTTTCTAAGGAAACATTATATTAGAAATGTCTATTTGTCTAACTATATTAAAGGTTTTGATTTTTTGATGATTTTTTCAAAATTTCACTCGAAAATTTAGGGTGTTCTGTACATTCGATTGCGTTTAAAAACAATAGGCTTCCAGTATTCAGGGATTGTGATTTTTGTACCAGATTTCATTCGAATTGCTCAATTCGTTCGTGAGATATCGCCTCCACAGATTCACTGACACACACACACAGACATCACCTCAAAAATATTTGATTCGTGATCAGGCATGCTTGGAATGTGTTCTCCCGTCGAAAACTCGAATTCGAATTTTCGACCCCGTCACAATACTTTCCTTATACATTATGTATATAAGGAAAGTAATAATTTCAATATTTTAATTTTTTTGATTTTTTTTAAACTTTAAAATGTAGCTCTCAGAGCAAAAGATTTTTATTTTTTTAACTTTCACTTGAAATAAGGTTATGAAAAATAGATATATATAGTAAATGACAAAAATGTGTACTAGAAAATTTAATATTAAAATTTATATTTGCAATAAAAGAAGCTCTTATAGTTTTTGAGTCATCGTCTTGTCGAGTTAAAGAAGATAGAAAATTTCCGTTTTTCAGATCTTTAAATGAGTATATCTTAAAAACTATAAAAGCTAGGTGGAACAATAAGCAAAAATTTGTTTGCCCTTTAAAAGCCCTAGTAGTGCATATAATTTGATTTTGGAACGAGGTGTATTTTTTTTCATACTTTCACTCGTAATTTCTTAGAGAACTATAAAAGATAGATATAAATAATAATCGACAAAATATGTAAGAGGAAATTTAGTTTTTAAATCTATATTTATTTTTAGAAAATGTTTATGGTTTTCGAAAAATCGTTTTGCCAAGGTAAAGCATGAAAGTTTTACATTTTTTCAGCTTTTAATGTTTATATCTTAAATACTAAAAGTGATAGCTATACACAATAAGCAAGAATTTTTAGTTCTTTTAAAGCCCTATAAGTGTATATAATCAAATTTTGGATAGAGGTATTTTTTTCGATATTGCAAAAGTTCAGTTTTATTTTACAAAATGTTATTCAAGTTTATAAAATGTTAATCAAATTTTGAATAGAGGTATTTTTTTGGATATTACAAAAGTTATGTTTTATTTTACAAAATGTTATTCATGTAAAAAAATTTCGGCTCCATCAGACGAGAGCTACCGCCGACTTTTTTTTTCATTTTATTTTGATTTAAATTTGTAGAATATTTGTAAGATTTAGGGAGGATGATAATTTCGTTAAACTTATTTTGCTCTAGACGTAATACGAAAGAACGAATACGAAAGAAAGAAACGCGTATTTTTGGTTTGGGCGAACTGCGACTGTTAATAAAAGTAACCAATGGCTTTCTCACCACAAGTTGTTAAATATAAATGACGAGAAAACATCTAATAGAAGAAAATTTAATGGAACATGTCAACACTTTTCGCAGCAAAATAATATGCTAAAATAAATTAAATCTGTAAAAGTCTTTGTATTTAAGAATATTTTCGTCAAAAATTAAGACAAAACGTTAAAATATCATTAAAAAAAATCTGATGTGGGCAACACATGACTTTCCTTATATAATGCAATGAATTTACTACTTTTACAATAAAAAATAGGTTTTTCTGGTAGTAGATATTTGTTTTCCCCAAGATATTGAATTTTCGCAAATTAGTCGTCATTTTCATTGATTTAGTGTCATTTTTATCCATTTGGAGAGATTTTCGTTAATTTGGCAACATTTATAAAAGTCGCCAAGTTGGCGACACTCCGCCGAATTCGGCGCCAAATACTCGCCAAGCGTTATGGACGAAGAAATAAGTTATTCTTACAGCAGATAAATGATAATTGGCACTCAAATACAAAAGTATTACTCAAAGTATCTTTTTTCATGAATGGAACAAGTTAGATCCACAAGAATGATGTCACCCAATTTATCGCATGATATTAAATATGAAAAGTGAACATGTTTCTCAACAGTTAATATATTTTTTTTAATTTATGGGATTTTTTGATAAATTTATTTAAAAAATGTCAATATCTCGAGAACGGTTCATATTAGTGTTTTAAAATTTATGTAAATCGTTTTCAAATGCAAACTTACATAAGAGATGTCGATTTGCGTAACTTTATTAGCGGTTTTGATTTTTTGACAATTTTTTCAAAATTTCACTTGAAAATTTAGGGGGATTCTGAACATTCGATTGCGTATAAAAGCAATAGGGTTCCGGTGTTTACGGATTGTGATTTTTGTACCAAATTTCGTTCGAATCGGTCCATTTATTCATCAGTTATCGTCTCCATAGACTCACACACACACACACACACACACACACACACACACAGACATCAACTAAAAAATATTTGATTCGTGATCAGACATACTTGAAATGTGTTCTCCCGTCGAAAACTCGAATTCGAATTTTCGACCCTGTCACAATACTTTCCATATACATTATGTATATAAGGAAAGTAATAATTTCAATATTTTAATACTTTGATTTTTTTTAAACTTTAAAATGTAGCTCTCAGAGCAAAAGATTTTTATTTTTTTAACTTTCACTTGAAATAAGGTTATGAAAAATAGATATATATAGTAAATGGCAAAAATGTGTACTAGAAAATTTAATATTAAAATTTATATTTGCAATTGAAGAAGCGCTTATAGTTTTTGAGTCATCGTCTTGTCGAGTTAAAGAAGATAGAAAATTTCCGTTTTTCAAATCTTTAAATGAGTATATCTTAAAAACTATAAACGCTAGGTGGAACAATAAGCAAGGATTTGTTTGCCCTTTAAAAGCCCTAGTAGTGCATATAATTTGATTTTGGAACGAGGTGTATTTTTTTTCATACTTTCACTCGTAATTTCCTAGAGAACTATAAAAGATAGATATAAATAATAATCGACAAAATATGTAAGAGGAAATTTAGTTTTTAAATCTATATTTAATTTTAGAAAAAGCTCTTATGGTTTTCGAAAAATCGTTTTGCCAAGGTAAAGCAGGAAAATTTTACATATTTTAAGTTTTTAATATTTATATCTTAAAAACTAAAAGTGATAGCTATACACAATAAGCAAGAATTTTTAGCTCTTTTAAAGCCCTATAAGTGTATATAATCAAATTTTGAATAGAGGTATTTTTTTCGATATTGCAAAAGTTGAGTTTTATTTTACAAAATGTTATTCAAGTTTATAAAATGTTAATCAAATTTTGAATAGAGGTATTTTTTTCGATATTACAAAAGTTGAGTGTTATTTTACAAAATGTTATTCAAATAAAAAAATTTCGGCTCCATCAGACGAGAGCTACCGCCGACTTTTTTTTTCATTTTATTTTGATTTAAATTTGTAGAATATTTGTAAGATTTAGGTAGGATGATAATTTCGTTAAACTTATTTTGCTCTAGACGTAATACGAAAGAAAGAAATGTGTATTTTTGGTATGGGCGAACTGCGACTGTTAATAAAAGTAACCAATGGCTTTCTCACCACAAGTTGTTAAATATAAATGACGAGAAAACATCTAATAGAACAAGTTTTAATGGAACATGTCAACACTTTTCGCAGCAAAATAATATGCTAAAATAAATTAAATCTATAAAAGTCTTTGTATGTAAGAATATTTTCGTCAAAAATTAAGTCAAAACGTTAAAATATCAATAACAAAATCGGATGTGGGCAACACATGACTTTCCTTATATAATGCAATGAATTTACTACTTTTACAATAAAAAAATAGGTTTTTCTGATAGTAGATATTTATATTCTCCCCAAGATATTGAATTTTCGTCAATTACTCGTCATTTTCATTGATTTAGTGTCATTTTTATCCATTTGGAGAGATTTTCGTTTATTTGGCAACATTTATAAAAGTCGCCAAGTTGGCGACTCTCCGCCAAATTCGGCGCCAAATACTCGCCAAACGTTATGGACGAAGAAATAAGTTATTCTTACAGCAGATAAATGATTATTGGCCCTCAAATACAAAAGTATTACTCAAAGTATCGTTTTCATGAATGGAACAAGTTAGATCCACGAGAATGATGTCACCCAATTTATCGCATGATATTACATATGAAAATGAACATGTTTCTCAACAGTTAATATATTTTTTTTAATTTATGGCATTTTTTGATAATTAATTTAAAAAATGTGCAATATCTCGAGAACGGTTTATGTTAGTCTTCTAAAATTTATGTCAATCATTTTCAAATGCAAACTTACATAAGAAATGTCGATTTGCGTAACTTTATTAGCGGTTTTGATTTTTTGACAATTTTTTCAAAATTTCACTTGAAAATTTAGGGGGATTCTGAACATTCGATTGCGTATAAAAGCAATAGGGTTCCGGTGTTTACGGATTGTGATTTTTGTACCAAATTTCGTTCGAATCGGTCCATTCATTCATCAGTTATCGTCTCCACAGTCTCACTGACATACACACACACACAGACACACACACACACACACACACACACACACACACGCACACACACGCACACATACTTTCCCACCCACACCCAGACACACACACGCACGCACACATACTTTCACACACACACACACACACACACACACACACACACACACACGCACACATACTTTCACACACACAGACACACACACACACACACACAGACATCACTTCCAAAATGTTTGTTTCGTGATCAGGGGTGCTTGAAACGTGCTCTCCCGTCGAAAACTCGAATTCGAATTTTCGACCCCGTCGCGATAGTTTCCTAATACATTACGTATATAAGGAAAGTAAAAATGTTTCTTATGCATCCGCAAAAGAAACAATGTCATGCATGGAGCTGATGTCAATTTTTATTCATGATGTCATGTTTCTAATTCATTGATTGTCAACAATTCATAGTAAAATTGGGAAATAAACATTTCAAAAGTAGTAGTGGCGCGACACTAGTATGATTTGAAATTAAAAAATTGGAATATGGCAACACAAAAGTCTTTTATTTCAATCTAATTCGTCAACTTGTTAAGACGTTTTAAAAGCTTGCTCTTTATTTTATGTGATAATTTTAGAAAACTGAAGCAAGTTAACTTCATGACATGGCGTTCATGAAGCATGAACGCCATGATTAAGAAGCTCAAGTCACTCTTGTAATTTCATTTTAGGTTATAGTTTAATATCGCGTACTAGTTTCACATGCATTTTTGAGAAACAATCCTCTCTACAATGACGCACTATTTTAAAAATCATGACGATTTTTCAACTTTTGAATTATTAATAAATATAAGTTAGTGTTTGATAGTATTCATAAAACACTTTATGTTTACATGGCGCCTTATTTAATATTTTAAAGTTATATAATGCATATTAAAATTCACTATATGCACATTATTTAAAAATATTTAGAGTCAATTTTACTCCATTTCACCTATTAATAAATGTATCTTTGATCGTATTTACAATGTATATAGGTTTAATTTGAAGAAATATTAAAATTATAATTAATACGCAAGACATCCATCCGATTTAGATATTTTAAATATTTACTGAATATAATTTTTTTATTACCCAATAATCTAAGTGATAATTATAACTACTAACCACTGTAAAAATGAGGGAATGCGATTTAAAACCTACAATAAACAAGAATTTTTAGCTCTTTTAAAGCCCTATAAGTGTATATAATCAAATTTTGAATAGAGGCATTTTTTTCGATTTTACAAAAGTTGAGTTTTATTTTACAAAATGTTATTCCAGTAAAAAAATTTAGGCTCCATCAGACGGCAGCTACCACCGACTTTTTTTTCATTTTATTACTTTCCTTATATACATAATGTATAAGGAAAGTATTGTGACGGGGTCGAAAATTCGAATTCGAGTTTTCGACGGGAGAGCACGTTTCAAGCATCCCTGATCTCGAATCAAACATTTTTGAAGTGATGTGTGTGCGTGTGTGTGTGTGTGTGTGTATGTGCGTGTGAATGTGTGTGTGTGCGTGTGTGTATGTGTGTGTGAAAGTATGTGTGCATGTGTATGTGTGTGTGCGTGTCAGTGAGTCTGTGGAGACGATAACTGACGGACGAATGCACCGATTCGAACGAAATTTGATTCAAAAATCACAATCCGTAAACACTGGAAGCCTAGTGTTTTTATACGCAATCGAAAGTGCAGAACCCTCCTAAATTTTCGAGGGAAATTTTGAAAAAATCGTCAAAAAATCAAAACCACTAATAAAGTTGCGCAAATAGACATTTCTTATGCAATTTTTTATTAGATAACAATTGACATAAATTTTAAAACGGTAACATGAACTGTTCTTGAGATATTGCATATTTTTCAAAAAAATTATCAAAAAGTCATATAAAATAAAAAAAAATATTTCCTATTGAGAAACATGTTCACTTTTCATATGTGATACCATGCGATAAATTTGGTGACATCATTTTCGTGGAACTAGCTCGTTCCATTCATGAAAAAAGATACTTTGACTAACACTTTTGTATTTGAATGCCAACAGTCATTTATCTGTTGTAAGAATAACTTATTTCTCGGTCCATAACGTTTGGCGATATTTTGGCAACTAAAAATGTCGCCAACTTAGCGACATTTTTAATTGTTGCCAAATTAACAAAAATCTCACCAAATGGATAAAAATGACGCCAAATCAATGAAAATGACGACTAATTGAAGGAAATTCAAGATCTTGGAAAGAAAATAAGTATCTACTATAAGAATAGCATTTTTTTAACTGTAAAAGTAGTAAATTCATTGCATTATATAAGGAAAGTCATGTGTTGCCCACATCAGATTTTTTTAAATTAAATTTGCTGAATGTTTGTAAGAGTTAGAGAGGATGATAATTTCGTTAAACTTATTTTGCTCTAGACGTAATACGAAAAAACAAATACGAAAGAAAGAAACGTGTATTTTTGGTTTTGGCGAAGTTCGATTGGTAATAAAAGTAACCAATGGCTTTCTCAAGATTTCAGACAGATATGAAATAAATATTTTTTAATTAAATCTTTTAAAGCGTTTTTATGTCAGACTATTTGATTTGGGTCTCCTGTTTTTTGTGGATTTGGACTTTAGTCAATTATACTCACGATTGTACTGCCTAATAAATAATCAATTCAAATGCTTAATATCTTGTGATTAAAAACTTGTATAATAATTGCACAGATTTTAGCTACACATAAATAGTCTGCCCTTAAACTGAAATTTAATCGGCATATTTGGCATTGAATACAAAACCTAAGATATTCATTAGTAAGATTTTAGGATGATTCAAAGAACAGGGTACGTTCGCCAACCAGCATAAAAATCGTAACAACTAAGTGAGTTGTTAATAACGTTATTTACCAAGTTCCCACAAAATTTATTCTTCGTCAATTGTTTTGAGAGCCAAGCGGTTCGAAACTTAAATGTCCGAAACTAAACATAATGCACTCAAAGGGAGGAGGGGGGGAGATTAAGAGACATCACAGATATTTGCTTTGAAAGCAAAGTTAGCCTTAAATTTCTGAATCACCCCAATAGAGATCGAATAAAAACTATTTCGCACCAAAAGTATCAAAACGAGATGCAAATGATACAAAAATACTTTAATTTCATATTTGAATAAGTAGATTTGTAAAATTCAGTAGGTCAATCATAAAGGCTTTCTGCGATTGATAAGGGCCAAAACGAAAAGCATTTGAACACAAAATAATCTGCAAACGGAATTTAAAACCTTGATTCAATCTCCATTCTGTTAAAATAAGGCAGGTTATTTTCTTCGAAATCATAACAAAACCTTACCATCACCAGGGTAATCACAAGTGACTGGTCCACTAAATTTTGTGTAATTTGGTCAATTAGTTTTCAAGTTAGAGTGGATACATGCGAAAAGAAACGACAGGTTCTTTTTTTGGAATCGTGCCAAAATCTAATCAGACCCAAAATAATCCACAAGTGATTTATCTACCAAATTATACGAAATTTAGTCAATTAGTGATCAGTAAATAAATGGTCAATTATTTTGTGAATACCATATCAAAATGATAAAGCACTTCCACTCTAGGTAGAATATTGGTGTGTGTGTTTGTCGATTAGGCTTCAGCTCTGACACAAAGGGAAAATTTTTAAATTTCAAAAATTTGAATTAGGGGTGACTGTGCGATGAGATAATCGAAAATTCAAAACCACTTTTAAAAATGATAGAGCACTTCCACGTGATCCATAATCTAGGGTTGGGTCTCATTTGATCTTAGGTTTCAATTCCAAATCAAAGGTACAATCGAATATTTCGAAAAATTCAAATTAGGATGAACGATTCGAAGGAATAATTATAAAAAAAAAATCAGACGCATTTTTCTTAATGATCGAGCAATTCCAATGAAGTTTTGCTTTTGTTTCATTTGTTCCGTCTCGGCTTCAAAATCAGCGGAAAAATCAAAAATTTTGAAATTTTGAAATAAGGATGACGATACAGCGTTATTTTCAAAACACTTACACCACTTTATCTCTCAGAAGTAAAAAAAATCATTCTAACATCCTTTCATTGACAAAAATTAACAATTAAAATTTGGAAAAAACTTTATAAATATAACTCATATAATATTTCTAAATATTATAATTAAACCAGTTTGTCACTAGTAAAAATAAGATTCCATGTCTTTTACCATTTAACATGTTAACAGAATTATAAAATGGGCTTAGCTTCAAAATCAGCGGAAAAATAAAAAAAATCATAAATTTGAAATTAAGGGTAGCAATATAACGTTATTTTCAAAACACATACGCCACTTTACCTCTCAGTAAAAAACTAATTTTCATATCCTTTCATTTACAAAAATTAGCAATTAAAACCGGAAAAAAATTTATAAACATAACTTGATAAAATTTTTCTATTTATTACAATTAAACCATTTTGCCACTCGCGGAATAAGATTCCATATATTTTACCATTTAACATGTTAACAGAATTATAAAATGGGCGCCATTTTTACTTATAAATCTAAAAGGAATTTCAATATTCAGAATGTCCTCAACTGACATTAAGCATGTAAGCGTCATAATTAATGACTACTGGCCATTTTGAAGGCACAAAAGGCTAGTCGATATAATATGGGGGTTGTCTATAGGAGTCTATAGGATCTAGTCTATAGTACTAATAAAGGGCTAGTCTATAGAAAATGGCTAGTTTATATAATATACACTGCACTCACTGAGTGAGTAAGTGAAGGGGCGATGTATCAAAATGATCGATCACTTCTACTTTAGCTTAAATATTTGTTTTGGTGTCATTCGCTCCGTCATAGCTTTGAGATCACAGAAAAAGTCTAATATTAAGAAAATTCAAATTAAGGGATATTATTCATCAAAACGGATATTATTCATTCAATTCGTCTCAGGTTCCAGATCAACTAAAAAATCGAGCATTTCAAAATTCGAGGTGGGGGGAGGGGCGTGATGATACAAAGGGATTTTCAAAAAACCTATACTAATTTATTGCTCAAAAACAATAAACACACAACTTGATATCCTTTCACTGCCAACAATTAAAACTGGTTATCAATAACGTTGATAAAGAGTAGGTATCACATTGAGTATATATTACCAGTAGCCATTGAGAACGCGGGTCAAGTAATTTATTCACTATTGATTACCGATTAAGAAATAATTTTTACTCATACATGAAAAAATGTGAAAAGAATGTTGAATATTTATTTTAGAAATCAGATTGATTTAAATATAAACCGTTTAGTTATTAATAGCGTTTAGTAAATGGAGTTTATATCTTAGCGAAGGCTTTTTACGCTGCTTTCTCTTCATATGCTCATAATGGCTAGAATGGCTAGAAGATTTCCATGATAACGGATACGCGTTTGAATATCTATTAGAAACAATTCATTTTTTATTGCAATATGAAAGTGATATTTTATTGCAATTGCAATATGACAGTGCCACCCAATTTAGACCGAAAGCCATGTAAGTTAGCTGTGCCTAAAAGTAGAAATACAAAAATCATCTGTAAACAAAACATAAAAAGTTTGAATGGTGCTTTTTTTCATTTTTGGTTTCTTTTTAGTAAATTTAAGTTTTTAGCAAACCATTTTTAATAAATTTAAGTCAAACCGTTAAGAAATCTCTCAAGTAAATTTCGAAGTAACGTCCAAGACAATATGTCAGATTTTAATCCTTTGAGTCTCAGCACCATGGAGGTAAAAGAGTTAAAACTTCATATTGAGAAAACATCAATATCGTTTGAGACAATAGCTCTGTAACTCCATATTCAAAACTTTGCTTTCAAATAGAAAGAAAATATATATTTAAAAGAGGTGGCAACAGTCATAGTATTTGAAATTGAAAATTGGAACATGGCAACGTAAACATTTTTCATTTCAGCCTCAACCGTTCACTTGTTAAGACGTTTATGAAATTGTCTCCCGATTTAGAAATTAACAAGTGTAATCTCGTCATGTTTAAGGGAATAAAGAGATTCTTGTAATTGCATTTTAAGTTATATTTTAATAGAGCGTATTAATTCCCTATACATTTTCGATTTGCAATTATTTCTATAATAATTAAGTATTTTAAAATAATGCGTATTTAAAAAAAATTCTTATTAATAAATATAAATCCTTCTTCAATAATGTACATAGCACAATCAATGTTTGTTTTACTGTATTGAATATTTTAAGTTACATAAGCCATATTAAAAATTGCCTTTATGAGCGTTCTTCTAAAATCGTTTTCATTTTACATCTTTTTATCTACTATAAAATATGTATGAGAGAGAAATTGAATTCATAATATATATTAGTTTACAAAATGATTTATTAAATACTTTGATGTATAAGAAATGTAAAAAATGTACTTAATACACAAGGTATGCATCCGATTTAGATGTGTTTATTATTTGATAATATTTGTAGGTATCTCTGTCATGTAAGTGATATTTGTGACCATTAGCCACTACAAAAATGAGGAAATTTAACAAATTTAACTTTAAACGTTATTTAGAAAATTTAAGACTTAACAGATATTAAAAAAACATGAGTTTAAAAATTTTTAATGTCATTTCTAGAGCGGTGTTATGAAGTCGATCTGATTTAGATTTACTGCTTGATAAGAGTTTTTGTTTTTAAGGGATTAAGAAATCTTTTGAACTCTCATCTAGTTTATATACAAGTTTACTTCCTAATAAATAATAAATATAAGCTTCATTTAATATCCTGTGATTAAAAACTTGTATAGGTCACTTAAAAGTTATACATATTTTAAAGACACATCTATTTATTTCATCGGTTTCCTGAGTGTTAAATCGAGTTATTCGTTTGTGCGATATTGGGCTGATTTATAGAATATGGTACGGTCGCCAATTAAGTCGAAAACGCTGTGCGATATTGAGCTGATTTATAGAACAGGGTACGGTCGCCAATCAAGTTGCAAACGCATCGGAACTTTAAATATGGAGTTACTCATTTGTGCGATATTGGGCTGATTTGCAGAACAGGGTACGGTCGCCAATCAAGTCTAACAATTGTACATAAACTGGGTTAGTGGTATATAACATTATTGTTTGAGTTCCAATTATTTATAATCTTTGTTAATAGTTCTGTTAGATTTCCCGAGAGAGACGCAGATGTGTAGAACTGAAAATAAGGGATTGAAAGAGGAATATTAAGTTCATCTTCCGAAATAGTTTAAATCAAAAATAGTTTAAATCGAAAACGCTGTGCGATATTGGGCTGATTTATAGAACAGGGTACGGTCGCCAATCAAGTTGAAATCGCATCGGAACTTTAAATATGGAGTTACTCATTTGTGCGATATTGGGCTGATTTGCATAACAGGGTACGGTCGCCAATCAAGTCTAAAAATTGTACATAAACTGGGTTAGTGGTATATAACATTATTGTTTGAGTTCCAATTATTTCTAATCTTTGTTAATAGTTGTGTTAGATCTCTGGAGAGAGACGCAGATGTGTAGAACTGAAAATAAGGGATTGAAAGAGGAATATTAAGTTCATTTTCCGAAATAGTTTAAATCAAAAATAGTCTAATTAGTCTGAAAGCACAGTGAGCCATAAACATCTGTGTACGCTCAAAAGATACAGAATAAAATCTATTTAATACTGAAACAGTATCCAAACGAAATATAAATGACATAAAAATATTTCAAATTGATTTATTGATTGGAAATATAGTTTGAATTATTATTTCAATAATTTAAATAAATTGAACTCATAGTTTATCGATAAAAAATTATAATTGATTTTTGATGCTATTGTATAGATAGCTTCGTCATTCCAAAAATCTTCGAATTCGAGATTTTCGAGGATATGTATGTTTTAAGACCTAAACTCCTTTCAAGCACTACCAGATATACATCCGTTTGTGTGTACGTATGTTCGTGTGTGTGTGATGTATGGACCCGATAACTCAAGAACGAACACACCCACTGCTGTTCATTTTATGTTTAGATACATTAAGATAAACAATATAAAACTAAATAATAGAGTTTGCCGTCATTGCCATGAATATAACTTAAATGCTTGGAATTTTGAGATTTTGATATTATTTTCTGTGGGAAACTGTAATAATTTATGAAACAACGATAGTAGTACATAATTTATAAGAAATGTCGATCATTTAAGTTATGATTTGGGTGTTAAAGGCATAAAATCAATTTATAGTAACACAGATAAACTAAATGCATCGACCGGTATCACTAAACTGTTACCAATTAAAAAAAATATGATGTGGGCAGCACATGACTTTCCCTGCAGACTTATATTCACGTTCTCTTTTAATTAAATTTCATTCACGTTTAATTCAATTTGATAACTGGACTTATTTTCAAAGGTGGCGTAGAGAAAATACGAAAAAACTAAAATATCTCGAGAAGGGCTAGTCCTACTGTAATGGGGTTGGTCTTATTCTTTTCTTCGTTAAACATTAAGTATTAAACAAGCATTTAATGGATATATTTGAGAATACATAGATTTTATTTTAGATTTTAACGATTCTTGCGCGCCATTTGGCAAAAAAAAAAGGCAGGCTATTTTTTTCCGAATCATAATAAATTCTAATCAGCACCAGGGTGTCCCACAATTGACTTATCTACCGAATTTTGTAAATTCGGTTCATTAGTTTTTCAGTTAACGTGGATACAAGCTTTTGCGGGTTATTTCGCTGAAAAAGGCAGTTTTTTTTTATTTCGAATCGCACCCAAAACTAATCAGCACCAGATTCGCCCACAAGTGACTTATCTACCAAATTTTATGAAATTCGGTCCATTAGTTTTTTAGTTAGAGTGGATACAAAATCTGCACAGGCAGACAGACAGACAGACAGACAGAAAGACACACAGACAGACATACAGACAGACACACACACAGACGTCACGCTAAAAATAGTTTTTTCGTATTCTAGAGGTCTCGAAACGTGTAGATCGAGTTGCGATTTTCGGCATGATTCCAATACTTTCCCTATACATTACCATGTATTGCAGGGAAAGTATAAATAAACACTTGAACATGAACAAAATAATTCAAAAGAATAATTTGCAAACGAAAACGGATAAAAAATATACATATTTCTTGTATTCTAATACTTATGAATATAAAAATACAGAGTAATATTAAATAGAAATGTATGAAAAGGTCTTCTCTAAATATTTACTTGAATGATTCGAAATTTAAAATTTTTGTATAACAATATTATGAAAATATTGAATTTCAAATTATTCCATTTTTAGACAATTCATAAAATTTCTTCCTAGTTCTACATTTTTACGCATCGAAATATATATATTTTAAGTAATTCCATTTTCATTTTCTTGCATTTGAGAATTGGAGATTCACACAATTTAAAATTTAGTTGTAAATGTGAAATGATATTCTGGTATAAGAAAAAATAATATAAACAAACCTATTTTTGAATTTTTTATGAATTTTTCTAAGTGGGTCTATAAAAGTTGATTTCGGATCGATCCGGGAGGTGGGAAAGGATGGAAGCGAGAGCGTGTTTCTCCTATACATACTAGCTGAATCGTCAGGCATATTGAAGTCCACCGAAGCCGGAAACATAATCCTTTAGCGTTAGCTATGTTTGTATTTTCACTTGAAAAAATGCTATTGAAATAATTATGGGTGAGTATTTCACACCAAGGTACTCAAATTATTCTAGAAATGGTTTAAGTTTATTTCGTTTTCCCAGAAATAAAAAGAAAAGAAAAAAATGGCTTATAAATAGTCCAAGAGATCATTAGGTAACAGGTACAGGAGCATACTTGTCTAGTAACAAATAGGGTGACCCATGTATTTGCAACCACCACTTGGACTTCAATATGCCCGACAAGTTAGTTTGTATATTTAAGAGCTCCATCCTAAAGAGTGACGTCTGTTGCTATGGAGATTTATTTAGTACAACTTTTCCATGCGAATGGAATAAACGGATTAAATTTTTTTTAATATAAACAAGCGTTTATGAAATTGTCTGGTGTTGTCGGTGTTATTTCCATAGCTGGCTATTATTTAGGACTAATTATATAATATATTATTTGGAGGTTATTAATATTTCGATTTTTGAGTACCCCATTATCAATATTTCCCATCTGAATTGTTCACGAGATTTGGTACGACCCATTCTGAATCAATGTCACGAAAATAATTATTAAGTTATGATTGGGGTAAATGAATGGATAGTTGCACTTGCTCCATCTTGAACGTATCAACTTGCCTCAAACGACAGCTTAGCATTCCAGATAAATACACTAAATAACACTGAAATTATTTTTCTATTCAGTTACCAAATAAACCTCCAATTCGAAAAAATGTTAAACAGTTCATCCAAATTGTTCAGAAAACATCAACGAGCAACGAAATAAAAAAATATTAAATGTTGTTTCTTTACTAATTGAGTCCATTAGATTGTAGGAATTCAAACTGAAATGCACTATCAAAATAAACATTCGGAAGACATCCCCTTTGAAGATACCAGTACCCATAGACCGGTTTCGCGTTTATTATGCGTTCGTTAGCATAAAAAACATATCTAGAATGGCAGAAAGAAACTCGCCATAAATCACAAGTTTTGCGAACTTCTATGGGAACTGACAATTTCACGTGGTCGGTATAAAATTCATTTACAATTTAGGTTAGGTCACACGAAGCTGCAAAGGCAAATTTCAAAACACAAGTCGCCTATAAGGAGCGTTTCCAAATTCAGAAGGCACAAATGATGTCTTCCGAATTTGAGAATGCCTCTTAAAGACAGGTTTGTGTACTTAAAAACAATATTTTCTTAATATTGCTTTATATATAATACTCGCACATATTGACGGTGAAAATGATAAGCACCTTTTCCAAAAAGACAAAATTAGGAATGTGTGTTATTGCACAATTTCTATACCGTAGCAACTTACTGATCTATCCACTTACCCTCGCCTTCCCTACTAGGTCTTGCTCGAATTTGAATATCCTATTTTATTGCTTTTCCTATACATAATATTTTTATGTCAACAATCACAGATATGCATAAAAGATTCTTATCTTCATTTAAAACCCAGCAGTTAAAAACAGATTAGTAGGAACAGTTGCTAAATATTGTAATAAGAGCAATGATGACTCTATTGAGATAGCGATGAGAAAGTTTTTTCTTCTTTCGTTCCAGACCGTCCAAACTACTTACCCAGAGGTTTAAGGTATTTGTTTGGACTGTCGGGACAGTATCATCCAATTTCGACCGGAACTGTAGACGTAGTGGGGGCAACGTCTACAGTCACCAAACCCGCCTTCCACTACCACCAACCTCTCGAACCTGAGAAAGTTCAACAAATTAAGGTTTCTATCATTCTTGGAAGACTTACAATGTATAACTGGTCACATTTGTGTTTTAGGGGATCATTATTATAGTTTGCCTCCCGAGTCCTTAAAGGGGGTTTAGTAACATAGCGTAGCGTCACAATGGAGGGCCGAATAGGGTTTCAAAGCTCCTAACTGGACTCTTAATGCCACTCTGTCTAAAGTATAAGCCAGAACATAACTACCTACAATGTCTATTGGCATTGCCTAATTAAAGCTTTGGGGTTGGGGGACAACAGGTTGAGGCTAAAACCTGCCTTGTAGATTTTAGTTTAAATGCACTAATCAATACGACTTGTCGCTATCCATGAAAGTATCAGTCTTTTATCACGAGTGACCTAAAGTTTTGTTTCCCCGATAAGTATAATTATTAAAGACAAACGCAACAAATCATTCAAAACTTTGAATGGGGCGATTACTCATTTTCAGTTTTGAAATGTATCTGCTTTAAATAATTTAAATATGAATATCTGAATGCAACTGTTTTTGAAGTTATAAATTAATCGTATTTTTTTTCTTTTCTTCTTTTAGTTGCTGTTGCAAAGGACAGAATGAAGAAGAGAAGAGAGAGGCTCAAGAGAAAAGAGAGGTGGAAAGAGAGAAGAAGAAGCAGAAAGAAGCAAGAAAGAAAAGAGCAAAGGAAGGAAGAAAAGAAGAAGTGAAACGTTTGAAGTGGGAAAGAGCTGTTCTGAAAAGAGAAAGGATGGTAGAGAGGTATATACATTTTAAAGTAGCTTGTGCGCTCAATTAAACTGCGAAATGTTGCTGAATACGTGTAATTTACAAAAATTTACATTTCATTCCATAAAAAAGTTAAATTGTTTAATAATTACCATAAAATAGTTACATTGTTTAATAGTCACCATAAAATAGTTAATCACATGTTTCTTCTTCCGAACAATTTACTCCTCTTTAGCTAACTTTACATCCTGTATGTCTATCGCATATTCACAACTTGCTGAGAGACTTCGAATAATATTCCACACAGATTGAAACGAAAAAGTGAAGTTTCAATTATTTTATTTATTTGAATTCAGGGTTGTCATCTCTAAATAATACTACACCTCCTGTTTTGTTTATTGTGCAATTTCTACCAAATAATGAGAGAACTTCGTTGGGCATTGAATGTATTTTTCAAAGGAAGGAGCTTCAGCCTAAGAAGCACATCAGTTCTCGAAAAGAGCACATTTTAGTTGGTTTCGTTTTGCAAATATCGGCCAGTTAATATACTTGCCAATTTTTCCTTTGAATATAGATTTTCATTTGCTCCAGAGGAGCTTTAGAAATAACAAACTTCGTGGGTGAATGGAATTTTGAACTGAAATGTTCGAATTAAAAAACATAAAATAACTAAGGCTAGTCTTTTTATACAGTGTACAAAACGACAAATAATGTGATTTCACTCATGTCTTACAATAGTTTATTCACACTCTGAGTCCTTGCTTTAGAACACACACACAAAGAAAATCAAATTTCAAGAAAATTCATACGTGACAAAAATGGTTTGAAATATCAAACTTTTTTATACTCATTGAAACAATAAATCAATATTTAAAAGCGGTGGAATGATCAAAATCTGAAATACACATCATCAATTATGATCATTTCGGTCAAATCTCATATGTCGCGTAGTTATTATTTTTAATCAATTGTTTATTTTTGATGAACCCATTTTACAACAAAATTAATGCACTTTTTTCGGTTGATAGATTAATGTTTACTCAAACATAAAAACCAGTCAAAGGTTATAAATTATGAGTTACATCCTTTTAGAAGGAATATGAGTCCCTAACCCAATGTTAGAGCTAGCTCAGCTTCAGTTTCTGTTTACGGACAGAATCCTCCCGTTGACAAATGAACCCATCGAGAGTCTGTAAAATTATTAATGAACGTTTTTTCTTCCAGCCTGATGTACGACTGCGTCATCTTCGAGGAGTGGGTGGACAGGAGGTTCGTCATAGGAGAGAACGGCAACCCCGCCGCAGTGATACGTGCCAAGCAGTGGTTCGAAGTGAAGAAGAGTCTCCTTCGAGAAACCTGGCAGCAGTTGCAACTAGACCAGGATCTGGAAAAAGAGAAAAACTATGGATATAGAAAGAGATCATACGACCCCTTTCTGGACTGGCCACCTTCGGATGACAGCCCCATCTGGCGCTCCTTCAACAGCTGCACCAAGAGATACGTCAACAGCTGGAGATACAAGGCAAATCGAGCCACCGTTGAGATGTACTACCTCAGAAAGGACTTGTAAGTACATTTTGACTCATTATCACAAATAGGGCCGTAACAAGGATGGTGCGACAATGAGTAAAATGGGTGCCAAATGTAGATGACACCCTTTTTAGATTTCGCCCATGACATCAAATTGCCTTGCTATGGTTCTGTTTAAAAAAAATCCCTTATTGTTTATACTAATGTAAAATGTTTGACAATAATCTGAGAACCTTATGCCATAATAAGTGCCATAAAGAAGTAATGCATTTAGTATGGAATGGTTTTAAGAGGAAATTATTTTGGTTGCTAATTACTAAAAGCAACCTATAGTATTTAGAAACGTTTACAAATGTAAAACAATGAGGGTCAGTGTTAAAATATTGCCATCAAGCACTCCATTTGAACAGATTCTTACCGACTGTTTTTCTTCCATTGCAGGCAACGCAAACAGCGGAGAAGTCTCTTCTGAAAGGTAGCCAAGCCTCACTCTCTGTTTCCTGAAAATAGAGTGTCTCTCTTTCTCGTCATTGATAATGACTTAAGTATATATTTATTATGAATTTAAATTATTTGACTGAACCTCAAAATTCGTTAGTTTTTAAGAATTAATATAGTTTTTAATTGTATTTAGTTTTAAAATGTTATATTTTATAAGAATCCATAGATTAAGTTAAAAGCATGATTTTGACAAGCAATTCTTCTTCATTTTGAACTTCTTTCAAAATTTATTCATTTTTGAACTACTTCAAAACTGTTTTGTACGGCGAAATTAAATAAAATTAGTTTTTCTTTTTTGCAAAAAAAAGGGGGGGGGGGGAAGGAGAAGTCAAAAACAAAAGAAAATTATGAAATAAATTTGTCAATAAAAGTAGTGTAATTTTAAAAGTTTTCTTAACTAATATCCATTGGTTGTATCTCAATCAGAAAAGCTGTGCAAAATGAAGAAAAGTTGCTTTTATTAATTTGGCCTTTTTTCTAAATTTTTATCAGTATTCCTTACAATAGTTAATCACAATAGATGCAATAGTTAACATCAATAGTTATTTACAGTAATGTTAATAATTAATAAGTAATAGTTAATAACAAAAGCAATAGTTTAATACAATAGTATGCAATAGTTTTATACAATAGTATGCAATAGTTTAATACAATAGTATGCAATAGTTTAATACAATAGTATGCAATAGGTTAATACAATAGTATGCAATAGTTTAATACAATAGTATGCAATAGTTTAACACAATAGGCCGTAATAGTTTAATGCAATAATGTGCAATAGACGTAATAGTTTAATGCAACTAGTGCAATTGCTGATAATATAATTTGTTGTCATTAATTACTCAAATAGTCTCATTTCAGGTAAAAGCAGCACCGCCACTGTGTTCTAGACTGGTCAATGTCTCTTCCGTTCTAAGTTTTCGTCGGTTCCAGGTTGTTCCCAGTCTCCTTCGTGAAGTTTGATGTTGGTTCTTCTTCTCTTCGTTCTTTCTCTCGTTTCAGTCTTACTTTCCCCTTTGAAGTTACAGGTTTTGTCTTTTCCTCTTGTGTCCTAAGATTTGAATTCATTCATAAAGTCTTCGGTATTAGTTTGTCTGTGTTTTCCAGAGAGTGGAGTTTCCTCTCCAGTTTCTATCGTCTAAATGAAAAAGAAACTACCCCTCGTTATCATCACATTTCTCATCACAGAGCAAAATCGAATTAGATTTGAAACCACTCCCTTAAATTCATGTGCATAGAATTAATTTTAAGGGGGTCGTCTTCCTGTTTCAAATTTTTTTATGACTCCCTACTTTGTCTCTGCACTTACTTTCAGCTTCTTTGTAAAAAATCTTATATTTAAATTTAACTGCATTTCAACAATAATAACAATAATAATTTCTACCATAATGTAATGAAATAGGCGACAAAAATACCGCAAAACTGGCTCGACATTTAGCACAGAGGCTTTAAAGGGACACAGAAATTGGTGAAATTGTAGCTAATGCTAATTGCTTTTTCATGCGGGTTTAAGTATTGGATTTCCCTCTTAGCACTCTGTACAAATTTTATGACAGAGAAACAATATCTGCATTCAGTTCAGAAAATTTGAATTTTCAGGAAAAATAGCAGTACATTTTGAGTATTTTATGAGTCCACAAAATTGAAGTGGTAAAAAGTTATTTTGACTGCAACGAAAGCTGTACGTGGAATAAAAAAAAATGAGTAGATCATATTAAGTCAAATTAATGAATGAAAATTTATTACAAAAGTTATTATCGAACAATACTTTTGGTTTTACTATTTGATGAGAAGTGCAAAACTAACGAGCGCCAAGTCTTTTCCATTTGTCGACTTCGAGTGTCCATCGTACTTCCAGGTCTGTCGAGTCAATAGCGTTGTCGGTCGGTGAAATTGTCGGTTGGTTAGTATAGGAAATTTGGGGAAAAAGGTGGGGGGAGGGGGGCCCCCTCCGACGAGGTCTCACCTTACCGTGGTGGAGGGGTTTGCGTGTCCCATATTCTGTCATTTTCGATGAAAGAGATCTTTCAATAAACTTTTTTTAATTAATTAAAACAAATTTAATTGATTATTCTACATTTAAAAACATTTTATCTTCAACGTAGTTAAACCTCGTTAAAGCGAATGTCATGGGAAAAAGGAATTTTGTTCCTCTCAGGAGTATTTTTAAAAAGGATGCATATGGAAATCCAACTTCTATAATGTTCCCAATAACGACAGTTCGTTTTAACTAGTTTTAACGGTAGTTATTATTCACATTTCATATTAAATTGATCTTTATCAGATAGGCATAATGATGCCATTAACGAAAGAAGGTTCGGATTTACGTATTAATGTTCTTGAAGACAGGCAACAGCAGAATCTGGGACCAGACTAGGAGGACCTCACAGCTGAATAAAATGAAAGTGACCTGTATACCACAATTCATTCCTTTGGGTCTTCCTTAGAACTGTGAATTAACTGATGTCATAAAATGTTATGTAACATTTAAACAAAACATTGTTCATCGAGGCGGGCACACAATATCTAATATTAGAAACCGACACGATCGAGACTGTGGCTGCTTTGTATGCTCGGTTCCAGCTGTAAATACAAGCACTCTGTAACGTTTTTCATTAAGATTTCGTTAATGATAAAGAAAACTTCAAGAAAGCATCATTGGTCCAAATGATCAGCTATTTCTTGGAAAAAAAATCAATACATAAAAATGGACTCTGGTATGAGAAACTCGAGTTGAGCAATACTCCTGTTAATAACATTGTAAGAAACATTCTGTATTTTCCCAAAAGAACACTAGATGGCAGAACTCAACCAGACTTAAGAACATTTGTTTTGTGTACGAATTAGTCGAGTTTGAGATGACGTTTGAAGCACGTAGCTAACGTATTAATATAGATAATCTATTAATATAGATATTAATATAGATAAACGGATATAGATAATCCTAGTTATGCTTTGTAAAACATTTATAATTTTTATGTATTATTAAATATTGTGATGTTTTGTGAAGTCTTAAATGGCGAGTAAGTGTTTTCCTAACCTCAACACCAGAAAAAGCCTTATAAAAAGTGAGTACCAACGTGGTACTCCGAATCCTCGGTAAAGTTTGAAATATTCTATCTTCATCCCAAGTCAGTGAAAGTTAGATAAGTACCTTTTTAATTTCAAATAACCATGTTTTTGAGAATTTAAAGTTAAGAGCCACCCTGGATAAAATGGAATAAATTGATGTTGTCAATCCTGACATATAAGAATTTTGAAATTGGTCTCGTACTTTTGTTTTAATGTTATTTTGAAGGTACTTTTGTGTGTAAGTCGTAATAATAGATTAATAAGTTGAAGTTTTAAAATTTTAATGGATAAAATTGATACATACTATTCATTTTTAAGTAGATTAAAGTGGTATTTATGAGATATTTGAAATAAATGTGAATTTGATAATAATGTTCTTCTTGAACCACTCAAGAACTAAAATTCTATTTCTTTGAATTATTGAAGTGAAAGTTATATCTGCATCTTCATTTAGAACTCTTGGAAAAATTTAATTTTAAATCATTTGGAATAATTTTGGAATTTAATAAAATTGAGCATTCATACTTGTAAAAGAATAGCAAATATGACGATGTCATTCTTAGCGAAAAGAAAAACAGCTGATCTGAGACAGCTAGCGACTAACTTAGAAGAAAACGAAAATGGTGATTTGAAAACCATTGAACTTAGGGATATTATTATTCTAAATAGCAAGGCGTATAAGAGGATGAAGAATTTGTGAAAAATCTTTTTGAGGGTATTATTTCGGAAAGACTGGAAGACGAACAGAGGGTAAGAGAGAACGAACACCTAGAAAAAGAAAGAGTGGAAAAGCAAAACAGAGAATTTGAGATAGAAAAGCAAAGGCTACAGATGTCCAGTCAGAAAGAAATTGCATCCACATTTATTCAACAGGAAACCTCTTATATAAAAGTGGACCTAAAGAAAATTTTACCAAGTTTCAACCCTGAAATAGATGATATGAGCTTGTTTTCAGTCTTATTTGAAAGACAAATGAAGGTCCTAAAAATTCATTAAGACCTGTGGGTGACTCGCCTCATAGGAGAACTGCCCAACGATGTTTCAAAACTCATTGCTAGAAAGTTTGAAGAGAAATTTCAGGATTATTCTAACATCTGTGGAATTCTTTTACAACGATTTAAATTGGCGGCAGAAAGGTTTTCAAAGTTATTTTCTTAACATAGAAAAAGCATTGATTGCACGTTCGATTGCACTATTTCGAAATCAGAAGTTTTTTGAAGGATGGATATCAGAATCGAACATTTCCACTTTAGAGCAGTTGCAGAATTTGATTATCTCTGATCAAATGAAAAAACTCTGCACTCCAAAACCCTCAAGTATCAGTTGGCGTTTGTCACTCATCTGCCTTGAAAGTCTATTTCCAAGAGGACAGTGTACAACCCATGAATCCGCTACGTAAACGTGGCCGGCCACGGTTGCCTAGACGTCGGAACCAGAGGGGGCAATTGTAAGAGACATTCAGTATTTTCCCAAAAGGACACTAGATAGCAGCACTCAACCAGACTTAAGAACATTTGTTTTGTTTACAAATTAGCCGAGTTCGAGATGACAATCGAAGCACGTAGGTAACGTATTGTAAGATATAGCTAATCCTAGCTGTGCTTTGTAAAATATTTGTAATTTTTATGTATTATTAATTCTTGTGATGTTTTGTGAAGACTTAAATGGCGAGAGAGTGTTTTCCTAACCTCAACACCAGAAAAAGCCTTATAACATGATATATGTATGTGTGTCAGTTTGTCTTTATCTGTCTGCTTAATGTATACATATATCCACTTTGACTCAAAAACTATTCGACGAAAATTTCACAAATTTTGGTAAAATAATTATTTAAACTATGAATTTTGTAAAAATACATTAGTAACACAATGCAAATTAAAACTGAAATAAAATATTATGGAAAACTTTTGAAGATACACAATTTTAGTAAAATGCAGTGAAATGTAAAAATTAATGTTTAGCAATCACAACATTCTTGGTCATATGCGACTAAAGATAAAATTATCAGCGCACATGAAGGAATTGTATTTGGACCTTAATTGGATTTTAAAGAGCAATAGAGGTAATAGCATAGAAGACACGTATATATGAATGACGGATTGTTAAATCCAAACCACAAAAGAAAAATTTTAATGAATTGAATGTAATCATTCTTATATATGTCATTCCTATTTTATTACTTCTAGTGTTCCTTAAAATTTTGTTCATGTTCAAATGCGATTATTTTATGAGTGAATTATAATTTTGTTTTTAGTAGCATATGTCCCAAGTATGTCGTGATAGCTAAAAATTATTTTTTAATTTTTAGTGCATTTTACTAAAACAGTATCACATAAAAAGTTTTATTTATAATATTTAATTTTGTAATTTTTAGCCTTTTGCGATTTTGTAATCAATTTTACATCAGATATCCAATCAAACATTTTAAAAATCATTTATTGAATTCGCCATGTACGATGGTTGCCTGTTTCAACTTCTTTGATGGCATACTTAACGTACTTCCCTACGTCGTAATATTTGAAATTTAGTAAAGAACTTAGTCCAGTGGAACATTTTAATGTATTAAAATTCGGCGAATCCTGGAAAAATAGAACTAGATTTTTTTTTCTTTTTACTTGCATATTGTTGTAAGATAGTTAAAAGTTGTTCAATATGCGGCTTCACTTCTATATATATTATATATTTATATATAATATATATAGAAGATACACTATATATTATATCTTTCTAATATATATATATATATATATATTAGAAAGATATAATAGTAATACCAATTCCAAGTAATTATGAAATATTAAAATCTCCAAAGCAGTCAAACCACGGCTACAATGCCGATAAAAGAAATGAACAGCATGGACTTAATTTTGGAGATTAACTAGACTTAGATTCCTCTTCAGGTCTGAACACCCAAACATGTGCTTGTTTCAGGTTTGGCAATACTAAGTCACAATAAATGCCAAAACTCAGACTACAAACACCAAAAGAGGAAAAATTGAAATATTATTAGGAATTATAATTTTATTACCATCAATCATGAGGCAGAAACCACATTGCACGTGGTATGAATGTGAGCAGTTGTAACAGAATGAAATAAAGCCGAGATGCATCCGGGAGAGGGGGGACAAGACAGACCAGGGATGGAACAAGTTGAAGTGACTTTCCCTGAAACCCGTTCAGGTAGCTAGAGTAGGAGACAGGACAACCAATGGTATAAAGTACACAAGATGAACAGGTCATAGATGTAAAATCTTGCTATAAATATATATATATATATATATATATATATATATATATATATGTATATATGTGTGTGTGTGTATATATACATATATATATATATATATATATACAAAAATCTCCAAATGGAATATGTAAAAAAGAGACAGCGAACAGAAAAGTACTATAAATTGACCAGGGGGGTTGTGACCCCCACTGCCCGGTTACAGCATGCTGCAGAAACACTCCGGGTGGCCGGTACTAGTTTGAGAAGACCAGTTACCAATAAATTATATATAACACAACAATTAAAATACATAGAAGACAGGAATATACAATCATCATACTAACAAAACGGAAAAATGAACTGCATAAAAACAGAATCAGTATACTGTATTCAAGTCACCAAGATATCATATACAATACCAAAACATATTTGGTTATTGCCATATATACATCGAAAATCATTACCTGTACATATAACACCATTCTTTTATACAAAATTTTAATTATATAAATATGAATTATATAAATATGAATTATATAAATGAATTATATAAATATGGTATATGAATTATATAAATGAATTATATAAATATGATATATGAATTATATAAATATGAAAAATATGAATTATATATTTACAATTTAGCTATCGTAGAATAAATTTTGAAAGAAAAGAAAATGGAGTTGAAGCTAGAGCATTATCGAGCTATGACTTTAAAGTGGGGCTAAATCAAGAACAATATCTTCAACGTCTACAATTAGCATATGGAAATGATGCTCCATCTAGTGCCATTGTATTCAGATGGTTTACAGGGTTTAGAAGAGATCGAAATTCTCTCCTGGATGAAAAACACACAGTAAGACCGCTGTCAGCTGTAGTCCCAGAAAATGTGGCGGCCATTCGAAAAATGTTAATCAATGGTTATCGCTGTACCTATCAAATGATACAGAAGGAACTTAATATTGAATCCTCAGCTATACATAAAATTATTCATGAAGAACGGCATATGAAAAAATTAGTTTGCCGTTGGGTCCCTCATAATTTAACAGTACACCAAAAAACTGAACGTATCAAAATCAGTAAGGAAACCCTAAAATTACTTAATGATGGTGGACACCACATTATTTCTAAAATCATAACTGGCGACAAAACGTACATACCGTTTTTTGACGTTCCGACACGTCAAGAAAGTTGAGTATGGGTTTTTGAAGATGACCCAAAACCAATAATGGTAAAAAGACAACGAGCATTCATTCATTCCGAAGATGAGATTCATGAGGCTATAAAAGCATATTTTTCATCGATTCCTTGAAATGGATGGCTTGAAGCATTTTAATCTTTGGAAAATTCATCTACAAAAGTGCATTTATGTTAGAGCGTAATAAATACTTTGAACACTCCTAAGAGTTGGTAAATTTAATGTGTACAACTTAGACGTATCTCAAATATATATATATATATATATATATATATAATTATATATATATATATATATATATATATATATATATATATATATATATATATATATATATATATATATATAGAATGTTTCTTTAATACGAAGCATACAAAAGGAATTAGGAATAAGGATAGTTCATAAATGAAAAGTTAGATAAACTAAACAGCGTAGTATAAGAATGTGAATGACAATGCAATATACATTTAATTTATTGCGCAAATGCAGCTAATAAATAAAATGTTTTTAATATAAATATAAATTATTAAATCCAAAGTTAGAATGTATGTAGTAACTCATAATACACTATTCCAAAATTTTCTACAAATACAAAGAAATAAAAGAAATTAAGACAAAAAGAGGAAATAATAAAGCATAATGCAAGTCATAAGGACAAAGACAATCAACAAATTTCAAAAATGAGGAATGCAAATAAGAAAACAAAAAAGTCAAGCAAAAAAGCTTGCACATGGAGGAGATTTAGGCTTACGAAAAGTTCATTTCGAAAAAATTCTCGTCGGGTCCATATATCCTTTCGAAATGAACACAAAAATGCTTGTTTCTGAAACACAAGATAGATTTTATCTATAAACTTGTGTTATATGGACGACAAGCATATAGATTGGAACAATAAAGGAAACATAAATACCTCAAAACGCACCTCTTCAGCGCAACCATGACGAGCAAAATATGACTGGATCAATGTTGCCATATGCCAAAATGAAAAGATGTGATTTGCTGTTGCCAAAGAGAGTAATAAAAACTGTACTGCGCAAAAGCAATAAAATGAAATAAAACGAGTTATTCAACTGTTAAAGCTTCGAGATAAAAAGATGAAAATATAATTGCAGGAGAATGAAGAAGTATGCATTCTCCTGCAATTATATTTTCATCTTTTTATCTCGAAGCTTTAACAGTTGAATAACTCGTTTTATTTCATTTTATTGCTTTTGCGCAGTACAGTTTTTATTACTCTCTTTGGCAACAGCAAATCACATCTTTTCATTTTGGCATATGGCAACATTGATCCAGTCATATTTTGCTCGTCATGGTTGCGCTGAAGAGGTGCGTTTTGAGGTATTTATGTTTCCTTTATTGTTCCAATCTATATGCTTGTCGTCCATATAACACAAGTTTATAGATAAAATCTATCTTGTGTTTCAGAAACAAGCATTTTTGTGTTCATTTCGAAAGGATATATGGACCCGACGAGAATTTTTTCGAAATGAACTTTTCGTAAGCCTAAATCTCCTCCATGTGCAAGCTTTTTTGCTTGACTTTTTTGTTTTCTTATTTGCATTCCTCATTTTTGAAATTTGTTGATTGTCTTTGTCCTTATGACTTGCATTATGCTTTATTATTTCCTCTTTTTGTCTTAATTTCTTTTATTTCTTTGTATTTGTAGAAAATTTTGGAATAGTGTATTATGAGTTACTACATACATTCTAACTTTGGATTTAATAATTTATATATATATATATATATATATATATATATATATATATATATATATATATATAATGACACTTTTACGGATCATTTTGGATATGATTCTGAGGGGAGTCAGAATCCTGGCGGGGAATCAACTCATATTTGATGAAATGCTGTATTGTCATCGAAAATACATATATAAGTAAAATTTCAAGAAAATCGGCTCTGTAGAAGTGAGTCAAAAATTGATTTTAAGACTTGACCCAAATAGAGAAATCAACATAAAAAAATCTGATGTGAGCAGCACATGACTTTCCTTATATAATGCAATGAATTTACTACTTTTATAGTAAAAAAATAAGATTTTCTTATAGTAGATACTAATATTCTTTCCAAGATATTGAATTTTCATCAATGCGTCGTCATTTTCATTGATTTAGAGTCATTTTTATCCATTTGGCGAGTTTGTCGTTAATTTAGCGACATTGAAAAAGTCGCCAAGTTGGCGACATTCTACCAAATACGTCGCCAAAATCTCGTCAAGCGTTATGGACAGAGAAATAAGTTATTCTTATAGCAGATAAATGACTATAGGCGTTCAAATACAAAAATGTGACTCAAAGTATATTTTTTCATGAATGGAACGAGCTAGATCCACGAGAATGAGGTCACCAAATTTATCGCATGGTATTACATATGAAAAGTGAACATGTTTCTCAATAGGAAATATTTTTTCTATTTCATATGACTTTTTGATAATTTTATTGAAAAATGCGCAATATCTCGAGAACGGTTCATGTTTGCGTTCTAAAATTTATGTCAGTCGTTATCTAATGAAAAATTATATAAAAAAGGTCTATTTGCGTAACTTTATTAGAGGTTTTGATGTTTTGATGATTTTTTCAAAATTTCACTCGAAAATTTAAGAAGATTCTGAACATTCGATTGCGTTTATAAACAATAGGCTTCCAGTGTTTACGGACTGAAATTTTTGTACCAAATTTCGTTAGAATCGGTCCATTCGTTCGTCAGTTATCGTCTCCACAGACTCACTGACACACACACACACACACACACACACACATCACTTCAAAAATGTTCGATTCGTGATCAGGGATGCTTGGAACGTGCTCTCCCGTCGAAAACTCGAATTCGACCCCGTCACAATACTTTCCTTATACATTACTGTATATAAGGAAAGTAACACACACACACAATTCAACAATAATGACTATTAATACGTATTTAAAATAATCTGATGTGGGCAACACATAACTTTATCTTATATATTGCAATGAATTTACTTCTTTTACAGTAAAAAAATAGGTTTTTCTTGTAGTAGATATTTTCTTTCCAGGATATTGAATTTTCGACAATTAGTCGTCATTTTCATTGATTTAGCGTCATTTTTATCTATATATGACGATATTTTCGTTAATTTGGCAACATTTCAAAAAGTCGCCAAGTTGTCGACTTTCAGCCAAATTCGTCGCCAAAATCTCGCCAAGCGTTATGGACGGAGAAACAAGTTATTCGTATAGCAGATAAATGACTATTGGCGTTCAAATATAAAAGTATTACTCAAAGTATCTTTTCTCATGAATGGAACGAGCTAGATCCACGAGAATGATGTCACCATATTTATCGCATGATATTACATATGAAAATTGAACATGTTTCCCTAGAGTTAATATTTTTTTTAATTTATGGGATTTTTTGATACATTTATTTGAAAAATATGCAATATCCCGAGAACGGTTAATGCTAGGGTTCTAAAGTTTATGTCAATCGTTTCCTAAGGAAAATTTACACGAGAAATGCTTAATTGCGTAACTTTATTAAAGGTTTTGATTTTTTGATGATTTTTTCAAACTTTCACTCGAAAATTTAGGGGAGTTCTGACCATTCGATTACGTTTAAAAACAACAGGCTTCCAGTATTCATAGATTGTGATTTTTGTACCAAATTTCATCCAAATCGCTCAATTCGTTCGTGAGATATCGTCTCCACAGACTCACTGACACACACACGCACGCACACGCACACACTGAGAGAGAGAGCCAACACCTCAAAAACATTTGCTTGAAACGTGCTCTCCCGTCAAAAACCCGAGTTCGAATTGTCGACCCCGTCACAATGCTTTCCTATACATTAAACTATGTATATAAGGAAAGTAATTGCATAAAATAAAAAATCTGATGTGGGCACAACGTGACTTTCCTTATATAATGTAATGAATTTACTACTTTTACAGTTAAAAAAATAGGTTTTTCTTTTAGTAGATACTAATATTCTTTCATTTCGTCATTTTTATCCATTTGGCAACATTTTAAAAAGTCGCCAAGTTGGCAACATTCCGCTAAATTCGTCGCCAAAATCTCGCCAAACGATATGGACGAAGAAATAAGTTATTCTTACAGCAGATAAATGACTATTGGCGTTCAAATACAAAAGTATTACTTAAAGTATCTTTTTTCATGAATGGAACGAGCTAGATCCACGAAAATGATGTCACCAAATTTATCGCATGGTATTATATATGAAAAGAGAACATGTTTCTCAATAGGAAATATTTTTTTTTATTTTATATGACTTTTTGATAATTTTATTGAAAAATGCGCAATATCTCGAGAACGGTTCATGTTTGCGTTCTAAAATTTATGTCAGTCGTTATCTAATGAAAAATTATATAAAAAAGGTCTATTTGCGTAATTTTATTACCGGTTTTGATTTTTTGACGATTTTTTCAAAATTTCATTCGAAAATTCAGGGGGGTTCTGAACATTCAATTGCGTATAAAAACAATAGGCTTCCAGTGTTTAAGGATTGTGATTTTTGTACTAAATTTTGTTCAAATCGGTCCATTCCTTCGTCAGTTATCGTCTCCACAGACTCACTGACACACACACACACACACTCACACACATACTTTCACACACACACACGCACACACACACACATACACAGATACACACACACACATAATTTCATACACACACACACATAATTTCATACACACACACACACACACACACACACAGACATCACTTCAAAAATGTTTGATTCGTGATCAGGGATGCTTGAAACGTGCTCTCCCGTCGAAAACTGGAATTCGAATTTTCGACCCCGTCACAATAATTTCCTTATACATTATGTATATAAGGAAAGTAATAAAGTAGTAAGTGTTATCCAATATATTCACTTTTCACATGCACTATTATGCAACAAATGTATAAAGACCATTCTTCTGGATTTAGACTTTCCATTAACGAAGGAAGTTACTTTTTGTAATAATTTTGGATTGACGCTCAAGTATTCGCTAGCTACTTATTTTACGGGTTATTAATTGTCAAGTTTCAGTGCATTTTGATTTTGTCTATGAGTATGTATAAGTTGCTTAGATTCATGTTGTCACATAGGTCCAATTTCAATTTACGTGATGTTAAACCAACGCCAAAAACTTTCTGGCGTTGATCTTGTTCTTTATGGCGTGGATCTTCATAATTTAAAGCAGTAATTGCATTATTCAGAGAAAATCATGCGCTGTTCACATCACATTTTTACTGTCCTTATATACATAGTGTAATGTATAAGGGAATTATTGTGACGCGGTCGAAAATTTGATTTCGACGGGAGCGCACGTTTCAAGCATCCCTGATGACGAATCGAACAATTTTTGAGGTGGTGTCTGCATGTGTGTGTGTGTGTGTGTGTGAAAGTATGTGTGTGTGACAGTATGAGTGTGTGTGTGAATGTATGAGTGTGTGTGTGAAAGTATGAGTGTGTGTGTGTGTGTGTGTGAAAGTATGAGTGTGTGTATGTGTGTGCGTGTGTCAGTGAGTCTGTGGCGACGATATGTCACGAACCAATGGAGCGATTCGAATTAAATTTGGTACAAAAATTACAATCTGTGAATGCTGGAAGCCTATTGCTTTTAAACACAATCGAATGTTCAGACCCCCCCCCCCCCCCCCAAAAAAAAAATTTATGAGTGAAATTTTGAAAAAATCATCAAGAAATTAATACTTTTAATAAAATTACGCAAATAGTTATTTTTTTTTTAATTTTTCCTTAGAAAACGAACGATAGACATAAAGTTTAGAACGCTAGCATGAACCGTTCTCGAGATATTGCACATTTTTCAAATAAATTTATCAAAAAATCACATAAATTAAAAAAAAAATTAACTCTTGAGAAACATGTTCACTTTTCATATGTAATATCATGCGATAAATTTGGTGACATCATTCTCGTAAATCTGGCTCGTTCCATTTATGAGAAAAGATACTTTGAGTAATACTTTTGTATTTAAACGCCAATAATCATTTATCTGTTATAAGAATAACTTATTTCTCCGTCCATAACGCTTGGTAAGATTTTGGCGACGAATTTTGCGGAATGTCACCAATTTCGCTACTTTGTTAAATGTTGCCAAATTAACAAAAATCTCGCCAAATGGATAAAAATGACGCTAAATCAGAAAAATGACGACTCATTGACGAAAATTCAATATCTTGGGAAGAATATAAGTATCTACTATAAGAATAACCTATTTTTCTTTACTGTAATAGTAGTAAATTCATTGCATTATATAAGGAAAGTCATGTGCTGCCTACATAATATTTTTTGTATTTGCAGCTGTGTGGAACTGAACACACACTTTTTCGTTTTCCACAAATCTGTCTTAGTGGGGATATTACTTTTTATAAGGCACGTCTTCGTTCACAATCTTCTGACTTCGTAAATAAGGATGCCTCTATGTATGTGTCTGTCACAACGATTTTGGCCGATATTCACAAAAATCGATTCCTTTGTGACTTAAAATATTATCGCAGAGTTTCCATTGTAACACCAAAGAAAATATCGAAAATTTATCTTTCAAACAAACTGTAAATGAAATCCATACAATTATTAGTCGAGTAATGTGTTTTTAAAAAGATATATACTTTTTTGTGACCTTTACGATTTTTATATTACGATATACAGAAATTGACATGCCGTCCATCGTTCATTTTATTTTAGCACTTACTTAAAATATCACAGATTGGCCCAGAAAAAAAAAACATAATTTCATAAACCCATCCTTTGATTAATTATACATTTTTTATCCGAGGCATGTGTTTGATTTTATCAAGTCGCTTTCGGGCAAGCGGACTCTGCAGTTTCCGAAACACTTCTGTCAATTAAAGCCATTCTCCCACGTGGTAAGGGGAATCGCACTCGTTTTCAGGAGCTGTTGAACTTGTTGAACTCATCCCCATGCAAGATAAGATTTTCGTGCGTTTTGAACCTCTCTGATGCGCTTCGAGTCCGGAAGTCCTGGCCTTTTAAAGACGCGATTGTGCATGCTCTTAAAGCTTCTATTTATTCATTCCTGTGCAATCCTTGCTGAGGTTTAGACTAGACGTACATTTAGATGGTATTCCGTATTATACACATTTCTTTTTTCTTCGCGTTTTCACGAGAGGTTAAAATGGGTTTCGGTGTTCCTATTATTTATTAGTGGGGCTTATTTGGGACTAGGGCAATGCCGAATATTTCGTTGTAGTCAATCATATTTCAACCCAAGAGATTTTACTTTCAAACAAGTACTGTTTTCCGGAAATAAAACATTCAGGAACTATTTCAGGAAACAAAATTGTTTAGAACTTGAAAGAACTTCTTTATAAAGAAATAAATCTTTAAACGTTCAACGCTATTCAAATAAACTAAAGGAAAAGGAAAAAAAATATTGATTTTATGCAGAATGTTCTTTTTTGCAATTCCTCACTCCATCAGCGTCTATACAGTTTTTTTACACGCCCAAAGGTGAGAAAATAAATATTATTTTAAACTTAGTTTACTGGTTTTTTAGAATGAAGGCGTGAAAAGATTTAAACATCTTAGTATTTCTCGAAAATTAAGGATTTTTTTTTTCAGAGTAAACAAAAGATGTTGTTATGTTTTTGAATATTAACATATTTAATGAAAGTTTAGAAATTATATTAAGTGCGGTATCTAAAGCTAGCGGTCAATTTTTTTATCTGTTCCTTCTCAGCCGGGAATGAAACCACGGATCATATATCTTCTGACCGAACAATGCTCTATCCAGTGAACTACTGAGGCGATTATCTTTATTACTTTCCTCATATACATAATGTATAAGGAAAGAATTGCGACGGGGTTGAAAATTCGAATTCAAGTTTTCGATGGGAGAGCACGTTTCAAGCATCCCCCTGATCACGAATCAAAATTTTTTGAAGTGATGTGTGTGTGAAAGTATGTGTGTGTCAGTGAGTCTGTGGAGACGATAACTGACGAACGAATGGATTCGAACGAAATTTTGTACAAAAATCATATTCCACAAACACTGGAAGTCTATTGTTTTTATACGAAATCGAATGTTCAGAAACCCCCTAAATTTTCGAGTGAAATTATTAAAAAATCGACAGAAAATCAAAACCGCTAATAAAGTTACGTAAATAGACATTTCTTATGTAATTTTTCATTATGAAACGATTGACATAAATTTTAGAACGCTAACATGAACCGTTCTCGAGATATTGTACATTTTTCAAGAAAATTATCAAAAAGTTATATACAATAAAATAAAAATATTTCCTATTGAGAAACATGTTCACTTTTCATATGTAATATCATGCGATAAATTTGGTGACATAATTCCCGTGGATGTAGCTCGTTCCATTCATGAAAAAAGATACTTTGAGTAATACTTTTGTATTTGAAAGGCAATAGTCATTTATCTGCTGTAAGAATAACTTATTTCATCGTCCATAAAGCTTGGCGAGATTTTGGCGACGAATTTTGTGGAATGTTGCCACTTGACGACTTTTTAAATGTTGCTAAATTAACGAAAAACTCGCCAAATGGATAAAAATGACGCTAAATCAATGATGACTCATTGATGATGACAACATGGAAAATAACGACTCATTGACGAAAATTCAATCTCTTGGAAAGAATATAAATAACAACTATTAAAATAATCTATTTTCTTTTACTGTAAAAGTAGTAAATTCATTGCATTACATAAGGAAAGTCATATACTGCCCATATCAGATTTTTTTTATAATCCAAATAAAGTATACAATTGTTTTCAAGATTATTAAAGTGCCATTTACGGAAAAAAAGTCTTTGTATTCCCAGAATAATCATATTTGGCTCATTCTCAACATTACTGATATTTGATTATCAGTACTCAATTTTAATAACAAATGTTTGTGTATGCTCAAATATGTCCATATTCATTTATTAATACTCAACTTTGCTAATATTCAACTTTATCTGCATTCATTTGTTAATACTCAATTTTATAAGTAAAATAGACTTTGTGCGAAGGATAAGGAGAACTTGAGCAAAGCAAATAAGAAAAATTTGATGTGGGCAACACATGATTTTCCTTATAGAATGCAATGAATGTACTACTTTTACAGTTAAAAAAAATGTTATTCTTATAGTAGATACTTACATTCTTTTCAAGATATTGCATTTTCTTCAATTAGTCGTCATTTTCATTGATTTAGCGCCATTTTTATCAATTTGGCGAGATTTTTCTTAATTAGGCAACAATTAAAAATGTCGCCAAGTTAGCGACACTCCGCCAAATTCGTCGCCAAAATCTCGCCAATGGGCGGAGAAATAAATTATTCTTACAGCAGATAAATGACTATTGGCGTTCAAATACAAAAGTATTACTCAAAGTATATTTTTTCATGAAGGGAACGAGCTAGATCCACGAGAATGATGTCACTCAATTTATCGCATGGTATTACATATGAAAAGTGAACATGTTTCTCAATAGGAATTTTTTTTTTATGTGACTTTTTCATAATTTTTTTGAAAAAAGTACAATATCTCGGGAATGGTTCTTGTTAGCGTTCTAAAATTTATGCCAATCGTTTTCTAATGAAAAATTACATAAGAAATGTCTATTTGCGTAACTTTATTAGCGGTTTTGATTTTTTGACGATATTTTCAAAATTTCATTCGAAAATTTAGGGGGGTTCTGAACATTCGATTACGTATAAAAACAATAGGCTTCCAGTGTTTACGGATTGTGATTTTTGTACCAAATTTGGTTCGAATCTGTCCACACACACACACACACACACACACACACACACAGGCATCACTTCAAAAATGTTTGATTCGTGATCAGGGATGCTTGAAACGTGCTCTCCCGTCGAAAACTCGAATTCGAATTTTCAACCCCGTCACAATACTTTCCTTATACATTATGTATATAAGGAAAGTAAAATAGCAGGAGGTGGTTAGTCAGATTGTCAGTTAGACACCAATCTGACATTAGAGAGTGGAGAATGCAGAGTCCGCTTTGACAATAGGAGCTTACAATTTCGTCTCAGTATGTAAACGGCCAGTTCAAATATCCAAGGTTGGGTTCTCGGATGTGGCAGCAAGGTACTTTACATAGTTTGCTGATACACAGCTTCGTATGCTCATGCACAGTTTTGATAAAAAAAATGCTTATACACAACTTTACTAACACGCACTCGATTCAGTTTTCTATCAATCTGTCAAATTCAGGCTCTGTGGAGTAAACTAAACATAGTTGTATTTATGTATTTTAAATTGAAGTTATGGGTGATTAAAATGACAGTTATACTAAATTGTAACGGTTTATTGAATAGTTTATCAAAATGAATTAAGAAAAGGCTAAAGAAATCTTGCCAATTTAATATTTTACAAAAACTTAAATGATCCAGAACTGCTAAACTACCAAAGTGTTCTGTGACAAAAAAATCTGATGTGGGCAGTACACGACTTTTCTTATATATTTACTACTTTTACAGCAAAAAAAAAATGGTTATTCTTATAGCAGATACATATATTATTTCCTAGATATGGAATTTTCGTTAATTAGTCCGAATTTTCGTCGATTTAGCGTCATGTTTATCTATTTGGCGAGATTTTCGTTAATTTGGCAACATTTAAAAAAGTCACCAAGTTGGCAACATTCCGACAATTTCGCCAAGCGTTATGGATGAAGAAATAAGTTATTTTTATAGCAGATAAATAACTATTGGCGTTCAAATACAAATGCATTACTCAAAGTATATTTTCTCATGAATGGAACGAGCTAGATCCAAGAGAATGAAATCATCAAATTTATCGCATGATATTACGTATGAAAATTGAACATGTTTCTCAACAGTTAATATTTTTTTTAATTTATGGGGTATTTTGTTAAATTTATTTGAAAAATGTGCAATATCTCGAGAATGGTCCATGCTAGCATTCTAAAGTTTATGTCAATCGTTTTCTAAGGAAAAATTACATAAGAAATGCCTATTTGCGTAACTTTTTTTAAAGGTTTTGATTTTTTAATGATTTTTTTAAAATTTTCGTTCGAAAATTTAGGTGGGGGGGGGGTTCTGAACATTCGATTGCGTTGAAAAACAATAAGCTTTCAATATTCACGGATCGTGATTTTTGTACCAAATTTCATTCGAATCGCTTTATTCGTTCGTAAGATATCGTCTCCACAGACTCACTGACACACACACACACACACACACACACACACACACACACACACACACACACACACACACACACACACAGACATCACCTCAAAAATGCTGGATTCGTGATCAGGGATGCTTGAAACGTGAGCTCCCGTCGAAAACTCGAATTCGAATTTTCGACTCCGTCACAATACTTTCCTTATATATTATGTATATAAGGAAAGTAATACGATAAATTGCTAACCTTTAAAAGTAAACTCAATGAAAATAGATACACTTAATTTGAAATTCCAATGTAAGCTTAAAGTTTATTGAAAGGAAGAATTCGTGGTTTTAAGCTAAATAAGACAGCCACTTTCTGAGAGCAATTTATTCATTGTAAATAGAGAAATTCTTCACAGATACTTGAAATTTCTCTTTCAGACATTGAAACAGGGATATAAATCAAAGTACTTCTCAATTGAGAATAGAGGAATGTTTCAAAAGTGTTGATATAATCTGTAGAATAAACCATATAATTTTGCTTCGGTTTTTAATTGTAATTGAAATACAGATTTAAAGGTATGAGGTCTCACAAGGAATTTAAAACATAATCTGTGGAAAAAAAAAATGAAAATTAAAGGAATTCCAAAATTCTCACTTTGGTATTATTGAGTCATCAATCATCCACTGCAACTAACTTGAAGAGATGAATTGATCATGTACTATTGTGAAGCTCTTGTGTCTCTTCGGGGATTCAAACCTTCAATCTTTTCTTGGCCAATATACGCCCTATCTCTTAAGATACAAAAACGATTAACTTGCTTTCTGTGTTTGAAGTGAATACTGCATAACACCTAAAGCAAATTTTGGTTTAAAGCAAATCAAATTGTTCACAAGTAAGCACAAAATATAAATAACTACCTGTTCAGATTATGGTTAATTTACTTTTACCCTATACATGACGTTGCATAAAAGCAAGAAATTATTTAACTGGCCCATCATCACCTATGACTCCTACCCTATAACAGGACTTTGCATACTAACAAGAACACGAGTAATGACGAGTGACTTAGCTGATCATTTTCTTGAGTACACTCGAACAGGATTTCAGGGGAAGTACTCCAGCACCAAGGAAAGGTAAATGAGACGCTTTACGTTCATTTATACCGACGCGACCGTACAGGACACGTTAAATATGTTGATCCATAACTCCTTGCGAGAGGTTGATGTTAGGGAAAGGAGGGTACCATCCCTGTGGATGCCGTCCCTCTGGGTTCTGGTTTAAATTAAGTGGTACTTCCTGGCCTCCCAAACAGATACCTTACACTTTCGAGTAGCGCAGATGATCTAGGTCGAAGAAAGAGGTAGATTTCGAGGCTTTTATGACAAATTACTGCAAAAGGTAAAAATAGTAATTACGAATAAAAGGAAAACAACTACTTTAGGAGATGGAAATACCCAATATCAATCTGAACAAGTAAAAGAAACACAAAACGTACTTTTTAAAGTCCTTTATTGTAAGTAATTTATATATATAAATGTATGAAAAATGTATTCATTAAAATGTGTGTAATTAAATGTGTAAAGACAACAATATAGCAAATTTGAACTGTCTAGGTGCTATAATTCTCGATTTATTTCCCCAATAAGTTATTACATTCCTATAGCGGGCCCAAAACAGGCTAGGGAGCTAGGGTTCAAAATTAAAAATAATAAAATAGACTATGAAAGACAGAGGTATGCCGCCAAATATGAGCTTTTTAGCTACTCAGCATCTCCAGTTATTTCCGAAAAACGAGTGCATTCTTATAGCGGGCTCAAGACGAACTAGTCCGATAACGTTTAATATCCAAAGAAGTAAAATATACAGCAAAGGACAAGACATACCAAATTTGCACTTTCTATCTGTTCTGTTTCTCGAATATTCTTCCGAAGCAATTACATTTCCATGGCTGGCCCAGGACGGGTTAGCCTGATAAGGATCAAAATTCAAAGAACTAAAATGTACTACAAAAAGCAATAACATACCAACATCTTACTAGAATTAATGAAACCTGATTAGTTAGAGCCTCAGATGTATGAATCACACTAAAAATTAAACGCCAGATCAAATTAAATAAAATGCTGCAATAAAACAATCAGTTACGAAACCTGTGGCTTTCCTAATGGTTGTATAAAAGACAAATATAGTTTTACAGTTTTATTGATTGTTTGTAACTACAAGAAAGATCTTACAAGGCCTTTTTCCATCAAGTGTTTCTTTCAGGACTTTTTGACGGGGGGGGGGTTGCCCTATATAAGTATATCTATATATATATATATATACACGCTGTCACATAAATAGAAACTAGGTAAACTTAAAATGTCTCTGTGAGGGCGAAAAATCGCCTCCAGGGGGAAGGAGGCTTTCCCCCCCCTCCCCTCTGGATGTATGCCTGAAAGAAACACTGCTTGCATAAATTTTACTAGTGTCTCCCCGTTGCGTTGAATTGCTATGGAAGGGACTTTCGATTCAAATGTTTTCTAGCAATCTCAATACTTAGCGCTTTGGCGATATTTTATGGTATTGGACCGCCGTAAATTGGCATTGTAACGGAGCTTTGTTGTTTATGCCTGTTGCCTATACCGATATAGTGCACGTGCTTTTAATCTTTTAAGTTACTTTTAATCGTTCACATAGCATCTTCAATTTGTCAGATTCTTCTTTCCCTGATATTTATTGAAATTAGAATGTCAGAAAATGAATATGAATCTGCAGGGAAAGTTATGTGCTGCCCACATCAAATTTTTATATATGTTTGGAATAACTGAAAAACGAACAATCACGTACTATGGAATGTTCAAAATCTTTCCCCGTAGATAAGTAGCAAAGTAGTAGTAAAGTATCAGTCAAAACATACATCGCCAAATGAGCGATTTCGTGTCAAATATGTTTTCCAACCTGCAAAAGTTTTTTCGTCCAAATTCATGAGCATGAGCAGTATAGGTTTTCATATCCGTTATGGCAATTCAACGCAACGGGGAGACACTCTTTCCATTTGAGTGGCTTTATTCGGTTTCAGCTAATATTCAAAAATATAATATCAATATCCTTGCGAATATGAGCATTGATGGATTATGAATTTTAGACTGTAGAGAAAGTCACATAAGGCCCACAGCAAATTATTGTTTTCTGGTAACGCATATAATTTATATCATACAGCGTTTAGGGAACTAGAAGTTTCTCAAAAGTATCATTGTTAATACACCGAAAAATGCATTTAATATATCTATGTGAAAAACACTTTATAGTTAGATTAAATTTTCTCATAAATCTGTATCAAATATTATTTTCCCTAGAGGCAAAATTTAATGCTGCGGTTTACGGAATGGTCGCGTTCTTTCCCCCAGCTAATCATAAAATGAATTTTCCTCGAAAAATTAACTTTTTCCGTTGAGACTCCACATAAAATCTCCTCTTATTTACCACTTTATCTCAAAACTGTCCCTTGATGAAATTACGAGATTTGAGAAAGCTTCTTTTGTGGGAAAATTAAACGAAAAGTTTCAGAGTTTAAAATTTTTTTTTAGAATTCTCTTTACCGCAGTTGAAAATAAATTGTCATATAAAATTAAAAAAAAGTTAAACTCGTATTTATTTCTCATTTTTATTAACGCATTTTATTCTAAAAAAGTCTGATGTGTGGGCAGTATATGACTTTCCTTATATAATGCAATAAATTTACTTCTTTTACAGTTAAAAGAATGCTATTCTTATACTAGATACTTATATTCTTTCCAAGATATTAAATTTTCTTCAATCAGTCGTCATTTTCATTGATTTAGCGACGTTTGTATCCACTTGGCGAGATTTTCGTAAATTTGGCAACATTTAAAAATGTCGCCAAGTTGGCGACATTCCTCTAAATTCGTCGCCAAGCGTTATGGACGGAGAAATTATTCTTACAGCAGATAAATGACTATTGGCGTTCAAATACAAAAGTATTACTCAAAGTATCTTTTCTCGTGTATGGAACGAGTTAGATCCACAAGAATGTTATCACCAAATTTATGGCATGATATTACGTATGAAAAGTGAACATTTTCCTTAACAGTTAATATTTATTTTTTAATTTATGGGATTTTTTGATAAATTTATTTGAAAACTGTTCAATATCTCGAGAACGGTGTATGCTAGCATTCTATAGTTTATGGCAATCGTTTTCTAAGGAAAAATTACATATGAAATATCTCTGTGCGTAACTATATTAAAGGTTTTGATTTTTTGATGATTTTTTCAAAATTTCACTCAAAAATTCAAGGTGTTTCTGAACATTCAATTATGTTCAAAAACAAATAGGCTTCCAGTATTCATGGATTGTGATTTTTGTATCATATTTCATTCGAATCGCTCCATTCGTTCGTGAGATATCGTCGCCACAGACTCACTGACACACACACACACACACACATACTTTCACATACACACACACACACACATACTTTCACACACACACACACACACACCGACATCACCTCCAAAAATGTTCGATTCGTGATCAGGGATGCTTGAAACGTCTTTTCCCTTCGAAAACTCAAATTCGAATTTACGATCTCACAGATTGTTTTTTATTGTTCTTGATTGACTAGATTGTTTTTGATTGACTAGAAGAGTTTCAAAAATAGTTCCTTGATTATTAGAATTAAATTAACCGAGATATCTAAGACTGAATTACAAAAAGTTTTAGGTTAATTCCTTTTAGGTTAATTCTTTATTTAAAAAGAAAAAAATATGCTTGTTGCAGGGGTGCTGAATGTCTGCTGCTGGATTCTTACAGGTCAGCTAGATGCATATTTTTTGTAGTGTAGAAGATGTATGTATAAAATGTAGACTTTTAAGAGAAGGAAATATTAAAATGTAAACTGATCTACATTGTTGGCTTCTTACTTACTAGGTAGTAAAGGCTACTTTTCTTAATTGATTCGTCATAACAAGTTTTTGAAAAAACTTTTTATTTTAGAATAAAAGCAAGTAGTTTTCAGTTTCGTTATTTATATATGTAGCTAAGCAATTACTTCCAATGTTTTTGAAGTAGCTAATATAAATTTTAAATATTTTTTCTGTGATTTTTGGAATAACCAAAATGTCAGCTTTTACAGTTTCAAAAATAATTAAAAAATTTTATTCCCTTGATTTTCCCTTTCGTTGCAAAATTAGCTTTCCTTTCAGAAAACAAAAAATAGATAAATAGACGACTTAATATCCAAAAGAGATTTTTGTGAAAAGGTTCTCTTTAGATAGAAATAGCAATTTGAATTGCAAATGAAGGTAATTTTCCCACTTATTTGCTGTCTTTTAGGAGCTCGGATGATAAAAAACAAACAGAATTGTGGAATAAAACTTTCAAAAAGGAAAAACTCTAAAGTTCAAACCAGTTTAACGAAAGAATGAACAAGTAAAAGCAAAATAAAATAGGTTTTTAAAGAATCCCATTTTATTTTTTGATAATCCCCTTCTACTTTTACACACACACACACATGTATATATGTATGTATATATATATATATATATATTTATATATATATATATATATATATTTATATATATATATATATATATACATATATATATATATATATATATATATATATATATATATATGAGAGATGAACATTAGATATCATTGTACCATTGACTTATTGATATTTATTGACTATTGACTATGTATTCAAAATAGAACATTTCAATAGATAATAACCCATATATTCTTCTGCTGAGGTCTTGCAATTTGACGTTATTACCTGTGCATATGGGTAATAACGTCAACATTAAAGGGGCTATAACGTCATACAAATAAATTTAAAATAAATTGGAATAATGTCGTGCAAACAGTATTGTACTAAACATATAAATTTTACTTACCAGTCATTAATAATCAGGATACAATTTGACAGATTTATTTTTACCATATTTTAATTTTCAAAAGCAATAAATTAGATAGGCATTTACAGAGACAAAAATGTTGAAAATTAAACAAGAAATCTTACATTATTTGTAGAAAACACTTTTTCCATCTATTTATTATTTTCATCTTTTGAAATTAAAAAAAAACAATAACATTTAAAGCATTCAAATATTTCTTTAACATTTTTGTCAAACCAACTCAAATGTTATGAACATATTCCCCGTACAATAAACACCTTTTCATATATAGAAGTTTGCCCTCGCAACCAACTGAGCAGTATAATATTTGTAGGGTTTTTTTTGACAGTTTTTTTGTTTATTTTCCAAATCCGTTTTTCAATTTTCTTTTGTAATTGCTGGTTTTGATCCCCTTCCAATCGAAGGGTTGGACGGACTATTTCTCTTTTTATAACTGTTCATTCTTTGCTTGAAAAGGTTTTGTTTTGCTTAATGTACGTTCATGGAGTCTAAAATCATAATACAAACCTGGTTTAAGCCATTATTTCAGATAAACCAACAATGAAATCGATAATTCGCAACTTTGAGAAAGTAACACTATCACCAAGTAGCATTTTCATCCTTGTTTACTTGTTACATATTATGCTTTATAATACAATCTATCCCGCGAACACATTCAAAATAGCTCACTATACATTTTGAATCTATATGGAATGCATTACAAGTTATGTACTGCTGAAAGAACTCACTACTAAGCATGTAGTGGCTACGCAGTGGAACTCACCTGGGAAATTTTAGATCAGGCGTCGATTCGCTTCACAATGATGGAGTCGGCTAACGGAAATTTATCTGTATTGTGGCTCAGCTCGACTTTCTCATGCCAGAATTCAATTTTTAGTAGCGTTTTTAATTTCCCTGCAATACATGGTAATGTATAGGGAAAGTATTGGAAACATGTCGAAAATCTCAACCCGAGTTTTTGACGGATCTACGCGTTTCGAGACCTCTAGAATACGAAAAAACTATTTTTAGCGTGACGTCTGTGTGTGTGTCTGTGTGTGTGTCTGTGTGTGTGTCTGTCTGTGTGTCTGTGTGTGTGTCTGTCTGTGTGTGTCTGTCTGTGTGTCTGTGCAATGTATGTATCCATTCTAACTCAAAAACTAATGGACCGAATTTCATAAAATTTGGTATGTAAGTCACTTGAGTGAGACCTTGGTGCTGATTAGTTTTTGGTAGGAATCGTAAAAACAGAACCCGTTTTTTTTGCGAAATGGCCCGTAAAAATTTCATGTATCCACACTAGCTAAAATAATAGTTGACCAAATTTCATAAAATTTGGTAGATAAGTTACTGGTGGGACATTCTGGTGCTGATTAGATATTAGTACGATTCGGAAAAGAACAACCTGCCTTTTTTTACGAAATGGTCCGCAAAAATTTCATGTATCCACCCTAGCTAAAATACTAATTGTCCAAATTTCACGAAATTTTGTAGATAAGTTACTTTTGGGACACTCTGGTGCTGATTAGATTTTAGCATTATTCGGAAAAAAACAACTTGCCTTTCTTTATGAAATGGCCCGCAAAAATAGCTAAAATGCAAAAAAACAAAGACTACGTTTGCTGAAATGTATCAATTAAATTCTTGTTTTATACGCAATTTTTGACGAGGAAAAGACTGTAACACACTTCATCATACTTTAGGACTAACCATTCTCAAGATATTTGAGATTTCTTGCATTTTTTATACGCTGCTATCGGAAAAATGTCCAATTGCCAAATAAGAACAAAAATTAAATTAAAAATGCAAATCTAGTTTTATTTGGTGCAATTAAACTCAATCTAATGAATTATTAAAGAAATAAAGAATATTTGAATTTGAGTCTGCAGAGAAAGTCATGTGCTGCTCACATCAGATTTTTATTTTCCCTGTAATACATGGTAATATATAGGGAAAGTATTGGAATCATGCCGAAATTCGCAACTCGAGTTTTCGATGGATCTACACGTTTCGAGACCTCTAGAATACTATAAAATTATTTTTAGCATGACGTCTGTGTGTGTGTCTGTCTGTCTGTGCAGATTTTGTATCCACTCTAACTAAAAGAACTAATGGACCGAATTTCGAATTTCATAAAATTTGGTAAGTAAGTCACTTGTGGGCGAATCTGCTGCTGTTCAGTTTTGGGTACGATGCGGGATAAAAGAACCCGCCTTTTTTTGAGAAATGGACTGCAAAAGCTTGTATCCACTCTAGCTGAAAAACTAATAGACCGAATTTCACAAAATTCGGTAGATAAATCAGTTGTGAGTGACCCTGCTGCCGATTAGATTTTGGTGCGTTTCAGAAAAAAATAACGTGTCTTTTTTTACAAAATGGCCTGCAAAAATCGCCAAAATCTAAAATAAAAAACTACGTATGCTCAAATATATTCATTAAATGCTTGTTTAATACGTAATTTTAACGATGGAAACAATAAGACCAACCCCATTACACTAGGTCTAGCCGGTCTGGAGATATTTTAGTTTTTTCGTATTTTCTCTATGCCACCTTTGAAAATAAGTCCAGTTATCAAATGAAGACGAAAATTGAATTAAAAGTGAATTAAATTTAATTAAAATAAAGAGAACGTGGATATAAGTCTGCAGGGAAAGTCATGTGCTGCTCACATCAGATTTTTTATATTTTTTTCAAATTTTGCAAAAAACGTTTGGAAAAATCGGTATTATGAGTTCAAATAATTACAATTATAGCGTGATACTCTTCACTTTAATGGGATTGAACATTTTTTTTATTGATGTCATACTTGACAATGTACTCCCTGGAGTCATGAATAAATCCTTTTATGCATGATTATGCAAAATTATGCCCTATACTGCCATGTTAAAGATATATAAAATTTCAAATAAATTTCGAAGATTTCACTCGAATTAAAACATTTCTATCCAGTTCTAGACCTCTTGATAATATAACTGGATATAAAGTTTCGTGAAAATCCATTAATATTTGTGGCCGTTATCGTGTACACATGCAGACGGACAGCACTTCAAAACTAGTCAAAACCTGTTCAGGAGGTCTTAAAATATATAGTGGCATCAAAATTTTGAATTCGAAAATTTTCGTTAAAACAATGCTTTCTCTATATATTTTTACATAGTATGAGATAGTAAAAATTTATATATGGATGTGTTTTCGTTATTCACGGAACTAACAAGTTTTCGGTAGAATAGAAGTTTTCGGTTCCATTTAAGCTGATCCCTTGTAAGAAAATCCCTTGTGAGATTAAAAGAATATAGAGTTATTACCCCGCTTTAACGTTATTACCCAAGGATACTGTAATTACTTTTAATTCCAATAAAATATAAAATTTACAGGAATTTTTCTTTTGTATACAAAATAAATTATTTCAAAAGCAAAAGAAAAGTATGATTTGTAAAAATTATTCATCATTTTTCCGAAAAAGCATGCATATTTTTGCGAATATGCATATTTTTGTTAGGAAGCATGCGTCTAAAGAACCAATTTAAGAGAGAAACGATTTTCTTTTCTATAAAAATCATTTTATTTAAACTGCGAAGCATGTTTTCTTGCTATTTTCTAAAAGACTAAAAACTACCACACGAAATGAAAAGATGAAACACAAAGACTCAAACTAATCAAGTTGTGAAATATTTAATATTCATTAAATATTTACGTACGTTATAACAATGTATAAAAATATCAGGTAAAAGAATATTTCTTGAACTATAATTATTTCTTTTTCTGCTTCTTACCGGGTGTTTGAAAATGTTTGCTTAATTACAATGTGAAAAAGACGTTCTTATTTGCCGTTAGTTTTAGAAAAATATTCCTAATTAAGTAGTTTCTATCAAATATAAAAGGTAAACAATCTTATATAAGCAATAAATGAATTTTCCAAAGGAATTGAAATTAATTATTTTTTTTCTTTTTATATTTATTTATTAGTGGTAAGTAAATTTTATCGCTAAAAATATGGTATAAAGTCGATACTTCAGATGGGTTAACAAATAAAGCGAATTATTTATTATAACAAATTAGTTTACAGAAGCAGATGTTCATTTTGGAAATAATTGGATTTATTTTTCGTGCGGGCAAGTCAAGAGCTGAAAATCAAATGAGACATTAACCCCGTCGTCCTAGCAAAATGAACTGCATTGCATATTGTGGTAGGGTCATTTAGTGTGATGAAAGTAAAGTAAAGTGTTAAACATCATTGAATAGGCGAATATGAGAATGCGAAGTACGATAGAGAAAAATAATGATGCAAAGAGAACAAATTAAATGCAATTATGGCCAAACTTCGAGAAATTTAGAGTTATAGAAAAATCATATAACATATTGTTGGAATTTTTTATAATATGAAAATCTTCCAATTGAAAACTGAAGAGCATATTTGAATAGGAGAACGAGAAGAAAAATTAATCGGATAACTAATTATCCAGCAGTGGTTAGGAATAGAATATTTATTAATTTCTTGATTTATGACTTTATTTTAGTGTTCTCTCAAGCGATATTTTGGCCCAGTTAGTTTGTCGAATATACAATAATCCACATTGACACAGAAATAAATAATTGCCACAATTAGAGAGCTTCTGAATAGTATACTTAAAAAAATATAATATTATTGACGAGAGAGAAAACCACTTTAACATCAATTTTTCTTTAGATTTCTAGCAATTAGTTCACTAATATTTGGATATAATGTAAAATAAATATTAGAAAAAGATTTATAGTAGAACACTGCTAATCCGCCAGGGGTCGGAACTGGGGGTTGACGGATGAATGAAACAGAAGGACTAATCGATATATAGAAAAGTTTGCAATTGTTTTCATATAACAGTGTGTAATTAAATCTAATCAATACATAATGAATATAAGAAACTCCTGAAATATACTGTAAAATAAAAAAATGATTGTTACTTCTTAATAAAATCTGATTTTTTTATGTCACTATGCGCCTTTTCTGATGTTATATTGCATCAGTAAAAGTTGTCTTGTGTCTCATTCCTCTTAATACTGAGTACCGATCTAAATACAGGGTGACTTAAAAAAACGGGAACTTTTGAAACGTGCTTTGGCAACCCTGGAAGGTAAGCGGCGCTGACTGTCATATAAAATCCTGTCAACATCTTGCCATTTAGTAATTTTAACTGCTGTCTCAAAAAAATTTCCAGACAATTATTTTAAACATCTTCAATGTAATTATCATACCTTTTAGCACAGGGGGAGAATAATTAAATAATTATTTAATTCGAAAGTCCAAATATATTTTTCTCAAATAATGTCAAGTTTACAAATATTGGTACTTCCTTATTATAGCGACCCCCGCAATTACGATTACGCCAAGGTCGCAGCTACTATTTCGCCAAAAAACCGATTTTAAAACACCAATATGAAATCGAGAACGTTAACGAAAAAGCAATATGAAAATAATATATGAGTAAACACGTGTTGCTTCTTTTCGACTGCAAACGTTTGGCGAGATTTTACAACCAACCTTGGCGATACATTTCGGTCGCTTGGTGATTCATCTTCGGGGCAGCAATAATAAGGAAGTACCCAAATTTTCACACATATTGAGGATGGAAGATTGAAATCTATGAACTTCTCACAAGTCAAATCGCCGATGCCTTGTCATTTAGTAATCATGGAGCAGTAGAGTGGTATGTATCGTGTCTTTGCGGAAAATCATCGTGCCTTTGAAAATGCCTCTGTTGTCATACCTCATGCCTATTCTTTATTAAGTTCTAAATTAAAGACAAATCTTACGATTTTTTAAAAAAGCCATTTAATAAACCTACTATAGACGTATATCTAAGAATTAAAAGCCAGAGAACTTTCGGGAATCTTTATACCTTGCCTCAGTGACATTAAATGAAATTGCAAACAACATGTTTAAATACCAACCACATTGGTATGCCCATTTTGCATATAAAAATCATATAATTAATATATGATTGTATTAATTAATTTACATATAACAATCATATAACAATCGTGGCATTAATTGTTAATTTGCATATAACAAGATGCCCGAAAGCGCTCTGGCTTTTAATTTTTATATATACGTCTATAGGAGGCTTATTAAATTACTTTTTAAAAAAATCTAAAGCTCTGTCTTTACTTTATTATTTAATCGTTTAATAGTTATGACGTGTTACCACTCTTATTACATATTCTTTATGTTTGAAAACTTTGCTGTTCCTGAACTTCTCGACAAATGATTGACAACAACTGGTTCCAACAAGACAGAGCAGCGGAACACACAGCACGAATATTGATGACCTTTTCTTCCCTACTCGAGTGAAGTGCTGAAGTCTCTGAAGTGCTACAAATTTCTTCCGTGCCCGGTCGCGATGCAATGGGCTAGGCATTGTTTTTAGAAAAATATTTGTATATATGTTTGTGTGTGTGTGGGGGGGGTTGGACTGAAACGAAAGTAGGAAATGATTGTGGTTCAAAATAAATGATTTGGAAATTGGGTGATATTATCTGCAAATGTGTTATTTAAGTAGCGGACGCTTATTTGGGGAACTGGGAATACCGGGAAATTCAATAAATAAAATACACTTTGCAGATGATAAGAAAAACTTGAGCAACGTATAGAAGCACAAATAAAATGATAATAGGCTTAAATCATTGATCTTTCATTTGGAATGTAGGCGTTGTAAAATTGTTCCAATGATGAAGGGGATACAACGAATCCTCGAAAAATCTGTTTGCTGTATTATCATTTTATTTACATACATTGCTAAGTGCTATAAGTTTTCTTTATGCCAGGTAATTCGTTTTAGGGTAATTTTAAGATGGAAAAAATTCTCAGAGTAACTATTTAAAAAATGTTAACATGAAAACTTACTACTCACTTGTTAAACTATTTAGTTATTTACAAACAGTTTTATTAACAAAAATTATTGCCACTAAAAAAAAAGCAGAAATTTGTTTCATTGTTAGTTTTAGTGAATCTCTTTTACTGTCTTATATATTGTTCTTTATTAACCGAGTCAAGAGAAATATTTAGGTAAAAAATAAAGTTAAAAAGCATGAAACATCATTTGTGCAAGATATTAAGTTAGCTATTTCATTAAATGCTACTTATTTTTTTCCAAAAAACATCTTGATTTCTTTAAGTCTGTGAAGTATGTGAAGTAAGTGAAGCAAATGAAATGGATAAAAATAAAATAATTGCCACACATTACATTATGTTTTTTTATTTTATTGTAAAATCTTTTGATCCCAAAATTTGCTTTAAGTCTTCATATTTGTGAAACTTTTAAAATGATAAATGCAATTAGGACAATAGATAGAATACTAAAATAAAAATTTAACGAAATCAAGCTACGTTTTGGTAATATTTTGTATGTCAAAGAGTTTTAGTTGTTGATAAAAGTTGACAGAAATATTTCGAAAATTTTGTCCAAGTTCTGTATCAGAAGTTTTGAGATGAAATTAAATGAACTCGAATTTCTTCGAAATGTTACTTGTATTTGAAATTACTACTGCTTAAACAGATAAATTTAACCATTTTTAGTTAATTAATATCTTTAAAACTCAAACATTTATACTAACAAATATATAGTTATGATAAAATAACGTTCGTAATCCTGATAAATATATAATTATAATGAAACATTATGCTCGTTTGGCATCCATAGATTTTAATGAAAAATGAAAATAATCTACTTTAACCGCAATAATAATTAGTAGGGCAGTAATCATTACATGCCGAAAATTTCCGCGATTTTTTCCTTAGGATGTACTCAGAAATTCGCTAATATTAAAAGTAATTTAGAAGTTAAGATTTTTTTTATTATTATTGCCTAATTTCTATTATCATTTTTGCTTCAAAACGTAATTTTCCACGAATTTTTCTACGAATTTAGGGCTTTTCAGAAATTTCGCGAGTATCAAGTTATTGAACCTTTTAAACGACGAAGAATTGTTTGCTTTGTCGTTCTTATAAAGTGAGTGTAAAAAAACTTCGTGCAGGAAAGGTTTGATAGATTTCTAGAATACAAAAATTATTCGTTTGTCAAGCTACATGGGGTTGTCATCCTTTCGCTGTCAATACCCACATACAGTGTCGATGCCGAAAGATAGTTTTCTAAATTTAAAAGCGTATTACTGAATTAAAGAAGAAAACACTGCATTAAAGAAAAAATCTCTGCACAATATAATGTATCAAAAGGCTGTCTACGTAAATCAAAATATCGATCTCATGTTACTAGAACTTAAACGGTTTATAAATGTAGTAAGTATGAATTGTAAACAAGTAAAATCAATCATGAATAAATCATTGATTATGAAACACTTTCCAACTCAAATGAAATTTTATTTAAACATCTCTAAAATACGATACATTCAGCGCTGATATGTTTTAAATTATCACAGTACTACAATAATTTATTATATTTGAAAACTTAAAACTTCATCAAAAATAATTAACTTTATTCAAATGACGCCATCTAAATATAAGTCGTCTGGCTTTCTATGTAAAGCAATGAATATTTCATTCATATCACTTTTATTCCAGACTCTAGAGCTAAATAATTTTGCGTGAAAAAAATTTAGTAATTCTTATACAACTCATCTTTACAATCACTTGTTTACATTCTGCATCCATTAAAATTAGGCTTCGTTGCAGAAATAATCAAAGTTTGACGATCATTTAAGCTCAAAAATATTATAATTGCGTTGGCACAGAATATAGATGCATATAAAGCAGTTTTAGGACGGATATAACACTAAATATAAATTTAAAATAACTTTAAAAATCACGAATTTTACACTGGAAAAAAAAGATAGATGCCATATTTTATTTTGAAGTGGGTCACGTGATCCCTTCATATAATATGGATGTAATTATTATTCTAATTTTTATTTAAAAAACTACGGAACATATTTTGCTGACATTACGAAATTAGTTCAATAAAAAGGGATAATTGCTGAATTGCTTCTTTTGTCTGCAATTTTTATTCAACATTTATTGTTTATGGCAAAAAGGATAGCTCTAAAGAAATTGAAATTTGCTTATTTCATGGATTGTTATTTTTTACACGTATCGGTAGCTATTTTCTTCAAAAAGTATTTCATTAGTATACAAGAAAGTTCAATCATGCATACATCATTGATTATGAAACACTTTCCAACTGAAATGCAATTTTATTTAAGCATTTCTAAAATGCGATAAATTCAGCGCTGATATATTTTAAATTATCACAATACTACAATAATTTATTATATTTGAAAACTTTTACTTCATTGAAAAAAATTAACTTTATTCAAATGACGTCATCTAAATAGAAATCGTGTGGCTTCTTATGTAAAAGCAATGAATATTTCATTCATATCATTTTTATTACAGACTCCAGGGCTAAATAATTTTGAGTGAAGAATGTAGATGCCCATAAAGTGGTTTTAGGACGGATGCAACACTACATATAAATTTAAAATAACTTTAAAAATCACGATTTTTACACTGGGAAAAAGAGATAGATGCCATATTTTATTTTGAAGTGGGTCACGTGATCCTTTCATATAATATGGATGTAATTATTATTTTAAATTTTATTTAAAAAACATATTTCGCTGATATTTTTTTATATATTTTATGGGATAATTTGAATATTTGCTAACATTTTCGAATCAAATTGTGAATTTTAACTTTGCTTAAAAAATGTTTGAAAAATTAGGTCCCGTAGGGTTCAATGTATTTCACTTTTCAAGCAGGGTTCAATTCAAAATTAATTGGGTGATACTATTAATTTACATTACCATATGTCCCACAGACCGTCTCAACAACATACTAAAATTTCATTTTGATTAATTTTTACGGCATGTATCGTGCGAACGGACAGACAGACAGAATGAATTAAGTCATAAACACTTTTCAGCTATGTTGGAAAGTGTTAAAATTAAGTTGTAATATAATGCCTATTAATTTTAGTAGTAGTTGTAGTAGTTACTTCTTCGTTTTTTCGACATTTTCAAAACTGTTTAAAATACTAAAATTATGTAGCATTTCACAATGCTGCACATTTTCAAAAAGTAATTGTTTAATATTTAAATAAGAATAAAGTTTTCAAAATAGTTCAAAATATTAAAATAATAAAATTAGAACCACATTTTCAAAGTAGTTCAAAATATTAAAATACAGAAATTATAATTACTATATATCGAGAATTAAGAACTAGATCCAAAATCCAATTACTTATAATTTTAAGGATTTCAAAGGTCTACAAATTATTTTGAATAGTTTATAGCTGGTACTGTTGGTTTTTAAGCAGTAAAAAATTGAAAAATGCAAAATTTTCTTGACTCGACAAGGTGATTCCTCGAACACTGTAATAGCTTTACAAAAACAAATTATTAATTTAGAAACTGGATTTTCAACTGAACATTTTTGTCGTTTACTGTTTATATATTTTATAATTTAGCATTTATTTCGAGTGAAAATAAGCAAATTGAGGCGAAAACTCGCTCGCACAAAATCTATTTCGCTGAAACAAAGTTCAAAATATTAACGTATTGGAATTATTTTTACATTTTGATAAGTAGATCCATATTTCGTACAAAACAAGACGAATTGTTTACATTTCCGGCAAATTGTTTACATTTTTATCAATTAGGTTCGGAGATAAAAGCTTCTAAAATTTTTACATATTTTTTAACACTCCGGTTTCAGTTAGAGATATCCAAACCATCTATTATATTCTCATCAAAAATTTATATATTGCTGGTATTTCCTGATAGTAAAAATATGAGAATCTCTGAAGCAATCAGTAGAGATAATAAAATCACGAGAATTTTAATTATCTATGATAATACAATACACCAATAATTTTAATTGTCTATGATGATACAATTGATTTCCTGACAAGAAAAAAAAATATGCAGATGAAAGATCACATAAAAAGTAAAATATAAAAATCGTCTGCCCTGTTTGAATAATTAAGACACAAAAGAATAATTCCCTGTATTTTATTTTCCATTCTTACTTTTATCTCTAAAGCAAGATCAAAGTTATCGATCTGACAGAATCAGCACATAGATGGCGTGTGATTTGCAAATTGACTCTAAAAGCGATTTACGAAAAATAAAAACACATTTGAGATTTAATATCATTCCGAATCAATATTTGCATTTAAGAATGAATAATAAAAAAACAGATGGACTGCATCTGCTGTTAGTAATGGGATTACCATTTGATGTTTCGTTTTCACAGTCCAAGGAAATATGCGCAACACATGTTTGCTTTTAAATGTATCAGAAAAACTGCGCTATGCAAGTGATTCCGAAGCTAAAGCTGCTTGAAAAGGACGATCATCGAGAAAGAATATTTGTAAAATATTTGAGTCAATTATTGTTTGTTATTGCGGTAATTATGTAACAGTATTGGAGCGATTGTTAATTTATAAAATGTGCAGTGCAACGGCAAAATTAGTTGTTGGTAGAAATTAGTTGTTGAAAAACAGACGGAGTTTTATTAGGCAAGTAAAAATGTGGCCGTACTATGAGATTCTTGTAAGTGAGAATTCGAAGACAAGGGAAAACAATTTTTCTCCGCGTAATTTTACTTTCCATACTATATTCGGTATGTTTATTCGTGATGGAATAAAAAATTCGGCTCTTGGATTTGGATGGATTGATATGTTTTCACCATCCTTTTATGCCAATCAACCATCTTTTCAGCGGGGTCTGTGTGTCTGTGGGCAGAATACTTCTTTTACAAATAGAGAAATTTGAATGACATTTTGGTACCACTATTTCAAAAATAAATTGAATCACAATGTAAATATAATTCAAATAAATATGAGTAAGCATGCGCTTAGGAAATAATTGAATATCTTCTTCAATACCTGACTGCTAAAATGAGCGCAAGACTATGCAGACCAAACAGAAATTGTTAAACAACAGAGCTCAGTATAGCAGCACCACTTAGTGTTACGAAAGGGAAGTAATACGAGAAAAACAGAATGTCAAGGAAATATGAAGATGAGAAAGAAACAAAAAGTAATACATAAAATGCAGTAATAAATAAATGAACTCAACATGCGTGGCAGGAAAAGAGCACAAGACAGAACTAAAATTTAGACATGATCATACCATGACTTGGCAAAATATGTTGGGTAAATCATTAACCACATTTCCGGAATTTTAATTGATATGATATGTTCATGAGTTCGTTTGGGCGTTCTCCTCCAGGCTTATTGCGTACTGAAGAAGGAAATACAATAAGTATGTTTACTTATTTTTATTTGCGCTGCATTTTACGTTGTGATCCAATTCATTATGCACAAAGTCACGTGCTTTTACGATTATTTCTGTGAAAGAACCTTAGATGTCTGTTGATTTTTGAAATGATCAATCCAGGAGACATGTGTCGAACAAATGTGGCGTTTTTAGAAAAATATAAAAATTATTAAAATATAGTGGTGTTAAAATTCGTGCAGAAATAATTAATTTGTACCTAAGTTTGTATTTAAAGTAAGGAAATGTTCTAAAAGTAAAAATTAACCTGGGAATTACGATTATGTTTCATGTGATAGCCCTTACTTGCTCTTGATTTCCTGAGGGTTAAATGGGTCGTGGACAGTGTACAGCTGCCGCTAGACAATGGAGGGTAAGCAACAACAACAACAACATGAAATAACGGTATTAAAATTGTACATTTCTTATATAATTCGTGTTTTAATTATGGTAAGTACAACAAATCTATTTAGTTTTTTTTTGTGTATGTAATGCAGTTTCGTACACATGGCATTTAGTAAGGATTCATGTATTTGTTTTTGATTTCTCTTTTCCACAATGTGGAGCATGCGAAATGTGTGTGTGTGTAATATGCGGAATCTACATATTACACACAAAGACATACATCTTTCCGGAATTATTCGAAACACGTTCTGCAAGTCTTGAAATGTTCTTTTCCTCCAAAATCTTGATTTCGACAAACTTTGGTTGAAAAAAATATTGACATTACACAAAAATATAAGAAAGCAAAAAACGACGAATTGAATTAAAAAGAGTACACTGGACGAAATGTATTGGCTTAATAAATCAAAGAACGTAATAAATTATTATTTCTTCTTGAAAAATAGTATGGATATTGGAAATGGGGTACAGAGATTGCTGGTTTAAGTACTTTTCTAGAAAATACTTCTTATTTTCATTTCTAGAGATGATAGCATTAATAAAATATTATAGAGACTGTTTGGCAAATTTCACGTTCCCAGAATTTTTCTGTTTCGTACCGCAAAAGCTATACTATCCCAAAATATAAAATGTGATGCATTTGTAGAGAATTGCTAGAGGAATACACCGAAATAAACCGTTTCTCGATTTACACATTAGTTTCAGAGATATTTAATGTCAAAATCGAAGGAAGAGCATTTGAGAGGCGGGCTCGCGTCCTAGTCAAATTACCAACAGCAGGATCACGAATTTTTGCAGGCATGTATACCTACATAGTTGAATTTCTACAAGATGGAGCACTTTTCTTAAATTTCGAATTAGCTTATGAGTCGTTTTACTTTCATGAACATCTAAAACGAAAAATTATCTTCAGAATGGGCAAAGATGTCATCTAATATATGAGCAAAGTCTTAAAGGGCATTAAAAGTACCGATGTGCGACTTGCTACATTCTTTACACCTGACCCGCGAATAATTATTATTTTTTTTTACCAAATTTCTGGAATTTTTGCTGATATGAAAAGCTTCAAAGAAATCCAAGTCAAAAGCTGAAGAGCATCTTGGATGATTCTGAAGTTTTTCATATTAACAAAAATTCCAGAAATCTGGTTACTGATTTGTCAGTGACTCCATATTTCTCTGAGGTGTGGCGTGACCACGTCTAATTTATAATATTTTTTTCGTTTCGTGTAACTGTTTTCTGAGCTTCTATACTTTCTTTGAACTTCTATACTCTGCAAGTTAATTCATATTTTTCGTTTTGCACGTCTTTCATCATACATGCTGCCATATTGGCTGCAATATTGGCTTCAAGCTGCCATATTGGCTTCAAGCGTTTAGTGATTTTGCTTATTGCGTGGTATGCTCAAACTCTCATATCCCTTCTAGTTTGCATTGAATAAGGAAAAAACAAGGATTTTCGAAATATTCGTCTGCTTTTCATACAATATATGAACAGCATTTTTCGTTGTGATCTAGTTCATTTATCACTGCAGTTTACTTGCAAGGTTCAATTGTATGGACGATATTCTAAAGACTTTTCTCAGAGAGTATTCTAACCAATGATATTCAGCACAAATCAGATGACTATATTAATTGTCTATTCATCCTCAATACCACTTAATCCTACATCTTAACTGCCTGCAAAGGGGGATCGAACTGTTTGGGATAGGGTATGTCAAATACCTGTCTTTTTGAGAGGTTCTTCGTTTGGGATGGACGCTGCCCCACCCGTAAGCAAAAGGTTAATATTATAAATTTTTAGTTCAAGTTATAAATGTTTATCGTTGATCACAGAATATTGTTTCTAAATAAAATTTGTTTTTTTATCTTTTACATAAATATAATTGTCATTGCATCAATTATTAAACTTCATGAAAGTATTAAAATTAAGCTTACTTTAAAATTAGTTGTTATAAGAAGAGTAAAAAAGACGTGCAAATGTTAATGACAAGTCTTCGAGTTACAAATGAGGGAATTATATAGAGCAGCTCATTAAGCTTTTTGTTTGTTTACTTTCTCTTGATGCTGTTTTAAACAAATACTTGACAAAGAAAGCTTATTTTATGTTTGGTAAAATGATTGATACTCTCTATTATTGCTTGTACATTCTTTATATTAAGGATTTATTTTTAGGTTCATAGGTGCATTTTAAATTTACTTATTTGTAAAAAAAAATCATAGCTATTGCATAAAAAAATGTATTCACCCTGGATAACAGCACAAAGTTTTCTCTTTAAATGAAGAAATTAGATAAAACATTTTTTAGGCCGATGCTTGTAGATTTTGGATTGAACTGCATTCGATACCGACAGAGACCACTTTTAGGGGCAATTTGGAAGTTAGGATCATATTTCCATTGCAGGTAACAGTATCCATGCACTGGTTTCGTGCTTATTATGCTCTCGCCAGCAAGAAATAATTGGTATTTACAATAGCAGCAATAACACTTGCTATGTGTCACAGGTCCATGGAGATGGGCGCCCTTAGGGGAGGACAAGAGGGTGCACTTGCCACCTCCCTGAACGTTCAGAGTCACAAAGGTGTGTATCAAGTTAGTTCATGCTGTATGTATTATCCTTTGAGTTTCCCCACTGACATGAGTCGTTTGTCACTTCCCGTCTCCTGGAAAAAAATTCTATGGGTGCCCATGTCCGTGGATGGTGTTATCTGAAATGGAAACGCGATCGTAACTTTTAAAAAAGTCTCTTTTAAGTCAGTTCTGTTAAAGTGTACTTGGCTGCAACAACCTTGCGCACCTTGAGCTCAATTTTGAAAACATTTAAAGGCAGTGGCGTGGAAGGATTGAATTTGCCAATTTTTATAGATATTTGTTAAAAATCACATAGCAAGTTTTCTTGCTGACCGGTTATATTCCAAATTTTAATTTACTTATGTAATGCTAATTCAATGCCAACAACAGTGCGGTATGGCTGTATTTATTTATTCACACATCTGAAGGTTTTTGAAACGATATTTATACTGCTGTCGTAGTAAATATAGTCATGTTTTCAAATTAAATAACGAAAAGTTAAATATATTATTGACATATGGATAAAGGGTGTAGCAATAAACATGTCATCCCTCCATATCTGACAAATTTAAAATTTTCAGCATATAATTTTTATTCTGAAATGACTCTAAGATAAACAGTAAGCTTAGCCATAAGAACACAATACTGCATTATTTATGGTTATGTTGTCGGAAATAAAACAAACACAATTTTCTGGAAATGCTTTCGTGATAATGGACAACGTAAATAACATTATAAGATACTATACGAGGTTGTTCATGACTCGGGATTTCATTTTTCTTCTTTCCTGATTTCATTGTGACACAGAACAGGGAAACATAACTTAGAAATGCGTTCATAGGAAAATTGGTTAAAATGCAACATTGTGGTGTTTCTTGTATTAATTTAATAGTAAATGTGTTATCTGCTGTTTATTTTTTTTATTTTAACAGCAATATTAAACACGATTTTCAAAAATAATTTTTACTCTATATATAATATAATGCAGTGGGAAAGTATTGTGATGAGGTCGAAAATCCGAATTCCACGGAATAGCACCTTTCAAGCATCCCTGAACTCGAATTGAACATTTGTTAGGTGATATCTGTTCGTGTGCATCTATGTTAGTATGTATGTGCATGTGTATGTGCATGTGTGTGTCCTTGAGTCAGACGTCTTACGAAAGAATGGGGCGTTTCGAACGAGATTTGGTATGATTATTAGAATCGGTAAATACTGCAACCCTATTGATTTTAAAGGTAATTGAATGTTCAGAGGACCTCAGCATATTTTCGAATCAATGTTTGAAAAAATCACTAAAAAATAAGGACTTTTAATGATGTTACATAAATAATCATTTCTTATGTATTTAGAAAACAAATGGTTTAAACTTTATAACACTACCATAAACCGTTCCCCAATGTTACCCACTTTTCAAATAAATTTATAAAATAAATACACAAAATAAAAAAATATGTGTTAACTATCGTGAAATATTTTCACTTTTCATAAACAATGTTATTCTATAAATTTGTTAACATTATTCTTGTGCATCTAGTTTATTTCATTCACGAGAGAAGATTCTTTATGTAATAGTTTTACGTTTTGATGCCCAAATATTTGCCAAACTTCACTTATTTATAAATACGAAAATATCTTCCGCCTGTGTGTAACATTTGCTATAAATTTACCGAATTTGGCGACTAGTTTGGCGAAATATGACTTACTTGAGAAATTTTTTATTGGCGTCAAATTGACAAAAATGTCGTCAAAATAGAAAAATAAAGATGCTAAATGAACAAAAATGACAAAAAATTGATGCATTAATCTTTGATGGTATCTTTTAATATATGGATTATATCGTGGGGGCTATTAATGTTGATAATTGTCAAGTTAGATTGCGCGCAACCATAAGTTAATAAGGTACTCTGCAATAGTTTTATATGCTGTCATCTAGAAAAAAATCCAAATGTTCAATTCAATGTTGAAAACACTATGCCATGGATCTTGTACATCATTTTTTTTTGCTGTGAAAAAGGTAAATTCGTTGTATTATATAGAGGAAGTTATTTAATACACACGTCAGATTATAAAAAAAAATATATTTGTTTTCCTCGTATTTTGACGTTCGCACACTTTGCATTGTTTGTTATACCACGCTTGATATACAACTTAATAACACATTGAATTACCTGACAAAAATAAAATTATCAAAAATTGAATATTTCGTTATTTTGAACTTACTATTTTATAAAGGTTTAATACACCAATATACGTATATACTATATACAGCTGCAGGAACAAAAAGTAAATTAATAAATAAAAACATAAATGAACCAATCTTCGTTATTCATGCACCGTTCATAGTACAGCAAAGTATTTTTGCTATTTGATACGAAATAATATCATTCAGAAGTTCATATTCTTAATATTTGCATAAAGGACCACCTTCATATACATACCAACTTCAGAACTCCGTATGACAATGTGAGACCAGAATAAGTGCAGGAATAGATTTCACACCAGAGTTAGGTGAGGCAGTTTTATGTTCCTTATTTATGGTTTTCTGCAATAGCAAACAATGCATCAGACGTAAAGAGTCCAGTTTTATTACACCTTGACCCGAGAGGTTAGCTAGATCATAAAATCTGAGATGCTGAGGTGAAGCCATGAGAGTGGTTAAAGATGTTTACCAATGGCAAGATGTCTGGGCGCATTGCTCTAAGGTGGCTAATCAGAGCCAAGGTGTGTCAGACCTCAAGCAAAAAGAGGTTGCAACGTATGGGAAGTTCTAGAGACAGGAGAGAGAATACAATGAGAGTGGGTGAGAGAGATTCAATTAAGAGTTTCAGAGCGAAAGTACCGCTGAACCTCAGTTCCAGCTAGAGATCAGAATGCCAGAATGATCTCTTAAAAGTGTGTTCCACAGGGTAGTTCAGAAATTGTCTACAAAACAGTCCTAATATGCTAATGCTAGGACAACAAAGTCCGAGTACAATACTTCAAGTGTACTATTACAATATACAATGGTGCAAGCGTTGTGGTCAGTGGTCAAAGACCAAATTGAAAGTTATGTTCTTATTAACTTCTGTAACAGGTCATAGATCATGTCGATAATAATAATTACTTGGTCTCACACGGCAAATCTCTCACTTTTTGCTCGTTCCTCGGCAAATAAAATATACTAGTAATTGTTGTAATGAATTAAGAGAATGTTCTTAATAAATGATTTTATTTTAAGTTAACAATGGTGCAATTAGTTGAGTAGCATTATGTTAATTAATATTCTATTACAGGAACTCACACTGAAGATGAAATATGGTGGGTTTTAATAGCGGTAAACAACGCAATGTGTTTAATGTTTAATGTAATAACGATCAATGAGTTTCGATATTTCGGCCATGGCTTAAATATTTTAAATAAGTGTTTTTGTTAAAGTTAAGAATGCACTTTGCATTATACTTTACAATTTGTTTTGTTTTACTGTACTACAAACAACACCCAATTTTGATCCTAGGTTTCGAAGCTACATCAATATTTAACCTCGGATCCCAAGTTTCAAGTTATTTTATTCCTCTGTTTCTGAATTATGAGTATGCAAAATTTTATACTCCTAATGTTAAATTAGTTTCCTAAACACACGTATATCTTTTTTACGATAATTTTCTTTTATTGCGTTACTGTTAAACATCCCAAGAAAAATCTACATAATTTTTAACTTCATTTTTTGTATGCTACATAAATTATGAAATCGATATTTGGAAAAATATTGATCGATTTATAAAGATATTTTATATGGCTATGCAACATTTCAGTTCTCCTACTCATGGTAGTTTTCCGCTGTACAGTAGTGTCCCCGTATTTTCCGGGTAATACGTTTCAAGACCAACCGTGATTATGTGAAACCGCTGATAATAAACAAACCCTACATACATAAATGCGGTAATGTTTAATTGATAAATTACATACAGTAAGACATTACCAATATCAACTAAAGTAATGATAAATTATACATACTGCAGACGCAATATTTACATCTCTAACCCTCTCTCTCTCTCTGACATTTGAAAGTAAGAGATTCTGACCTTTTAGCCTAATCTATGTCTCCCTCCTTCTCCCCCCCCTCTATCTGACATATGAAAGCAAGAGATTCTGATATTTTAGCCTAATTCTCATGAGATGATAGACCAATGAAAAATATACTGTACACGTGCAATGTGTTATAGTATCATACGAAGTTTCAAGAGATGTCAGACCAATAAAAATCATTAATTTCCCTCAAAGTGCTGGATGGGCAACGAAAAAACGTGTTATTGTTACACATTTTGTACTGAATATCATACGTACGAACTTGTACGTAACATGCAATAAAAATATTCGTAAAACTTATGCTCGCGTTCTACTAAGCAAAAGCAGACCTATTTTGGTTTGAAACTCATGAAATGATTATTTCTTTAATTTTCCAATTTTTTTTTGTTTGAGTCACGATGATTACCGGATACTGGATCATGGAAGGCGGGGCCGTATTTAAGATTTTACCATTGCGATGATCATAGGGGCCATCCATTAGTTTGAAAGAGAAATGACAAACTTGAAAAATTACATTTTAAAGAAAATTTCGGGAACTTACATTTGATTTAATATAACGGACATTGTGTTTTACTCAGTTTTGAAAATTTGTATAAAAAGTGTAGTACAGACGCACTTCAATTAACAACTCAATTCTGAGAATTTTTAAAATATTATCTTGGATAGGAAAAATTGCTGAAAGTAAAAAGAGTTTAAAGTTTACATAGTCACATGCCACTCTGAAATTTTTTACATCGAAATATGTTAAAGTTCGCATTAATATTTTTTTAAACATAAATTTCATAATTGCTTACACGAATGGATATTGAAAATGAAAGTACGCTGAATTTTTGTCAATCATATAATGCTAACTCAATCAAAAATAATCAAATCGATGAAAAATTATTTTTGGATGAAGTCGGGGAAACTAATTTATCATTGAGCTCAAACTTCTCAATACTCTTAATTCGCAGACGATTGTAACAAATTTAGCGCGCGATTTCCTAATTGCTCCCTAAATTCATAGAATAAATTTTGGGGGATGCTATAACAATGGAATGATGGTTTGCAGCAAAAGTTCATACAGTACATAAAAGTTTTATTTTGTGGAGGGTACTTAATTGTTTCAAAAATTGTTTGGTCCACAGCTCACTTCTTTTGCGTAAGTCAGGAATTATTCCCGATGCTTTTATTTTACAGTCACAAATACCAAACTAGTTAATTATTACATAAAAGTTTAAAAACATTTGTCGAGTAATTAAACAGTTTATCTCCAAAGAGGTCGTATAAAAAGTTACATTTCGTATTTTTAAGCAAATTCTTCCCCCAGTTTTCAAAAGATTTTAAACAGACTTTACTCACGATTCAAAACAATTTTCACTAACGGTTTTTTATCACTAACGGTTCAAATATCATAGCCTGCTCATTATTTTGTAAAAACCCTGTATAAGGGATTAAAAAACGTGGTAACCGTTGACTCGCATGGACAGTAGTGGTGTACCTCAATTTTCCGCCCTGATGCAAATGATTTTAGGGCGTCTTTTCTCCTTATGTGATTTTGGTTTTCAAGCTAAGAAATGTGTTCAGCGCAAGAGGTGCCCCTTTTCTTTGGGATTTCTAGAACGATAGTTCCATTCCGCTGTTTGATGTACGCCTCTGGTGAAGATCCCTGATTTTCGGATTAAATGGTCATCGAAATTATATTGATTTGAAAGCGTAAAATATAGAGCTATGTTGGTTGAAAATTTCAAATATAAAAGTATGCTGGTTATATGATTTTTAACACTTTCTAGCATAGTTGAAAAGTATTTATGATTTTGGTAATTCTGTCTGTCTGTTTGTTTGTCCATTCGCAGGATAATGAAATACATTGAACCCTAAGGGGCTCAACTTAATTTTTCAAACATTTTTTAAGCAAAGTTAAAATTTACAAATTGCTTCGAAAATTTTAGAAAATATTAAAATTATCACATAAAATATGAAATTTTTTTTCAGCAAAATATGTTAGGTATTTTTTTAAAATTAAAATTGAAATAAGAATTACACCCATGATATACGAAAAGATCACGTGATTCATTGCAAAATGAAATATGACATCGATTTTTTTACGTGTGTAAAGATCGTGATATTTAAGGATCTTTTAAATTTATATTTAGTGTTGCACCCGTCATAAAACTGCTTTATTTTTGCGTATTATCTGTGTATTTAAATTGCCAATGTCATTACAATATTTTGTATTTTAAATTATCAATAAACAATCAAGATTGGTATCACGTCTGCATTCAATAGATAAAATTAAGGACAAAACGTTTTAAAAAACGAAAGGTTTTTTATTTAACACATCCTAAAAGACGTACAATCACCCGCTCACTCTAATATTACCACTTTATTTAATCGAATTCGATCCGATAAATTTGGGAGTTTTGATGACTTTAAAAGCTTTGCTGGTGTGTATGTCGTTCCCCTGTTATCTCCTGCTGGTGACTATAAATTTTACATTGGCAGTACGAAAAGTACTGTTGGCATTCGTTTAGCAGAACATGCTCGCGATACCAAATTTGGTAAACTTTCTACGGCTCTTGCTCAATATGTGGTTAATGATAAATTTCTTCCCGTTTTTGAAAAAGCTTTCCTTTCGGTTCGTTGTAACAATCCACGTAAAACATTTCATGTTTTTACTATTCATGTAGCCACTGATGAAGGGTGTATATACGTCCGAAAGCGCTCTGGAAGTTTTTAATATATATTTTGTACGTCTTTTAGGATGTGTTAAATAAAAGACATTTCGTTTTTTAAAGCGTTTTGTCCTTAATTTTATCTATTATCATTAAGCTTTGATCATTTCTACAACGAAGTCTAATTTTAACGTATGCAGAATGTCCCCAAATCAAGCCATTGTAAGGTGAGTTATATAAGAATAACTTAATGTTTCTCATGCAAAATTTATTAGCTCTGGAGCCTGGAATATAATTGATATGAATAGAATTGATTGATTTTACATTGATTTTACATAGAGAAGCAGACGATTCATATTTCGATGACGTCATTTAAATAAAATTCATTTTGTTTTTCGATGAAATTTTAAGTTTTCAAGTATAATAAATTAGTGTAGTACTCTGGTAATTAAAAAAATATTAGCTCTGAATATATAACATTTTAGAAATGTTTAAATAAAATTGTATTTGAGCTGGAAAGTGTTTCATAATTAATGCTTCATGCGTGATTGATCTTTCTTGTGATAATTATCATGGACTTTTCTATGATAGTACACGTGAATTACCAATCTAGAGACATATAAATGCCTTTGAAACCTTCTTTATTATTTCGATTCAAAATCGATAAACACTCTGTTTAGGAAAATTTAGAAGTTGAAATAGTTATTTTTACAAATGATTTTTTATGTTAATATAAATAAAAATGTCTAATTATCATTATAAGAATTGATTGCAATTTCATACAAAGGACAAGATATTTTGTAATTAATACGTAAAAACTTGCATTATATTGAATAAGAAAGTATTCAGGCGAATATTCGAAGAACAAAGAATTAATTTAGTTCACCGCATCTTTACAAAAGCTATTTCAAGTACCATCATCGATCTCATTATGAGTACTTAATTAAATTTTGTGGAAACTTTTTTCAATACAACACCTGTTTAACATGCGTTTTCAAATTCGAAGTAGTTCTACGCAGATTCTTTGTCATGGATAAAGAATCAATTTCTTTTATTGGTTAACGAAATCTAGAAAATGCCATTAGTTTCTGTTTTATTTGATTTAAAATTACTGTAACGAAAATAATGGAAACCTTTGACAACGGAAACTACTACAAAGGTTGCAACAATCAAATCTTACTTCTTCAAAACCCTTTGATAAATCTTCAGCAACATTATCGCTTCGCGAAGTGTATCTATTTATATTCAAATGCCCTATTGTATATTTGAAAGTAGTTTTTTGTAGCAATGCAAAATAGAATTGCTGTAATTTTATGTTATAAAGAAACAAATTTTGTCGAATGGAGAAATGTTTTTTTTTCCAAAATGTTTTATATAATAATTCCCTGCTACGTTATTTACATCTTATTTATTTATTTATTTTTTATTTATTTATTTATTTAATTTTTGATAGCAGTTAAACATTGAAAATCGATGCACTGGTTTTGTGTTCCAATGTTAGTTTACAAAAAGGTTTATAAATTCATATATTTATGTTTATAAATTACAATATGTATGTTTTTGTGTGTTTTTACGGATAATTATGAAAATATTTCTGAACAAACATCAAAAATTGCTGTTTCAAAACTATATCAACAGAAATCTCGTAAATACAGCATACAATCAAATGTATAAATCAATCGGTTTCGAAGGTAAAAAAACAACCTTTTTCTTCAAAAAGTGCAACCTCAGTTATTCAAGCTAGTTCGTCATCTACAGTATATTTATTAGCAGAAGTGGTTGAAAGAAGGAAACTGTTGCCATCGCCGCGGGTAGAAATGATAGAGGCAAAACCATAGAAACAGTGAAACGAGAGGCATTGTACTAAGAATGAACAGTAAAACTTAAGGAGGAAAGATAAATAACAGAAAATAAATAATGAACAGAAACAAAATAAGACGGTGCTGAGACAGATGGGATAGAAGATCGAATAAAAACAAATGAATAATGAGTAAATCTATTAAAACGGCAACTGAATAATAGGAGACTTTTAACAAAATGTAACAAACATGGAAGAGAAAAAAATAGGAAACAACTGAAAACGATTCTACAACAATAAAAAGAAACAGAAATAAAAGTGAAAAAATATATAAAGGATTCAACTGGTTTCAGAGGCTATATGAGTTAATTTCGTCAAATAAAATTAGGGAAAAATAACTAAAATTAAGTAAAAGGAAAACAAATAGCAGAAAAAATTAACTAGAGTGTGGCTTAACTCGATTTTTTTATACCAGAATACATTAAGAAGCTTGTGGTGATTATTTTGTTTTTCAAATGTTGCAACCGTCCCAGATAACATGCTATAAGTGTGATAATTTTGAAACAACCATTTTTCCAGATACGGTTGAATTGACAGCTACAAAAACATCATTTCAATACTATCTCCTAACAAAACACAATTAATTTCATTGATTTAGCGTAATGATTATCAATTTAGTGATATTTTTTATCGATTTGGCGGCATTTTGACAATTTTGAAACATTAAAAAACTTGCCAAGTTGGCTATATACCGTCAAATTCGTCACCAAAATTTCGCCAAGCATTATGGACAGACGGATGGAGAAATGGGTTATTAAGATATCAAGTTAATAATTCTCACAAAGCAAGAGGGATTGTCAAGGAAATTGAACTTAATTTTGAAAAAATATTGATTTTTCATCAATTAGGAGTCATTTTTAACAATTTAGTGTAATTTTATCAATTTGGAGACATTTTCGTTTATTTGATGACATTTTGATCCATTTGGAGGCATTTAAAAAAGTTGCCAAATTTTTTGCCACGTGGGTTGTTTGGACTGATAGACAAACTCTTCTGAAACATTCTTACAGTAGTATCTTTTAACAAAACACATTTAATTTGATTGATTTAGTGTCATTTTTATCAATTTGACGACATATTCACCGATTTGGCGACATTTTCCTCAATTCTAAAACATTTAAATAAAGTCTCAAAGTTGACGATATCCCACCAAATTCGTCACCAAATGTTTCGCAAAGCGTTACAGAGACAGACAGATGGAGAAATAGGTTATTCTTTTAATAAACTAGAAAGTATGCCCATCATATGGGGGAAATCAAAATTTGCAAATCATTACCAACGTTTTAGCATGATTTCCATTGGCGAGTTCCACTTTGGCGACATTTGCGTCAAGTTGACGACAACATTTAAAAAAAAATTGTCATGTTGGCTACATCCGGGCTCATTTTTCGCCAAACGTTTCGGACGGAAATAGCACACTTGTTAAAATTCATGTTATTTTCCATAGAAAAATTAGCACACATGTTGTTTTTGAAAAGTTGAAATTTACATTTGTTAATTTTTAAAAAGTTGAAATTCACATTTGTTATTTTTTTAAAATAGAAAACTTGTATTTGTTATATTTTGATCGAAAATAGCATACTTGCTAAAATACATGTTATTTTTCATAGGAAATTTAGCACACATGTTGTTTCTGAAACGCTGAAAATTACATTTGTTAGATTTTGACTGAAAATAGCACATTTGCACATATGTTTGCAAACATCTGCAAACATGTTATTTTCCACAGGAAAATTAGCACGCATGTTGTTCTTTGAAAAGGCCAAGTTCACATTTGTTAATTTGCACTGCATACAAAATCGCATTTGTTGGTTTTTCGTATATTAAAAATTTGTATGGTGAATGTTAAGTAACTTGTGATTTTTTTTTGCAAATTTTGCAAGAAAAATTTTGAAAAATATATATCGTTGGTACAAATGATTACAATTATAGCATGCTACCCTTCACTTTAAATGGCTTGAAAAATCTTACAATTAATACTATACTTGACAATGTACCCCCCTCCGGGATAACTCCTCCCCTCCGTGGAGGTTATTTACGTCACGAACACAAATATTGTGTCGCTGCTATTTTTCACAACAATGATTGAAACTATGAAGTCTTCTGACCATTGAGTCATAAATAACCCTTTTTATGCATGGCTATGTCAAGTTTTGTTTTATGCTGTTATGTTACAAAAATATAAAGTTTCGAATAAACTTCGAAGTTTTCGCTGGAATTTAGAAATATTCTATCTAGTTCTAGATTTTTTTTATAACAAAGCGGGATATAAAGTTCCAGGAAAATCCATTGATATTTGCGTCAGTTACAGTGTACACAAGAATTCGACCGCAGACATACAGACTGAAGGACATCACTTAAAATAGTCAAAACGTGTTCAGAAGGTCCTAAAATATATATTGGCATCAAAATCTTGAATTCAAAAGCCTTCGTGGAAACAATATTCTCTGTATACTATTAAATAGTATGAGAAAGTTAAAATTAGGCAGCATATCGGAATGGAGAATTATTATACCAGAGATTATTATATTAGGAGGACGGGAAGGCGGTGCAACGTTAACGAGGGAATGTTGTTGAGAAACAATAGACACACTTTCAAGAAAGTCCATTTCAAAAATTGAATTAGGTGTATAAAAAATCCTAACGTAAAAGCCACGATGTTATTTAAACACAATTCAGGAAAACCAAGAAATGCAGACGAAGCCAAGATCAATTTCATGAAACAAAAAATAGTGTTTTGGGATATAAATGAAAAAAACAGATGCAATAGCAACATTTACAAGATTGCGCTGGAAAAACGAGTTTTCAGTTTCATTGAATTGTGTGTATCAGGAACAATGGTGGATATTTATGCTGTCTATATCTCTAAATCGCAATGCTTGTGTTTGTTTGTGTGTTTGTACGAAGATTTGTGAAGAAGCAACTGAGTTATTGGATTTGAAAAGTTGAACCAATAAAGAAACGGGTTAGACGTTAATAAAATCAATAAAATTCTTAATAAAATATTTGCTGAAATATTTAAACCATTTTCCCTTCAAATTAAAATTTTTATACGTAAGGAAACTCATTTTACCATGTAATAGCACATTTTAATTAAAGAAAGCAACATCTTTGAAAAAAGCGGAAAAGTTGGATATCATGAAACAGTCAGTAAAATTATAAGTAAAAGCACTTTCTTGAACTGATGAGTAAAATAGTTCTGTTCCCTTGACACATGCTCTTCATAAGGGCCAACGGCCGTACCGTGCTGAAAACACCGGTTCTCGTTAGATCACCGAAGTGAAGCAGCATCGGGCGCGGTTAGTACTTGGTGAATGACCACCTCGAAAAACGCCGCGTGCTGTTGGCCATCTCGGGTGCGGTATCCCCGTGGTTTGCGCGCTAGATTTGCACGCTGCCACAAAATGCCGCCGTGTTCATGCGGAGTACGATCACATTAAACATGTGGGTCCGTAAGTCCTTCCGAGAGGTTGGTGGTAGGGGAAGGAGGGTACGGTCCCTGTGGATGCCTCCCCCACTGGGTTCCGGTCTAAATTGGGTGGCACTTCCCGGCCGTCCATACAGTTACCTTACACCTTTCTGGTAGGTCGGACGGTCTGGGTCTCAACAACAACATGCTCTTCATAAGATGACGGCATTATTCAGAAACTTGTCTGCATTTCGAGACATTCTAAATGTGATACGAGTGACAAATTGTTTGTCTGGCAACTGTTTAAAGAATATAGGAGCATGCAGTTCGTAGGTTCTCAATTATGCATTTCCATAGAAAGTGTAACAATGAAAAAGTAATTAATTATATAGATTTAGACATTGATTATATTTTATATGTTATAATGTGTGAATTCACCTTCAGCGACAATAACAGCTTCCATACTGCTTGACATTGAATAACGAAGGTTTACGAAATCATTCTGTGGAGCCTATCAGGCTGCTTTTTTACGAGTCCAGAATTTATTTGTGGTGGATGACGGAGGTGCTCGATGACCCATTTGTTTAGCTACTAGATTCCAGACATGTTCGATCGGTAACGAGTCTGACAACCGTATAAGCTAGGAAAGTGATATGAGCTGTACATCCAAGATGTCTTGGATATTCATCCAAGATATCTTGGACCACATGTGGACTAGCATTTTTCTGCTGGACTATAGCGGCAGGACAACTCTGAAGGGAAAACATAATTGCCTCTAAACCATCCCTGATGAGTTTCAGGTAGTTGAAAGTTGCTTGAATTCGTATCAGGAGAGATCGCTAATGGAACAAAATGGCACCCAAAATCACACCTCAATTGGCGTTGGATCAGTGTGATTCTGAAAATTGCATGCTGCAAGGCGCCGTTCACCGTCCTGTCTTCGGGTACTTACGTAACCATCCTGGTGTAGCAAGTTGAAACTTGAGTTGTTAGAAGACATGACATGTTGCAAATTATCACGCCAATGTCTATATTCGCGACGTTATTACAGTCTGAGGCGTATGTATCTCAGGGTCAACGAATTTGCAGCAATGAGCTGTGATCGACGTTGAGTAGACTGTTAGTGAAGTTAAGAAATGTTTGTTAAGCGGACGATGTTGAACTGTGTTAGAGGACAAAGCCTGATATGTGATAATACTCTACTGCTGTGCTACTACCATGGGTGTCGCTTTGGTATCGAAAACTGCTATATCGTAGAGGTGTCTCGCCTCGTACTGTCTTTCGACTCGGCCCAGCTCTCGGATTTCTGTGCTGTGCGTCTAAGCCTTATCTCTTCATTGATGCTACGTTTGCACATCTATAGCAGAATTTTTTCCGGCACGAATGGAAATTTCAACGTAAGTTAATCCATCCCCTCTCATAAAAACAATTTTTTCTTACCGACAAGTGATCATAATACGATCTTCCTCGAGGATAAAGTATAGTGAGACACAAGAAACACACTTTCTACTTAATATCGGCTCTTTATTAATTGTATTATTTAGTTTAAGACACCTATTTATTTTCAAGACCTAAAATTTTAGAGAGCGCTGTTTTAAAACTGCATGGGCATTTTCCTCGCACACCATAATCATTTGCAGATCTGAGCCTCATGTGCATATATTGAATGTTTCGAGCTAACCCTATCAGTCCTTTATGGTGTTGCGATTTTAACAAGTAAAATGTATATAAAGAGTTGAGTATAACAAAATTAGGAGGAAATCACGGAATTAACTTGATTGGCATGTACCAGTAGAATAAACAATATAATGTGGAAATATTTTCCCTCCATAAAGAACTATATTGTTCACAAAAAGCTATTCCAAGTTAGGACTTCCTCAAGAAGTGACCGGACTGATCACCGACGGAGGTTAGTTCCATTTAATCGTTAAATATTTAATGCAAAATTTGAATTTTGTGTTATGAAAGTGTGATAAATACTACATATAAAACTAATGGATGTGAGAAACATTAAGCAATAGTTTATGCATGAGAAATTTGATATAAAAACGTTAATGACTTTGTTTTGCAAGCTTTTGATTTTACAACGAAACATTTATTTGCCTCTCACAGAACACAGTTTGGAAAACCGGACATAAATTTATATTTATTCGAAGGATAATAGCAAACATTCTTTATCCAAATACTCTTTAATTTGAAATGAAAAAAACAAACATTCGATTAAATTTTAAATTGGGAAATTTATATATCTTAATGCTTTCTTGAAATATCTTTTGAAATGAATTTTTTTCTCTTTAACTCATTTAGGATAAGAAGATTCGTGTTTTATGTTAGAACATTAATTCTGAAAATAAATTGAGGTTTAGACTTTCGAAATAATCACGATATAAAGCATTCTTTAATTCTATTTTTTTAGTTTTACAAGAGGAATTATATTTGAAATAAAACCTGGAAATTTAGGATTAATTAAGTTACATGTAAATTGAGACGGAATTTTACCTTCCCTGCAATACATGGTAATGTATAGGGAAAGTATTGGAATTGTGTCAAAAATCGCAACTCGTGTTTTCGACGGATCTGCACGTTTTGAGACCTCTAGAATTCGAAAAAAAAAAAAAAAAACTATTTTTAGCGTGACGTCTGTGTGGTGTCTCTCTGTGTGTGTCTGTTTGTGCAATGTATGTGTTCACACTAACTCAAAAACTAATCGACTGAATTTCACAAAATTTTATAGGTAAGCCATTTTTGGGTGACCCTGCTGCTGATTAGATTTTGATACAATTCGGAATAAAAGAACCTGCATTATTTTGCGAAATGGTCCGTAAAAATTGACTTTATTCACTCTAGTTAAAAAAACTAATCGAACAAAGTATCACAAAATTTGGTAGAGAAGTCAAACTTGGTGCTGATTAGATTTTGGTATGTTTCAGAAAATAAGAAGCTGCTACTTTTGCGAAATGACCAGCAAAAATCGTTAAGATCTAAAATAAAATACTACGTATGCTCAAATGTATCAATTAAATGCTTGTTTTATAAAAACGAAATTGACTATGAAAAGAATAAGACAAACCCCATTCCTGTAGGACTAGCCGTTCTCGAGATATTTTAGTTTCTTATAATTTTTACTACGCCGGTTTTGAGAATAAGTCCAGTTACCAAATGAAATCGAAAGCCGAATCAAAAGTATAAATTCTGTGTAATTTCATTTAATTATGTATGTTATTTAGTGCATTTAAACTCAATTTAATTAATTATTAAAGAAATAAAAATAAAATGAATTTGTGTCTGCAGAGAGAGTCATGTGCTGCTCATATCAGATGTTTTATTTTGCTGCATAAATAGCATCATGAATGTAACAAAGCTCTGTTATGGAAAACATATTTGCCTTTTCACATGGTTTATATGTAGCTAAAAAGTAATTTTTGCATTAGCTATAATGTAAATTGTCCTTTAATATACAGCATAAAAATTCTTTCTGGTTTCGGTGGCAATGAGCAGCCTCCTTCTTCGGGATATAAAGACAAACTAACCGCAACAACAAGGGTAAGTAGGCTGTGTCAATAAATATTGGCACCGCGTGACCCAGAAATAAAATCTTTGGCAAAAAAAAAAAAGATAACAATAAATTCTCAGGGGGAAGCAAAACAAAAAACAGAATTCAAAACATCGGCTTAAACATTCAAACGGATTTAAAACCTTTTTCCGAATTAACAAGAATACGAATTTAAGTTTGTTAGAAAACAAAATTTTAATAAAATTAAATATTAAAAACTATGGTAAAATAAATGTGAAAGAATTGGTTTCTACATGAGAAACCAAATCAACTAGCTTCGAAATGCATATGCAAAACATCATGGTAAAAATACTTGCTAATAAAAGGCAATGGAATTATATAGTATACAAGAAAAATGAAAGAAGCATATTGTTTTTGCTTTTGAAATAGCTTGATATGGTTACTAATTTGTTATGTGTTTCTAACGAAGATTTTACATTTTAGTTATTTTTCCATTGCCTTTTATTAGCAAGTATTTTTACCATGATGTTCTGCGTATGCATTTCGAAGCTAGTTGATTATGTTTCTCATGTAGTTTCAGCGGTTTATTTTAAATCCCATTTACATATTAATTTTCACTAAATAAAAAAAATAAATAACGGTTAATTTTATAAAGCCTGTATAAAGTCATTACTTTGTATGTCAAATTTTACTTCGAAATCACATTTATAAAAAATATTTTATGCACAAGCACAGTTAAAACCAAATATGTGTTACGCATATTTTCGAATGAGCAATCATAGTTTCATATGCAAAATACCTTTATGACAGCTAACGTAATATTCTTTTCTCCCCCCACTCCAGAATGCAAATAAATATTCTGAATGATATTATATTTCAAATGTGTTTTGTTTTTATAAATAGTCTTTTGAGTAAATTGCCGTTCGTGTGACGATTCTTTATGATCGATAGTTCATTTCTTGCTTGAGTGATAAAAAAGATTGGAAATGAAGAAGAAAATTATTCCTTCATACCCGATTTGTTCAAATTATTTATTCTATTCGCGCAGACGATCTTTGTAGTCAACGATTCATATTTGAAAGCGGAATAAAAATATACAAGAGGATATAAATACGCATTTGAGATACAAAATAAATAAGTAATTCCATGCTTTAAATTTATTGATGTAAGTATAAATATTCAAAATTCTTAACTTATAACAGTTAATTTTACTTGTACATTTCATTTCAATTGTTAAATATACAAAGGAAAATGCATAATTGTTTACAGAAATTAATAATTGGAAACACGTTTAATATAATAGATAATTACCGTTGAACTTCACTCTTTAACTTCTCAGTCTTTTGTTTAACAATTGTTAAAAAAAAAACTACAAAATTAATTGATAATTTTCAAAACTTTTATGCTTTTAATTCTGCATTCTGGAAACATTTAATTAATGTTTATTTTTCCAATAACACATAGTATATTTAAGCGAAATATATTGCGATATGGACAAAATTTCAAAATTTTGATTTTGGTATTTTCAGAACATTTCAAATTACTATCGACATATCGACAGGATATCTTTCGAACAAATTAAATGTTTCATTTGAAACGTGGTTACTGTTTCTGTTAGTAACTACAAGAGAATTACTGATTTTACAGACGAAGGTTTGGTGGATAGCCCCCCATTTTTTAAACATTTACTTGGAAACATATAAATAAATTCTCTAATAGAGGTTCTGGCATATAATGCTAAACAATAGCTTCTTTATTTTTAATGGTTCATTTAAAAGCTAATTACTTGATATTTAAGAGAACAACTTTTGCCACGTGCGATATATTACCTTTTACTTAAAAAAATCTAATGTGAGCTGTATATTGTAAAGAGCCTTGCTGCCCCAACCGGGAATCGAACCCTGGTCTCCAAACTGGCCAGCCGACGCTCTACCGTTGAGGGGACGAAATTGCAATTTCTCGAAATTGCACCTGACAATCTGATTGACCACCTTCTGCTATTTTTACAAAGGTTAGCCTCTTGCTACTATATTTTTACCCAGTTTAGTATTCTGCATGATCGTTATATTATCAATTTGAAATCGGCTCTTGATCTTCCAGAGTCCACTGAATCCATACTAGTCGTACTAGGGTCCCTTTCAGATCTCCGACATCTTTGAACTAACTTACAGAGTTGATTTGTTCGGGCAGGGATCGAACCCTGAATTTCCGAACTGGCCAGCCGATGCTCTACCGTTGAGCTACTGGGACGAAATTGCAAGCTCTTATCGTCGACGTAGACTCTGTAACATGACTTTCCTTACACAATAATATAGCGAAGTAAAACGGCAGACTTATAAGTTACCTTTAAGAAACATATTTAATTACTCTTAAAACATGGCCGAAATTATCGTAAATCGTGGAATCCATTGCATTGTGCCGCTATTACCCACCTATTTTATCTTTAGCGCGAGTTCTGTAAAATAATATTTATTAGCATACTGCTAAATTGATTGCAACATTTTAACTTTAAAATGAAACTATTTTTTAACAACATGTATCAACTAATAACTCTATGACAACAATGATTACCATTAATTGTGCCGGAGCCAGAAAGTGGGAGACCATTAAAATGTAGTTATCAAAAGGTTCAATGACCTGCATGTAATAGTAGTGGAGCACATACTTTCTGGTTTCCTTTAGACGTTAATACACAGATCGTACAGTCGTACGTGTTCCATCAGTGTACGCAGTATAATACCAACTCGCAGTGTGGTATGTCGTCTTGCACGGTAGTCGGTCACTGCACACTTAACATTCTCCGTACTCTGGCTGTACTGCCATTCTTGTACTACCCCAACTCTGTCACTTCGACTTCTCGAACTCTCCAACTACGTGTGCTGCTATTCTATCTTACTTCATCTCTGCTATTCGATATCCTCTGTCAACTGAAGTTTTCATTTTTTTTAGACTCCTTTGGTTGTGGCTCTTTTGCCTAAGGTCTGACACTACACTCCTCTTTGGCTCCCCTTCCCGGCTGTCCAAACGGTTACCTTACACCTTTGTGGTAGGTCGGACGGTCTGAGTCTCAACAACAACAACAACTCCTCTTTGGCTCCCGGCCGTCCAAACAGTTACCTTACACCTTTCTGGTAGGTCGGACAGTCCGGGTCTTAACAACAACGCCTCTTTGGCTCTGATTGGGTGACCTAAGGGCACTGAATCCAGACATATTGTAACATCTTGCAACATCTTGGTCAACATCTTTTCCCACTCTTGTGGCCTCACCTTATCCTTAGAGTCCTTCGACCCACCTGTCTTGACATCTTTAATTTTGCGCAAATATAGCTTGACAATTAGAAATATAACTAGTAGCCGATAGAAATCGCTAGAATCGATAGAACCGATAGAATCGCTGATAGAAACATTGCACCAGATGTAGCAGGTGCTATGTTTCTGTCAGCCAGTTCCATGGACGCCAAAGCCTGCAAAGGGGGGTCGAACTGTTTGGGATAGGGTATGTCAAATATCTGTCTTTTTGGGAGGTTCTTTGTTTGGGATGGACGCTGTCCCACCCGTAAGCAAATGTTAAATGTGTAAAATAATGTTATATATTAAAACTTATTTTAGTCGATTTTTGCTCATTTCAACGTCCACCGTCCCCTTAAGTTGTTTAATTAACATATCTGTGATCTATGTCTGTTATCTCATACATTTTGGAGAGTTTTTTAAAATTTCCTTGAAATTATAGATATATTAACGAGACAGATAATCTTTTATATCTAAATTAGAAATAGAACTATTTTCGTTAGAAAATAAGAGAATGTCTATTGAGCAAATTCAAACATTCAGAGGTTTTCTCCTGCCTTGTTTCGTTTTAAAATGCAGTTACAACAAAAATGGCAGGAAATTGAAAATGGTACAACTGGAAGTTGAACAAATATTGATTACCTTATCAGTGACATTACCTTATCAGTGACATTACCTTATCAGTGGAATACTATTTAAAAAGAGAGATGGATATTGTGTAATTTTATCACTTATGATATTTCAGTTACTTCTTCTAAAAACAGATTTCGAGGAGGACAGGAAATATATATGAATCAATAAATCAAACTTTTGCAATGAAATTTAGTTTCAATGACAGTTTTGTTCATAAGAAAATAAAATATTCGATTTGAGCAGCACCTGACTGTCTCTTCATACTGAAATAACAAAAACAAGAAGAAATTATTCATGAAACCCGCAGGGTAAAGGAATGTTTTTAAATATTTGGAATACACACCTAAATATTTATGGATCACTTTCATGCTCATATATGTTTGTCAAGATGAAATAAACGATATTTGCAAAATCAGACACAGAAATTTCTATATCCCACAGTTTTGTGATCCTTCATAGAAACTGTCCCACAATATAGCCCACAATGTTCAGTTCCACAATGTAGCCAGTTTTAAATGTTACAAAAATTTAGCTCACGCCACGTGAGGCTGAATTTCCCAAGCGCATAGTTATATAATCCACCTATAGCTCCTATGGTTAGGATAGCGCTTCTATTATAGATAACAGAATATATGAACTGAATTAGTCCTTATTACGCACTAATCAAAATGGAATAGTAGTTTTCTGCAATGGCAGCAAGGGAACTTGCTATAATTTCCGTGGAACTTGTAACTTTAGTCCTATCACGTAGCTAGGTTTAAACTTTCAAGAACTTACGCTCATGTTCAAAAGTTAAGCAACAAATGGAAATATTTGCATATTCGGCGAAAGAAACAACGTGTAGTCACAAAATTTGCAGCATACATGACAGGCGCGCGTAAGCGAAAACTTGCCCACAGAAACATTTCGCATACCAACATGTTTTAACAAGGAAATTTATTAGGTATAAACACGGCCTGTTTTGTGCAGAGCCTGTATTTTCGCATGCTAAAGTGCCTGTGTCTTAAATGTCAATATTTCAGTCATTTGCAGCTTGTGGAATCGGCATCAAAGTGAAAGAATAGAATCGCCAAGACCAGTAAGTGGACGTCTAAGGGTCGCGACAGCTCTGGACAACCGTTTTCTGTGTCTGCAAGCCAACACCACAGGTCAATCACTGCACACCAGCTTGCTTCCGACCTTGCAGGAAATCATGTTCTTTACGGATGAGTCATGGTTTGGTGAACAACGTGATTCCTGACGGTTATTGGTCTAGAGAACTTTTAAAATTCGTTATCACGCCAGTAACATCCACAAAATGCAAGTATGTTCTGCCCACACCGATCTTTACTCCTTTCCTCACGGTACTGTGACTGCAGTGAGGTATAGAGATGGTATCCTTGCTCAATATGTTCACCCATTTCTTGCGGCCATGGGTCGTGAACTCCTGATGCTATTTTTATGGACGATAACGAGCGAGTTACAAGGCTAGCATTGTCGGCCAGTACTTAAATCGGAAACACTGTTTGGTATGGAAAGGTCACCAAGATCACTTGACTTGAATTCGATCGAGTATGTATAGGGCATGCTTGGCAGGCGTTTAGGTTCTCACCATGACCCTTCGAGGAATCTTACGAGTTAAGAACATGACTGCCCCGTGAATGGGCACAGATACTCCAAACAGCCATAGATGATATTATTCTTCGCATGAATCGACGCTGTTGTCCCATTCCGTATTGACAGACCTCCACCAATGAACTGTTTTTTCAGTCTCAAATCCTATGTATGTGTTTATCTCTTTCAATTAACTATTTATTGATAATTTTCAGCGCACTTCCCCTCTCTACTGTCTTTTGTTATACCCCATGATCTGTGACAGTTTCAATGAATTCGAATAAATACTTTCCTTATTATCCAATGGCAACTGAAGCAGAACAGTACACGTGGCTGAAGGTAGGATACAAAATGTTGCCATCGCCACGGGAAGAAATGAAAGATGAAACAATAATATGGCAGGAAAAGGACAGGCAGAACACTACAAAAACCATGAAAAAAAAGAAAGAATAGCAGAAAGTAAGGCTTGGAAAGAACATATAGTAGAGCGAGTAGAAACAACTGAATAAAGAGAAAACGTGCTAAAACAGTAACGAAATAGAGAACAGAAACGTTATATGTTCTTTTATCGTTTATCCTACCTTCAGCCACGTGTGTGATTTCACCTCAGTTACCGATCCGATGTATATGTTAGGTCGCCCTTTTTGTCGGTCCCGAAGGAAAGGTAGTTTGTGTTAACAAGCTTATGTTTGTACATGTTGTGTTAATAAGCTTATGTTTGTACATGTTGTGTTAATAAGCTTATGTTTGTACATGTTGTGTTAATAAGCTTATGTTTGTATTTATGTTGTATTTAAGAATTTTTTCATATTATCCAAACTACACATTCAAAACCCATTTAAATATGCATCCAATTCGTGTATTATTTTTTGCTATAAAGCAAGCTAATTTGAGCTTGAAGAAATAGTCTTTTTGTCCACATCAAATGCATTGAAATACTATTCGTTGTTTCAAAGGTGCTTCACGAGTATTAAAACAAATTTATTTATTGAGTAAAACACGTACTTTTGAAAATTGTACAATAAATTATAAAGGAGTAGTATTATGTATGACATTTGCTTTGAATTATTTGCTATTTCCTTTATTACGTTCAACGAGTGAAAACTATTCACAAAGTATAAAAAAAAACCTTGTTTCTTTTAGAAAAGAATAAGTAGCACTTAATAAAGATGACGCAGTTTAATGTTTTACAAAAATGGTGCGTCATTTTTTATTCTAATCGTTTTCATGTTTTTTACTCAGTCGGGAAAGGAAAAAATAAGGCAATAAAAAGGAACTCACTGAAATTTTACAATAAAACAAGTTTTTCATAGAACATTTTAGAGAGACAAGAAGCTTAGTTAATAAAATTTTATTGCTTCTATGAAAATTACAGGGTTGTAGTCAAAAAGGTTAATGATACCCTTTTTTATTCTAGAATTTTTTCTCTTAGTTTCTAAGCATTTATGTCTTGTGCAAACTGTATTATTTGAGAACTAAATTTAAACAAAGTATGCCTACATTTACTGTGAAATTATTCCGATTTAAAATTACAGATGTATGGACATTTGTTAGGAAACTTTTGCTTTTCTTAAATTCAGCACGGATGATAATAATAAACAGTCTGAAGTTGTGATGAGTTGAAATTAAAATAAAATGATAGATATTGATGTTATATATCAGACAGAATTTTTCTCTTATAAACAGTAATATTTAAATTAAAATCTTCAATATTATTTCGGATAAGAAAATAACAAGAAATTTATGAAAGAGCCTCCATATGGTTGCAAATGGTATGCACTCTTCATTTTTGACGCTATTAAGTATTTCTTTTCTCTTTTGCATGCTTATTTCTCAGTCATCTGTAGAACTTGAAACAGAAATCATTCTTGAACCCCTCACCTATCCTCGGGAATTTGATACTGAATTCATATCGATAATAATCTCAGCTCTATCTATAATGTTGCGAACACGTAATTTACCCTTTCATCTGGATTCTATTTTCCCCTACTTTCTTTACTTTCGTCTGCTTGGAAGACCGGCTGTGAAAACACGCAATGGGCTTTTCCATGACGTAGCCAAGACGTGAATCTAGGGCTGCCATGATTTCCATGGCGAAGAAGGGTTTCCAGATATGGCGATTTATCGCAAATTTGGCGACATTTGGCGACTTTCCGAACCTTCCAGAAGCATCTCCAAATAACGATTACTCTGCGGGATAGGAGAGATCTCCAGAAATTTCTGTGAAGAGACTATAAAAAGACTCATCACTCCGTTGGAGTTTAGCTAATAAGTTGACAAAATACGAGCTACAGTGAACTGTGACTTTTGTCAATGTTTTGAAAATAATAGCTGCTGTTTTGTACAAGTATTTTCATCAATATTTTGAAAATAATATCACTTAATTTGCGAAATTAGTGGAGCATTTAATTGCTGTTTTATTGTATATTGTCCCTGTTTACTTTGTGCTTATGAATAAACGTGCTTAGTTATCCAGAAATTTGGACGCATTCTTGTATCTTACGTGCACACCCACGATTCCAGGGGATACGTTCGTAACAATACCCAATCCCGAGAAATAGATGTTTCAAGGAAAGTTATTGAACCGGAAGTGAAAAAGAAACAGAAGTGAAATGTATTAGTGAATCATCCTATTACTTCCAGAATTTAAGGCGGCATCCATATAAGTCATCGTCTAAGTTCTACCTCGTCTAGTCAGTATTGAGAAATAGATGTTTCAAGTAAAATGGAAATTTTTGATACGGGAATGAAAGAGATCCGGAAGTTAAAATATTTAGTCAATCAGTTTCGGACTGGTGGATTAGTATCTTGAGAGCAAAGGTATTGGTCATATGCAGCGGCTAACGTATTTTCTGGACCTAAATCCCATCGAAAATTTTTGGCATGTCTTAAGCAGACTATCTGTGCCCCTTCAAAGCTCTCCAACTATTCTCAAAGAGTTCAACACTGCTCTTCTACAGGAATGGCTGTTATTGTCTTCTGCTGTGTTGGATCACTTGATTGACGAGATGAAACGCTAATTCGAAGCTTGCGTTAAAATCAGGGGGACTCATATACCACATTAAGGCTTGTTTGTTTTTCTATATAGCAAACTGAATGTACTACACATAAGCACACAGCACCTTTTCCGAATGTATTAAGTGTGAAGTAAGCACATAAAGTGTAAAATATATACCTAAACATATTTTCTTGAATTTCATTATTATACTCTTTAAAATATTTCCCAATGGACTTCCCAACTCCATTACTAATCATTTTCGAGATATCCTATCTTTCTCGCATTTGTGCCATACCACCTTTCAAAATAAGTCGAATTACTAAATAAAAACAAAACTTGAATTAAAAGTGCAAATTCAGTGTCATTTAAAATAGTTGTGGATGTTATTTTTTGCAATTCAATTCAATTTAATGAATTATTGAAGAAATAAATAGAACGTGAATATGAGCTTGCAGGGAAAGTCATGGGTTGCCCACATCAGATTCTTTACATTACGTTATATAATAATTTCATTAACCACGTTCTCTTCAATTTGTAAATATTTTAATCCTATTTTCACTCAAAAGATAACCGAATTTTTATAGCAATTCTCGAAGATCGGACACACCAAAGATATTAATATTATATCGCTTTCTGGTTAACCACGTTCTTTTCAAGTTGTAAAAATTCTAACCCAAATTTCACACAAAGGATAACCTAATTTTTATACCAATTCTCGAAGCTCAGATGCACCAATGATATTAATATTATATCGCTTTCTGGTTTATCCACGATATTGTAGCTGTATCCACACAGAGCGTCTGTTCTGTATTGTCTTTCAATGATCAGTATATGTGTGTAACTTACTACTCAATCTCTAGAGTGTGAGTCTCCGTTCTACCTTTTTAATCATTAACATTCCATAGTTCTGTTTGTTTCACAATTATTATCAGAATGAAGGTATAGGTCTTACACTCATAATATTTTCATGTAGATGTGGATTAATTATTAAACGACCTTCTTATGAAATGCTTACTTAAATTAAATTAACTTCAGATCAAAAAATATATAATTTGTTGTACAAAAAACGCTACAGTCATTAGGACAAAAGTTTTCTCATAAAATACTCACAGTTAAGTAATTATTTTGAGGTCATTATATTTTTTACTATTAAGCAAAACCCTGAAGGAAACAATCAATAAGTATTTGAGAGATAACCGTAGAGTTATGTAGATATACATTTACCTCCTTGGATATAATTTTTGATGAAGTTTTTAAACAGTGGAGATATATGGGAAGATATCTGGATCTTTTCCCATTTTTTTGTGCATATAAGGTGAACGTGGCGCCCCCTTTGTTCTTATCTTTCTTTCGCTAGATTTCTATGTGTATCCGATATCATTACTGCGGCAATTTGTCGGAATCGCCATCTTTTTTGTTCTGTCTACCTTTGTAGACTTGGAATTCAAGAAGGACTGTAAAAATATATTCACAGTCTGGGGATTTTCCCAGCCGTCCAAACGGCTGCTCAAGTCTCAGGACGAGTCGGACGGTCTGTGTCTTTAACACAGTCTGGGGACGTACTGCCTGTATTATTGATCGATGTTGTGTGTTTTCCTGAACTGCGGTAGACGTTGCTGAATGCTGCGGTTGTTGAATGTGGAGCTTATATTCGAAAGCCCGTAGGCACAGTGGGCAACTAGCAGCAGCCTCTTCTGGAATGTCTGATCGATTGCGTGGAAATATGCTGCAGGCTTTAAATCCTTGAAAAGGATTGAAAAAAAGAACCTTGAAAATTATTTAAAGCCCGTCTTCCTCCTTGAAAACGATTTACCACTGTTGCAGCATTGCTAGAAGCAGTGGCTAAAATACTCCCTAAGATGAAGTTGTCAAGTTTCCTTCCTTGATTGCTTCGCACCCACATTCTCGCAGCTTCATGGTACTGCAACTTTAAAGGATGGAAAAAGGAGGAATCTAGTGGCTCCAGGTACGTGTCAGGTAGAATAATCATGACAATTTGGTTAGTTACGGTTAAGTCCAGTAATAATTAAAACAAATAGTTGAGGTTCATTTCCCTCTACATATACTGTGCTCATCTTTCCCCAACATATATTTATCGGTTAAGCTCTCTTGACTTAATAGTCGTGTCAGCACATGGGCCATCTTTTCAAATAGAAACTCATTTAAACTTACTTTTAAGCTATCCGAAATATCAAATATCATTTTCAGCATAATTGTGCGAAATACAACTTATTGAAGTAAGAGCAACATTTCTAAATATTATTACTTTACCTTAATATTTTGAAGAGATGAAAAAATCACTCCTGCCTAATGTGATCGTCTTTTCTTCCATGTGAGTATAATTCCCCTATAACTGATCAGTATTAAGTCAACAAGAGCTCCATTAATCGACTTGGCAGAAAACTACATCATTGTGACTATGCTACCCAGCATGTTCATTTTTTACCCACTCACCTTACGTATATTATCGACTGCATTTTACTTTGAGGATATACTTGTTTATAAAATTCATTATCTTTAAAATGTCATCTAACGTAATATTTTATGGGTTAACTTTCTTTTGTGTTTTAATACTTGAATTTGGTTTTAAAATATCATGATTCGTATACCAAATCTCATTCCCAGTTCCTGGAAAATAATTTTATCTCTTGAAAAAGTGTAATTTAATTCACAGTTTTAATCCACACTAGTTCAAATAAAATTTCTCTAGATAAAAAAATTAATACTACGGTTCACACGAAATAGTTCAGTACGCTTCCAGTTAATGATACAAACATAAGTTTTCACGAAAAGTTAGTTAAGTGTCCCCTATGAGACTTCATAAAAATATTTTGCTTATTTATTTCTACTTCAAAACTGTCCCTTGACGGAAATAGATAAAATTTATTTTCGGATAAATCAAATGAACTGTTTCATATTTTTCATCATTTGTTGTTATAAATAGTTTTAAATGCGTTTGTGTATTAATGTCCGGTGATAAGTATGCAACTGTTAAAATTTAAAAGCGCTTTTCTTAAAATTAATTTCTGAAATTTACGTTAAGGACCATATTTAATCTTAATTTTCTAAGATGAGTTGCAAGAATTCCTTCTTGGATGTGCCGGTGAAAATTCATTTGCAGTAAAAATTCATTTGCGGTCACATTTTGTCAAAAGTTTTTGAAACAATTTTACCTTCTTTTAGTAATTCTTGTCATCCTTTATATTTAACACAGACTTGTCACATTTATTACCTTGGTGTACCGTGCCATCAAATTATGCCCTATTTATGACTTTAAAATCTGAGCTTGATTATTTTAAACCTATTGATTTACATCATCTAAAGTTACTACTATTTACTCATCTAAAATTGCTAAATATTCTTTTAACAAATTCTCTAAGTCACCACAGAGTGTGGAGGATTCAGTTACTTTGTTTGGTAATGCTGTTCTCTTTCCATTCTATTTAAAAATTTGCTACACAATAGTCAGAATTTAAAAAATTTTACTATATAGATTGATTAATATTTTTTTTTATAATAAAGCAATTTTATCTCCTGTCAATATTTTATTTCTTTTCAAATAGTTCAATAATTGAGACATTTTTTAAATTTCATGTCAATGCGGATTTTATATGTCGGTCGAACTAATTAGGCATTAAAGTACAACTTGTAAAAATATCAAAATTATAAAATTATGTAAAAAAAAAATAATTAACATATTTTCTGTACCTAATTACTGCTGAATAACCAGCTTTAGTTTGAATTTTTCCTGTTTCACGATTGTTTACAAATGCTAATTAATTTTTGACTTGGATTTTAATGTCAATAAAATTTCTAGTAACCTTGTTAATGATTTGTCTATGGCAGCAAATATCTTTTAATTATTGGATAACCATGATTAATTGATTTTTTTATCTATTATTTCTCTAATTTCGTATTATATGAAGGATTTCAGTGTCTATCATTATTTTAATTTCATCATTCTAGTTTTTGTGCATATTTTTCTAGTTCTCACCAGGTGACGTCACCGCTGGGTAATTTTGGGAGGGGTGGGGGTGGTAATCAATTATTCTGTTTTCCATTCCTTTATATATCATATCTTCAAAATTTAATGGGTTTGAAGGGTTTCAGGGGGAGAGTTATGTTCCTCAATCACCCCCCCCCCTTGGCGACGCCACTGTATGCATTATAAAATATACTCGCACAGTACATTACGTTGCATTTCATATTTTATAACTTTGTTTTCGTTCACTTTTTACACATAGGTGAAAGTGCACAATATTGTTATAAACAAGAACTTTTTCGTTTATGATTTTCGAGCACAATATTATTTCAATGAAAGATTTTTTTTTTAGATTTAGAGAAAGCACCAATTTACATTGCAAATGAAGGGAGATCACAATCTGAGATTTCACTTTTTTATTAAATAAATAAAAATCTATTAATTTGATTTCTAATCTTTAATTACATTAAGAACTATCCCATATTCGTACCACAGACTTTCTACGACGAGAATTCATGGAATAAACCTCACCTCATGCAGACATGTATATATGGTCGGACAAGTTTCATTTGTGTAGATAAAATTTCATACAATGTTTATATATATATATATATATATATATATATATATATATATATATATTTATTTTCAAGAAATACTTTCTTCTTCTTCTACCCAGACTGTCCGACCTACTGGAAGGTGTAAGGAATCTGTTTCGTCGGCAGGGACAGTACCACTCAATCGGAACTCAGTGGGGGTAGCATCTACAGAGACCTGCTTCCCCGACCACCAACCTCTTGTAAGAATATACGGACCCACATATTTAATGTGCTCGTACTCCTTGTGACCACGGAGATAGTTTTAACAGTTCCGGGAATCGAACTCGAGTCGTCCGAGTGCAATCCCCGCGTGATAACCACTGGGCTGTCCCAACCCCTTCAGGAAGTATTTTAAAGTTTAAGATTTTTCTCATTTTACGGAAGTGGAAATATGCTGAGCTAGTTTTTAAAATAGATGTTTTTTCAACCTATGTTGATGCCAGTGATTTAAAATTATCTTTACGTTGTATTATATTAAAATTTATTGAACTCAAAAATATTGCTTGCTAATACCCCCTTCACTTACCACTCACTTTACACTTTAGAAAGTTGAATATTCATATATTTTGGGTGTTAATTTTTATTATTTTAACTTTACTTCAACGTTTGTTTTTAGATAATTAAAACTCTATTGTAAATATTTACAATCCTTCGTTTAATCTTACTTATTTTAAATAAGAAAAAAAAGAACTTTAACTTCTGAAAAATATCCCAATAAGATTAGAGAATCCTTTATAGAGTTCTGTTCGAAGTGAAAAAATAAGCCGAATAAGAAACGATGTTTATTCTTTCACCTGTGAGTGTGTGGAAAACTATTTATATATTAATGGAGCGGAGAATTGTAGAAAACAAATAACATTCTGAATAAAAAAAGAACTTTTTTGCGTTCATCCGGGAGTTTGTTTGAATAGCTTTGTACTTTTAAAACTATATTTCTTCGCGTGGAAGTTTTCAGAATTTAAAAATAATTTAGTTTCTTGAATATTGTGTTTCCTGAGAAATTGTTTTGTTAGGAAATAACAGTTCTTGGGATATGAAAATTCTATTTTATATAAATATATGCCAAATAGAATTTGTATAATATATAAATAATATAACTGCAATGGAATTCCTCGTAATGGCTTATTTGGAACCGAAGATAAGCCAATTATGGGAAAATGTGGTTAAACTGGAGTAATGTAAAAAATGTTAAACCCAGTGTATTTCTTACATCTGCTAGATTCTTTATAATAAGAATTGTGAATTGTAAAAATAATTATATAATTTACTAGACAAATAAATTATCATAAAAATATATATCTACTCGAATAGAAGACAAGAAATTTCAGTAGAATAGACATATAGCAGCTTATAATGTAATTGTATAATTAAATCTATCTTAAAAAATGCAGTTGCTTTTATTTATTTATATGATTTTTTGTTGCAAATTCCTGTCATTCCTTTAGTAACATTAAATCTATTGAGTTGGAGGTTGATTACAGTTTGACATAGCGAATATCAACTTTGAAAGGGTTCTTTTTATAAGTATGGGAGTCTCTTAAATCTCTTGGTGAATTTTCGCTATTCGAATCATCAGTGTCATCTAAAGCCGTATTAGTGACAGCCTCGATGACAACAGTCTTTGTCAGATAGCATTTTGAAGTCTAAACACATTTAGATGCTTAAAAATACAGATAATGAGACGCTATGCAAAACTGATATTTTATACTGGGCCAAAATTACAGATGGAATCAAGATAAATATAAACAATAAAAATAAAAAACACAAGATATTACAGGGATTATTACAAACGAAAGGTTTTATCGAAAATCGGGACAAAATTATCACTGATGAAGGCAATGAAATGTTTATATTTTATATATCAAGTGAGAATAAATATTTTTATTTTTAATGTAGTTTTATATTTAAATTTTAAATCTGCTTTAATGTAGTTAAGGATAATCTATCTTATTTATACAAGGCTGCAATTAAAAGAATCATTTTCCACAGATTCAATTACATCTTAACATGTTATATCAAAACTATTATCACTAAATATACTAATAAAATATACATTAAACATGTTAAGTATGTCACGTAAGTACTATATTCCTGTGTGAAAAAAAATCGATATTGTTTTACTGAGTTATGCCAAACATTTTACCAGAATAAATACATATTTTGATAAGATTTTCAGTGTCGAAGCGTGATAAAATTGTTTGGTAAAACATAAAACGAGGAACCAAAATTAGCAAATAAAATGTTTCTAATTTGTTTTTCACACTTTAGTGCATTTTAAAATAAATGTTTGTGGGGGGGTCCGTAAAATCTGTATTTTGAACTTCACACCAAAACACGTGCTTTTCAATGGCTAGTCCTAGACGGGATAGAAACGATTAGGTTAAAAAAAAACAAAAAAACAAAAAAACAATCAAAATATATCACTAAAGGCAAAGATATTCCAAATTTGAGCTTTCTATCTGCTTCAGTTCTCGAGTTACTTCCTAAAACCGTATGGATTCCTATGGTGGAACCTGGACTGGCCAAAACAGGAAAGTTCAAAACGCAGAGAATCAAAATATATTCTAAAAGGCAAAGACAGGTCAAATTCCATGTGAATAGTTGTTGTTGTTGAGACTCAGACCGTCCGACCTACCAGAAAAGTGTAAGGTAACCGTTTGGACAGGCCGGGAAGTGCCACCCAATTTAGACCGGAACCCAGTGGGGGAGGCATCCACAGGGACCGTACCCTCCTTCCCCTACCACCAACCTCTCGGAAGGACTTACGGACCCGCATGTTTAATGCGGTCGTACTCCTCATGAACACGGCGGCAGTTGTGGCAGCATGCAAATCCAGCACGCAAACCACCGGGCTACCGGGCCCGAAATTTTCCAACAGCACGCGGTGTTCCCAGGTGGTCACCCACCCAAGTACTAACCGCGCCCGATGCTACTTGACTTGCCCGATGCTACTAACGAGAACCGGTGTTTTCAGCACGGTAGGGCCGTTGGCTCCCATGTGAATAGTAGAACCTTGTTAGTTAAGGTCTCAAAGATTTGAAACATGACAAATGTGTGTAAAATTCAAGTATTGTTAATATCTAGTACCATATTTTTAATCCATTTACTTATCTTTAACATACGTTATGAAACACTGGAAATATTCTATTTGGACTTATTTAATGTTAAAAATTATGTATATTTTAGATATTTTGGATGACTGAATTGCTTGTAAATTTGCTTATCTTTTTACAAGATTTTTAAAAATTCTTTACAAGAATAGGCAAGATCTATCTTAACAAGAAGTATAGATTTTAAGCTTGATATATTCACTGAATGGTTTTTGATGTCCATATATTTTTGGGGTCCATATATTTTGGGGTACATATATTTTAGGGGTCCATATATTTTTGGGTCCATATTAAGGGAGACCCTATTGAAAGTATCAATCGGATGCCAGGAACAGCAGACGACTTCTTTAAGGTAAATAGACAGGAACTTATATCAGCAAAGACAAGAAATCACATGTGCCTTTACTGGTGTGGTTGCTCTCTTCTTTTATACTGACGAAGAAGGCTGTTTTACTTTCAAATCCGGTTGATACTTTTAAACAACTGTTTATGCTATCCTTAAGGATACATTCGAATTTCAATGATTTTTAATTTATGAATACTAGTTTCTAACGCGTCCAAAATGACTGATTTATAAGAGTCTGCTACTGTAATGGGAACAATAAATGTTTTGGAACTTTTTGGAGCAGTCTCTATATAAGTCAGTTTTTTATATCTCCTCATTTATTTTACTACATACGAAGATGTCCACTTGCTTGGATTTTAAATCTTACAATAAAAAAAGAGACATTTACTCAGTGACAAAAGCAACTTTCATTCAGACGTTTGTTTAAGTAATGCTATTGACTAAGCTAACAGATATTGCCTAAGCTTCATATTTATTCGTAAAAGCATTACAAAGAGGAATAGTATTACCGTCCATTTCGATATGCGAGGGAAATTTTGGTGTCAGTGACGCGTATAAACATGCTTTGCTATCTTAAACATACTTGCAAACATTGTCTTCTGCATTACATTGGACGGAATTTCAATTTACCCATCAACATTCCTCTATTATTGAAATCCATTATAAATGCCTTCTTAGTGGAGATTGCATTTGCAAGTTTACGCATGTGATTTGAAATTGTGAGTTGTGTTAAATATATAAATTATATTTTCTAAAAGTATTTTAAGATTATATTACTTTTCCTAAAGTTTATGTAACATTTCGTGACTTATGCGTCTGAAATCTTTGATTATTAAATAAGTTAGCATCGAGATAGTAGTTATACAGGTTAAACTATTTGTGATTTCATATTATTGGGTTAGAAATATTATATACATATTACATTTTAAATGTTTCTAAAGACAAACTACCGACGGCAAATAATAATATATCCAATATAAACATCTGTTATATAAGAAAAATTTGAGCAACGTATTTAAACCCAAATGGAATAACGAAGCAATATGTTGCTGTTTCGAGGATACGCTGGATCCCCTTCATCGGTGCTAGAGAATCAACAAACGCGAAGTTAAAAAGACGAAGTAGGCATACATAGAAGAAACAGAGTGGTATATTTACCCCAGTTGTGGAGTGAATAATGTTAAAAATTAAGAAGATGAAGGATACACATTAAACCATCATTCCTATTTGATCAGCTAGGGTTTACGAATTTTGGACGCCGAAGGTGTTCCAATCTCTTAATTAGCGAGAACACAACCAGGGAAGCGAGATCAGCGGAACCATTGATTGGAAGAGGTCCAGAGATGGTCCCACCAATCTCGACCCCAGTGGTCGACGGGTCTAGACTCAGGTCATAAATAGACACAGTCCGTCTCCACGTGAACCTGGAAGTGTTTGAGTCAATAACCGAGCGGAATGCCGAACTGCTCTGTTCCTCGGATTTGTGATAAGGCTTTCACACCTCTGTGTTAAAATTGTATATTAAAGTATTGTTTTATTTCTGTGTGATTGAAAGTGTCAATTTCGAAATATAGATGTCTTTTCTACATGTTTTCAATTACATTGACTTTTAAGGGAAGTGAACTCTAAAATCGCAAAAGTGTTTATGTTCCAGAAAAATAGTAATAGTTTTGTATTTTCGCTTCTCAGTCGCTAGTTGGGAACTTGCAGGTTTTGCGCACGCGCGCGTTTGAAAAAGGATTTTGGAAGCAGATTGGAAGGAGTCGTGGAGAAATGTAGACGTGTGTGTTTGATTCGCGTATGATCGCGAATTTTAAGAAAAGGTGGATTAATTTTGAAAGTGGAAGGATGTGATTAAAATATGTAACATAGTTCGACAAGTTGTGCGTAGAGTCGTTTGGCTCGGTTCAGAGATGAGTCACTCGTGTCTTTAAATGAATCAGCCTGGTAGTAATGGAATAATGAGTCTTGTGAAAAGAGAAAATGGTTCTTTCACTGGTCGGCTTGAATCGCTAATAGGGCAAGAGGGAAAGCTCATTTTACAGCGATTTGTATTTGCCTGACTCCTCCTTGTGTCCTAAGGTACGAATCAACCAATCTCCGTAACCAATCAAGATGTCGAATTCCGCCAGCATGATGTTGTGTAGTCAAGTTTCCCGACCATTATGGATTTTGTTCTGCGCAAGAATCTCGATGAGTTTATGCCGAGAGTCCATCCTGATATCCTTTCCCATGGTACAGAATTGTAAATGTTATATTTAAAAGAGACGAGGTAAAGTTTTATATATATTTAGTCTTCCACCTAACGAATAGAGTGTTAATTGTCAAATCCTCGTGAGTATCAAGTCATTGATGATGTTATATGAAAATGTCGTATATGTTCAAAGTATACAAATGTGATATATAAATGTCAAGTATAATATGAGGAATATTGTGTTTATTTTATGTATCAGAAAATATGTGTATTCTCTTGGTTCCTCTTCCTCCAGGGGTGTTCTTAATGGTCACCCTACCGAGTGTAACTCTGAGTTATTGCGAGAAATGCTTGTACTCCACTGTTTTCGATCAACTGCCTTGTTATTTCATGTTTAATAAATGTGTTTGATTTCACATCTTTGTCTTCTCTGTCGAGTATACCAAAACGTTCGCGACAGAATTGGTGCCGTTACTTTTCTCGGTGAGTGGGGAAGAGCTGAGAGAATTAAAATTTTTAAAAATTTTCTTAAGAATTGAAATTTTGAAGGTTAAAAATTACCGTTGTGCTAAAATGAGTGTTTTCTTAAGTAAACAGAGTTCCATGTTCTGTTTTCGGTGTTCTCAAAAACGAGTGTTCTTGGAATTTGATATGTGCCATTTGATAAAAAAAATTGATTTGTTTGCATATTTATGTCATTTGATTTGATAAAAACTGGTTTTATTGTAAATACTGTTTAAGAACATTGCAATTGCATATTGTGTTAAACTATACGAGTATATTTGATTGTTATGCAAAATGGCTCCAATTACTAGAAACAAAAAAGTAAATGTCGGTAAGATGAGTAAAAATTCAAGTAAAAAATTAAATTCCTCCTTGAATTTGTCGCTTGATATTGCTACTGAGTCGGATTCTGTTAATTCTAAAAGTAAAGTTAAAAATGTTAGCCACAAAGCTAAATCTAATGAGGAAAATATATCAGATAAATCGCCGGTATGTCTGAATTCTTCTTCTGGCACTTTGCCAAATCAAAACAGTGCTTCATCGGTAAATGATAACATGTTAAAATCATTCCATATTTTCACACCTAAGTTCGCACATCATATTCCAAAATTCTCGGGAAATTCAGAGCTTTCATTGTCACAGTTTTTGGAAAAGTTAAATTTAGTAGCCACTCATGCAAACTGGAGTGAGTGTGACAAATTAGTTTGTTTGAGATTGAATTTAGAGGGGGAAGCAAATAGATTGATTGAAGAGAATCCAAAGCACAGAAATTGTAAAAATTTGCAGGAAATTATTCACATTTTGAAAGATCATTTTGAAGTGACCGAAAATGTTACTAAAAACATAATTTCACTCGTGAACTTTACACAGAGACCAAATGAGTCGGTTAAACAGTTTTCGATGAGAATCGAAGCTGCTTCATTTAAGGTTGTTCCGGAAGATGTAGATTCCGAAAGTGAGAATAAAATCAGGCAAACACTTTTAAAAACTTCATTTATTAATGGTTTATATCCGGAACTAAAAAGATTGGTGTTGTCACAAAACCCTAGAGATTTTTATTCGGCTAGAAAACTTGCAATTCTTGAGGAATCTATTTTAAATGAAAATAATGCTATGTACTTGACTAATCCGGTACTTACAAAAAAAGGTGTTCTCACACCAGAAAAATATGTTCTCACACCAGATCAAAGTGAAAGTATGTCAGATTTAAAAAGAAAAGTGTTAGAACAGGAAAGGGACATTGAATTTCTTAGGGGTAAAATAGAAAAATTTAAGTTTAATTCAGATAAAGTTAACGAAAAGCGTTCACCGCGTCCAAAGTGTGACAAATGTGGTAAATTAGGTCACGTTCAAGAACAGTGTTGGAAAAAGGTTTTTCAAAAAAGAGATGTGTACGGTATAAAATGTAGGAAAATTTATACCAGTCCTGGAACTAGGTATCACCAGGGTGAAAGACACAGAGGGCAAATGTCTGCAAATGAGTGGAAGTATAGAAAGCAAGGAACGCAAAATTATAAAAATAAGGAGTCATATAAATCTTTGCAAAATTCCAAAAATCATTCTTCTGGGAATCAGAGTAGATATCCCATGCACAATTATAATAATAGAAAAACTTTTGATAGGCAAGCATCACATTTTGAGGAAAATAATATTTGTCATAATATTACAAATTCTTTGTCATCTTCTTCTATTATAAAAGGAAAATTAGTGAGCAGTGAAGTGTCAATATTGATTGATACGGGTAGTTCAATTAATTTAGTGTATGAGGAAGCTTTAAATACTGTACCCATTGCACATATGTTGCTAACATACAAACCAACAATTTTGCGTAGCTTTAGTTCACAAGATACTAAAGTTGAATGTTTAGCCACTATTTCGCTAAATTTGGGGAAAGAAAGATTCCCTACCGAATTTTTTGTGTTAAAATCACCAGCTCCTATTTCATATAATGTAATCCTTGGTAACAAGTTTTTACATAAACATAATGCTATTATAGATTATAATCACTTCTGTTTTAAGTTTTCAAACTCTTCCATTCCTTTTGTTGGTTATCAATGTACGAATAATTTACTTTCGATTTCAAATCATGAACCGGCAAATGAGTCGGAAATTGCAGACTCAAACCTAAGTAGTGTCGCAAAGCGTATTGCTGTGCCTGACTCGCAGATGAGTAGTGGAAAAAATGTTCGTGTGGTAGAGGACTGTAAACCGAAAGAGTTCCATACGAATGCATGTGCCAAATGCAAAGCAGATCTAGCACCGGTAGTGAATGAGTCTCAGGTCATTCGGGAAGAGTATGTGAGCAGAAATTTTTCGGAAAATAATGTAGTGCCACATTTGGGTAGTGAAGAGGTACATATTAACGATTTGGAAAATGGAAGCAAATCTTTTAGAGATTTGGTAGTAAATGCACAGAATGTTACTTTGCATATGGGGGAAAAGCAAAATCATGTTAGAGGTGGTACTGAAGTTAACTTTGTCATTCAACACAAAAACAATCCATGTAATCAGCAATTGGTCCACGTTAATAGATTAACTCCTTTACCTCCTAGACGTAGTGAATTGATTTCTAGCACATATAATGATAACATTGATAATTCTTCAACTCAAGAAACAAGACAATTTAAAAGTAGATATTTTCTAAACCATCAAAATAGGGTTAAAACTCAAAATGTTCCTAATTCACACAAGTATGACTTGCGCCCAAGAGGCCAATTTATTCATTAAAGTTACTTGTCAATTAAGGCAATATGTCAAGAGAGCAATTGGCTCAAAAGTAAAGTAAAATGTTTGGATTATGAAATTCTCACATTTTCAAAAAAAAAAAAGACTGATATTGTTGTGAGATGGACAGTTATGTTTCATAATATTATATTTTCAATTGTTTCACAAAATGTTTTGCAAAACTGTATGCTATGTTAAAATGGATCCAATATTTCTGAACTTCTGTGTAATTTGCTTTATGTGTCAGTCAGCTGAATGTTCTGTACTGCAAGTTCTGTGCCAGTGCAGCTTTCTGAATGTGAGTGCCATGTTAATCAGGTTGAAGTAGTGTTTTAAAATTCTAAATACTTAAATAATAATTTTTTTTTTTTTGCTTTACTTTAATGATAAGCAGTAATGTTTTAAAGTAATTTTAAGATAATTAAGTACTTGATGGATTAGAGTTTTGGTAAGGATTTTTAAGGATAACTGATAATTTTTATCTCTGTTTTATTTTATGAATGTGTGAATGATTTTTTTTTAATTTAAAGGTCTAGTAAATTTTAGAAATTTTTTTTGTCATTTGGTGTTTGTTGACTTATTGGTTGGGGGTACCGCCACCTCTAGGTTTGCAACTTTCTAATGGACTTGTTTCTTGCCTGGGTGCCTGATCAACATTCTTGGTTTGAAAATTTGTCTCATTTTCTAAATTAGTAATTTTTTTAAATGTCCTTTAAGGTAATTTGTTGGCAAGGTTGGATAATAGTTAATAAATTGATTTCTGTGAAAAGTAAATTTATAGAATTTTAATTGTAAAATTTTTGAAGAAAGAAAACTTTTTGTTTAGTTAAACTTTTTGTGAGTTGAGTAAATTAAATTTTCATGTCTCTGTGGTACTCACCAGAAAATGTATTAGTGTTTAAATTTTAAAAGGGGCAATTTCATCATTTGTGTCTTGTTAATTTGGTGTTGTCTTGTAAAGGTCTATGCTTGTATTGAGACTTATTTTTTTTTGACTCACGAGTCAAACTTTAGGCCACTCTTGGATTTTGGTTATTATGCTGGTCATGATCTTGTTTGTTTTTGTTTTTTTTCTTTGGTGTACATGTACATCGCTCAAAATTTACACTAAATTCCTCTCAATGGAACATATGTCATTGGGAACTTAATGCAGGTATTTTCCTAGTATTGTGTGGAAAAATTCCCCGCTTTGCAGGAAATTTTTCTCCCGGGCCCCGAAGGAGTGTGATAAGGCTTTCACACCTCTGTGTTAAAATTGTATATTAAAGTATTGTTTTATTTCTGTGTGATTGAAAGTGTCAATTTCGAAATATAGATGTCTTTTCTACATGTTTTCAATTACATTGACTTTTAAGGGAAGTGAACTCTAAAATCGCAAAAGTGTTTATGTTCCAGAAAAATAGTAATAGTTATGTATTTTCGCTTCTCAGTCGCTAGTTGGGAACTTGCAGGTTTTGCGCACGCGCGCGTTTGAAAAAGGATTTTGGAAGCAGATTGGAAGGAGTCGTGGAGAAATGTAGACGTGTGTGTTTGATTCGCGTATGATCGCGAATTTTAAGAAAAGGTGGATTAATTTTGAAAGTGGAAGGATGTGATTAAAATATGTAACATAGTTCGACAAGTTGTGCGTAGAGTCGTTTGGCTCGGTTCAGAGATGAGTCACTCGTGTCTTTAAATGAATCAGCCTGGTAGTAATGGAATAATGAGTCTTGTGAAAAGAGAAAATGGTTCTTTCACTGGTCGGCTTGAATCGCTAATAGGGCAAGAGGGAAAGCTCATTTTACAGCGATTTGTATTTGCCTGACTCCTCCTTGTGTCCTAAGGTACGAATCAACCAATCTCCGTAACCAATCAAGATGTCGAATTCCGCCAGCATGATGTTGTGTAGTCAAGTTTCCCGACCATTATGGATTTTGTTCTGCGCAAGAATCTCGATGAGTTTATGCCGAGAGTCCATCCTGATATCCTTTCCCATGGTACAGAATTGTAAATGTTATATTTAAAAGAGACGAGGTAAAGTTTTATATATATTTAGTCTTCCACCTAACGAATAGAGTGTTAATTGTCAAATCCTCGTGAGTATCAAGTCATTGATGATGTTATATGAAAATGTCGTATATGTTCAAAGTATACAAATGTGATATATAAATGTCAAGTATAATATGAGGAATATTGTGTTTATTTTATGTATCAGAAAATATGTGTATTCTCTTGGTTCCTCTTCCTCCAGGGGTGTTCTTAATGGTCACCCTACCGAGTGTAACTCTGAGTTATTGCGAGAAATGCTTGTACTCCACTGTTTTCGATCAACTGCCTTGTTATTTCATGTTTAATAAATGTGTTTGATTTCACATCTTTGTCTTCTCTGTCGAGTATACCAAAACGTTCGCGACAGATTTATGTACCCCCAGTAAGGGAGGCCAGAGTTATAGAGCTAAGATCTGTGCACCACTTTCAAGGAGTGGCCCCCTGGGAGAGAGAAGATAATGGATACAAATGGAAAAAACATGTGTAAATACTCAAGTCGTGGATTAAGAGTCCACCTGAAAGAGCCAATCAGAAACAGAAATAAGTACAACTCAGCCAATCCGAAATGAGAACTCATGTACCAGATTAGTGTCCGCCAAAAAACAACGTCCTGCAACGTATTTAAGTACAAATCAAATAACAATGCTGCAACTTGCAGTTGTTTCAAGGATACGTTGGATTCCATTCGTCTGTATAGAGATCCAATCAATGAACAAATCTACGATTTGGGTAATATACCCTTCCGTTTCTTCTATTTGTGCTTATTTCTCCTTTTTGTCGTCGTGTTTGTTGGTTCTCTAACACTGACGAAGTGTATCCCTGAAACCGATGTAATTGCACTGTTATTACATTTGTGATTAAAAACGTCGCTGAAGTTTTCCTTATCCCTTGCACAAAGCGTGTTTTACTTATTGATCTGTATAGTAGCGTAGTGTGACATTTTTGGCTGGGAAGCGATTGGAAACGGTTTTAGTATTATAAATGAGATTTGTACTGGAATCCACTCTTTCAATAAGTTTTATTTCCTTAGTGAATAAAATATAATAATTTATCATAAAAATTCAGAGTGTATGATATGTACGGGATTTTAGAATATGTTTCCTAAGTAAGATGCATTTAGAATATATTTCCTAATTACTGCATACAAGATACAACATTTTTAATATTTTCTTAATTATAATTTAGATGAATTTTTACTATCTTAAATATGTAGAAATATATTAGAATATTACTAACAAGTGATAGGAAAATATATAAGTTTTGTAAATATAAGCAGAACTAACATTATTAAACAATGCAAAATAATGCACTGAAGATTGGTGAGAAATAAATCGTGACTATAATAACCGTTTGGTTGAAAATGTGCTGTAGTCAACAATGACTGTAGTCAACTATGTACTTAAACAATTTTTTATATTAATAATTTACAAATACTATGCTAAAAAAATTTCAGAATATCTTATATTATATTTACAATATGCTAAAAATGCATTAGAAAATTATCCATTGCTTTTGTGTAACTGAGATTTTCATTTTACGTGTGAATTCATAAAAGAAATCAGATTTATTCTTTCTAGACTCCCAAATGTATTAACGGATGCTTCGCCATTATATGACGTTGATGCCCATATAAAAAACTTAGTCTCATTCATAAACAACTTAAGTTTAATAAGACTCATTATTAGTAGACTTCTTTGTCCTGATCTTATTCAAAGTTAGTTGAGTCTGAAGTTATTCGGTTATTCATGGAAAATGCCTCATATTCTTTAGAATTAACCGAAAGTTATTATTTTATGATAAAACGTCGTTTATAGAACCTTGTTTGTCCAAAAATGGCGAATCCAATGGCGTTCCTGAGAAATTTTCGGTTTCATTTCCCAACTTCCCGTTATTAGGGAAATTCAACGTTCAACACATCATCATTTTCTCAAAGTCAATACCCACATAATGGCTGATATTTTAATGAATATTTCAAAATTTCATTCGAAAATTTAGGGATATTCTGTACATTCGATTCTGTTTGAAATCATTACGGTTCTAGCGTTCACTGATTGTTATGTTTGCACAACATTTTATCTGATACATCCCAGTAGTTCGTGAGATATCGCACACACGCACGCACGCACACACATCTACATATGCACACAGAGACATATACACATCATCTCAAAAATGCACGACTTAAATTCTAGAATGCTTGAAACGCGCTCTTCAGTCGAAAACTCGAATTTTAAATTTTGACCCCGTCACAATACTTTCCCTATACATTATACTATGCATATAGGAAAGTAATAAAAAGTTAGACACACATTTTTACCATGGGTAGTATTTCGAGAGCTCGTACAGTAATTTTAAGACTTATCAGGAGTGTAAATTTCAATAATAATAAACAATAATAAATAATAATAATTAACAATAATAATAATTAACAATATAATAATAATTAACAATAATAAACAAAATTTCAGAATTTTTACTTTCTCATACTATGCAATATAGTATAGAGAAAGTATTGTTTTCATGAAAATTTTAGAATTCGAGATTTTGATGTAAATATATGTTTTAAGAGCTCCCGAACACGTTTTGACTATTTTTGGAGGGATGTCTGTCTGCCTGTGAACGATTTTTTTATGTACATAATAGCGGCCACAGATATTAATGAATTTTCACGAAACTATATATCCCGTTTTGTTATTAAGAAATCCGCAACTAGAGAAATTTTTTTTAAATTCGATCGAAAATTTCGAAATTTATTCGAAATTTTACAATTTTTTAACATAACAGCATATGATAAAATACGACATAATCGTGAATAAAAGGGTTTATGTATGATTCAGTGATCACAGCCTTCATAGTTTCAATCATTGTTGTTAAAGGTAAAGTACCTCCTTCCGGGGAGGGGATGGGGGTTACATTATCAATCGAAATATTTTTTCAAGCCCTTTAAAGTGAAGTTTAACGATACCGATTTTCCCACAATACCGACTTTTCACATTTTTCTTGTTGCCTTTGTTTTAATTGTTTAACGTTAATTTTGTTTTAATTGTTTAGAGTGTGGTTATTCGTCATTATACTCTCCTCTGAAGAGCACTAAATTCCGGCTCGCGAACATTACGAAGCTCACGGGCAACTAGTTGCGTATTGTTAAATGAGAATATTAATTAAATTTCGCCAAAAGCGAAATAATTTAAAAATTCATCTTTATTATTAAATAATGATATAATGGTTTACTCATCTCTTGCCATTAAGCCACTTCCTAAGAAAATGCATATATAATGTATATGCCTATAAAAGGATTTTACAAATGACTGGGGAATAACGTAGGGATATTTCTTTTGCACCATTCCTAGAGGGGTGATATATCTCTTTGCAGCATTACTTATTTGTTTTAGAAATGTATTGAGCACATGGGAGGCATTGTGCGCCGTTAAATTTTAAGTAATGGCTGCGATATATTACCTCATATGGAAGAGTAAATTAAAACGTTATACTATTTTTCGGCGCAAAGCAGTTTTCATATATCAATTAAGTATGTTAAATTGGGAAAAGTTCTGTAAGATATTAGTCTGGCTTAAAATTAATGTATTTTTTTAACCTAAGTACTCTGTGTTATCACTACCAGATGTATTTTTTGATAAGCATCTATGGTTTATCTGCTATTAAGACATCTTAAATAATAAATAGTAATAGTGTGCCGTAGAATAAATGCCATGCGACATACGGCTACAAAATTCGTACAAGGATAGTTCAGTTAAATCCTGGTATACGTCGAATTTTTTTGAAAAAAATAAAATCCATTTAGTTTAAAAATTACTAATATTTTTTCCAGAATAAGACGAAAGACATCTACACTGTAGCAAGTGATATGAATTTTATATCTATCGCAAATATAATGTCGATACAATTCGGTTAGCGCCAGCTATGATTTTCAGCTGGGATAAATTGGCTGAGCATTAAAAATGTAAAGTTAGGATTTTCTCAATCTTACAGCTATAAGCTTCACATTGGATATCTAGACATATTTCATTACTGATGGTTATTTTCGTAAAAATCATACGATTTCGATAATACTTAAATTAAAATTTTATTCTTACAAAAATTAAAAAATTTCGATAATGATTACGTAAATTAAAATTTTATTCTTACAAAAATTAAAGGATTTCGATAATAATTAAATAAATTATGATTTTATTCTTACAAAAATTAAAGGATTTCGATAATAATTACGTAAATAAAATTTTATTTTTACAAAAATTAAAGGATTTCGATAATAATTACGGAAATTAAAATTTTATTCTGCAAAAATTAAAGGATTTCAAGATTAGCGGGTTTATTATAAACTTGGAGAAGGGTTGCTACTGTTACTAGAGGGTTAGTAGGAGACATGGGATGTTAAAGCAGCCGGGCTATTGGGGAATCAATGCGGGTACCCGCGGCCTATGCTTCCTGTTTCATTTTCATAGTTCCGATTTCCTCAAATTTGGTGTGTATTTTCAGCCGTGGTCTGCCGTGTAGCGTCAAGTAAGTAGCAACTACCCGGGCATACTGAAGACATTCTGCATTTTTTAAAGATTACCTTTTTAAAAGCGACTGGGTTATAAGCCAACTGGAAAAAAAAGGCATGGACAAGATTAAAAAATTAGAAAATAACTTATTGAAGAAGTAAATTGTATTTTAGTCAGCCTATTATTTTTCTGAACATACCAATGAATTTACTTCATTAATAGCTCAATAAATTGGTTTGATCAGTTTATATAAGTTGAAGGTTCAATTTATTATGGGAAAAATGAAACTTGGGTGTATATGATGACGATGTCAGGTAACATTACTGAAATGTATTTGGTTGATATAACAAGTGAACTCATTTCCCATTCACATGTATCATATAGAAATATGATAATGACATGCAATGAGAACTAACAGTTTTCGTCATGTACTTTATTAGCTTTGTTATTTAACGCTGTTATGAAAAGTGTTGTAGCATGGAAATCTTATTGTTAAGGAATGACTTTATTCATCTTATGATTTCTTGAAAAAGCTAATTCCTATAGTTATATTTAGCATATTATAAATTGGATGACTTTTGATATAAAATATTTGTAAAACATCTCGAAAACAGTTCATATTATCCTCTTAAAATTAATGCTATGAGTTATTTTTATTGTTCATAGGAAAAACAAATAGCAATATCTGTTTCAATACACCATACGGTACGATAGGTAGCCACAAATGTTATGGCCTACCATATGCACATGATCACTTTTGATGTGACAATAACATCTAAAAATCTGTTCACGATTTATCATCTCATTGTTTACGATTTCTTTCTAAAATGGATTAGATAAGGGTTAAAAAGGGATTAATTAGTTATATAGCGTTCATATGAAGTCTTACACTTACATACACATACGCATACACACATACATTTACACATAGAAATGCTTCTAAAAGTGTCAAATTTCAGTTGAAGAATTCTAAACAATGAACTGGAGTGAGGCCCAACTCGACTTTTTCATGCCAGAATCCATTTTTAATTAATTTGGTAAACTTTAAGAATTTTTCACAGAATTTTTGCATTTTTGTTTGTCTGTGATCGATTTCTTGTGCACGCGATAGCCACACTAAATATTAATGGATATTTACAAGATTTCATATCCGACTTTATTAAGGAAAAACCTAGAACTGGATGGAATTATTTGAAAATTGAAATAAAATTTCGAAATTATTCGAATATTTTTTAACTTTTAAACATGGCATCATTGCACAAAATTTGACATAATCATGTATAAAAATAGTTATTTATAGTTCAATGATCGTAAAACTTTACCTTTTTGATCATTGTGGTAAGAAATATGCCTCTTCGGTGGGTGGAAGTTAATTCCAAGCTCTTTGAAATGAAGGGTAACAACATGCTATAATTGTGTAATTGTGAACGTTTGGCCATATTTTTCAAATTATTTCTTGGGAAAAAAAATACAAACGACTTGAGAGACAATTTAATACAGACGGCTGTGAGAAAGTTGGACTAACGATATTATATATATATTTTCAAATTCTTTCTTGTAAAATATGCAAAAAAACAAAAACAGATGACTTAGAAATATATATTTGGTGTAAGAAAGTTGAGTTGGGCCCAAACTCTAGTTAATTTCAAATTAAATTATCCTTGACTTGAAGATTGAAATAATGAAAACATCTTATTTAGATAGGAAAAGAAAGTTATTTATGTAATGCAAAACTTCACCTAGACACTTTGGAATATATTTCTATAAATAAAATGTAACCCATTTATTTTTTATAAAAATGAATTGTCCTTAACAGGAAGGTATCGGGAAGTATAAAATGAGTTTTTTAGACAGAAAACCACAGTTATGTATGTAAAGTAAAATTTTTCCTCGATACTTTAAAATTTATTTCTATAAAGGTAATTTATATTCATTTTATTTCTTCCAAAATTGAAATATCCTTTGCAGGACTTTTTCTACGCTAACATTTCAGGATTAATTTTTTGTGCTTTCTATACGCTCCTTAGCATAGAATAGTTGATACTGCAATAGCGCTTCAGGAACTGAACGATGTACCAAAATTCTGCAAACCATAATGGAAAACGTCAACTTCTGACCTACCACACAAAATTATAAAAGTTGATGTTAGATGCAGAGTAGGGCAAAATTTGTGGGTCCCCAGAGGTTCGTAAAATTGTGACCCTTTTTTGTTGCCACTTTAAGTGTTTTCTGTGTCATAATGGCGAAAGCATAATAAATGAAGAAAAAAATGTCCTTTCATACACAACAATGTCGCATGAAAAATTAGGAAAGACAATTTTAATCGAATATTAAATTAAACCCCATGGAGGGTGTATTTAGATGAAAATTTTTCATCAATTTTGCATAATATTAATTTTGAACAATGGTACGATTTATATAGTATTGCTTATAATTGATTCTGTTTAACTCTCATGTTGGTTCAAAGTCATGTGTGCTTAAAATTTATTTCCTACATTTCCATGAAACATTGAAAACTTTGACTTGGGGGACCAATGGGAGGACATTGAAAACCTTGAATTTTCCCATAATTTATTTCTTACAGTTTAGCTTTCATTTCTAAATTTAGTTTCTCCTCTCTTACCCACCTTCTTACTACTTTCCCTATATATATAGTGGAAGTAGTAAAAGGGCTTTAATCGCATATTAAATTAAATCAAATTGAGAGTGTAGACGGATGAAATTTTTTCATCTATTTTGAATATTGATTCAAAATATGCATACGATTTTTCATAATATATAATGCATAGCGGAATCATTGTGACGGTAAAGTAAGTATTGTGAATAATTCGAATTCGAGATAATATTAATAAATAAACAATGTAAGAACACATAACAGAAAAACGGAAAGCAATTAAAAACTAAAGAAAAAGAAAAAAATTGAATAAAAATTTGGAACAGCTTAAAATATTATTGACCATAAAAAAATTAAAAGAGGACGAAAGTAAATTACTAGAAGGAAACAAATTACACTAATAAATTACAAGAGAAAACAAAAGAAAAAAATAATTTTGAGAAATATCAAAATAATAAAAAAAAGACCACTATAAAAGTTTAAGAGTGAAAATAGTAAAATTTTAAAACAGTCAGAAATAGAAGAGTAAAAATTTGATAATAACCAAAAAAGAAAAGTAAAGGATAAAAAAGCAGAAAATTATAAAAGAAAATCCACCAAAATTAAATAAAATGAATTTGAAAATGCCTTACAACATTGTAATTAACAGTTTTTTTTTCTCGCTTTATTGGCGAGTTCGTGTTTCTAACTTTTTCAATTCTCAGTTAGAACACGGATTTAACCGGGCATGGTTATTTTACTAATGATAGAACTTACGTGCACACTTAGAGATTTTTTATTCTGATGTTGTTGGTGTGCTTAAAAATTTTCCTAAGATCCCCGAATTATATATTTTGTTTAAATTGAATTTTTAATAGCTTAATTTAGATGGAACCTATATGGAAATAACTGATAATAAGTCATAAATGATGAAACGGAGATGGCAATATTATAAGAAAATTAATATATTTAGAAGAGGCAAATAGACATGCAATAAAAGTTCTTATAGGCTAATATATCATACTTTAAGAGTACAGCTTCATTGATGGATAACGCGGTGAAATAGCGTTAATCGAGTGAGTCAAGATATGTGGCATTGATGGAAAAGTTGGGTCTAGAGATATTGCTTTAGCATTTATCTCAATTGGACCGAAAGGAAATATTAGACATCTGCTGGATAAAAATAAATGCGAAGTTCCTAATATTCCCACTAAGGAACCAGAAAATTCCTTTCATGCGAAGCAATCCATAGAACGTAGTATGTTGGGTTGTTTTTATTATTTTGTAATTTTAGCTATTTAATATTTAATTTACAGGTTCGCGTGTCTTTTTTTTCTTAATTTTAAGTTATTTTCGATGTTCTATTTGTGTAGGATTTCTGCACTCCATTCCATATCCAAATTTATTCCATGGTTGTGGTTTAAAGAGCCGAAATTCGCTTTAATAATGTTTTAGTGATTTACCTGCATTTAAAATATCTAAATTGTAATGTATTATGTTCCCACTTTTATTTATTTTCATTTGATATTTTATTTGTGCCTTTCCATTAAAAATAATTTAGCCCATCCCGATGTTTCAATAAGTTCTAAATCATTGCATTCTAAAAATTTCAGTTTCGGCTATCTTTACAAGTGACGTGGCAGTTCGATATTTCAATTATTCATTTTCAATTCATGGTTTTCTCGGATTAATATCATATAATTAGTCTTCTTCCTAAGAACTAGATCATCTGATAAGCCCTTAGCAAATGCAGCTGTTGTTAAATACATTGTAGTTAAGGAGAATTTGAGCAAGGTATATAAGCACAAATAACAATAATTATGGAGCATACAGCTGTTTCGAGGATACGTTGGATCTCCTTCATCAGTGCAAGAGAACCAACAAACCAGAAGTCCAAAAGAGGAATGAGTGCAAAATATACAAAGGGGGATTATATACTTAAGGCATGGATTAAGAGAGAGCCAAACAGAAAGAAGCATCAGGAACAGACAAGATAATAGAAAACGAGAAACAACAACAAGAGATTGGCGTGCGCCAAGACACAAAGCTATATCTCGACAAGACGAGTCAAGTCCGAACAAGAATAAATGAGACAAAAAATACGAAACAAAGAGCCCCAAAAGAATAGAATGGTGAAAAGGGGGGGGATTTTACAAAGCAACCGCCAGACGTTGGACAGTAAAGCAATAGACAAGTCATCAACTACATTACTAGAACTTTTCTGGATGTGATAAGCTTCAAAGAAGTCAAGAGACGTGTATTTTTGTGTAATCCTTGCTGAAGAAAACTCAAAACTGTGGTCAAATTGGTAACAATGTTGAGCAATTGAAGGTTCCTTAAATTTCTTTTTTCTTGACATAGTTTTCATGTTCTTTAATACGAAATGTTAAAGCACGTTTAGTTTGACCAATATAAAGTTGCAATAGTAATGCCTCTATATACTGCATTATTGCTGTTATTTGTACTTATATACGTTGCTTAAGTCCTCCTTATATTCCACACAAAGTGTATTGTATTTATTGACATCGTAGTTAATTTAGCATCATATAAAGGTCGTCTGATGGGTATCTTAGTATACGTACAGTTTTAAGCTTTGCTCTCGGTATTTTTAATACAATTTTACTTTATTTACTTTCTGGTACATGTTATACTTCCATGAGAATATAATTACATGCATGGTAACTTATAATTTAAATAAGTATCCCTATTAAAATGCTGCTGTGAATTATACAGAAGTTGAAATCTATAGCACAGCAACGATTTATATTACAACTACAGCGTACAGCATACACAGTACGCATGGCACTTAAAACACTCAATATAATATAAATATGTTATATGTTAGTAAAAAATACACAATTAAATCTTACATAGAAATATCATCATGTAGACGATATTTTCCCCTCAAATTTATTTGAAGAAAATTATATCATATGTCCTTTATAAAAACGCAATTAGATCTAATGTGTTTATAAGGTAGATTATTTTCAATTTCTTTTGCTATGTGTTTTATTTTTGCAAATATTTTATAAACCCGTACGTTTAATTTAGCCTATTGTTGAAATAGAATAAAAATAGTACAGGTAAATCTTCTAATACTATCTTCTAACCATTTTAGCGCTTTCGTTTTGACATATATTGATCCAATTACATATTTTTTGTTTACAAATGGGACTAGCATGTTTTACTCTTCAGATCTGCGTGTGAAGGTAATTTTGTATAGCGAGAACAGAGATTCTTATACTTCTTTCAGAAGAGTTCAATTTTTAATAGAATGTTTTGAATAGCAATGTCATTTAGAGGACTACAGTAATTTGCTCACAATTGTGAACTCAAAATTTCTTTATATATTCCGCACGACGAACGGCTATATTGCCAGTAATTAAATATAGAAACCAATCGTTAATTCTATTCGAAGTATAAGCCTTTTCAATTTATGTAACCGAAGGAAATACAATTAAAAAATATATCCATAAATGTACATTTGCTATTTCCTATCTAAGTAATACAGATGTGCTATTTTATATAAAAAATTTCAAATTCACCATTACAATCCATCATTTCGCTACTAGTATTATGAAAAGTATTTATTTTCTCCAAGTTCTAATTACTTTATTAATAAACATTTTAGACATTAAAATTTCAGTGCAGTTCTTCATTTGCTAATAAATTATTTATGAAAAAAAAATACATTAATGAAACAAATTTTGCTTATGATGGAAATTTGTCACTTGGTTTGAATACATTTCCTGAATTTCGTTCTTATCTCGGGATCTCGGCAAAATCTAAACATTCTACTCTTTCTTTTTGAGAAATTGGTACAATTTTTTGGCAGTAGAAGTACCCATTTTACAGATAAATTACGTATCAAATATCAGCCGTGTATTAACATGAGCTTATCATTGAAATAGTTCACAACTGACTGGACCAACTGGAGAAAGTTTTGGTTGCGTTAGTCAGCTTCAATATTTAGGAGCCTACTTTACAAACGTGCCTTATGGTGCGTTTGAAAAGTCAAGTGTGACTAGTCATCCCGATTATGATCTGATAGGTCAAGCTTGCTCATCGGTTATTTTGCCACTCAGCAGAAAGAAAAGCGCAACGCGGTTATTCTGTGCGGTTCCAATAACATTTCCAGCAAAACAAGTCTTCTGCGCATTACTTGACCACATAACCGGGATGACCGAGGAAATCCTAGATCCTTTTAGTTATAGTCGAACTGTGATCGGAACGAGCTTTCAAACAATAACGGTTATGACCAAAAGGTTACAAAATAGTTTTCAAGTGCTTTGGTGATGACCGGTCACCGGTCATAATCGCACCGGTCATAATCGGCGGTCACTGATCATAACCGTAGAGACATTTCAAATGCGTTCGGAGTTGGAAAAACCGGGAAAACACTTGATCAGTGCTGCCACAGTCAGCGTTGCTAACAACCCCAGTTGCGTTGAAATTGCCAGACGTCCAGCCAACGCTGATCTACTAGGCATGTAATGCGCATGTGTAGATTGAAACAAGTACTGCACATTGACTTGTTTAACTGATGTTAACGCGGCTTCAAAACCACAGCGCTTTCAGTGTCCGTATAGAATAGAACTACAGTTTGGGGAACACTCACAATTACTCTTTTTTCTTTGTCAATGGATTGCTACTATTGAAAACTATCAATAGTTAATCGATATTTCTGCATCGAGAGAAAAATTACCAATCGATAGTTTCAGAAATTTTCTGAAAACTATCAATAGTTTTCCAGGCAAGAAAAGTTTCACTTGTTTGTTATTGTAACGAAATACGCTACTTTTTGTATTCGATTTTGAGGTCCATCAAACTTGTTTGTTACCGTATAATCCTTATCCATCTATGAGGCGAAAATTACCATATTGATTTATTTTAATTCTCACATTTGATTAGAATTTGTAATGAGTTCTTATTAGGAAAAAATACATATAACCACTCTGTTGCAGCATTTAACCAGTTTTACTTTCAGTGCTGCACGAACAGATGATGAAAATAGTGAGCCAATATGAAGGACGTTTTATGAAGCCAATACAGCAACGGTTTATATTACAATTACAGTATATAACATACACAGTAAGCATGGAACTTTAGACATACCCTTAAATATAGCCACGCCCCTAGCCTATATAACAGTAAAGTTATTTTCACAATAAATAATACATTTTTCTACATATTTTAAACATTTTGGAGCATTTCTGTTGACATACAAAGTTATTAAGTATATTGTTTTTTGTCGTGTTGTGATAGTGTTTCTTCTAATAATGTCTGATAACAAAATCATTGAAGAACGTCATCTCGTTAGGATTATCTATAAAAATTTTAGCTTGCAAACGAAAAGTTCAAGACTGTTGAATTTCAGCTGTAAAAATCTTCTTAAACGTTTTTAATATTAAATATCACATTACTTTTCATCACTTCAAGGAACAACTAAATATATCAAATTTACCTGTAAGAGATATTTTTCTTGATTTTGAAGACAGCATAATGGATGTTTTATATTTTAACAATTTCTACTGCGATTGTGATAAGGTATTTCATTACCTGATTACTGATAAATGTAATTAACATGGTCTCTAATAGCACTTAATTGACATCTAGTGCTATCAATAGCATTTGAAAGCCAACATATTTATATCTTCTTGATTACCTTAATTATCTATCTCGATAGCATTTTGTGTATCGCATGATCAAAAAACAGCCAGATCTGGTTTAATAAATCACGAGAAAATATTTATGAGAGACAACACATGTCTCAATTAAATTATATTTTTTGTTTATTTATTGTCTTCAAGCACAGTAAAACGAGCTGTGTCTTACCTTCCTTTTTAATTAATTTTCCAATGACAAATTATATGTGTATATATTATTTAGTTTTATCACTCATAGTACAAAATTGCCACCAAAATAAATTCATTTTTCGTGGGAAAATGTTTCCGTAAATACTGATGAACATTCAGAAGTTTCAGTCTGCAGTTATTAAACTTAAAGGAGTGTTTTAAATTTCATATGATACTTAAAACATGCTTTTAAATTTAGCTAGTCCCCTATTATAACGTATTAAAATTATTTTTACATTAAATCATATCTTTTTTCGATTTAATCTTTATCAATAATCACTTTGTCTACTAATTTTTAAAATGATGATGAACATAAAGGGCACATATGTGCATCACGAGTTTGAACTAGATTTGGACAGATGTTTTCGTTCATTCAATCTCATTTTGTGTATAATTTCTACGTTTTCTAAATTAGATTTATAGCATGTAGATAGATCTCCACAAGCTCTAGTCGCCCTTATTACGCCTGAAAAATAAAAGAACCTGATGTGGGCAACATATAACTTTCCTTATATAATGCAATGGATTTACTACTTTTACAGGAATAAAAAATAGGTGATTCTTATAGTAGATACTTATATTCTTTCCAAGATATTGAATTTTCGTCAATTAGTAGTAATTTTCATTGATTTAGCGTCATTTTTATTCATTTGGTGAGATTTTCGTTAATTTGGCAGCATTTAAAAAGTCGCCAAGTTGGCGACATCCCGCCAAATTAGTCGCCAAAATTTCGCCAAGCGTTATGAACGGAGAAATAAGTAATCTTTATAGCAGATAAATGACTATTAGCGTTCAAATATAAAAGTATTACTCAAAGTATCTTTTCTCATGAATGGAATGAGCATGAATGTTGTCCACAAAAATGTTGTCACCAAATTTATCGCATGATATTACATATGAAAAGTGAACATATTTCTCAACAGTTAACATTTATTTTAATTTATGGGATTTTTTGATAAATTTATTTGAAAAATGTGCAATATTTCGAGAACGGTTTATGCGAGCGTTCTAAAATTTATGTCGATCATTTTCTAAGAAAAAATTACATAAAAATGTCTATTTGCGTAACTTTATTAAAGGTTTTTATTTTTTGATGATTTTTTAAAAATTTAATTCGAGAATTTAGGGTGTTCTGAACATTTGATTGTGTTTAAAAATAATATGCTTCCGGTATTCACGGATTGTAAATTTTGTATCAAATTTCATTCGAATTGCTCCATTCGTTTGTGAGATATCGTCTCCACACAGACACACACACACACACACACACATACACACACACACATACTTTCACACACATACACATACTTTCATACACACACACACAGACATCACTTCAAAAATGTTTGATTCGTGATCAGGGATGCCTGAAACGTGCTCTACCGTCGAAAACTCGATTTCGAATTTTCGACCCCGTCACAATACTTTCTTTATACATTATGTATATAAGGAAAGTAAAAAGTTCAAGTCTGTTTTTAACATAAAATATGTGCTTCATGGTCTTTCACTGTTTCAGGTGTTTCACGAAACAAATAAATATCTCAAATCTACCTGTAACACACACACACTCACACATGCATATATATATATATATATATATATATATATATATATTTATTTTGAAGTCAAATTAATAAAAGTTCCCTTTTTATGAGATTATAACGGTGGTTGTGATAAATTATTTCCATACCAATCTCAACGCCACTGTCATCAAATGGTCTCCGATATATGCAATTAACAAGGTTTTATTATTGAAATTGATTGGTTTTAGAACTATCAACATCAACTGAAAACTATGATAGTTCAAGCTAAAATAACTTTGGTAAAACTATTCATATACCTGTATCATAGTATTTTGTATACCGCAAGAACAGCGTAAGCCAGATCTGCGCTTATTAAATCATTTTGACATCTATATAAGACAAAGAGCAGATTTTGATTAAACATTATTGTACTTTTTTATTTTATTTAATTTCTGGTAATTGTCATCCATAAAAGCATAATTACATACATGGTGATCATTGGTACGTATCCCTATTTAAATGCTTTTTCACATTACGTGAAGACTTTTTTTCTTTCCAGTGGCTAGGCATTTGATATTAAATCATTTACTTATCTTGTAGTTGAAGAGTAAACTATTTTGCTGCCATACGATGTTACCCCGAGGCACCACAGGGGTGGACGGCATTGCACCGTTTATACACACAATTTAGTACGAACTGAATGAGTGTGGTAAGCACAGAAACCGTGCTTTCCTTCCCCTGTCGATCGCCTCTCGGAAGCACTTTCAGATCTACAGATTTATCGTGTCCATACTTTGCGTAGACCAGGGGGTAAATTTTGAGCGGCAGAGAGGATTAAACTGGGATGTTCCTTGTACAATCATTTTACTATTATCATTAGGCTTTTGCTGTCTAAATTATCTGGAAATTGAATTCATTTAAACTTAATACAAGTGGCCTTTAAGGCATAGGGAAAGTATTTTATTTTAATACCTAGTTCAAATGTCTACCTATACTATGATTCTGTCGAGGTAAAAAATAGCGCGATTTCTTGAACAAACGTTTTTAGTTAAATGAAGTTGAAATTTAACTGTGATCGGTATTTTTGTTTTCCTGAAATAATCTGTAGACCACAGCGACAGAATTAAAATTCTTTTCACGGGATATGTTAGCAATCAAATATATTTCAGCATAGTGGGATTTGTTATGATTTGCCTTAAAGCAATGAAATGTGCCGTTTCTTTCCATCTTTATAAGCTAATTTTCTTATTAAAAATACTGTATGTATAGCTTACTAAATGTCATAATTCACAGAGAAATATTGTCTCCTTGTGGTTATTTCCTCAATTAACTCAATTTTCGTGGAAAATGTCATTGCATATTCTGAAAACATTCTTCGGAATTTGAGTAGTTTCAGTCAGTAAATATTGCTACATAACTCTCTTACCTTTGACTGCAGGGTGTTCCAAAAAAACTCTCGAACGTTGAAGACGAATATCACGGAAATAGATAAAATGGTGAAAGAAAGTGAATGTTTATTAGACATCCAGTAAAATTTATATATGGTTGTTTAAAAAAATAGTTCAAATTTATGCTAATAGATGAAGCTGCAGGCGCGATTAATTTTCTTTAAATTGTGGTGTGTCCTACAGTTCGTTTAACCTTCTTTGTGCTCCGAAACCCTTCTTTGTGTACGAAAGAATATTTTGTGCAGTGAACGAAGTGGACAGAAACATTGGAAGAGGGATGTATTCGTTTTAACAAAGGATTTTCATTGTGCTCGAATACCATCGGTTTTATCGCTGCTTGATGGAGACAAGGTTGAGACCCAGACCGTCCGACCTACCAGAAAGGTGTAAGGTAACTGTATGGACGGCCGGTGATGGAGACAAGGTGTAGCTTTTGACATAAATTTCGAGTGTCGAGAGCTTCGGATCGGAAAAAAATTCAACATTTGTTCAAAAATTTTAAAGGACAGGAAGCGATAAAGCTGATTTGACTATATATGCCTATCAGCTCCATCTGCTGACGACATTTTCAACTATTTTTTAAAAACTACTGAATATAAATTTTACTGTCTGTCCAATATACATATACTACATTTCATCCTTTTATCTGTGACCGTTTTCGATATATTCATATTTAAAGTTCGGGAGTCTTTTTTGGGACACTTTGTATAATCACCCTGTATGTCAGCTAATTAAAATATCATGGAAATAAAAATTTTATATATGTATCACGATTTTAAACATGTGGATTAGATTCATTAAAAAGCAGATGCTTGCATTCTATCAGTCGTCTTGTGTGCACAACTTTTGCGTTTCCATAAATGGATTTATAGTCCCTAGTGGCTTTAGACAATTCCTGTGCAATCCGTTGATCCTAATCTGTCAAATAATTTAATGACTAAGTAAATATTGAAGTGCAACACTTAGTTTTATTAACGAATGATTTACTGATCACTTTTACCCAAGAATTAATACAGTAGGTTATCGTTGTAAAAAACTCTAAAATAGTTCGTCATAAAAAGAGTTTTATTATAACGGAATTATCAACTTATTAATACATAATATATTCACATAAATGTAACACGTAAAGATTTTCTAACCTTCCATATATGAATCAGCTGGAAAAATAGTTAAATTAACATAGAAAAATTTAGTGAAATAAAATTCAGAAAATTATAATGCACTGCAAAATTAAACACTAAACTTTATTTACATCACTTTATTTACATCACAAAGAATTTGTAATTTTTGTTTATTCAAGGGAATTTGTAGTTGAAGTTACCGAAAAGGTAGTAGACCCACCTCCCAACCGCCACCGATGCTCAGTTGCTCACCTCCAACACTGCTTTGACTAGAGGAACACTGCTTTTGACAAGGGCAAAGTCAAAGCCAAAAATAGATTTTAATTCTGTTTGGTGTTCAGGACTTGTAAGTCTTAGGTCCTAAAAATCCTTATCCAATAAAGTTGAGAGCTCCTCGAAAAGAGGGCCTCTCAAGAAAAGCACTAGTAAGGATTTAGAACATAATATAAAATTAGCGTTGGCTGCGGATCACCGCAATAACACACTTCGGAGTCCAAAGGACACAGGAACATCAGTGTCTGAAACCAGATCACTGGATTCCCGGAAAGAAAATCCATAGACGATAAACTTCAATCTGCCAACGGACCTTCTTGCTCCGAGGAACAACATCAACTTCTAAAAAAATTAAATAATCTATGCTCAAAATGTGAAGATCTTCCGCCGATCTAAGTTTTTCGAAAAATACTGGGTCTATTATGTGTATTAATTATAAAGGGGAAAAGGAATACCTATCTGATCGAAGGATAATAACTTTTTGTACTGAGTCACGTGGCGTGGCACGGAGAAAAGCACACAAAATACATGAGCACACAGAAGAGAAGACCAGGTATACATTAGCATCAATTATAATTATATTATTTATAATTTATATCAAACTCAATTATAATTATATTAATTATAAGATAATAATATTATTTACATCTAATTCACTATAAATTTGTTCTTCAATATCAAACTCTTTTTTATCCCAGAAGACATGATACTTTCATAACTTCAATGTATTTCGTTTTGATACCACGATATGCTGTGACCAGAGGACACGCTAAGAATAAGAAACTCTGCTCATAGGAGAAAATAAGAAAGACAAAAAATTGTGCAAAATGACTATTTATGCAGCAAATTTAACAATCCCTTTATACGTAGGTTGTTCAAAAAGTAAGGTAACAAGAGCTCTTACTGGCGCACAAATTCCGTGTGCGAATTAAATTCCATGTTTGATAAGGTTTCGTGTTGTTGCACGACAAGGCCCGATCGCATACGGCCTCGGTTACACGTGATTTGGTACAGCGTTTCCGATGGAATGTACTGGAACACCCACCCTACAGCCCGGATCTCGCACCAAGCGATTTTCATCTCTTCGGACCATTGAAAAAGGACCTGGCAGGTCGCCATTTCACAACCGATGCCAAAGATCAGGAAGCCGTCTTTGAGTGACTCCGCGACTTGGACCCTGATTTCTTCTATGCCGGTTTCGATTGATTGGTTTACCGATAGAACAAATGTTTCTATAACCATGGTGACTATGTGGAAAAATAATATGTACCAGAGCTTTGCTAACTTTTTGTATCTCTTTGATTTCGTGAATAAACCTTTTCTCTCACAGGACGTGTTACCTTACTTTTTGAACCACCCTCGTATATACATATATTATTAATTTTCGGAAAAATATGCTGACAAATTGAAGTTTTTCCGCTGGTTTGAGCCTTTCAAAAATTACTAAGCCACTGATATTTGTAATAATTATTTCAAATATCATATGATTTATTTAATTTATTCAAAAAATATAGAGAGGCAGACTTAAGAAGCAGACTTTAAGCAGGAATGCCTAAAACTTGCAGCTCCATCTAAATCCCTAAGTCAGATTTTTTCTCTCTCACAATACTCTTTTTTGCTTTCCCTTTACATATACTATATAATTTAGTAATGGAAATGAAAACAAGTTTCATCCTATGTCGTGCTGATTTCGTATTGAGGTACTATTTATTTCTACACAAGTAGATTTAAGGTTACCAGACAGAAACATTGGACAAAATTAAATCGAGTCTAATTCAAAAGTAAGAAGATTTTGCTTCTCCGTTTCAATAAATTTCCTGTATATGGCCCTGTAATTCATGTTTGTTGATGTATGCTTTGGCTCCTGCAGCGGAAAAAATTACTTTGCTTTTCAATAAGAATATCCACCTTTATTTTATCGACTTTTTTGCTCATAATTGGTACTTTGCCCCATTGAAAGAAAACTTCCGGGTAACTTTTGATTTCATGAAAAACTGGAATATTTCCAAATGAAATTCTTCCCAGACAGCTTTGTAAGAAAAGCATAAATTATTTCGTTTCTACTTTGATATCGGTATTTTTTGTAACCTTTTCACAAGTTTTTGTTAATATAACTAATAAAAAAAGAAGAATCTCATTGAGTATGGTTACTTATTATAACGTAACTGTCACAGGTGTGGATATTTGTTGTTAATGTTGAGATACTAGTAAGATTCTTCGTATTTTACACTCGTTTTAGCACAAAAATAAGGTATTGTGTGATATAAAAGAATGTAAAATTATGAATGGAATTTTTTGAAATTATTTTGTAGATAGATTTTGTAAAAGAGATGATGTAAAGTATATTTTAAAGGATAGGTTTTTAAAAACAAATATCTATATAGTAGTACAGAAATACATCAATGCAATGCATATATAAAACAAATTAGACACTGCAAAAAATAGATCAATATTCAGCATTTTAGAGAAATAAAAGTATATGACAACTGGTCGCAATCAACCAAAATATGGTATTAGACTACTGTTTGTGAAAATTACAACGCCAAGTCTGTTATTCAAGTTTGTCTCGCACATACACTTGCTTTTTTATAGTATATAACTGATTACATTTTTAAAGGTACACGATATATTTTTAACTTAAAGCGCAATATTTTATGAAGCCACCTGGATTAGCAATAACAGTTTCCATATAGTGTGTCATTGAATACAAGGGTTTTTTAATATAATTCTGGAGGATGCTTGTCAGGTTGTTTCTAAGCGAGTTCATAGTTGAGTCATAGTGGTGGATGGCAGTGACATTTAACAGGTCAGTTGACAAACTATGTACCAGACATTTTCTACTGGTGACTATAGAGTCCAGTAATCGGTATCTGGCGTACATAGAGGGGACCTTGGACATTCCGGGTCCACATGTGGACGAGGTCTTGCTGAAAAATAGCCACATGAAATCTCTGAAGGCAGTGCATGTGCATCCCCACTGCCTCTAAAAGATCCCTGATGTATTGCTAAATTTTGAAGGTTTCCTGAATTTTTATTGGCGAAGATCGCAAATACAACCCAATCGCATTCTAAACACTTGACATTGTGTCGCTAAATGCTGCAAAATGCATGCTGCAAGCTGCTATTCATCACAATACCTTCGAAAACGTATGTAATCATCACGGTGCAGCAAGTTGAATGGTAATTCGTCAGAAAACACGACATGTTTCTAATCAGCGCATCAATGTCCCTGCTTGAGACTTTATTGCAGCTTGTTGCTTCTGTAGTGAAAAGTTAAAGAATCTTTCAGCAACTGACTGTTTGCAATCCTTCGTTAAGTTGACGACTGTGCTCGAGGACAAGGACTGACACATGACACTGTGACAGTGTTCTACTGCTGTGCTAACACCGTAGATATCGCTGTGCGATCAGTCATTGCTAGGAGGTAGGGGTATACCATACAGTAGAACGATTTTGCAATCCAATAATCCTATTTCTGTGTATCATCTGTCATTTAATTCTGCGTTCGCATCAAGGAACTGTTGGTTGCAATTTTACAGTAAAAATTCCAGCTTCTACCATCTCAACAATTTTTCGTTGGTCAACGTCCGACAGGTGCTCATGCGACTTTCTTCGGTAACGGGATATAATGACACTTTCGATACGATGTCGGTTCTTCCGTGATTGCAACAGCTTGTTTGAGCTACTTATTTATATCAAAGACCGTAAAGTTTAAAGGACGTTGATACTATATTGCATGTGCGTTTTCACTAACATTTCTCTCAAATGCATGTTCCAACCTCATGCACTTATACTGTAAGTCTCAAGTAAATACTATCAGTCTTTCATGGTGCTGCAGCGTCTACAAACAGTGTATTATATTCACACGTTCTTTTCCGCTATTAATGTATTTGCTGACAAATGTTTGTATTCTAAAATATGTAGATTGACGTTTTAACCAGAAAATCTATGGGTGATCACTTTCTTATATCACATTTAGAAAATCGAAAGTTTCAATTAAGAGTTTTTATCGGAAGTCACTGTTTCAATTCAATAGGCAAAAAAAATAATACAAACTATTATTTTCCTTTCTTTACAAATACATTCTTTTTTACGTCTAATTCAGATTTATTGATGTGTGCTGTAGCAGAATAAAAAATGTTCCATTCTTACAATATCTACCTTCCTTTTATCGAATTTTTTTCTCTTAACTGGATCTTTGCTCTTTCGTAAAGGAAGCCTGTGCGTAACTTATGATTTTACATATGAAAAATTGGAATATTTCCAAATGGTATTCTATCCAGCTAGCTTTGTAAGAAAGATAAATTGTCCCTGTCTCACTGTGATATTAACTTTTTTTAAACATTTTGTTCTTAATATGACTGTTAAAAAAAGACTAGCCTGCTAATTGAATTTTTTGCAGAAAAACAGAAGAAAATGCAGAAAACTTTCTTGTTTCGCTGGCGATATTAATATGTTTTCACGCAATTGTAACGTATTATTTAAAGAATGCTCATTTTTAGTTTTGGAGGCATTAAATAATAGAAACTTCTAATATTTTTCTTGAATATATTTTTAATGTGAGTAATATACACAATTAATTAAAATGCATTACACTCTCCCTGCATATAACAACAGGCTTTTCGATTAATTTGCACTCTCCAGTATGAAATAGCATGTCAGCATATCTGCAACGGCAGCATAGCTGCAATCGCAGTTTATTTGCAATGGCAGCATATCTGAAAGAGCAACATATCTGCAATGTCTACATACCTTCAATAACAGCCTATCTGCAATGGCGATATCTGCAACAAAGAAAACTTGCTATGTGCCACAATTTTTTCAACCTGTATGATAATGCCCAAATTTAGACCTATTTAGCATCCGTCATTAGGATACAGCTTGGGCTGCCCAAGGCTTTCACGACCAAATTCATATTCGTACAACCATACTACTATTTGCAATGACAGCGCGATTCTCACTTTTAAACGTCTCCTACAGAGGCGGGTTCTGTGATGATGGATTTGGAAGATGCAGACTGGTGCAGTCAGAGCTCAATATTTTTGAAATTTAAGCCAGCTGCGTGGTATAATTGAATTCGTTGGTCTCTTTAGAGGATTGCAAAATTATGGTGCGTAGAAAGTTTTCCTACAAATATTGCATACATTGATTAACTAATGCAGGCGACCACATAATAAGCAAGAAATCAGTCCATCGATCGTGTTATTTGCATTGGGAATGCGGCCCTACCTTTGAGTACTCTCCTTTAGAGCGGGTTCTGTAAGTATTGTTTAAATAAATCTGATGTGCGTAGCACATGACTTTCCTTATATAATGAAATAAATTTACTACTTTTACAGTAAAAAAATAGATTATTTTTATTGTAGTTATTAATTTTCTTTCCAAGATATTGAATTTTCGTCAATGAGTCGTCATTTTCTATGTCGTCATCATCAATGAGTCGTCATTGATTTAGCGTCATTTTTATCTATTTGACGAGTGTTTCGTTAATTTAGCAACATTTAAAAAAGTCGCCAAGTTGGCGACATTCCACCAAATTCGTCGCCAAAATCTCGCCAAGCGTTATGGACGAAGAAATAAGTTATTCGTACAGCAGATAAATGACTATTGGCGTTCAAATACAAAAGTTTTACTTAAAGTATCTTTTTTAATGAATGGAACGAGCTAAATCCCCGAGAATGATGTCACCCAATTTATCGCATGGCATTGCATATGAAAAGTGAACATGTTTCTCAATAGCAAATATCTTTTATTTATTTTATATGGCTTTTTGATAATTTTTTTGAAAAATGTGCAATATCTCGAGAACGGTTTATGTTAGCGTTCTAAAATTTATGTCAATCGTTTTCTAATGAAAAATTAAATAATAAATGTCTATTTGTGTAACTTTATTAGCGGTTTTGATTTTTTGATGATTTTTTCAAAATTTCACCCGAAAATTTAGGGGGTTCTGAACATTCGATTGCGTATAAAAACACTAGGCTTCCAGTGTTTACAGATTGTGATTTTTGTAAAAAATTTCGTTCGAGTCGGTTCATTCGTTCGTCATTTATCGTCTCCACAGACTCACTGACACACACACACACACATACTTTCACGCACACACACACACACTTACTTTCACACAAACACACACATACATACATTCACACACACACACAGACATCACTTCAAAAATGTTTGATTCGTGATCAGGGATGATTGAAACGTGCTCTCCTATCGAAAACTCGAATTCGAATTTTCGACCCCATCACAATACTTTCCTTATACATTATGTATATAAGAAAAGTAATAATTTAGATTTTAATCCATGATGAAAATAGTAAAAGCAAGTATATACTATATTAATGTAAAAAAATTTCTTTAAAAAACACAGCCCCATTTTCCTATTGTGTTTAAAACAACACATCTGTGTGATACTATTAAACACTTTTATATTTCGGATTTATTGCAAAGAAATCCTTGCAAATAATATTATTTAAAACCTTTTGCAGTATCTGATGTGGGTAAGACTTAATGTTTGCACTTTTCTGTGATCCTCTTAATTTTGCAAAATTTAGAAAACATTAATTAATTTCATGCATTTATACTTCCATATTTAAATCCAATACCACAATGGTAACCACATTGAATGGGCTTAACATATTTGGAAATCTAACATACTCAGGAAATTCGCTTCGCTAAAAGGTTTTGCAATTTTGGTTTATTGATATATAATTTTGATACATAAAACAATTTTTTCCAATAAAAATGACTTCAATTTATTGATTTTTTTTTTCATAAATGGAGCTTTTGCTCTTTCTAAAGAAATGTTGAGCATAAGTTTCAATTTTCAGTTTGAAAATTTTAATTTTGAAATGAAATTTTTATTTCAAGAGTTGGCGGGAGAAAGCACATAAGTCAAAAACAAGGATTTGGATATATCGAGGAAAGAAAATTTTGATGCTTTCAGGAAAATTTTATTTAATATAATTTCTTTTGTTTTCAGAATACAAATTTAACTTTTATGGAGTTTGTTATGCACTTATGAGCTAAATAAATAATAGCTTTACTTAATTTATATTTTTACTTTCCTTATATACATAATATATAAGGAAAGTATTGTGACGGGGTCGAAAATTCGAATTCGAGTTTTCGACGGGTGAGCACGTTTTAAGCATCCCTGAGAACGAATCAAATATTTTCGAGTTGATGTCTGTGTGTGTGTATGTGAAAGTATATGTGTGTATGTCAGTGAGACTGTGGAGATAATATCTCATGAACAAATAGAGTGATTCAAATGAAATTTGCTACAAAAATCACAATCCGTGAATACTGAAAGCCTATTGTTTTTAAACGCAATTGAATGCTTAGAAACCCCTAAATTTTCGAGTGAAATTTTGAAAAAATCGTCAAAAAATCAAAACCGCTAATAAAGTTACGCAAATAGACATTTCTGATGTAATTTTTCATTAGAAAACGATTGACATAAATTTTAGAACGCTAACACGAATCGTTCTCGAGATATTGCACATTTTTCAAATAAATTTATCAAAAAATCCCATAAATAGAAAAAAATATATTAATCATTGAGAAACATGTTCACCTTTCCTATGTAATATCATGCGATAAATTGGGTGACATCATCCTCGTGGATCTAGCTCGTTCCATTCATGAGAAAAGATACTTTGTGTAATACTTTTGTATTTGAACGCCAATAGACATTTATCTTTTATAAGAATAACTTATTTCTCCATCCATAACGTTTGGCGAAGAATTTGGCGAAGAATTTGGCGGAATGTCGCCAACTTGGCGACTTTTTAAAATGTTACCAAATTAAAGAAAATCTCGCCAAATGGACAAAAATGACGCTAAATCAATGAAAATGACGACTTATTGACGAAAATTCAGTATCTTGAAAAGAATATAAGTATTTACTATAAGAATAACCCATTTTTTTTTTACTGTAAAAGTAGTAAATTCATTGCATTATATAAGGAAAGTCATATGCTGCCCACATCAGATTTTTTACCTCACTGCTATCCGTACAAAATTTAAAAAGTGTGTAAAATTTTTTTCTTTTTTTAATATCTTTGAGGCCTAACTGACTTATGTGCTTTTCCCACAACAAAGATCATGAATTTTTTAAATCAAATTATGTAACAACAACAAAAAAAAATGGAATTTTTGAATTATGTGCTTTTCCTCGCCACCTCGAGATTTATTCTCTAGGTAAGGTATAAATTGGTTCTTCTCCTTGATATTAACTCTTTCCAAATACGTTTCGGACGATCAGGTTTTCAAAGAATAAAATAGTTGTTTGCTAATTGAATTTTATTTTTTATTACAACGAAACTTGTACCATTGTGTTGAATTTTTCTATATTATGAGAGATACATAGTTATTTATCTTTATTGTTTCTTTATTGTTATCTTTATTATTTTTATCATTTGGACATTGAAACCAAAAAGTAACCTAAAATCGCAAACATATTTTTATTTTCTTTGTAATTCTTAAATTTGCATATTATAACAATAGAAATAATCTGCTGTGGATAGCACATGACTTTTTTATATAATGCAATGAATTTACTAGTTTTACAGTCAAAAAATAATGTATAAGATCCACGGCGCTGTGTTTTTATCGTTGAATTGTACATTTGGCTATTTTCCGGATGACAACATGTAAAACTATTTCAAAATACTCAATTAACTTATACTTCGCGCAACTCTAAATAAACAATCATTAATATTGATAGTATCCTGAATAAGCAATATAGTCCATATATTAAAATACCTTAATAAATACGTCATCAATTAGAAGTAATTTTCATTTCTTTAACGTCATGTATGCAATTTTGACGATATTTTTGTCAATCTTAGGCGAAATATCGCCAAGGTGGAAATACTTTGCTAAATTATTCGCTAAGTTTCCTAATTGCATCACCAAGTGTTACAGACAAACGGAGAGAAGAGTATTTCTTATATACTAGAAGGTATGAAAGTCATATGATGAAAATCAGAGTTTGCGAGACATTACTTCCCATTTCGCTTCATTTTTATCAATTTGGCGACATTTTTGTCATTTTAGCAACATTTAAAGTAGTCGCCAAGTTGGCGACGTTCCGCTAAATTTTTCGCTAAACGTTACGGACAAACGGACGGAAAAATGGGTTATTCTTATAGTCTACGCTTATGTTCTTTCCAAGATATTGAACTTTCATTCAAAATCTAGTCATGTTCATTGATCAAGCGTCAATTTTTATTAATTTGGCGACATTTTCGTTAATTTGGCAACATTTTAAAAGTCGCCATGTTGGCGACATTGCTTCAAAATCTCACCAAGCGTTATGCAGGGAGAAATAAGTTATTCTTGTAGCAGATAAATGACTATTAGCGTCCAAATACAAAAGTATTACCTAAAGTATATTTTTACATGAATGGAACTAGCTAGATCCACGAGAATGATGTCACCAAATTTATCGCATGATATTACTTATGTGAAGTGAACATATTTCACAATCAGTAATATATTTTTTTATTTTATATGATTTTTTGATAATTTTTTGAAAAATGTGCAATATCTCGAGAACGGCTTAAGCTAGCTCTTTAAAATTTTTGTCAATCGTTTTCTAATGAAAAATTGCATAAGAAATGACTATGTGTGTAACTATATTAAACGGTTTAATTTTTTTGATGAGTTTTTTAAAATTTCCCACGAAAATTTAGGGGGTTCTGAACATTCGATTACGTATAGAAACAATAGGCTTTCAGTATTCATGGTATGTAATTTTTATACCAAATTTTGTTCGAATCAGTCCATTTGTTCGTCAGTTATCGTCTCTAAAGTTTCACTGGCACACACACACACACACACACACACACACACACACACACACACACACACACACACACACACACACACACACACAGACAGACACACACACACGCACACACACACACACACACACACACACACACACACACAGACACACACATACAGACATCATCTCAAAAACGTTTGATTCGTGATCAGGGATGCTTGAAACGTGCTCTCCCGTCGAAAACTCGAATTCGAATTTTCGATCCTGTCATAATACTTTCCTTATACATTGTATGTATATAAGGAAAGAAAAAAGAGGCAACATACATTTGTACATTTCTGAATTTGCTTTACAATGCATATAGCAATATTCGTGGTAGGTTTCTATTTTATTATGTGCTCGCCAGGGAATTGCTGATACCTGCAATGATACCAAAGGCATATTCCCTGTGCAACGATATCTGCAATTTTATATTGAGCGCACAATAAGCGAAAGACCGGTCTACGCATTGCTGAAAATCAGCAATGAGATCAGTATCCCCCAAGTCTAGAGTTCCCTATCTAGAGTCCTTAAAAACTCCAATAAATTTGAAAGAGTTAATACTTGCGGGGATTTCACTCGGGCGACTTGAATTCGATTCCCTGCTCTACCCAAAATATCCCCATGCTCACGTGGAGTATGGATGCCTTAATTATGTAGGTCCACAAGTCCTTGTTATTGGTGGGTGGTAGGGGAAGGAGAGTGCTGTCTGTGGGGTTGCCGCTCCCACTGGGTTCCGGTCTAAATTGAGTGACACTGTACTTGGCGTCCAAATAGATATCTTACACATTCGAGTAGGTGTGAAAGCCCCAGGCCGTCCGGCTCGTCCAGAGGACTTAGAGCAACAAATTGGACGACCGGGGATTCGAGTAGGTGTGGCGTTTTGGAACGAAGAAGAATAAATTTGTAAGGGAAGGGCCATGAGTGTACACGTTAGACCACTCTATAGAAAAGTGACCATGACAGATCGATTAAAAGTTATTGCAGTGCTCCTTAGCGGAGAATTTCACAGCAATAAAGCGAGATAAAATTTCAATAAAGCGAGATAAAACTCCAATAAAGCGAGATAGATGAAAACAGCCAATAAAAATATTGTTGAGCGTTGTTTAATTAATAGAAATTGGCCGCAAAACGGTTACAGAAGGCAGTTATTTGAAGGAATATGGTTATTGGTGAATTGCTCTCATATTCAGGAATGATACAATGAACAAAACTTACATGAATAAGAACCTAGTGAAGAACCCTGTTAATTGCCCTCGAGAAACACACATTTAATTTAATGCACTTTGAATTTGTGAAAGGATATTACCAAGTACTTTAGCAAGCATTACAGGTGTTATATGTCCTGATGTTATAAATTTGCATAATAATAATGATGTTATAAATTTGTAATAATACTTATATACATTGTCTTCCGTTTACGCGTTTTTTTTTGGTTGCTAATGTCAACTCCTTCTCATTAGACAAAGCTCTGTAACTGTGTAATTGATGTTTTTGGTCTATCTCGCCTTGTTGTCGTGTTTTTTATTTTATCTTTTTAAATCTCCATTAGGGGCGCTGCGATCACTTTTATTAGACTGGACATTTCCATTTAATTATAGGTAGACTTAATATGTGCATTCATGGTCCTTTCCTTGCAAATTCATATTAAGGTGGTTAAAGGGACCGGGATAGCAAAAATCGAAAAATTGATAGCAAAAATCGAAAAAATGAAAAATTGACTAAGTGTATTAACCTGTTTCAGAAAACCAGACATAAGTTGACTCCTTTGTTAAGACAGAGACAGAGGCACAAATCCACTACATCAGCAAAAAGCAAGAATGGATTTTTCCAGGAAGCGTCAGTGCATGTCCCACAAACACGCAGACTCGACAGACGCGTACTTGTTACGTTTAAATTGCCACTATGTCGTTGCCAAAGAGGCCGTTTTATGCTTTTAACACCGCTTGATATCTTTATCCTACATTTAATGCTGTTATTAACGACGTATTTTTATTCAGACGAATTTGGGCAGCTGTTTTGTGTGGTAATATTTTATATGGCATATTAAATGTTGATGATAGAACGGATTTTCCCATTCCAATGAGATAATACATACAGTTTGAGATTGTTAATAAATCTTATGTTCGTCTCCATTTTTCTAATAAAGACAGAAGAAGAATGAAAAAATTTTTCGTGTAGAAATAATTATTTTCAGTTCAACAGATCTCAATAATTACAAAAAATATTCTATTTCTTCTTTCACCAATATACGCCTTATTACGTTTACTATCTGAATTATTGGTGTATTCTGTAACAAAAAATAAATATCTATACTTTCTCATATGAATATCATCTTTCTTTTATCGAATTTTTCTAAATAACCGATACTTAATTTTTTTACAAGGAATTGTGAGCATGACTTTCGTTTTTTCGTAACAATTGGAATGTTTCCAAGTGATATTCTTCACACTTAGTCTTGTAGAAAAAAAAAACATACGTTAATTCTGTTTCGCTGAGATATTGGCTTTCCTAAATATGTATTAGATAATCTGATTTGAAAATAAAATCCTCCATCTAATTGAATTTAGTAACTTATTGCGAAGAGACATATACCAATGTGGAAATGTTTCATTTATGAAACTATTGAGATATTAACTCTTTTTACGTTTCCATGAATTTTTATGTGTGTTTGTAGTACAATAAAGGTAATACTATGCAAACGTGGTATAAAAACAATTTTATTAAAATAATTGTAAGCGGGCACATTTCCCACTTCTTTCTCTAAAGGGTATTGTGTCTTTTGAGAGACAGAAATTTGGAAACATTTGGAATCCACATAGTTTTGAAGGTCTGATTGCGAAAATTTTTTTGTTGCATTGCTAATTGTGTCTTGTCTGGTTGTAGGTCTGTTGTCATATCGACATAACCCTGTTTTCTATTACACTTCTTAAATGAATCCAAATATTGTACAAATTTAGGCTAATAACCAAAGTAATAATCAATGTATCGATTTTCTTTTTAATTTTGCGCGAATTGAGCGCAATCGCGCTAATGTTATTTTCATGACATTGCAATATTTACGAAACTACTCAGCTGACTAAAACCAATTTTGTATTTTTTTAACACTTTCCAACATAGCTGTAGTGTGTTTATGACTTTTTTCATTCTGTCTGTCTGTTCGCAAAACGTCTGTTTAATAAATTAAATTCAATTACGTAAAAAACACTGAATTTGCACTTTTTATTCAATTTTTGTTTTTATTTGGTAACTGGACATTTTTTCAAAACAAAAGTTCAAAAATACTCAAATATCTAGAGTTCTAGAGTATTGGTGTTGGTCTTATTCCTTTTCTTGACAAAAACAATGTATAAAACAAGCATTTAATTGATACATTTAAGCATGCGTAGTCTTTTATTTTAGATTTTGACAATTTTTGAGGGCTATTCGTAAAAAAAAGGAGGATTATTATTTTCCTACTCGTACTAAAATCTAATCAGAACCAGAGTATCCCATATGTGACTTGTCTATCAAATTTTATGAAATTTGATCAATTAGTTTTTTTGTTTACATGATATTTTTCAGGACTATTTCTCAATAAAGGCGGGTTCTTTTATACCGAATCGTACAGAAATCTAATTAGTAGTACTAGGGTCACACACAAGTAACTTACCTATAAATTTTACGAAATTTGCTACATTAGGTTTTGGGTTAGAGTGCAGGTTTTGAGATACATTGCACAGACAAAAACACACACAGTCACACACATAGACTTCATGCTAAAAATAGTGTTTTCGTGTTCTAGAGGTCTCGAAACGTGTAGATCAGCCGAAAACACGAGTTGCGATTTTCGACACGATTCCAAAATTTTCCTATACATTGCCATGTATTGCAGGGAAAGTAAACACTGTATTTACCTTTTTGCTCAAATAACTGTCCTCATAATTTTCTTATTTAGATTTATTTATGAATAAACAACATGAATAATATTCTGTTCCCATAAGAATACGTGCTTTCCTTTATAGAAAATTTGTTTCTATTAACCGGGTCTTTGCTTCTTTCAAGAGAATCTTTAGCGCAAATTTTGACTTAACGTATGGAAAATTGGATTACTTCCAAATATTTATTCACGCTTGCTTTGTGGTAAGGACATAAATTGTCCCTACTTCTCTGTTATATTAACTTTTTATTAAGGATGTTTTGCGTAATTGGAGCGGTAAACAAAATATGCACTTTTGGTAATTGGATTTTTGTTGCATTCTTCAAAGAAATGGATACATATGTGGATGATTTTATGTTACTGTTGAGATATTGATATATTTTTTCTGAAATATATTTTTTCTCAGTTGTAGATTTTGTAGATTCTGTTTTGTCGAATTATAAAAGTTTTTCTTTTCAGCGGTAATAAAATAATTTCAAGTTAATTTTAGAGCAAAAATATATTAATTATATTGTGTATTTTATGCTTTTAATAATTTGGGAATTTAGCAAGATGTTTCGTGCTTTTCATTAAGGATTTGTAGCTAAAGACTTAAACCATAAATATAATAAAAAGTTTAATTTGTATTTTTCTCTCAATTTTGCTGGTACATTTTAAAATTTTTGAAGTGTTTAAGCGTAACCCTTATATTTTCCACACACTAGATTTTGTAATCAAATTGTACAGAATGGGTAATTTTTAATATTCCTTACGTGGTGTGATGAAGTCTGAGACAATTTTCAGATATTTCAGTACAATAGTTTTTTCGCAACTCAAAAATCGTTAATTGGGTGTTTCACAGCTATTTTTCCAGTGAATATAAGAATATAAATTTTGGTATTATATAACAATAATTATATAATACATATATAATGCTAATATATTGCATTTTTAATTCCTCCCATTTTATTTTCCATTTTATTACCTATAATCAAATTGAAACGTACGTACTACTTTTCAAATATGTTGATTGGGTTACTGCATCTGTGAAATTTCTTTCAGATGTGTACGCTTACTGATTCTTTACAACTAACAAAAGATATTAGATTTTTTACTAGCTTCTTCCTCTTCCACCGGAGACATTAAAAAAGAAAACAAATTGATAATTTTTTCAATGCGAGCAATTTTTTGATATCCTGTTATTCTTTGTTATTCTTTTTGATGTTTTGATACTGTTTCTTTATTATTCCTTTTCAACCTTGCATTTTATTACTTCTAATTTTTCTAATCAACTTAAAGCGTCTTTGGTAAATGTATATTTGAAAATCTCTCCAGTTCCGTACATTCATTAATTATTTTTGCAACTAAGAAAAAGTATCATTATCTTTTGTAGTGGTTCCTCTTACTCAGTAAATGTCACGATAAAAAATATCGCATATTTTATTTTGTATGTGTGCGAAAGACATACTTCAGTTTATAATATAAAAAGTTTGAGATTTTGGAGAAATTTGAAAGTGGTAGGACTAAATGTGTCGGTATTCATGAAGGTTGGGAAAATTGCTGCATATACGAAATTTTCGTCCAGCAAACGCAGGTATTGGCCATCTCATTCTGACGTGTTCATAATTATAGCCATATCGGTTCATGAATACAAGCATTTGCAATGAGAACTAGACTTTAACTTTGTAAATACTTCCATAGGCGAGTTCTGCGAGTGTATGGTTAATATTGTCTGCTCAGAACAGCATTTCTTAAATCATAAATTTTATGAAAACATAAAGGCAGCTGTAATAGCACAGGCCTAATTTTGGTATGCTGATTTCAAATATGACCCTATTTTTTTGTATTACGTCAAGTTTTCGAAATATCGCATTCCGTGTTTATTGCTATAATATTATATGAATCGAACTTTTGATCCCACAATTCATGCGGGAATGGTTGATAAAAATCTCAAGAAAATTAGTATCTTCCAAGCGAAAATTTCTTCCTTGAAATAGTGAGTAGTTTCCCCACTGAAGGTTATAGTGAAATTTCTCAATTGCTCGCCCCGCTCGCACAACCTCCTTCAGGAGATTTCGCCTCTTACTCGCTACGCTCGCTTCATATATAGATTTCCTAAAAATTCTGCTTTCAAAAATCTCTTTTCTATCCCTGCCTATTTTCCGCTGGAGGGAAAAGCAGGGATTTTTCTTAGCCCAGGGAATCCAAAAACTGAATTCCTTGATCATGAGCTTAATTCGCGAGTTATTTTACGCCAAACTAGAGATCAAATCGATGAACGGTTTATTTCATCGTATTACCCTATTATTTTTCTACAAATGTACCAAATTTCATATTTTTGTACGCTATATTTTTACGGTACGAGACAGAGAAATCGCTAGACTTGCCTATACGAAAAAAAAATTCACTTTAGCAGTGCATAAAAAGTAAAATATATAAAAAACTACATCGAAATGAAAAAAGGGACTCAGTCTTGCAAAAATTCATCTATGTAGGTACCTGCCTGAAAAAATTCGTGATCCTGCTATTATTAACCTATCCAGGACGCGAACTCGCAGCTCAAGTATTTTGTCTTTAACTTTGACATTAAATATTTCTTAAATTACAATGTATATAAAAAAGTGGTTTATTTCAGCGTATTTGCCAAAGCTTTTTATACAAGTGTACCAAATTTCATAATTTTATATGCAATAGTTTTTGTGATGCGAAGCAAAGAATCTCTAGAAACTAGAAATTTGTCAAACAGCGGGGGCGGCACTGTCAGCCACTTTTTTTTAATATAGAGAGATTTATCACACAATTCTTAATACCATTGTTTACCTTAAACCATTTACGCAAAGTACCCACATTTTGCCCATTTTCGGATAGAGTATTTTAGAGAAAAAACGTGACGTGATACGCGAAAACTAATATGATTTTTGATTTCAATATATCAAAATACCTTAAAATCAACTCTCTGAAAGTTAGCAAAACTCGTGGCGGCCAGTGTGGTTAATTCATTTTTTATAAGGAACCTTTAACGTCAATTCATCGCTGTCAATTCATCATATCAAGTCATCGCTGTAATATCTGCACAAGTCATAATGTCGAAGTTATCTGTTCTAAGTCATGTTAGTATCTCTGTACAAGTGTCTTGTAGTGTCGTTCTCGGGTCACAAGCTGTGGTTCCCTCAGGGGGGGCTAACTCCCCCTTTTATTCCATTTGCTGCATTGAGTTTGACGTAACAATCTTCTTTTTCCATTGGTTACTCCTTTAACCAATGGAACCATTGGCCCAGCTCGGCCCCCTCTGTCATGGCCCCCCTAAATTTATGGTATTCTGACCTTTAGGTTCACGGGGTGATAAAACTCGGTGTCAGCCAGACTACAAGTATTGTTTGTCGTACTGAACACAATAAATTACACATAAAAGTGTCTCATCAAATGTGAGATCTATTTCTGGTCTCACAGTTATATGTTATAACATTCAAACTCTTTCCGAAATTTAATCAATACAGTGACCCAACTCAAATTATTAAACCTCCGAAAAGGTGAATATTAAAATTGCACTAACTGACAGGGATGTGCATAGTTTAAAAACAATGTAAAATTCAAATAATAAATATATTAACTAAAAATACAGGGCGTCTTTAGCTGAATAACATTAACTACACGTTATTACTTAGACTCTATCGTAGCACACATTAACTATACTTAAACTAGTTACAGTAAACTTACGTACTAGCAAATATGATGCAGCAGAGCAAATTAAAACCATATTCAAACCGATTACTCAAGAAACCTAATACAATAAATTATTGTGAATTATCTTCAGGTCTGTTACCTGATTCAAACTCACAGACAGGTGTCAAACCATCGAGAAGTAATTTTTTTATTACCCAGACCGCCCAGCTCACTTGAAGGTAGCAATTAGGATTTTGATAATAACTCTTTGGATCAGACTGCCAAAACGCTCGCCGAAAATCTGATTCTTTCTCTTTTAGAATCAATCCGTCTGCCAGGCTAACAATGTGAATAACGACTGAAATTTGAAGCGCTAATATACATTAACAGTTTGCAGCAAAACGATAAATCAACGATAATGAGTGGAAAAATAACAAATAGGTTACTGCGCTCTACCAATTTAAAATTTTAAATATATTTATCTGTGTCCATCTATATTAATGAAAGGAAGAATATGTTTGTTTGTTTGTCCGCGATGCCATGCTATTTTTACAGCACATATAGATCTGAAAATTTTTAAACAGTAGCACTTGTAACTGAACTAATGCATCTCGAAGATCTTTTTTCAAAAATGTAATTAGATATTTTTTAAATTTAATATTAAAACTTCTTAAAAGTGTTTAAACCAGATGGAATTAATCTGTCTGATCATTGATATTCTGATCATTTGTAGTGATATAAATTTAATGAGCAGAAACGTTGTGAATGTGTGAAAATCTTATAACTAATGGCATACACACACACATATATATATATATATATATATATATATATATATATATGTATATATATATATATATACCAGATATATGCATATATATGTGTGTGTTACATATTTATGAGTTACAATATATATTTTGTTTTTATAAACTGTTTTTATTTTTCATTTTCTACGTATTATAATGTCATTTTGCTTATATGCCCATTTTTCCTTTTCCGTAGTAATAGGTTGTTAACAAAGTGTTTAAATTTGATCCTGTATGTGGTTAACTTATACACTCTTTTGCAAAAGAAAAAAAGAAGCACCCCCTAAAAGATATCCGATCATCTCAAAATTTCGCATGCAACTTCCTTGATAACAAGTATGCAAATGATTAAATTTGCAAGGCCAATGAGTGTTAACTTCGGTCATAGCACGCATTTCTACTACGCAACTAGCATCCTATAAAACAGGTTAAAAATATGAAATGTGGACGATCTATCTATGCTCGTTATCGGCTTTGCGGTTCCATGGAGACACAACCAATAATACCATTACGGCGTTGCCGAAAGCTTTATAAGCAATTCTACAAGTTCGAACGTGCTCGTATAGTTGGAATGCGTGAAGATGGCTGGTCACATCAAGCAATAGGCCGCCACCTGCACCGAACGGACAATGCTCTGCAAAGGTGCTGGCAGCAATGGTTGCTGCAAGGAACTTATCGGCTGAATGAAGGCTCTGGAAGGTCAAGGTGCACGAATGCGAGGCAAGATCGGATGATTGTGCGATAGGCCCGAACTGGCCCAACTGTATCATTGTCCGCCATCCAACGTGCTACAGCCGCTTCCATACCACCCGTGGTACCTTCCATCATATCACGGTGCTTGACTGAGGTCGGGTTACTCTCAAGGAGGCCTTTAAGACGTCTGCCCATATCCCCACAACATCGATAGGGTCATTTAGAGTGGTGTCATAGCCGATCATCATGGCTGCCAGCAGACTGGCATCGCATAGTGTTCAGCTATGAATCACGCTTCAGTCTTTTAGCAGATGACCATCGGGTACGTGTGTACGTGTGTAGGGACGCCAGGGATAGCGGTCCAATCAGCCTTTGTTTTACACAGGCACACTGCCATTACCCCTGGTCTGATGGTGTGGGGTGCTAACTCTTACGACAGCAGGTCGTCCCTATCTATTCTGTGTACAACTTTAACAGCTCAACGACATGTTGATGGAAGCCTGCGACTGTTTCGCCAATCGAGCATATATGGGACATGCTAGGTCGCCAGATTTGAGCATCCCGAAATGTAGCAGATCTGTAGCAACAATTGAGGAATGCCTGGCAGAATGTATTGCAGGATGACATTAGGAAACTTTATCACTCCTTACCTAGACGTATGCAAGCATGCATTGCCGCTAAGGGCGGTGTGTGTGTGTAGGGGGGGGTTCACTAATTACTGATTTAAAAATTCAATGTGCAATTGTTAACCATTGATGGGTTCTGCGGTCTTGATTTTGTAATCATTTCATTACCTGTGTATGAGCTGTACGCATATTTTATTTCAATAAAAACAGTCACTTTCTTCATGGTGCTCAGTCTTTTTTGCAAAAGAATGCATTTTAAGTTACTGTTATATGTGTTATAATTTATCTCTAATATATATATATATATATATGTATGTATGTATATATATAAGTAAATCCAAATTCATTGTACTGACATAGACAATTATAATGCACGTAGAAATATTGAAATATGTCTTCGCCAAAGAAGAAATGCAGAACTTTGAACCAATTAAATTGGTAGTGCAGATGTCCTGTACGGGTACAGTTATATATAATATAAATAGATGTCTGTCTGTGTGTATATGCAGTTTGTAGCGGGAAATCTAATCACTGAACGGCATTTAAATTTGGAGCAATTTCAAGACCCGAGACGAGTCGCCTCGGCAAGAATTTGTTTCTTGTTGCTGTGGTTGTTCAAGCGGGCGTATTATTAAAGCGTTCTATAGATTTTGTCCACAGGAACATACAGTGAATTTTCAAAAAGCAAAAAGCGTTTTATCAAAACGCCCGATTATCATTAAAATATAAATAAATAAATATATAAATAAACAAATAAAAATAGTAGCAAATAGGTGACCACAATGCTACGCCACGACCGCTCCTCTTATATACCGAGCAACGTGGTGGATATTTTCTAGTTGGAAATATATTTCATTTTAAAGGATTAGAAAAATCTAAAGGAACAATATTGCAGCAAGAAATTGTAAAAAAAAAAAGCAAAATTATCATCATGTATAGAGTTTTGCATTATTTATAAGGTATCACAACAGCCCTACAGTAATTTCTTCACATGAAACAATACTTGGCGATGTATCTTCATATTTATTGCAAACCTTCTCAGATAATGGCAGACACTACATGATTCAATTTCTTTTCTCAGTGTTGGTATCCTTCCAGAAACCATCATATTTTGTTGTGGTCATAAAAAACACATATTTCGAAATGCAGAACGCGAGTATTTGTAACTTAAGATGTCTTAGAATTATTGCAGAATAAAATATTGAAGTCATATTGAACTTAGTATATTTATTTCCAACCAGCTTTTAAAAGAATTTGTATTGAGATATTTTTCATATTAGAATTTTTGCCATGAATATTAAAGTTGTTAAGCTTATGCTTAACAACTTTAATTATGATTAATAATGTCTATATATGTATGGTTGTGGGATCTGGAATTTATATTTCATAAAACATCTCAACGGTAGATATTCAATGGTAAAAATGTAATGAGAAGTATATTAAAGAGCTTTTAATATATAGCTAAAGTTTTGTTTAAAAAAGGTGGTAATATAAGGGTGGTTAGCAATATTTTTTAATCCTACGTCCTCTGCTGTTCTTATGCGGTGTTTTGCAGTCCAGTACCGAAGAGAAGATGTCTTAAAGAAGGATTGAGCTGAAAACTCGACGTCTTTGAATTCAGCAAACCACAAGGTGGTCGTTGTTTATATTTACGAAAGAAAGTTGCATACTCTATACATGAGACTATAGATAATCGTGTCCAGGAAGTAAAATGGGAATTGTTATAACTGTCGTTAAAGTTTTATTTAGAGGAGTAGGTGGTAATATCTGAGACGGTACTAATATGGGAATCGTAATAACTACCGTTAAGGTTTTATTTAGAGGAGAAGGTGGTAATATGGGTAATATGTGAGACGGTACTAATATGGAAATCGTTACAACTACCGTTAAGGTTTCATTTAGAGGAGAGGGTGATAATATGTGAGAAGGTACTAATATGGGAATCGTTATAACTACCGTTAAGGATTTATTTAGAGGAGAAGGTGGTAATATGGGTAATATGTGAGACGGTACTAATATGGAAATCGTTACAACTACCGTTAAGGTTTCATTTAGAGGAGAGGGTGATAATATGTGAGAAGGTACTAATATGGGAATCGTTATAACTACCGTTAAGGATTTATTTAGAGGAGAAGGTGGTAATATGGGTAATATGTGAGACGGTACTAATATGGAAATCGTTATAACTACCGTTAAGGTTTTATTTAGAGGAGAGGGTGAGAATATGTGAGAAGGTACTAATATGGGAATCGTTATAACTACCGTTAAGGATTTATTTAGAGGAGAAGGTGGTAATATGGGTAATATGTGAGGCGGTACTAATATGGAAATCGTTATAACTACCGTTAAGGTTTTATTTAGAGGAGAGGGTGATAATATGTGAGAAGGTACTAATATGGGAATCGTTATAACTACCGTTAAGGATTTATTTAGAGGAGAAGGTGGTAATATGGGTAATATGTGAGACGGTACTAATATGGAAATCGTTATAACTACCGTTAAGGTTTTATTTAGAGGAGCGGGTGATAATATGTGAGAAGGTACTAATATGGGAATCGTTATAACTACCGTTAAGGATTTATTTAGAGGAGAGAGTGATAATATGTGAGAAGGTACTAATATGGGAATCGTTATAACTACCGTTAAGGATTTATTTAGAGGAGAAGGTGGTAATATGGGTAATATGTGAGACGGTACTAATATGGAAATCGTTATAACTACCGTTAAGGTTTTATTTAAAGGAGAGGGTGATAATATGTGAGAAGGTACTAATATGGGAATCGTTATAACTACCGTTAAGGATTTATTTAGAGGAGAAGGTGGTAATATGGGTAATATGTGAGACGATACTAATATGGAAATCGTTATAACTACCGTTAAGGTTTTATTCAGAGGAGTGGGTGATAATATGTGAGAACGTACTAATATGGGAATCGTTATAACTACCGTTAAGGATTTATTTAGAGGAGAAGGTGGTAATATGTGAGACGGTACTAATATGGGAATCCTTATAACTGCCGTTCAGATTTTATTTAGAGGAGAAGGTGGTAATATGTGAGACGGTACTAATATGGGAATCGTTTCAACTTTCGTTAAGGTTTTATTTAGAGGAGTATATTTACACCAATTCCAGTTTATTGCACAAAATAGCATATCAAGTGCATAGTTATTCGAAATTACATGGAATTTGTAAATGTAAAATGTCTTCTTTTGCCATTTATTGACTTGGCTATTTTAAAATGATGATATGTCGCCAAAGTATATCCCCCCTATAAAACATGACAACTAAATACCTCTAAATTGGTTGATTCTAGTGTAGTGAGATCATTTTTAAACGTTTTGACATAAATTAAGACAGACAATAAATTGATACATTTATGTTTAATTACTGTTTTACTAGTATATGTATCCGGCGTTACTCGGGATTTAAGGCGTAAACATATGATTAAAACTAAACCGAAAAGTTTAGCAAAATGTCGAAAATCCAACAAATCTTTTACGATAAATACGTGACTGCTCCCCATAACATCGGATACAGGTTTTGACATCAGTTTCGATGGCCAGTGTAGAGCAACTGGCGAACCGGAGAATGAAGTCTTTCTGCGGCAAAATTGAAAATTTCAATTTTTATGGATTTGTTTGAAATTTCACAGAAAATAAAAAAAATAAATTAATTAAAATATTTAATTAGAATGCGAAGATATATACACATATTTTTGCCAGAGTTTAGGAATTTGCTAATTTTTTATTTTTCGATGTGACAAAATAAGAAATATAATATCTAAACCGTGCATACTTCAATATATATAAAAAAATACACAATATGAAAGAATTATCTTAAAGATTTGGTTCAAAGATCGTTAGAAGGAACGTTCGTAGATATTTTCAATGATGTCATGATAGAAATTGTGCGATAATATTTCCAATCGCTAAGGAATCGAATTGTGATAAATTCACTCAGAATTGTGCTTCCAGATAATATATCTAAAATATCAATTCGCCGTGCCGTAATGTCCCGGGAGTTTAGCTGCCCCTGTACCGAATTGTGTGGATATCTGAAGTTTCGATTGTTCGCTACAGACAATACACATACATAATCAACGTTTGTTATTATGTAAGATTTCAATTTTTTTGTGGGCTATTGTAACAACAATGTGTGCTCTATTTTATTTTACTAAAATATAAACAATACCAGTGTACCGCATAAATTACTTGACAACTAAAGTTTGTGAATATAGGATGGATAGTTTTAGATCAAGTGCCGATACATTCATTTCAAAGTAAGATAGACTGGTTAGACAGACAGGTTAGACAGACTTACATGCACACAGTGGAATAATGGTTGAATTGTCTTCTACGGATGCCCTAAACGTACAAGTCCAGTGAAAACATGAATTCCAATTTAAGAACACATTACACTAGAGTATAAAAAAAGAACCATGTTATTGAAAAAGTCACTATTTCACTATTTTATTGAAAACGAAATCAAATATTTAGAGAAACACTTTCTAAAAGTTCCCAAAATACAAAGATAAACAATTTAATCCTAAAAGAGGACACTTTTGATTATATATCATTCCAACCCCAAACCTATATTTTTACACAAAATATCACTCAAATATTTTCTTAAAATGTTGCCAAATCACAGACTTCGATGTATACCTCTCTATGTTGGACTCATTCCAGCACTCATCGTCTTTATGGTGGTCATAAAAATATCCATCTTTAAGCATTACATGGACTGAGCATTTGTAAATCTCGATACTGGAAACATATAAAATCTGGACATATTATAGAATTAAACCTTGGAGTAGGATTTGACAGATCACATCTACTTTAAACAATCTTCTCAAAGAATTGCTTTTATAATATACTTCAATAGAATGATAAGCCCGTCATAAGACGGTATAAAGTTGCAAAAGATTACCTCAGATCCGCTATTCACGAAGTTGTAAAATATTTCCTCCCATCTACTCATCGTTTATATATGCCAGCCATGCATTTCTCCCATTCAATATTATTATTTATTTTAAATTTAAATTCCCTACCAAAACTCCCATTTAGACTCCCTACCAAAACACATACTGCACCATCTGCTAACATAATGCAATTAATATACGCTCCCTTAGACCACTAACAGCAAATTTATCAGGTTTAATCATAGCCACCTTTATCTGAAATGCCTGTTCTTTTCTCCGCGAAAATAGGCAACAATCCCAGGTCAAAAATGACTGCTAGGTGGTGCTAGTTATCATCTAAAACAACGTTGTTTTCCATTTGAGTATGTGTTTTAACTTAGAGGATTCGTTATATCTATTTAATTTCGAGCTTGTTTTCAAAATTTTTTACTTTGTTGTTCTTGTATTTTCTTAATATCTAGTTTTTACTATGGTTTATTGTGTAATGCCTTTTTGTACATAAAATAGCATGAAAGACTGTTTGTCTTTTTGAATTTCCCTTGGAAGTCAATCGTCGGGAAAAGTGGATTACAGTAGAGATTTTTCAGATAAAGTTTGTATACGTATATAATTTCGATACAGATTAAACTGTTAACATACCTAGGCTGAAGTGTGAACATTTTAAATCTATCTTGTTCTTAATAATTAAGAAGTTGTTGACTTTTCAAAGAAAGTTTGTGCACTTGTATAATTTCGGCACAAATTAAACTATTAAACTCTATTATGAGCAATTGATCAAAAATTAACTATCACTGCTAGTTGAAGCAATCAAACATGGAAAATATTGTTTGTGGTTTATGTACTTTGTATATAGCACTATGCATTTAAAATTTTCATATCTTTCATTAAAAATTTCATATTGATAACTATAAAGAATTTTTTTATATTTGTTTACATCTTATTGTATGCAAATTCAAATCAGATTTAATTTTACAATAAATCTGAGCGAAGCTGGAATTTCTATCTATCAACATATAAATGTCAAAATATCAAATTCATATCGTCTACGGTTTTTTAAATCTTCATCTTGTTCTAGTTGTTACCATTAGATGACGATATATAACATCTTTTGAGGGTGTATCTTGGTTTCCACTTTTTAACAATAGGAAAGGTGAAAATAAACGTCCATTTTAGATAAAGGTGGCTATAACTTTTTATTTCAAGTTTAGAATTACTGGTCAGACCATTGAGGTGAAAGATACTGTACTTCTCTAACTTTGTGGGTCATGCAATTCAGCTTAAACTAATATATCTGTAAATCAATTGCACTAATTTAATTGTTTAAAACATAAATTTTAAGATAAAAGAGAAAGCAAATCTCTCTAACTCCATGGTTTTAATATTCAAGTTCTGACCTTTTAAATTGGGAAGACCTATCTTTCAATATCAACTTTACTATTCAATTGGTGAAGGGATGGTATCATCTCTAACTTCATTAGCTCAATAAGATTTTCTGTTTAGCCTTTTCAGGCATTAAAATCTGATGACCATGCAATGGTATCATATTGTGGAAATGTCCTCGACTTGAGATATGAAGCCTTCATTTCACCTGGATGGGATACACAGACACGGAATGTTGTCTTTTATTATATAGGATATTGATATTATTTTCTTTTTATTTTTCCTGCAATACGTGGTAATATATAGGGAAAGTATTGGAATCATACCAAAAATTGGAACTCGAGTTTTCGATGGATCTAAACGTTTTGGGACCGATAGAATACGACAAAACTATTTTTAGCGTGGTGTTTGTTTGTTTTCGTGTGTGTGTGTCTGTCTGTCTCTGTGCCTGTGCGTGTCTGTGTGTGTCTGTCTGTGTGTCTGTCTGTGTGTCTATTTGTGCAATGTATTCATCGACTCAAACTCAAAAACTAATGGACCGAATTTCATAAAATTTGAACGATAAGTTCCTTGTGGGTGACCCTGGTGCTGATTAGATTTTCGAACGATTCGGGATAATATAACCTGCTTTTATTTTGCGAAATGTCCCACAGAAATTACCTGTATCCACTCTAGCTGAAAAACTAATTGATCAAATTTTACAAAATTTGATAGATAAGTCACTTGTGGGTTACTCTGTTGCTGGTTAGAATTTGGTACGATTCGAAAAAACCTCTACTTCTTTTCGCGAAATGGGCCGCAAAAATCGTCAAAATCTAGAATAAAATACTATGTATGCTCACATGCATTAATTAAACGCTTGTTGTGTCTGCAATTTTTGACGATGAAAAGAATAAGATCAACCTCATTACTCTAGGACCAGTTGTTCTTGAGATATTTTAGTTTTTTCACATTTTTGCTACGCCGGTTTTGAGAATAAGTCCAATTACTAAATGAAAACGAAAGCTGAATTAATAGCGTAAATTCAGTAATTTCAATTAATTATGCATGCTGTTTAATGAAATTAAAGTCAATGTAATGAATTATTAATGAAATAAAGAGAACATGGATTTGAGTCTGCACGGAAAGTCATGTGCTGCTCACATCAGATTTTTCTCATGTCATATATTGTTTCTCATAGAATATATTGTTATATAAATAGATTCGCACTAAAATCTAAGAGTAATCGTGAGGATTACTTGCAACGTCTTAATATAAAATATAAAGAAAAGTTTGTGGACAGTTTGGTGAGGATTATAATATTCATGATTATTGTATGCTAATTTTACTTTTCATTATGCTAATTTATGTACGAAACTCCTGAACTCTGATTCCGAGAATCACGTACTCACGATTGGCCAGGGCTATAGGAAAGGGCAGATGTTGGATAAGAAATAATTCGTATTCGGATTCGGATTCGTAGTCGAGAAGCATGAAATCGTGAGTCGTCGTCGTTCAGCTTCGGCTGCTGCCTTTCTACCGAGTTCAAGTGTGTGTGGTTCTGTTCATTCATGGAAGTTTTCATCGAAGTTATAGCCTCTACAAGTTTGTGAGTATATATCTATGGTATAATAATTTGAACATTCAGTTCAGTAAGATGTTAAGATTGAATTTCGGTATAGATTATTACGTCAGAGGGTTAAGATATGGTATTGCTAGCTTTGTAAATATTCTGTATATGTAATTGTATTTTGACTTATCAGCGAAGTTAGCTGGAATAAATTATGTTTGTTGATGTCGTAATTCCTTCGTCGAACGCTAGTCATCACGTTATGGGAAGTTTAAGTTAGAGTGAAGTAAATTACACTGATGCATAAAAAATATATGATTTTGGGAAGTAGTAGAAATAGTACCTGACAAATACTTTACAGTTTTGTTTTTATCGCGAATAAGTATACAGTGTGCTTCAGCACAGTTGATCTCGCTTTTCATATTTGGCAATTAGTTTTATATATCGGAAGTATTAACACATCCTTTCAATTTGATAGTTCGTTTAAATTAAATGCGGCATTATTTTTTTTCCGGTAGGTGATATTTTTTTAAAATAGAGAGTTTATCTTTTATACGGTCTAATAAGAGAAAACAGTTTGATTGCAAAATGTTGCGCTATGCAGAAACGTGTCTGAAAATGTTGCACTTATCTGCAATATTCATGAAGATATTTACAGTAGAAGAAAAGTTAAAGAGTACATTGGGAAAGTTGGAATCTAATTTCCCTCAATTCGACGAATCGGCGATTTTTCTTCGATTGGTGACTCTTGCTGAAGGGGAGGGTCCTAGATAAAATTGACTTCACAGAAAACGCATATGAACGATGTTATTGGCAGCTGAACCTGTTAGGAAGAAATAATTCCCAAATTTTTAATGAGCTTTCACTTGTTCAAAATTGCAGATAATTGTGACGCGTTTTTAAATCTTTCTAACACAGCTGTAAAGGGTTAATGACTTTGGGCATTCTGTCTGTCCGTTCACACTATAACTTCCGTAAAAATAATTTTAACAAAATAGCATTTTAGTATGTTGTTGAGACGATCTATGGGATTCTTGGGAATGTAAAAGAATAATGTCACTTAATTAGTTTTGAATTTACCCTGGGTTGAAAAAAGGAAATACAGTGAACCCTATAGGACCTAATTTTTCAAACATTTTTTAAGCGGAGTTAAAATACATAAATTGCTTTGAAAATTGTAGGAAATAATCAAATTATCACGTAAAATGTGTAAAAAAAGTGTTAGCAAAATATGTAAAGTAGTTTTTTAAATAAATGTTGAAATAATAATTACACCATATTATATGAAGAGATCACGTGACTCACTGCAAAATAAAATATGGCATCCATTTTAGTAAAAATCGTGATTTTTAAGGAACGCTTAAATTTATATTTAGTATTGCATACGTCCAAAAACACTTTATTTTTGCACTATATTTATTTTTTCCCTATCTGTGTAGCTAAGTTATGTGCCTATGCAATTACAATATTTCTGATTTTAAATGATCACTACACTTTGATTATTTCTACAACGAAGCGTAATATACAGACGTTTTTATAGATATACAGACGATTTTATAGCACTGCATTTTTTAATGAAGTTTTAAATTTCCACGTAAAATAAGTTATTGTAATACTGTGATAATTTGAAAAATATCACTGCTGAATGTATCACATTTTAGAGATGTTTAAATAAAATTGCATTTCAGTTAGAAAGTGTTTCATAATCAATGCTTTATGCATGATTAATTTTTCTTGTTATCTTTAGGCTAGTTACTGTATAGCTCAAATTTCTCTAACTGAACATTTGCTTAACGGATGATATAAAAATCTAGAACCCTTGTTTTCTTCACCCGTTCGTCAACGAAAGCATTATATGAAATAATTTTGTAATCAATTTTAATAAATCTACAAATTGGATGTATGTGTCTAGAACTAATTGCCTAAGCCAGAAAAGCAGGTCGAATATGATGATATATCATATCCTGTATAAGAAAATGCTGATCGTGATGTTGTGTTGGGGGGGGATAGAAATCTACTGCATTTATGATATACTAAAAGACAAAGAACATTCTGAATCATTCTAAGTTCTCAAATTTCTTACTCAAGGTTCTTAAAACCTAAATGTCATCTGAAATTCATCTGAAAATATGTCTGAAATACTTCTCTCTAAAATATAAACCATTCTAAGTTCCTAAAAACTTTCTGAAATACACTCTGAAAAGTTCTAAAGTTCCTCAATGTGAAAACGTTCTAAAAATATAACTGAATTCTTAAATAAACAGAAAGTGGACCTATTGACCAGTTTCCCTACGTGTACAAATATGTACTCTTGTAAAATATAAGAACTGACACTTTACCTAAAAATAAAAACATTAAAAGTAAAAGAAAGAACACAGATTTTAGGTTTTCAAAATCTAACGTTTATTAAAATTTTAAACTTCACTTTTAAAATAATTTTCAAAATATTTTACATCTCATTAACTAAAATCAAACATCTTAAATAATAAAAATAAATGGAATGGCCGGTCGTATAGTGGTAAAAAAAAAACGTTAGAAATTTTAAATTTTAAAGTTAACAATATTAAACTTATACAACTATTTATCAAAACTAAAATTTGGAATAAAAAGAACATAAGTTAGCCAAAAGGGAAATTTAGAACAAAAGTTAAACTTAACCTCAGGTTCAGGTGACCTAAAATATATAAGTCTAAAGGGGTCTTATTCTATGCTAGTTCAATTAAATTTTAAATAATGCAAAAGTAAATTAGCCTGAAATTTGAAGAAAAAGAATTATATCACCAAGGCTCCAAGATAAGCTTCTGAGATCTGCAGGAAAGGACCCAACAGCAAAAATGTCACCAAAGTTCCCAGAGGACACCTCTTGAAAGGCAAACACGGCAAAGGAGGGTTATGTCCATCAGAGGTGAGGAAAATCTCCGGCCGGATCCGAATTCCAAAAGATTCCAAATAGGACGTTTAGTAACGAAGAAATAAATTCTCCACACAGCTACACCGGATCTTTGACATCAGGACTGAATGCATCGCATATGTCTGGTGCTTTTCACCAAAAATGACGCTCCAGTTCTTCATAATAAGAGCAGCATAACCCGGGAGAACCAAACACTTAGTTGACGTGTTAACTCATCTCCGCTGACATCGCAGAAACTCTATTTAGAGGATGGGAGACCAATAACACCTCCAATCGTTCCGTCCGTCTAGACATAACAAACGTCCGGCTCCCACATCATCCAGACGAAACATTTTCAGAGAGCATGGAAGGAGGAATCAATTAAACGAAAAAACATCAAAAGAATGTTGGTTTAACAGTCAGAAGAATTCATCTCGGAGTAAACTAAACACATGCTTAGATGAGAATAAAAAAAAACGTTCCATTTCGAAACCGAACTTCGGCTCGGCTCGCGCCGAAGCTCTAAAAACAACAGCTTTAACAGATCACATCTTAGGTTCTAATCAATTGCAAAAAAAAGAGAGCAAAAAAAACGCGCGATTTTGCTTATATACTGCCAAACATCGCTGCCACAGATTGTAAACAAAACTATCAATGAACGATAAAATAATTAATGACAGACGATTTTAATATTACGATCAACCAATTAAAAACTCGAAACTTTAAAGAAGAGAAATGGAATTTCAAAGCAGACGAAAATTAAAAGGAAATGAAGTGAAACGATTTGGAAAATACGAATTCGGCAATAATTTAAATATGGACGATTCTGAAATATTTAAAAAGCTGAAAATAGAATAAAACCGAAAATTGCGATGAATTAACCAATTTTTAACCGAGAGCAATAAATTTGGAATCAAATTAAAGGGAATAAAAGGGGCAATAAATGGAATCACAAATTAGCCAATTTAAATAAATTTAAATTGCTAAAACCTAAAAAGAACGAACTTTTGCCGTTTTTAACACAAAACCTATGGAATACAACATATTTGAAACAGAAGAATATCAAAACCTAAACAATTGGAAAATGGATAACTAAAAGAGAATGGCTATGTAAATAAGACCCCTGAACACGTTTAAACTAAAAACAAAATACCTAAAATTGTTAAATATCCAAAAGTATAACCCAACAACTCCTTCGAACGTCCCAAAAAAATTTTTCATTTGAAAAATGAAAAATTTTAGCTAACACATGACAAAATTCCGCGAAACGAAGGAGAAAAAAAAAAAAATCAAAATCTCAACTACAGCTGTAACATGAGCCATAAAAATCACATAAAAAATCAAATTCCTTATAAATAAATCAAAAATCAAATAATCACTTCACTAAACACTTTCATAATAACAATTATCATATTTCTCAACATTTCGTCTAAACTCTTAAACATACATATAGATTCAATATTAAATACTTCAACTTCATTGTAACTCTATATTATGAAAAGTTCATCAATGCATTTTAAAATGCTCCAACAAATACGTCATCAAAGAGAAACAGTAGAAAAATAATAAACAGATCTCTATATCATTAGCTGTCATGAATAAACATAAATTTTAACGAAAACTTTGGACCAGCCAAAGAATTCCAATAATCTAAACAATAAATTTTGAAATGGTACCTTCAACATAACAACCAATAAATACAAATCAACAAATTCATCATGAATCTCCTCCTCTACAAAGAAAACAATTATTCGAAGCATAATTTTCAATTTAAATAATAATATCAAAGTTGGCTCAAGTTACAAACAAAAAAATTTGTGGAATATTTACCCCCAAAATAACAAACTCAATTCCCTAACAATTTGGAACTGAACTCAAATTTAACCGACTTGTTTACAAATTATACTATAAACTGATTACTTGGCAAATTAGATCGTTCAAAATACAAATATACATTAAAATGACCTTATGCATCATTTTACACCAATATCAATAAACGCGATTCTACTAATTATTGTGCAACATCTTGCACTCTCAACAACAATAAACTCAAATATCATAACTGCAACTCTGGAAATCTCAAAAAAATTCTCATAAAAATCAAAAAAAAAATTAAGACAAGGGGCCGAGGGTTGTGAGTCCTCTCAAAGGTTGTGAATCTTTTTTGAACCCCAAAAAAATAGCACAAAAATATCCATCAAGTATAAGTAGTACATTTAAATTCACTAACAGCCAAGTGTATCATAATTTCTTTAAACAAAATACTAAAGGGAAAATCAAATTACAAATCCCCATTTAAATTTCAAAACCAAAAGTACTCAAATTGCATTGCATAATTTTAAATATTCCACTTAAAAAAAATTTAATTCTCCTATAAATAAAATAAATTTTCCACTTTAACGACCAAAAAATTTTTAAATACAGCATTAAAATATCAGATTTAGAATTAAGAACAAACAAACTGATTTGTCACCACTCTATTTGAGTGTGAAAACCAAACACATGATCAAAGTGAAGAACAAGATAACTCAAGATGACATTTATGTCACACTCATATTGGAGTGTAAAAAACACCTGCATTATCCAATTTTTCAATTAATCACCAGTATTTCATCATCTACATTCACATATCAGTGAGCATTTAAATCTCAATTCCAAATCAGAACATAAAAAATTCTAAGTCGAAAAACTACTGCTTTAATTCTATACAATTTAACTTAATAAAAAAAAATATTCGCATTAAATTTACTCAATTAATTTCATTCTATTTCATCAAAACAATTTTAAGTGCTGCTGGGAGCGTGGGTTACAGGAACAACAAAATAAAAAAAAATTTGTTAATGAGATGGGATTAGAACAAAAATGTAAATTCTACAAAGTGCGTTCTCGCATGCCTATAATCTCTTAAATTTATGAATTAAATGCAATTTTACACTACTTCAAATTATAAAATCCAAATCAAATTAACTTACATTAAGGAATGCTTAAATAAAAATTCTAAATGAAAAAGTCATATTCAAAAATTCCAAAGTTTCCTAAAAAAATTCTAAATGAAAATATTTAAATTAATCCTAAAATTTCAATTTTAATCAAAATATTAAAGTAAATTACTCTAATTTAGTTTAAGAACATTCTAAAATATCCAGCCTTAGTTTAAAATCTTATCAAAATCTCAATAGTAATTACTTTTAGAATAAACAAGTATGGAATCAGTTTACGGAAATTTCATTTTTAAGAACAAAAATTATTAAGAACATATATTACAGTTAGCATGAATAAGCCCCTAGACTGGTAAAACGGCGCCAATTGTTGGGGGGGGGGGAAAATCTACTGCATTTATGATATACTAAAAGACAAAGAACATTCTGAATCATTCTAAGTTCTCAAATTTCTTACTCAAGGTTCTTAAAACCTAAATGTCATCTGAAATTCATCTGAAAATATGTCTGAAATACTTCTCTCTAAAATATAAACCATTCTAAGTTCCTAAAAACTTTCTGAAATACACTCTGAAAAGTTCTAAAGTTCCTCAATGTGAAAACGTTCTAAAAATATAACTGAATTCTTAAATAAACAGAAAGTGGACCTATTGACCAGTTTCCCTACGTGTACAAATATGTACTCTTGTAAAATATAAGAACTGACACTTTACCTAAAAATAAAAACATTAAAAGTAAAAGAAAGAACACAGATTTTAGGTTTTCAAAATCTAACGTTTATTAAAATTTTAAACTTCACTTTTAAAATAATTTTCAAAATATTTTACATCTCATTAACTAAAATCAAACATCTTAAATAATAAAAATAAATGGAATGGCCGGTCGTATAGTGGTAAAAAAAAACGTTAGAAATTTTAAATTTTAAAGTTAACAATATTAAACTTATACAACTATTTATCAAAACTAAAATTTGGAATAAAAAGAACATAAGTTAGCCAAAAGGGAAATTTAGAACAAAAGTTAAACTTAACCTCAGGTTCAGGTGACCTAAAATATATAAGTCTAAAGGGGTCTTATTCTATGCTAGTTCAATTAAATTTTAAATAATGCAAAAGTAAATTAGCCTGAAATTTGAAGAAAAAGAATTATATCACCAAGGCTCCAAGATAAGCTCCTGAGATCTGCAGGAAAGGACCCAACAGCAAAAATGTCACCAAAGTTCCCAGAGGACACCTCTTGAAAGGCAAACACGGCAAAGGAGGGTTATGTCCATCAGAGGTGAGGAAAATCTCCGGCCGGATCCGAATTCCAAAAGATTCCAAATAGGACGTTTAGTAACGAAGAAATAAATTCTCCACACAGCTACACCGGATCTTTGACATCAGGACTGAATGCATCGCATATGTCTGGTGCTTTTCACCAAAAATGACGCTCCAGTTCTTCATAATAAGAGCAGCATAACCCGGGAGAACCAAACACTTAGTTGACGTGTTAACTCATCTCCGCTGACATCGCAGAAACTCTATTTAGAGGATGGGAGACCAATAACACCTCCAATCGTTCCGTCCGTCTAGACATAACAAACGTCCGGCTCCCACATCATCCAGACGAAACATTTTCAGAGAGCATGGAAGGAGGAATCAATTAAACGAAAAAACATCAAAAGAATGTTGGTTTAACAGTCAGAAGAATTCATCTCGGAGTAAACTAAACACATGCTTAGATGAGAATAAAAAAAAACGTTCCATTTCGAAACCGAACTTCGGCTCGGCTCGCGCCGAAGCTCTAAAAACAACAGCTTTAACAGATCACATCTTAGGTTCTAATCAATTGCAAAAAAAAGAGAGCAAAAAAAACGCGCGATTTTGCTTATATACTGCCAAACATCGCTGCCACAGATTGTAAACAAAACTATCAATGAACGATAAAATAATTAATGACAGACGATTTTAATATTACGATCAACCAATTAAAAACTCGAAACTTTAAAGAAGAGAAATGGAATTTCAAAGCAGACGAAAATTAAAAGGAAATGAAGTGAAACGATTTGGAAAATACGAATTCGGCAATAATTTAAATATGGACGATTCTGAAATATTTAAAAAGCTGAAAATAGAATAAAACCGAAAATTGCGATGAATTAACCAATTTTTAACCGAGAGCAATAAATTTGGAATCAAATTAAAGGGAATAAAAGGGGCAATAAATGGAATCACAAATTAGCCAATTTAAATAAATTTAAATTGCTAAAACCTAAAAAGAACGAACTTTTGCCGTTTTTAACACAAAACCTATGGAATACAACATATTTGAAACAGAAGAATATCAAAACCTAAACAATTGGAAAATGGATAACTAAAAGAGAATGGCTATGTAAATAAGACCCCTGAACACATTTAAACTAAAAACAAAATACCTAAAATTGTTAAATATCCAAAAGTATAACCCAACAACAAAGTAGAACTAATTGCCTAAGCCAGAAAAGCAGGTCGAATATGATGATATATCATATCCTGTATAAGAAAATGCTGATCGTGACGTTGCATACTTTATTAATAAACGAGACATGATTCCAAGGTATGGAAATTTTCCTCGGTCTCTTCCGGCATATAAAAATCTAGACCCTATTTTTTACCCCCCTTTCGCCAACGAAATAATTATATGAAAGAATTTAGTAATTAATTTTAATAAACATACAAATTGGATGTATGTGTCTAGAGCTGATTGTCGAAGTCCGAAAAGACGGGCCAAATATGCTGATATATCATATGCTGTATAAGAAAATGCTGATCTTGTCATTGCATACTTTATTAATTAATGAAACATGATTCCATGGTATGGAAATTTTCCTCGTTCTCTTCCGGCATTTTACGTAATCCAGTTATAAGTTATAAGTAAATGTTTCATCCTGGATTGAATCGTACTTGGCGCCCCAAGCTGTGATTTCATTTCTTATTTTGGCTAATGTTTTACGAAATTCATTTTATAATGCAGTTGTTTCTATTTATGGATTGTGTTTATCCTCCTACGTACTGGATTTCTTCCAGCAGCTTCTTCCATAAAACATCATATTAAACCACAACTCGAAATATTATTCTTAAGCATGCCACCGAAATTCTATTTCATTTCGAAGCATTTCAGAAATCCAGAGAAACATTCCTCACAGAATAAAATGTTCCAGAAAGTAAAAACCATATTATCTGAAACTTTATCGTTTTCCTTAAAGAACAATCACTATAAGCGCAATTCAATTTTCTCATATAAAATGAAACTCGTTGATATATATTCTTAAATGATGCCTTACTACAGATTATGCCAGACTACATGAGCTCCATGATTTCCTTCTACGTGCTGGACTTTTACCAGCACTTTGTTGTGGTCATAAAAATAAATATGATTCAGAAGCCAAAAAACGCATATCGATAGATTGGCATGACTCGAAACTATTACATAATATAATTTTAGGTGGCGTTCTAGATAACATATTTATTTAGGATCATAGTTTCTAAGAATATTTCTAAGAGTATCGTGTATTATTGTTGTATTATTGTTGTTCTGAGTAGTCCTGAAGTGTATTATTGTCGTTCTGAGTAATCCTGAGGTGTATTATTGTTGTTCTGAGTAGTTCTGAGGTATATTATTGTTGATATGAGCAGTTCTGAGTAATTCTGAGGTGTATTGTTGTTGTCCTGAGAACTTTCGTCGTATATTGGCATTTTGCTATTTGTTGATATAAATGTATGTTTTGAAATACTGTAATTGATGCTGTTAGAAGTATTTGATGTTAAACAAGAAGATGTATTTGAAGTGAAAGTGTAATGGATAAAATTGATCACTGTAATAAGTAATGAATAATTTGAATAATTTGATACTTATTTCAAAAGTGTTGATTTCTTCAATAAAAAAAGAATGCTATTAGTAAAACAGATAATATTTAAATATAAAGTTTCACGAGATTTCCATATACAGTTGTGTAATCAAATAATAGTCGATTCATACACTGGATAAACATATGTCCTTCCGAGAGGTTGGTGGTAGGGGAAGGAGGGCACGGTCCCTGTGGATGTCTCCCCCCACTGGGTTCCTGTTTAAATTGGGTGGCACTTCCCGGCCGTCCAAACAGATACCTTACAGCTTTCTGGTAGGTCGGACGGTCTGTGTTTCAACAACAACAACTGGATAAATATATATAAAAACAAAGAAACAGACGTACACGTTATGAATGTGCATAAGCGCACAAATGCTGAGTTAAAATAGAAAAAAAGTTTAAACAGCTCAAAATCTACTAGTCGTTCTAAAGTTCAAGATCTATATTAAAATGTTATAAAATTTTCCTTAAACATACACGTCTTTGTACATAATACCAGAAATCAAGCGCTGTATTTAAACAAAGCTTTAAATTCAAAATAAAGTTTAAAATTAACTGCAGTGCGAATTTTTATTTTCATACTTTATGGTAGGTTTCTTTGATATATATATAGTTGAGCTGGTGATAGTTTGTAAATCATCAACATGGTTTTCCCTCTGAAAGTTTTCAAAATATACCAACATATATTCAAATATTTCTTTTTTAAATTTTACATGGTTTCGACGAAGACTGGGTTTTCGTTGACTTAACTTAGAACTATATTCAGCACTTCATGTTAGGAGTATTTTCAGATATTTTTCAGCGAAGGAGGAATATATCGTTTAAATTTAATAATTACTAATAATAAAATGGTTTGAAGATACTGATATTATTCTTGTATCTCATTCTGTATTGATGGATTTTGCATTACAAGATAAATAAACCATGATGATAGAGTTTCCATTTAAATTCATATTTCAAACCTGCGATTTTCAAAAGTGATTAATACGCTCAATAAACTCCCACAAAATTTTAGGAGATTTAATTGACTTTCACGCTTTAAACCAATGATTTCTAACCTTTTTCGTTGGGAATCATGGAGTTAGATAGTATGACTCCTCGGAAAAAGTTTCGTTTCCTTTAATATTTCGACAACCCCTGATCATAGAAACTCGAAACTTAGAATAAATTTATGGGGTGCTAATTCAAAGCTACTCACAAAATTTCATTGAATTTGGTGCCGCGGTTATCCCGTGATGATGATACAAACGAAAGTTTCGTTTTGCACTAATATCTCGAGAATGCCTGGTTGTAGAAGAAACTCCAAACATAGACTAAAGTTTCAGTGAGACTATTTTAAGACTACCCACCAAATTTCATCAAATTCGGTTCTGCTGTTCTCCCGTGATGTTGGATCATACATACATACATGCATACATATATACATACATACATACTTTTCTTCTTTATATATATATATAGATTATTGTAGTACTATGATAATTTAAAATATATCAGCGCTGAATGTATCGTATTTTAAAGATGTTTAAATAAAATTTCACTTCAGTTGGAAAGTGTTTCATATTCAATACTTTAGCATGATGGATCTTTCTTGTTGATCCTGTATTATCTGTAGTATTACACGGTACTTGTGAATTTGCCGGTTTAACTTGTGCTTGGGGCAAATTGTTCCAGACTTGAACTTTGCTCCATTAAACAGAAATTATCCATCAACAAACTGTACCTTAAATGAAGTGAAATCAGAATGTAATTTTTCACATTTTCTACCAATTATCTATATTAAATTATTTTTTTCAAATTGCTCTTCATATAACTTGGCAGATCAAACACTTCTTTAATAACAGCCCTATGACAACGACACAAAGGTATCAACCAGGTTAGGAGGTTAAATAAAATATTCTCTTTCAGGATAAATGATATACAGCCACTTCAGCACCACAGAAAAATGCTTCTCTACTGATAGTCTTTGACATTTCTGCATTAAAAAACTTGAAATACTACATGATGAAAAACTGTTGATGCATGATAACGGTTTTACTGAAAAACAATGCATGGAAAATATCAAAATTATACGTTCTATTATTATGTTGAAATTTATACATATAAAGACTAGGGGAAAATGTCGAGATGTACTTGGTGAGTTTAGAAACATTACTGGGTTTTCTGTCTCATCAATTTACAGTTTTTAATTTAAATTTTCTGGTCAAACCCAATTTATCGTTTCTGCTTCACCAAATTGTTTATCCTTCTAAGGTTTGTAAAATTTTCATTTTTCACGTTTACATTTCAAAGTTTATATTTCAAAATATTCGCAAAATCTCAAATCAGAAAAATATGTTTTAAAGTATGGCATTGGCATTGTACTTATATTAATGTGCTACCATAACTATGAAAGAAGTCATTTACATAAATGTATAGATCAATAGGTAAAGTCTTAGATAATGCTATCTTTCCAAACCAAAGATGACGACCGGCTGCAGAACAGAATTTATTCTTCCTGGCTCTGGCTTTCTTCCAGCAGTCATCAACGTCGTTGGAATATTAAAATACTTATCTTTCAGAAGCTTTGGTAAGACTATCTATAACTTTCTTTTGCCTTGGAAATAATAATGTATAAAATTTTGAAAGTTGAGTTCCTTTTAGCATTTTCAGCCAAGAATAATTTTCTGGTTATCGTTGTCCCATAACATTTATCTTGTATTTAAAACATTTTATATATAAACATGTGTTGTTATACTATGATAGATGATGGGGAAATATTTAGTGTTGTCCACAGAGAAGCATATAAACATGATGACAAAGTCAGATCTAATCTTTGAAACAAGCTAAACTTAACTCGGATAAAATTTTTCAGTAATTTTTGAAGCTGAAAGGAGACAAATGTATTGGGAAATTTTAGAGAAACAAGAATGCATGTTTGATAAATGTTCTTTATTGTTGAAACTCAATTGCAAGGTAAAGTTTTAAGTTTCAAAGATAGGGAAAAAATAATATTACAATATATTTGGAATAATAAATTAGTGAAAAGGTTATTTGAAGATAGTTAAAAATCAGAAAAGATTGTTGTAATTGGATAAAGCAGCAAAGTTATGCATATTTTTTATTTTTGTGTTTAAAACTTTGTAAATACTTTAAATTTTGTACATATCATTTTATATCTCACTAGTAGAAATAGTTATCATTACTTGGAATTAAATTTAAATAAATTTAACGTGATAGTAACACTGAAATATTTTAATCAAAATTTGTTATAAATAAATCTAAAACTCTACAAAATAATTTAAACCGGGTGTACTGTTTTCGAATAATTAATGCTCATTACAGAGAAAAAGAAGACAATTTTAATCATGTTGCTCTGGGGGTACATTGTAAAAAATCTGATGTGGGCAACACATGAATTTCCTTATATAATGTAATGAATTTACTACTTTTACAGTAAAAAAATAGGTTTTTCTTATAGTAGATACTAATATTCTTTCCAAGATATTGAATTTTCGACAATTAGTCGTCATTTTCATTGATTTAGTGTCATTTTTATCCATTTGGGGAGATTTTCGTTAATTTGGCAACATTTCAAAAAGTCGCCAAGTTGGCGAGATTTCGCCAAATTCGTCGCCAAAATCTCGCCAAGCGTTATGGACGAAGAAATAAGTTGTTCTTACAGCAGATAAATGACTATTGGCGCTCAAATACAAAAGTATTACCCAAAGTATCTTTTTTCATGAATGGAACGAGCTAGATCCACGATAATGATGTCACCAAATTTATCGTTTGGTATTACATGTGAAAAGTGAACATGTTTCGCAATAGGAAATATTTTTTTTTTATTTTATATGACTTTTTGATAATTTTTTTTGAAAAATGTGCAATATCTCGAGAACGGATTGCGTTAGCGTTCGAAAATTTATGCCAATCGTTTTCTAATGAAAAATTACATAAGAAATGTCTATTTGCGTAACTTTATTTGTGGTTCTGAATTTTTGACGATTTTGTCAATATTTTATTCGAAAATTTAGGGGGGTTCTGAACATTCGATTGCGTATAAAAACAATAGGCTTCCAGTGTTTACGGATTGTGATTTTTGTACTAAATTTGGTTCGAATCGGTTCATTCGTTCATCAGTTATCGTCTCCACAGTCTCACTGACACACACACACACAGACATCACTTCAAAAATGTTTGATTCGTGATCAGGGATGCTTGAAACGTGCTTTCCCGTCGAAAACTCGAATTCGAATTTTCGACCCCGTCACAATACTTTCCTTATACATTATGTATATAAGGAAAGAAAAATCTATGCATCCAACTATACGGTAAGAATAATAAATTATGTTGCTTAGTTTCTTTTTAAACAAATAATTTAACAAGAAATATTTTTACTCAATGCTTGCAGCCGACGAATTTGATTGAATTAGATAATTTCGGCACTGTACTGTTTTGTATGCACAGGATTACTTGTACTGTGGCCTACAGTTCAAAGCAGATTCCGCAAAATTTCGGAAATTACATAGAACTTTTCACCCATAGCCGGAAATCACATTCAACTTCTATGAATCTCTAGGCCAAAGATTGGACCTTTTGCCACAGGTGGGCGCTATAATTTGGAACAAATCGGCTATGTGAAGAAAGTCTGCTTTTTCAGCTTTAGGAAATATCTTCACAACTCTTGTGAAAAAAATTTCTTACGATATAATATTTTTGACTGCAAATCATTGCGTTTTCTAAATAAAATCGACTGAGTTTCTTTTCTGTACAGAGTAAGAAGATAAAACGTATATTTAATGATTCCCAGTATGCAATATCTTTGCTTGAAAACAGTTTAACCAATTTAGATTGCATATCTCAGGGTTTTGGGCTACATCAAACCACCAACGTTTTAAAGGCAGCTGCGTTATAAACATGGAATGTGGAATGCTATTTTAATGCTCAACTTTCAGTTGTTAAAAGACATGTTCTAAATGAATGTCATATTTTATGTTTATTTTATAGATTCCAATTAATTTTCTTAGTAAAACAATTGCAACTAGATAGTACATGCGTACATACAAACATTTTCCATTTCAATATTCTCATTGGCTGGTGCAACAGCTATTTGTTTATCAATGATGACATATTGGTTCCTCTGCATTAATATCAATCCATTGATTTACAATTGTCGCCGTAATTTTTTTCTCTAGTGCGATTTTTAATTTAGACAAACTTCTAAAATCGCAAGTATTTTGTCTACCTTCTTAACTGCTATTCCAGTGTATTCTTAATTACAATATTATTTTTAGCAGTTTCTATTCGCTTCCTAGCCTATGAATTTACAAGCTAGACCTACAGGGTGGTTAAAATTAAAGTATCTCTGTTCAGAGTGCTGTAATGAAAATACCAGTGGTCATAAGAACGCCAAATGGTATGCATTTCAGAACATGGGGAAACGAATGACACAAAAAAATTAGTTCCAAAAATGACTTATAGGAAAAGAGATGGCGCTGCGAACAGCCACTAGCAAAAACGTAATTCAGTGAAGCGTCTTGGAAGTCGTGATGCATATTAATTATGGATTGTAAGTGGTAAAAGCGACCATCAGCTATCATAAACCATGAATATGAAATTTAGGTTAGCATTTTGCAAATGTTCCAAACGGCATTAACAAAAGATGAAGACCCCGTTTTATGCAAATTGTTTAGACACAATTTGCTATAACACACGTTCAAAGCTTTGTGGAAACATTAGATGATCTCTGTGGAACTCTCATTGCTGGAACGTGCTTTATTATTAAAGTTGTTTTCAAGAATGACGAAAACGGTGCTGGCGCTCTTCGTGAGTACAGGCGTTTGAAATCGTTGCGTACAGGTCCTCTGACAGCATGTAGCGTCTGGAAAACGGTGCTGGCGCTCTTCGTGAGTACAGGCGTTTGAAATCGTTGCGTACAGGTCCTCTGACAGCATGTAGAGTCTGGAAAATGGTTCAACCCTTTGAGAGGCTGTAAGCTTCTCAGTTCGACTAGGACGAGGCAGAGAACCTGTGACAACTCATGTGGCTGAAGAGGTAGCAACGACTGTTGTTGAACAGACCAGTCATAATGAGGCAGGAATTAGCAGTGCTCGAGTTGTAGCAAGACAATTGGATTTGTCCTATGCAGCAGTACTGAAGTGTTTGAGAGAACTTTTAGAAATTTATCCGTATACCACCCAGAGTCACAAAGCGCTACAAGTTCTGATACAGATATCGGCGAAACATTTAATTTGACATTCCTCGCACCAATGCAGACAGACGCCAATTGGCCATTGAACATCTTGTGGAGTAATGAGGCACATTTTCCTCTGTGTGGAGTAGTAAACATCCAAAACAGCAGTCGCATCTGGATAATGGATAATTCCCACCAACATCAACATATCCCTTTACATTCTCCGAAATTAAGCGTTTGGATTGGGTTTACAGCAACATTTCTGATTGGTCCCTATTCTTTTTTTGAAGAAATCCATCCACAGGGACCGAAGACCTGTTCAATTACTGCACAGCGTTATATGGATATGTTGCAGAACTTCGTAATTCCTCATCTCCAAAAACGAGGATGCCTCAGCTCTTCCATATTCCAACAAGATGGAACACCTACCCATATTGGCCGTCCTGTTCAACAGTTGTTGCGACGGAATTTTACAGAAAATCGAATAATCAGTAGCGCATTTCCATCTTTATGACCACTCTGGTCACCTGATCTGAAACCTTGCGACTTTTGTTTGTGAGGTGACCTGGGAAGCATGGTCTGTCTGGGAGATATTCGTAACCTTGCAGATTTGAAGGACAGCGTTATCTTGCACTCGCGCAACATCACAACAGATCAATTACGTGCCGCTGTGGAACACGTTGTCAGACGGTACCAGTTGTTGCTTCCTCAATACTGTAGACACATTGAGCAATCGCTTCTCTTTCTACAACCTTCCTCCCTTCTGCGTCCCATGTGTAACATGTTCTAGAAGCATTAATTAAATTGACATTTGGGTGTTTATGACTATAGTCAGTATTTGTCGTACGGTTATACCACTTACAATTCGTAATTAATATGCATCACGATTGTGAAGCCGTTTCATTGAATTATGTTTTTACTAGGGACTGTTCGTAGCGCCATCTTTCCCCTACAGGTCATTTTTGGAAATAATTGTTTTGCGTTATTCGTTTCTCCATATTCTGAAATGCATACCAAGCAGATTTGCGTTCTTATGATCACTGTTTTTTTCTCCACAGTGCTCTGAACAAGGATACTTTAATTCTAACAACTCGGTATTTTGTCCGCTACTTCATTGTTAAAGTTATTAAATAATCGGAAATTTCACTTTCGATTATTTAATAACTAAGTATAAAAAAGCAAAGAGAAGATTCCTTCTGAAAATTGACAAGAGGCGGGGAGACGGAAAAAAGAGAGGTATATGTGCTTGCACTCACATATTTCAATCCACAGTATAACCGAGGGCTTTATAATCGGACTTGCCTGTATTTACATAATACTCAACAACTAATCAGTATTGCATTACTCGATTTTTTGTCGAGTTTCCATATAAGTCAACTACCGACTTTGGGAGAAATCAATATTAAAATCGAAAATTTGAAGATGAGTCAACACCCTAATTTAAATTACTATATTTAGAGAGAAATATTAATTTGTGTATAAATCTCTACACGGCTTTTAGTGGTAGCGCTATACATTAGAACTTTAACCTACATTAGCATTTGCATTATATTCCTTCAAAGCTTTTCATGCCATTTTATGCAACGTTTGTCAATTATTCGCGTAAGGTTGGAGAAATAGTGATTCGTAGCTGAGGCTGAGAAATTTCAGCTGACCAACTTGCAGACGACTTGATTTCGCAAATTTCCCCTCGAATGTGGACTCCTTTTATTATACGATTTTATCAATTTTTCATTTATGTTTTTCAAAGTTTTACACTCTACCTAATTCATTATCGTAGGCAAAAGGTTTCATTTTTCGTTTGAAACAGTCCAATATATTTTCAAACAGCCGTTGGTTTTTTAGTATCATTCTCTGTTGATGTTTCCTTCCCAACCTGATTCATTGTAAGTAGCGAAAGGGAAGCGTTTCCCACATGCGATGAAACATGTGGTGAATATGTTTCGTACAATAATATAGTTTGGCGAAGTATTTGCTTACGGTCTACATGTAATATGCTGAGCGTGGGGAGAAACGTCTTGGGGTACCGACTGGAGAGCAGTGTTCGGGTACCCTAGGTTATAAATTTAGGCTGTTAATGACTACGTGTAAACTTTTTCTATTTTCTTCTTTTTCAATTTGCGCACTACCCTCTATTCTTTCTTAAACTCATGTTAATTTTAAAAATTCATCAGTTAAATTGCCAAGAAACCTAAGGCATTTTCAGTCTTTTAACAGAAACCACGCAATAATTGAACTAAAAGTGACATAAAAGACAGAAATAAAATAAGCATTGATTAAGTTTAAATTCAAAAGAATTACATTTTATGAAATGGAATCAATTGGAACAATTTTTCACGTGTTAATAGTTCTCTGCTTTACATTAATCAGTTTGTGATTTTAAAAATATTCAAAACTATATGAAAGTAGACGTACTTTCCATCCAATTCATAGTTAAAAAATAATTTCAATGAAAGTTATCAACTGTTTATTCCACACTCATTAATCTTTTTTAAATCTGCTTCGCCCAAAGCATCCATCATGATCTATCCGGACATGCAAATATGCCTAGAGTGCTTGGAATAAAACGCAGGATTTCTTTTCAGAACAATAAAAATGCCGGAGATGTCGTTTCGATTGGAGATTTTTAAATAAATATGGTAAATGGAATCCAACTATGTAATGTTCATCCGGAGATTCTATGAATGGTAATTTGAGGAAAATGATTGCTTTCGCATGCTACAGATGACAATTTACCACAAATTCTGAAGGAGGACATTTTTATTGCATTCAGCCAATGTATGACTGCTGGAAAGAATCCAACAGAGAGAAATAAATAAAGTTGAAGAATTTTAGCATTAAACATTTAACTTTTAGTATAATAATAGACTAAAAAACATCTTTCAGAAGCAGTTTTTTTAATTATTTTGATACATTTTATAAACTAATTGTATCATAAAGGTATTTTATCATTTTGTTTTCTCAATTTTTTTACGAACGTTTCTTTAGAGTATAATTGTTATAAATTAATTGTGTAGTGCAAGTTTAGTAAACTTTGAAATGTGAGATTAAATATATCAGTGAGGAAATACAAATAAAAAAAAATTAATGTTTCGTATATTTCTTAATAATTTAATATTTTTAAAGGACATGATCAGTTCTATTTAATAAATTATTTATTTTGTCAAACAATAAATTGTGTTTCTTCTTTAATTTACTCCTTCTATAAAAATTACATAATTTTTTTAAAAGTAATTTTGGTTATTTTTAACTAAAACAAAATTATTTGTCATAAAATAGATAATTTGTAATAATAAAGGAAGATGCCTGTGTATCTATTTGTGTGTCTGTTGGGAATATTTGTGTGCCTGTTGTGTAAAAATCAAAGTGTAGTATGACAATATACTTCGGGGAGATATTTTTAAATTCGAATTAGTGTTTTACTTATTTTATGTTTTAACACGATTTTGAGCGTTTGCATATAAATGGATTCCTTAGCGACCGAAATTATTATCACAGATTTTCTAACTTAAACCATCGGGAAGACTGAAGAACGTTCTTTTCAAGAACGCGTGAACCGAATCCCAATAAGATAATTCCTTCATATTTATTTTTTAAAGTTCATCGAAATTTGAATTTTTTAGGCTATATGATACTTATTTCGTCGTATGCAAAAATATTAGTTACGCACAATTCTATAGCTTGGCAAAAAGTTGTGTGTACATATTCGTGTTCGAACAAAATACTTTTAATAACGCTTTTTTAAATTTCCGGTGAATTTTTAAGCAAACACATAACCATACAGATTACCGATCCCGCAAATAAAGTTTGGTGGATATTTAGACTTAAGGATTCGCATACATAGGGATTTGTATTGAAACTGATTTGGAAACTGAGACTGTTTGAAGTCGATTTGGATAGAAACTGATTTGGAAAATTTTACGGTTTAAAGGTGATTTGAAAAGTGCGTGGTGTTATCTGAAAATGCATTATTTAAGTAGAAGATGCTTATATTTAAGATCCGGGCAACGGCGGGTAGCTCGTTCTAGTTACGTATATGTGACGGACGTATAATCGATGCGTCTGCTTGAACTCCGATTTTTTTTAAATATTGTAATATTTATATATTTTACCAATTAATCATCTCGAGACTATAGGTAATGCGAGAGATAAATATGTTCTTTAGTTTGACATTTAAATGAAACTGTTTTCAACGAACTGCTAAACAGTTAGTCGAAAAATGCAACAATATCGTCAAGATGTTCCCAATAGCCATTGGGCAAGTATACACTTATTTGCGACCAGTAAATAATTATATCAATTGTTGTCAAAATTTTTACGAACGGTAAAGTTCTAGATCATATTCAGATACAAGTCGGCGTTATATAGGCCTCATAGGATACATGTCGGCGTCATAGTCGGCGTCAATGAAATGAATAGTAAATTATATACGCAGAAATTTGATAATTAGAACACCAATTGGATCTAAGAGGTGGAGCAAACGCCAAATCCCAGTAGAACACTCCAAATTAAAAAATTTTACATAAAGTAGACAATCACGAGCAAATAATAGATCCTAAAACCTCAAAGGCAAGGATCATAAAGCTTCTAAGAAATTTCATTATGAAGCAGCCAGTTTAGTTTGTTTTAAAACAAAAATACAACTACATACTTATCTGAAAATGGTAAATTCAGAATGCTATACATAGCTGTAAATGTTAGCAAACATAGATTATGGCTCAAAGTCTCATATCAAAGAAGCATGTTGGCAAAAATGTGTGAACTTGTATCTTAATATATCTCAACGTGCAATATATTTGCGACTGAATAAAAGCCAGTTGAACGTCACGAAATATGCTAAAGAAATGTTGAAAAAATATTCATGGCGTATGAGTCTCTTCTCATTCAGCTGTGTAATATTATAATTCTCAGATATGATAATTATAAATGTTATTTACAATAATCCCCCACCCATTAACAATTCACTCAAAATTTTGAAAATTCTGTTCTAGCAAAAAATACCCCCAGTTCTTAAAAGGAACCCTATTGAAATGACACGCTACCAGCCATTTCCTGGTAACAGAGTTAGCCGTTATGTAGGGAGGGTAAAGCAACCAGGAAGGGGGGTCATCCCGGGCATGACTGACTGCATTTTTTTACTTTCCCTGCAATACATGGTAATGTATAGGGAAAGTATTGGAATCATGCCGAAAATCGCAACTCGAGTTTTCGACGGATCTACATGTTTTGGGACCTCTAGAACACAAAAACTAATTTTTAACGTAACGTCTGTGTGTGTCTATGCAATGTATGTATCAACTCTAACTCAAAAGCAAATGGACCGAATTTCATAAAATTTGGTAGGTAAGTCACTTGTGTATGACTCTGGTGTTGATTAGCGTTTGGTACGATTCGGGATAAAATAACCTGCATTTTTTGTGAAATGGCCCGCAAAAATTGCCTTTATCCACTGTAGCTGAAAAACTAATGGACTGAGTTTCACAAAATTTGGTAGATAAGTCGCTTGTAGGTTACCCTGGTGCTAATTAGATTTTGATACGATTAGGAAAAAAAGTAACCTGCTTATTCTGCTAAATGGCCCTCAAAAATCGTCAAAATCTGAAATAAAAGATTACGTATTCTCAAATATATCCATCAAATGCTCGTTTTACATGTAACTTTTGACGATGAATGGAATGAAGACTAAATCCATTACTCTAGGACTAGTCTTTCTGAAGATATTTCATTTTTTCACATTCTCGCTACCTTGGTTTGGAAAATAAGTCCAGTTACCAAATGGAAACGAAAGCTGAAGTAAAAGTGCAAATTTAGTGTCATTTCAATTAATTAAGCGTGTTATTTAGTGCAATTTAACTCAATTTAATGAATTATTAACGAAGTAAAGAAAAAATGAATTTGAGTGTGCAAGGAAGTCATGTGCTGCTCACATCATATATTTTTTATTCAGACTCTGCGCATATGATGTCACGGGAATAGCAAACACCCGCATTTTATTCTCGGTCTCTCAAGATACCGATAACCTCTTGCCTTACAGGGTAGCCACATAGTCAGATTCAAAAATCTCTTCAATAGCTTATGTATATACCGTCACGCTAAAATATCCGTACAAGAATCCTTACGCTAAAATAGGCTGTTAATACGCCAAACTAAAGATTCGAGTAGGGACACCAAGGCTGAAATGGGTGGAGGACAATTGCGAATAAAATATTCTTATATTTTTATTTTATCATACAATTGTATGCAGTATTTATTTCCAAAACTTTTCGAAATCGAGTCTTTGAATTTTCACAAAAAATAACGTTTTATGGACATTTTAAGCATTTCCGAAAAATTTCTTCCGTGTCTGTTTATATGCGAGGGTGCAAATGTTGTTTCTCTGAGGTGTGGCCAAGATAATTTAGAAACAAATTTAGGAATCGCTGTGAAAATGGTCATGTGAATACCTTTTATAAGAACAAAACTAGAAAAAAATCTGATGTGGTCAATACATGACTTTCCTTCTATAATGCAATGAATTTACTACTTTTACAATACAAAAATAGGTTTTCTTATAGTAGATATTTATATTTTTTCCAAGATATTGAATTTTCGTCAATGGATCGTCATTTTCACTGATTTAGCTATCCATTTGGCGAGATTTTCGTTCATTTGGCAACATTTCAAAAAGTCGCCAAGTTGGCGACATTCCTCCAATTTCGGTTAAATTCCTGCAATTTCGTCAAATAAGTTATTCTTACAGCAGATAAATGACTATTGGCGTTCAAATACAAAAGTATTACTCAAAGTATCATTTCTCGTGAATGGAACGAGTTAGATTCATGAGAATGATGTCACCAAACTTATCGCATGATATTACATATAAAAAGTAAACATGTTTCTCAATAGGAAATATTTTTTTTTATTTTATATAACTTTTTAATAATTTTTTTGAAAAATGTGCAATATCTTGAGAACGGTTCATGTTAGTGTTCTAAAATTTAAGTCAATCGTTTTCTAATGAAAAATTACACAAGAAATGTCTATTTGTGTAACTTTATTAGCGGTTTTGATTTTTTGACGATATTTTAAAAATTTCACTCGAAAATTTAGGGGGGGGGGGTTTGAACATTCGATTGCGTATAAAAACAATACGAGTAGCGTATAAAAACAAACGAGCTAGATCCAAGAGAATGAAATCATCAAATTTATCGCATGATATTACGTATGAAAATTGAACCTGTTTCTCAACAGTTCATATTTTTTTTAATTTATGGGATTTTTTGGTAAATTTATTTGAAAAATGTACAATATCTCGAGAACGATTCATGCTAGCGTTCTAAACTCTATGTCAATCGTTTAAGGAAAAATTACATAAGAAATATCTACGTGCGTAACTTTATTAAAGGTTTTGATTTTTGGGTGATTTTTTCAAAATTTCACTCGAAAATTTAGAGGGGTTTTGAGCATTCGATTGTGTTTTAAAACAATAGGCCTCCAGTATTCACGGATTGTGATGTTTGTTGTAAATTTCGTTCGAATCGGTCCATTCGTTCATCAGTTATTGTTGCCACAGACTCACTGATACACACACACACACACACACACACACACACACACACACACACACACACACACACACACACAGAGACATCACTTCAAAAATGTTCGATTCGTGATCAGAGATGCTTGAAACGTGCTCTGTCGTCGAAAACTCGAATTCGAAGGGTTTGCGGGAGTGGAGCGACCAGGGGTTAGAGCGCCCTAGTAGCCTAAAAAATTCCAGTATATAATGCCAGTAAATATCCAGTATATTTAGTAAATGGTATAGTTAATAATTTTAAATTAGCTGAATACTCTTAAATAACCTCCTTAGTATCATATATTAGCTAATTAACAACATTCTCTAGTATTAGCGTTACAATGTATTTACATTCTATTAGATATTAGACTCCTCGCTTTCATTATTTTTCACATCCCTTTATTCCGTAGCTTTTACTGGTGATGCTATAACATTTTAATTGCAATACTATTTTTTATATCTCACGATTGGCGACAGCTGAACTTCACTTTTATCTCTTCCGAATGGCAACAGTAGTCTCATTCTTTATTGCAGCATTTTCTCAGGTACTTTAATTCCTACTTTAATTCCAGGTATCTTTAATTCCTATTTTATGTTTCAATCTTTAAGGTTATAGGTCCAGTAGGCAGAGTTTATGGATTTTAACTATCTCTCTTGTCAGATACTAGATTTTTTTAGTCACTTTTAATTGATACTTGGCCTTGAAAAAGAATCTATTCAAAATGAATTCATTTTTATGCCTAATGCTTTTCAACGTGTTTGGCTTTAATATTTGGCCATTTTCTGTTTTTCAATTTTGAAATCTCACCATTGATATTTTTAGATTATATACATATAGCTCGATGACTAAATATGCTTTTTATTCGCCCCTTCATTGACGAATCTCTATCTTTTACATGTTTATACGTTGCTATCTTAAAGTTGCTATTAAAAACGGCAAATTTCCACAACCTCTAAAACAGGGATATTTCACCTTCTTATCGAATGTATCCAGTTAATGAAACATTTCTGTGTTAGAATAATGTGGCAATTTACTAATGTGTGTCGACAGACCACCTCTTTATAGCAGATGATAAGATAAATATGGGTACTACTCATTTTAAAAAAAATTATGATTACAACATTCCAGAAAATGATATAAAATCCATCTTTGAAGTTTTAGAAATATGCTTACCGTTTTGTTGAATAATTATTGGTAAGAGGTCGTTTAAATTAATAGAAAATGGAAATATTTATTTCCCTTGTGTCTTACTTACTCAAAACCCCTTACAGCTATGAGATCCTCTTGGTTGTGCCTCAAAAGCTCCATAATCTAGGTGTAGATGTTTCAGTTGCAACTTTGTTCCACCTGAGAGACAGCTAAAACAGTCTTAGAGGAAAATTAATGAATTTTTGAAGAATAAAATTCTCAAAAGTGCAACTATAATACATCTCCTGAAGTAGGTAAAGGATTTGTTCCATAGAACAGGGATCTCAAACTAATACAGCAAACCATAGAAAAATTTTACTAAACCGAAATTTATCTAGGTGGAAACAGGGTACCACCAACGTAACTATATAAAAAATATATTTATTAGAATTCGAGTGATTTGTACACTACAAATTTAGATTAAGACCTTTAGCAAAGCCATTTCCCATGGTATTTAATATGGAAAGATCCCCCAAAATTATGGTTGCCTAAGTTTGAGATCTTCTCCCAAGAAGCAAAACATTCCTTATATCGGTGTTTCTCAACCACTGGGGCATCAAGATTATTTTATTGTGAGGTATGCGGAAGTAATTAGCAAATTGAAGTTGTACCCAATAAGGGTTAGATGTTGGTCGGTGACATATACACTCAGTTTTCGAAAAGTATATACACTCATAGCAAATTGAATTACAGCCGTGAAACTCAACAATTCAAATGCCATTATTAACATTCTGGGACGGCAATGGCAGTCTTCTCAGAATACCACGGAATTAGCTGATTAGTTGCACCATTTGTGGCCGAATGTTCCGCAGAGGGATATAAGCAACTAAATCGACAGTATGCAGCTACGAATATCGGCTTTTACAGCTGCCAGAGTAGGATTTACCATTTACTAAAATATAATCTTCTTGTTGCCACCATTACCTAATAAAACGTTACTTTGTTCCCAAAATCACACCTTTTGCATATCTCTTGAAACTATACATACATGCCGAGTTTCAAGGTTGTAGCTCAATTTCTTATGGGTGCATGTATATTTTTATAACAGAGTGTATTTTAGACTGCATTGCAAATTTTCAGAAGAAAACAAAAAACGTTTTATACAACTACCTCTGACATGGTCATAACACCCGGCAGTAGGAGGTGTTTCCAGTAATTTAGAATAGGGGAAATATCTCTTTTAGAATTGAAGCTAATTATCAACAGTATTTATGCGCATGGACCGTGCCTTAAGGCAACGTTCAGTCTGAACTCAATGTTCTGAGAATTGCTGCCTTTTGTATACTGTGACGAACTTTTTACACTAGTTACCACAAAGCCAAAATTGAGAAATGGTGTTACATAACAAGTTTTTTGACTGCCATTCCAGTAATGGCTATTCGATGCTCATACGTCCTAATAAATTCTTCTTTATTCTTTTAAAGGTCTTGTAAAACAAATACGCAGAACGGTCTAGAAGAAATTCCATATTGTTCAACAATGGTGAAATAGAATAACAAAAACTGACCCGCGTTCTTTGTGTTCCACTTTCTAAAAGGTTGCAAAGAATGAACGGTTATTATGAGAGGGTATAAATATTTAGTATAAGAGTAGTCATCAGTAACTTTTAAGAAAATTTTTAGTTGAGAAACACCTTTCTGAGGCACTTAAACCCCTCCACCACGATAAGGTCGGGACCTCGTCGGAGGGGACCCCCCACCTCCTTCCCTTATCCCTAACACCCTATCAACGACACCAAGTTCTCAACAAACCTAACAAATATACCTCGGAAATGCAACAGACTCAACAAATCCTAAAACCTATTCCTCAGACTCCTATTCTAATGCATCCAACCCTAACCGACAAAAGACACCAACCGAACCAGAACAACCGACACCGCAGCACAAGAATAGATACAAAACCAAACTGAAAACAAGAAGAAGCAGAACTTAAGAACCAAAATGAATAAAAAACAATCCTGGCCCAATACCAATGAGCCAAGAAAAGAAAATGTACGCAAATCTGGAAACCTTATAGCACATAGAACCAAGCTATTGTAGAAGACTATTTTACCAGTATCATTTTAATTATCGACTATTTTATAATATCCTAGCAGCTATTGTAGGTACTATTATTCAACTATTGAATTCAGTATTGTTTATGAAACCAACTATATATATATATTGAATGTTCTATTTCTTCATTCAGTTCTATAGATTTTACTATTGCATAGCATCAAACTATTGAATGTAATATTATTTGTAAAACGGACTATTTAAATTTCTACTATTGACTATTGAGATGATTATTGCCGGTTTACTGACTATTTTAGATTATGACAATCCTAGTATTTCAATTTAAATTATATAAATTTTGAATTTCAGGCCCAAACGGAAATGCAGCTTTTCCTCAGTTCATAATTTGTATAGTTTCTTCACATTATACTATAACATAAAAGAAGCTTTCAATTTTCTTGAAAACAACGCCATTAAATAATTTTGACGGATCCAGTTATAAATGATTAATTGAAAGTTACATAATAGCAAAAAACAGAGTATGAACTGAAGATGAACAGCATAAGAACTTTTCAATGCACTTAGATTAAAACAGGATACCTTTATTAAGCATGCAATTGGTATTTTTTAAAAATTTATTTTTTGCACTCATTTCTGAGTGATGGCCAAATGATATTTTAAAAGTTGCAGTAGACATTCGGTATGAGCCATGTATGTTTATCTTTGCAAACGTTTAATATTCTTTTTGGTATGGAGGGATGGTCCAGTGGCTAAGGGGTGAGGATTATACTCGGAGGAGCTGCCCAAACTATTACAGTGTCTGTGTAGAGTACGACTATGTTAAATCAAGGCAGGGGGGGGGGGGTTATCCCTAAATCCTTGCGAGTGGTTGATGGGTGGGGAAGTCAGCACGACTGGTTTCCAGTCTAAATTGTGTCGCTAAAGACTGTAATATGACCCGTGACATGCCCCCTGTGTTCTGACGGTGATACATTGCATGACGACAATAAGTTTCACGTTTTGACCGTTATCGGCGAATATTAGAATTTAAAGTGCCATTGGGAAAATATATATTATTTTTACTGTCGAATTTCGGAGAGATATATAGTAATCCTGTTCAAAATACGACTTTATAATTTTGATAGATTTTCACGTATTGATCTTTCCTGAATGCAAATCAACTCTTCTTTCCAATGTCTTTGATTGCTTTGTGGTTTGTTTGATTTTGTAGACAAGAAGGTTCTCCTAGTTTTTCAATCAATAGGGTTTTAAACTAATTTGATATGTTTCATTTGCTTGTTGTTTTTTAAGAAGATAAAATTGGCTCAATGATTTCATAGCAGATCTAACCAGGGTTAGGGTCTTCCATATTTTTAAGAAAACCGAAGGAAAAACTCTATAACATATTACATTTGACTAAAATGTTAAGAAATGACCGAGGTATATATATTTCTTATTTTTCTTACAGTTCATGGTAATGAATGATGAAAGTATTGAAATCGTGTTAAAAATCAGGATTGTGTTAAAATTTTAGTTCTCAATGGATCTGCATGTCTTGGGGAATCTGGAAAACGGATACGTTATTTTTAGAGTGCCGTCTGTGTGTGTGTCCGTCAGTGCAACATTCGTTTCTATTTTAGTTCAGCATCTATTTGACGAAATTTCTCAAAATTGGGAAGATGAATCACTCGTGTCTTACGCTGTTGTTAATTAGATTTGAGAATACGTTTCGGAAAAATAGAACATTTCCTTTTTTTTTCACGAAATGGCTCTCAAAATGCATTAAAATATGAAACGAAAGACTCAACATACTGAAATGTATTCAGAAAATGCTTGTTTCTTATGTAATTTTTGATACCGTAATGATTCAATCTGTTCTCATTACTCTATGGAAAATCGTTTTCGATATTTCAATGATTTCGAAATATTTCAATTTTGTTTTAATTTTTGTGAGCTGACGGCATTTCGATAAATCGCTAGATGAAAAAGTAAATGTTTTCAAATTGCTAATTGAATGTAATTTTGGAAAATGAATCCGTGTGCAAATGAACTCAATTCAATGGATTGTGAAAGAAATGAAAACATGATTTCGAGCCTGTAAGGAAGGTCACGGGCTTTACGTTTTTCACAGGCTATTATGGTTTAATATATTGGAAATTTATTTTCATAAGTTTAATTATAAGGAAATTCATTCATTTTCATAAATTTAATTTTAAGGAAATTCCTTTTCATAAGTTTAATTTTAAGGAAATTCATTTTCACATGTTTTATTTTAAGGAAAGTCATTTTCATGTGTTTAATTTTAAGGAAATTCATTATCATATGTTTAATTTATAAGGAAATTCATTTTCATATGTTTAATTTTAAGAACATTCATTTTCATAAGTTTAATTTTAAGGAAATTCTATTTCATAAGTTTCATTTTAAGTGAGTTTCAATTTTAAGTAATAGTTAAATATGTGCGTGCATCTTTTTATTCATTTAAATATGTGCGTGTATCTTTTTATTCATTTTATTTTGTATTCAAGAGATGAGAAACCATGGATGACACCGTATGTCTACACCAACTTTGCACTAAAAACTAACTTAAAATCTTAAAATATATATATATATATAGTAATACTTAAAAATACTAAAATAAATTTCAAAATTCTAAAAATTAAGTATATCACCATCATTCAGCAGGTCGGGCCGTACTCCGGCGGCTTGTCGTAAAGAATAGAGGTGCTGGGAAATTTCTTCATCTGAAAATAGAAACGAAATATTTCGGTTATAATTTTCTTTTCACATGGATTAACACAAGTCATTTATACAGAACATATATAAGTTATCTTTCTAGACTAGTAAGTAGGTTGTTCTACCTACACCCCTGAACCTATGACCCGACTATCATGGAGATGTACGGGGAGAGTGGACTTATGATATCTCTAAATTTGAAAATCTGTCTGTGGGTATGCATGGGCGTGTATGTGTCTGTCTCATCATCGAAGGAGAACTGTTTTCACCAAATTTCATGAAATTCCCGAGGTAGTCTTGAAACAGCCACATTTAAAATTGAATCTATGTTTCGAGTTTTTAAAACGGGAAGTTATCGATATAATTATTGAAAAACGTAAACCTTGCATAGAGATAACATTATGAAGATGATATTATTCTCGCATATTTATCTAAAAAAAATTATTTCATGTCGCTTAGCAACATTGAATCCAATGTGTTTATACAGCAAACGATTTTTAATAAATCTCTTCCGATTTAAATAATTGAGAAATGTATATATATAATTAATTTAATTGGAATTGCAGTTTTGACTGGATTTTACAAATTACGGTTTTCATGTTTAAAGATGGCGGGGATTAAAATTTTAATTTCTTACGCCACCTGTTTTGTTTTGCAAAGTTTTTTCAAATTCATAAATTGTACTATGGGTGCCCATACAATTTTAGCGCTTTTACTTTGGAATAAATTGGTGCAATATCATATCTCTGTTAATTTGTTTACAAACGGGACCAGGATGTCCCTTTCTTCAGATCTGTCTGTGAAGATAATTTTGTACAAAGAGAATTATATTCTTAAACAGTAGCTTTAGTAGCATTGATTTAATTATTTTTATAGAATGCTGTAAATAACAATGTCATTTAGAATACTACATGAATTTGCACATAATTGTGAAAAGTTTTTCTGTCATATATTCTGTACGAAGAACTTCTATACTGCTAGTTTTGAATAAAATGTAGTTATTAGAGATTCCATTCCAGCCAGAATCCTACAGGGACCACTTGGTACTCTCGCATTCAGTGTTAAGAGCGGTGCAAATTGGACGGTTTTACGGTTAAATTTAATGTTTTGAAAAGTAATTCTGTCCCGGGTCTCATTAAATGCATGTTCGAATTTTTAAGCTTATGAATCTATCGAACGGATCCACTCATTTGCAATAAAATGTATTCACACAAGTGTGGCTTGATGTTACAGTTAGAAAAAGTGCTTTCACATTTTTCGATAAGTTACATTCAAAGCGATTTCAAACAAATATATATATATATATATATATATATATATATTTATATTGATATATATTGATATACGGACATTGTGAATGAGGACCTTATATCAGATTAGAAATGCAAATTTGTGATATATCACAAAGAAGATAAAACTGGATGATAATACATAGGATACACAACGCCGTAGTAAGTATTAATGCTTTATATGATCTTTGTCTGCGTAATTCTTTATTTAGATACATTTATGATAAAAAATTTTGACACATATTAACGTATTTTGATCTAAACAATTTCCATCGTCAATTTCTTTATGATCCCTATTTTCACTGATGAAACAGTTTTTCACATGGTACGGAAAAGTGGCATAAGTCAGTTTTTTTCCCTTTATCATAATTCAGTTGATTTTAAAGATACAGATATGAGGTGTTTTCAATGATCTTGTTACATTAAAAATAATAATTTCCTGATTGACCAAATTTGTCTAAGGTGGTCGTATAAAAATTTAAAAAGTGTAAATTTTTGAAAATTAATGGCAGGACTATTTTATTAACGTAGTCTTTTTTCCTACCTTACTTTCAACATTTTTGCAATTTATATTGCCCTCTTATCTCCAACAGGTAAAGAATTAAAGCGCGTTTCAATCTTTTTGAGACACCCTATATATATATATATATACATATATATAATTTGCTATATGTGAGGACGACATGGCTAGGTAAGAAAATGGTTTTACGTGTAACTTTTCTTTTGTTATTTATTTTTTTATAACGTATTTTGACTGGCTAATTGTCAAATTATTATTTGCCATCGTGTAATTGCTGTGAATTAAGGAAACCATCTGGATCCTACCAAAATACTATCTAAGACTCTAGACGAAATGATATTTGCTTTTGCTTATTTTTCTTAATTTTTTTTGCCTTGTTACACCTCCGTATTTGAGATTTATAAACTATAAATTAATTTAATAAATGCCTTCAGAGAATTTTAATTAATACAGATAATAATAATTTCCTGTCTGTCTGTCTGTCAATTCTCTGGATAGTCAGTTAGAAAAGTAAGTTTTTATAAACCTTTACGTTACGGTTCAGTAGAGTCCTTTACTTTCGGTAGGTTACTTTACGTTACAGTAGAGTCCAATTTTCAACTCCAGAACGGCAAAATACCTGAAAATTTCACCCCTCTAAATAAATTCAAGAACCTTGTCTTTTGTTCTTAACTCGTTTCCCCGTCTGTACAGCACTGCTACAGCAATTGACTGGTACAGCAAAGACTGGTACAGCAATTGAACCAGCGCCGTTCTTGGAGAAGAGATTTTCAGTGGTACAACTGTTGTACCGCCGTATTTAAATGGTTAATTGGAAACTACGAATTATGTAAAATTTTGTATTTTAGCTTACTCTAATATGTTAGTATATGAATTTTGTATGTAAATAGAAAAATTATAATTCCACTTACATTGTAGATGCACTCAGGATCAATGACGCCCGGCATGTACACAACCTTGCAAGGCGTCAAATCGCTTTTACAAGAAGCTCGTCTTTTCTGAAAATATAAAGCAAGACAGTATAATAAAGGCTTTAGTTCATGGCACAATCAATATGGTTAAAATAGTATTTCAAAGTAATGTATCACTTTAACAAAAAGTTAAATATTTGTAAGTTTGTTTTAAAAATGACAGTTGAATTTTTTTTTTGATAATTTTGTCTTTCATATCTTATGCTTCCTTGTTGAATGACTCATTATCATTATGGTTCATCTCCACAAAGGTAGTTTAGCTTTAGCATATGGAAAGAGTAATGTGATGGAATAGTTAATTTTGATGGATTTTAATGTTATTGATCTTTACGAATAAATGAAATAGGGTCAAATTTTATATAACTAAATCATTAAAATATTTCAATTGATATCACCGCTTAAATCCACCGATTAAATCGATATAAATCCATTTACTTTTAGCAATTGTAATATCAAAAAAGTGTGTTTGTTATTTATGGTGTTTTAGTGTATGGGTAACTGCAAATTAGAATAATAATAATTAAAAAAAATCCGTTTAACTGTTATTTATCTCAAATGGTATTTTATCCTACGATGCACAGGTAAATTAAAGGTTTAATATCAGAAAAAAACGGGAGTGTGGCTCAACTCGACGTTCTCATACAAGAATTTCTATTTATTTTAACTGTTACAAGACAAAATTTGAACAATCGTTATCGAGAGTCTAAATTATTAAACTACAGCGTGTTATCCTTCGCTTTAACCTGTTGCTTACGGGTGGGACGGCGTCCATCCTAAAGAGAAGATCCTCTCAAAAAGACAGGTATTTGACATACCGTATCCCAAACAGTTCTATCCCCCTTTTCAGACATTGGCATCCTGTTAAATACCTGTCTTTTTGAGAGGTTCTTCAAGTACGCCAATGCCTGCAAAGGGGGATAGAACTGTTTGGGATAGGGTATGTCAAATACCTGTCTTTTTGAGATGTTTTTCACTTGGGACGGACGCCATCCCATTCGTAAGCAAAAGGCTAAAGGACTTGAAGGAATATTTGGAATGATACCATAGTTGGCAATGTACCCCACTTGGAAATTAACTTACCCCCCAAGGAGTTGGCTAATGACGTTATAAATTGCGGATGTTTCTCACAACAATGATTGAAATTTTAAAGTCTCTTGATCATTAAGCCTTAAATATACCCTATTATGCATGATTATGTCCAATTTTGTCAAATGGTGCAGTGTAAAAATAATATAAAATTTCGAATAACTTTCAAAGTTTGCTCTGGAATTAAAAATATTCTATCTAGTTATAAATTTATTGATGACAAAGCCGGATATAAAGTTTCTTGAAAATCCACTTATTTGTGGCTGCTATTGCGTACACAAGAAATAGACCACAAATAGACAGACAGACATCACTAAAAAATAGCCAAATCGTGTTCAATATCTATATGGATCAACGGTAGGACAAGGTACAAGATGATATTTTGATACATTTCAGGGTACTTTAATCGGAGTTAACAAACTTGCAGCAAAAAATTAGACGAGTAGCATTCATGCGTTGAACAATAGCTTACAAGTAGCACAATCTTCTAGAAAATAGTAAATAGATACAACAGACGCCAAGTGGAAAGGTACAATTTTAACGCAGCGGTATTAATTGGTCGTGAAATAACTTTAACTTAATTCAGTACAAAATTTCTGTTTTTCCATTAAAAGTTCTTTATACAATTTTCAAAACTTCAAAAAATGTAATGTTATTACAATACACACTATGAATTTAGAGATTCAGGGCGTCTCGAAAAAATGTGCGATTGTATCATGTTCGAAGTTTGCGTTAATAACTTTTTAGAAAGTTATGTTTTGGTTTCGAAGTTTTCCTATTTTTCGTTTTAGGTTCTTTTTACCCCTTGTTCCATTATGCCTGAATGATCCTCAAAGAGACACATTTTCGTACAGAGTCATATCAAAGATTGAACAGAGCAGAATAAATTAGCTCCACCACCCCTCTTAACAAGTTATCTGTAGATGTTCGATTATTTCATTTTCTTCTTCATTCTGCGCATTTTAAGTTATAGATTGTTTTCATTATACAATATAATCAAGGTACATTGTAGTTACTTTTCAGCGAAAGTTTACATGTCTTTACCACATTTGATTCGCTTTTAAATTATATTGTATCATTGCACTATATTTTATAAATCCTACGCCAGTTATTATTTTAAGATATTAAACGGAACTGAAATAGCAGCAATATTCCAAATAAACTCGATAATTGACTTACAAGAGGATCCCTGACACGGTAGTTAAACTTGAATGCATCCATGATATCCTCCTCGAAGTATCTTGCATCAAGTATTTCCACAACATCTTCAACTCGGGCTCTGGGCTTCGGCAAGTCCTCATCCAGTTCGAATCCCAGGTTATCCACTCCGCTCTCCTCCACGGATTCCTGAACAGCACCTCTCTTTTTGGACCTGCAAAACAAATTACATATTATGAATAGTTTTAAGGATTTGGAAATAATTGAATTTGTACAACTCTACCAGTTAAAGTCATAATTATAAGACACACTTTGATGAATAATATACTTTCAATAAGATTTTGTTTTCAATATTTTACTTGAAGTTGAGTATATCCAGTAATCGAAAGGACATTTCTTCCGTCATCCCTCTGGCAATAAAGTGAATCATATTTTTATGTCTTGCCAAATGTTTACACTTTTTGTCCAGTTGGCTTTTACGCAATTCTTTTAAAGTTTCGATAAGTAGAAAGTTTATATAAAATCGCTTTTATGAATGGTGTTGGATATAATACATCATGATTAATATAAACTGTAACAAATGGGGGATGCCATGTTTAAATAGGATCATTTAACGCTAAAATCCTTCATTTTACTCATCATCATCCTAAAGTGGAGATGATGAATAGTTAGAATCTAACGGAAGACTAAACCTTTACCATATTCAAGGACTAATATCAAACTGCACTGTGTTTGTGATATACACTGGACGAACATCTTGTTCGATCAGCCTGTTAATACCATCTTATATAAGAATTGAAAATTCGATCCTCTTATTTTGGACTTCTTCCGTTAGGTCATGGGTGGACGAATATTGAGAGAAACATACTAATTTTACATATATTGGAATTCAGTTGAAGATCCTGCTTAAACTTTAATCTTAAGGAGGAATTATTTGTTCTCTATTCTTATTTCTTATTAAGCTTTAATATTTACTCTTAAGTCAAAAATATGTTAAGAAGCAATACACAATTTGATATTCAAATGTGTTTTGTCGTTCGTAAAAATAATTAACCTATTGATGTAAAACTCGAGGTCAAACACAAGCACTTACAAAAACGAATGAAGATTTCAAAATCATATTTAGAAAGTGTCTGTAGTAGTTTATACTACCCTATCAAGACTTTTTAGGATACAAATATTTCAAGTAAATTTTAAAGCAAAATGACATAAAACCCTATCCTGCTGGAACTAGTGTTTGGCCCATTTGCATAACATGGTATGCAATTATTTGCATAAATATATGTACTGAAAATAGAGATAATTTTATTCATAAACGTTTACAGAAACATTTTTAGGCAATACACCTAAGTGAAAACTATACACGAGATGAAGAGACGCGATTGAAGCTGATATTCGCTTTGTACCGAAGAATCTTTATGCTATGAAAACAGCGTTCACACGATGTGATAAAATTCAAGACACACGTATAATTAATAGGGTTATATAAAGAGTTATCCATATTTGGGAATACGCTGTGTAAGGAGATATTGGCAAACGGCTAATTCAAAGATGCTATTTCTGAAATCTCTGGGTTGTTATTTTTGCATATAAATCGATGGACTTACTTCTTGCCTCCAAAGAAACGTTTAATAGATTTCCAAACCTTCATATCTTCAAAATATATTCAAATTACTTATTAATAAACGAGTCTTTGTATTTTCAGACTAGCATCTTGAAAGTTTATCAGAAAATAATCTCCAAACAATGTAAAAATATAAACATCTCTCATTGTTTGCGAATGTTTATTGTGACGTCACACACTCATTGTTGATTTAAAATGTTTAATTTTTCTTCATTGTTTCGACTACGCATTGTGACGCACGCGATTATTTTATTTTCGAACGCAAATTGAACCAGATGTTTTGTTTTGAATTAAATCGAAATTTACTACTTACGGACGATAGATTTTAGTTAAAATTTACCCCCATGTTGATGCGGGGCGAACACAGTCTATTAAATGTGTTTGTACAGTATGTGTGCCTTTTAGCTCAGACAACATCGATCATTTGCAAGTGCGCTCAAATCATTTAGCGTTAATACGATACAGTTTTCTTTGGAAGCTTCTCCCCGGAACGTGACTCCTGCGTGACAACATTTTCATTTCTATTCGGAATTTCATGAATGGGGCGGGAAATGTAGCTGCACCATTTTAATATCTACAATAATTGTATAACGACTTTGTATAATTTTCTTGCTAGACCGTCTAGAAGCCGTCTGGAGACTTGGAAAATTGAATTTTGAAACACCTATAGTATCGATCGCGAAATAGTACTGAACGGAACAAGATTTTCGAATTTGTATTTCTTCCCCATGGGTGGAGAAAATGGGGTCTCTTCGAAGAATATTTCTTGACCTTCAAGAACAAAATCAAATCCTAACTCACTTCTAAATCATTCCTATATTTAGAAGATTGAATATTTGTATTCTTATAGTATTAATTATGGGGCAGAAATTAATGGAGCAGGATTTCAGATTTTTTCCAGAGGATGCACAAAACTAAAGGGGTGGGGGTCAAAAGGCCTTATCAGACCTTAGAGAATCCCTCTGGTGATCTGGAAGGCATAATTTTTGCATACTTACTATATTGATTCAGGAATGGAACTTAATTTGGTAAAATTTAAAATTTTCGACACTCCACTCCATTGAAAGCTAAACGAAACAAAACTTCTTTAAAAATGCTATTTTTTGTGTAGAAGAGGTGTATTACATTGTATCTTTTTCTGTAGTTTAAATGATATACTTAAATCATAAAAGTACACATTCATAATTTTACTTTTATGTATTACATTAAGTAAGAAAAAATGTATTTTACCGGTAATTTTCAAATTGAAGATATTGACAGAAATACATGTTATAAATAGGTTTCAAACAATGCTTTGAATACATCACAAACTAATTTTGACGGTTTACAAGGAAAGGGTTTAGTTGTCGGAAATTTTAAAATTGAGTTCAGGGCCTTCTTAAGTACAGCTTTGGGGGCTGATTATAAAAAACCAAAACCGCTTATATTTACCATAATTGCAAATCTTTTTACGTATTTAGGATTACTAATCAAGTGAGAACATTGAAATAGAAAAAAAAACCAGCTTAACAGTATCTGGATTGATTGCAAGGTATTCTGATTTAAATCATGCCTTTTTTGTAGTTTAAATCATTTTTTTTTGGTTTATAATTTTAAACTAAGGTCTGAAAACAATTTGACACGTGCTGGATCCTCTGAAACCCGTCTATTCCTTTTTAGTAACTAGCCGACCGAGGTCTGGGAGAAAAAGCTAAAAACTTCTTTTTTGGATATAATGCACAGGACGTGCTAGACAGTTTTTAAATAAAATCTATTGAATTCTTATTTTGATTGTAAAAAATTTCCAACTAAAGTGACGAAGTGTTGAATTTTTCTAGAGCTAGGGAATGGCAGTTCACGATTCCTTTTTTTTGAAGTCCATACACCAAAAATGTTTGTTTGATGAGTTTTAAAAAGACTCATACGGATGATATTTGAATTTACTCATTTATGAAAATCTGTATAATATAATACAAACTATCGATTTTTTTTTTAAATTGGCTTTCTAGAGGCTTTTGGAAATCTTTCTGTCTCGCGTTCAAAGAAAAAGAAATTGAGAGTCTAACTGTTATTACTGAAGGAGGAGATACACTTTTCTGCATCTCTTGATTTAACCCTGATTTTAGAGGGTTTACACAAACATTAAATATTTCGAATTTTCGAAAGTTTTGGCAGCGTACCGACATCGTTAGCTGCATTAAAAAAACGCGAGGTTCTAGGCCATGCTGGAGCATGGTCTTAGGCCACTCTGGGCCATGGTCCTAGGCCACGTGTTTTGGCTGATAGATTGTACCACGTTATCTCAGAAGTAGGATGACCGAAAACTAGATCCCTTTACTTGCGAACCATTTTATTCTTGCAGTTTTTGTCGGCAACCTTATTCTGGAAGACACTATTCACCTTAACTCAGAGCTATTTATTTTGTCTTATTTTACAATTTTATATCAATGGCGATGTTTACTAAACAGTCATTGGATTTTTTCAGAACCAGTGTATGCTCGCTAATAATACGGGTTATTAATTGTGAATTGTATGTGTCCTATCGTATTTTTGCAGAAAAACTCAAGGCAGGTATTCCGTTTCAATTGAGCGTTTTTGTAGACTTACTTTGTAAATACAATTGAAATTGAAAACGATTTCTTTCGAAACAAACGAAGACTACGTATCTTATTATGCATTTCCGAACATTGAGCGTACAGTATAAGAATAAAATGTTAAGTTTTGAATTCATTGAAACTGACAAGAGTGAAGACGTTTATGACCTTGTGAAGTTGGTAGACACAGCTCCCTTTTGTTTTTGTTTTTACTTCCCTTTACATATAAAAGTAAAAGGAAAGTATTGTGACGGGGTCGAAAATTAGAATTCGAGTTTCCGACTGGAGAGCACATTTAAAGCATCCCCGAACACGAATCAGATGTTTTTGAGATGATATCTGTGTGTGTGAGTGTGTGTGTCCGTGTGTGTGTATGTGTGTGTATGTGTGTGTGTGTGTCAGTGGGTCTGTGGAGACGATAACTGACGAACATATGGACCGATTCGAACCAAATTTGGTACAAATATCACAATCTGTAAACACTGGAAGCCTATTGTTTTTATACGCAATCAAATGTTCAGAACACCCCTAAATTTTCGAATGAAATTTTGAAAAAATCGTCAAAAAATCAAAACCAATAATAAAGTTACGCAAATAGACATTTCTTATAGTAATTTTTCATTAGAAAACGATTGACATAAATTTTAGAACGCTAATATGAACCGTTCTCGAGATATTGCACATTTTTCACAAAAATTATCAAAAAGTCATATAAAATAAAAAAAAAAAATTCCTATTGAGAAACATGTTCAATTTTCATATATAATATCATGCGATAAATTGGGTGACATCATTCTCGTGGATCTAGCTCGTTCCATTCATGATAAAAGATACTTTGAGTTATACTTTTGCATTTGAACGCCAATTTATCTGCTGTAAGAATGACTTATTTCTTCGCCCATAACGCTTGACGAGATTTTGGCGACGAAATTGGCGGAATGTCGCCAACTTGGCGACTTTTTGAAATGTTGCCAAATTAACGAAAATCTCGCCAAATGGATAAAAATGACGCTAAATCAATGTGACGAAATGACGACTAATTGTGGAAAATTCAATATCTAATAAGTTATATAATATATAAATATATAATAATAGTTATATAATATATGTCGAAAATTCAATATCTAATAAGTTATATATACATATATATATATATATATATATATATATATATATATATATATATATAACTTATTTCTTCGTCCATAACGCTTGGCGAGATTTTGGCGACGAAATTAGCGGAATGTCGCCATTTTGGCGACTTTTTGAAATGTTGCCAAATTAAAGAAAATCTCGCCAAATGGATAAAAATGACGATAAATCAATGAAAATGACGACTAATTGTCGAAAATTCAATATCTTGGGAAGGATATTAGTATCTACTAGAAGAAAAACCTATTTATTTTACTGTGAAAGTAGTAAATTCATTTCATTATATAAGGAAAGTCATGTGTTGCCCACATCAGATTATTTTTTTATTGTAAAACTAGTAAATCCATTGCATTATATAAGGAAAGTCATGTGCTGCCCACATCAGATTTTTTGTTTAAATATTAAGTTTTATATTTTAAATAGTTTGAAAATTATTAAAGTGAATATTATGTAGATACACCTCATTTTATACAAAAAAAATCTGATGTGGGCAGCACATGATTTTCCTTATATAATGCAATGTATTTACTACATTTTCAGTAAAAACAAAATAGGTTATTCTTATAGTATATATTTATATTTTTTCCAAGATATTGAATTTTCTTCAAATAGTCGTTATTTTCATTGATTTAGCGTCATTTTTATCCATTTGGCGAGATTTTCTTTGATTTGGTAACATTTATAAACGTCGCTAAGTTGGGGTTATTCCGTCAAATTCGTCGCCAAAATCTCACCAACCGTTATGGACGGAGAAATAATTTATTCTTATAGCAGGTAAATGAATCTTGGAGTTCAAATACAAAAGTATTACTCAAAGTATCTTTTTTCATGAATGGAACGAGCTAGATCCACGGGAATGAAGCCACGAAGTTTATTGCATGATATTACATATGAAAATTGAACATATTTCTCAAAAGGGAATTTTTTTATTTTATATAATTTTTTGATAATTTTCTTGAATGATATACAATATTTCGAGAACGGTTCATGTTACCGTTCTAAAATTTATGCAAATCGTTTTCTAATGAAAAATTACATTAGAAATGTCTATTAGCGTAACTTTATTAGAGGTTTTGATTTTTTGATATTTTTTTAATGAATTCACTCGAAAATTTAGAGGGGCTCTGAATATTCGATTGCGTATAAAAATAGTAGGATTACAGTATTCATGGATTGTAATTTTTGTACCAAATTTTGTTCGTTCGTTAGTTATGGTCTCCACACACACACACACGTCCTCTTCCGTCGAAAACTTGAATTCGAATTTTCGACCCCGTCACAATATTTTCCTTCCTCTCCCGTCAAAAACTCGAATTCGAATTTTCGACCCCGTCACAATACATTCCATATACATTATGCATATAAGGAAAGTAATAATGTATAAGGAAAGTATTGTGACTGGGTCGAAAATTCGAATTCGCGTTTTCGACGGGAGAGAACGTTTCAAGCATCCATGATCACGAATCAAACATTTTTGAGGTGATGTCTGTGTGTGTGTGTGTGTGTGTGTGTGTGTGTGCGTGCGTGCGTGTGTGTGCGTGTGTGTGTGTGTGCGTGCGTGCGCGCGTGTGTGTGTGTGTGTGTGTGTGTGTGTGTGTGTGTGTGTGTGTGTGTGTGTGTGTGTGTCAGTGAGCCTGTGGAGACGATATCTCACGAACGAATGGAGCGATTCGAATGACATTTGGTACAGAATGGAGCGATTCGAATGACATTTGGTACAAAACTCACAATCCCTGAATACTAAAAGCCTATTGTTTTAAAACACAATCGAATGGTCAGAACCCCTCTAAATTTTCAAGTGAAATATTGACGTTTAATAAAGTTGGTACAAAACGTTTAATAAAGTTACGCAAATAGGCATTTCTTATGTAATTTTTCCTTAGAAAACGATTGACATAAACTTTAGAACGCTAGCATGAACTGTTTTCTCGAGATTTTGCACATTTTTCAAATAAATTTATCAAAAAATTCCTTTAATTAAAAAATATTAACTCTTAAGAAACATGTTCACTTTGTAATATCATGGGATAAATTTGGTGACATCATTCTCGTGGATCTAAATCGTTCCATTCACGAGAAAAGATACTTTGAGTAATACTTTTGTATTTGAACGCCAATAGTCATTTATCTGCTGTAGGAATAACTTATTTCTCAGTATACAACGCTTGGAGAGATTTTGGTGACGAATTTAGCGGAATGTCGCCAACTTGGCGACTTTTTGAATGTTGTCAAATTAAAAGAAATCTCGTCAAATGGATAAAAATGAGCTAAATCAATGAAAATGCTGACTAATTGAAGAAAATTCAATATCTTGGAAAGAATATAAGTATCTACTATAAGAATAACAATTTTTTAACTGTAAAAGTAGTAAATTCATTGCATTATATAAGGAAAGTCATGTGCTGCCAACATCAGATTTTTGTATATAAGGAAAGCAAAAATGTGAGAAAAACAATTATATCTTGGTTCCTGAATACAGATGATTGAATCGTATACAAAGTTACCAGACGAAACGTTTTCTCCAGCCTACGAGAAGAATTTACCAACTGATCTCTCAACAGCCAAACGTTGAGGAAACAGATCAAAATATCAATATTGAGTAACGCAAGATGTCGAGTTACTTATTAATAATTTTCTGTACTTACTACAATAATACCAGGTCAATGTGGGAGGACAGAAACAGAACATTTTCAAATATGGATATACTACCTTGATTGCTGAGGGTGTGATATTTGCTCTGTTGTATCCATGATCCAGAATTTACGATTTTAACAAAATACAATGGTGTTTGATATTTATGACTTTATGAGGGTCAGGTGGAACCACTGCCCAGATGATAATATCTCAAGGATGTAATGTAGCGTAACGAGCTGACGAGTCAACCAAATTTGGAGCTGGGTTTCTCTGACCGTCCCTTACTTTTCAAGAACGTGAATGGATTCGATGAAGACCCCCCCCCTCCCCCCCAATAAAGAAAAAGGGGGAGAGAGAGCTGCAATGGATAACAACGAGATCAGTCATAAGAATATGACCTAGTATATACAAGTTAGCCAGTGCCATAATAAAGAATGTGGCTGGTAACGATCCAGAGAAACGATGATACTGATGAAAAGTGAGCATGATAACTATAGCATATGCCGTGATGTACCCTACATTTTGAATGACATATTTTATGATGAGGTATCTAATGATTTAAACAAAAATTGAATGATACTCAACTGTCTGGCGTAACATTTTTAATAATCTGACGATCATGTTACTAAGTTGTATTAAAGTTGTAAATATTAAATTTAGCTAATAAATAATTGAAATTAAAATTATGTGTCATTACTAACCTATCAAATAATAAACTTATTACTTTCCTTTTATACAATAATGTATAAGGAAAGTATTGTGACGGGGTCGAAAATTCGAATTCTACTTTTCGACGGGAGACCACGTTTAAAGCATCCCTGATCCCGAATCGAACATTTTTGAAGTGATGTCTGTGTGTGTGTGTGTGTGTGTTCGTGTATGTGTGTGTGTGTGTGTATCAGTGAGTCTGTGGAGATAACTTACGACAGCATTGACCGATTCGAATGAAATTTGGTACAAAAATTGCAATCCGTAAACAATGGAAGCTTATGGTTTTTATACGCAATCGAATGTTCAGAACCCCTCTAAATTTTCGACTGAAATTTTGAAATTTTTTTCAAAAAATCAATTTCTTCAAAATTTTTTCAAAATATCGTCAAAAAATCAAAACCGCTAATAAAGTTACGCAAATAGCGATTTATTATGTAATTTTTCATTAAAAACGATTGACATAAATTTTAGAACGCTAACATGAACCGTTCTCGAGATATTGCACATTTTTCAAATAAATGATCAAAAAATCATATAAAATAAAAAAAAATATTTCCTATTGAGAAACATGTTCACTCTTCATATGTGATACCATGCGATACATTTGTGACATCATTCTCGCGGATCCAGCTCGTTCCATTCATGAAAAAGATACTTTGAGTAATACTTTTATATTTGAACGCCAATAGTCATTTATCTGCTGTAAGAATAACTTATTTCTCCAACCATAACACTTGGTGAGATTTTGGCGACGAATTTGGTGGGATGTCGCCAACTGGGCGACATTTTCAATGTTGCTAAATTAACGAAAAACTCGCCGAATGGGTAAAAATGACGCTAAATCAATGAAAATGACGACTCATTGACGAAAATTCAATATCTTGGAAATAATATAATCTATTATTTTTACTGTGAATGTAGTAAATTCATTGCATTATATAAGGAAAGTCATGTGCTGCCACAGCAAATATTTTTACCGTGGAATGTAAGTATCCAAGTGATCGGTATGCGGTATTTAATGGAAAGGTTAATAAAGAGACACAACGCAAAGCCTAAAGAGTAATAATGATAATTTTGGTGGTTTCACACAATTCATTACATTAAGCCATTAACGTAAAGAAAAGATCATCTGAAAATAATATAAATTCACTTATTATATTTATTTTATTCAATTCTCTTTGTCCTTGTGTATTGCGTTGAGTTTGTTAGCGGTCGGTATATTTGTGGAAGCTATATTTCCCAAATTACACCTTCTAGAAAGGTTGTGTCTGTGGCAAAGTTACAAAAACAGAGTCCTTAAAGGCATTTCTAGGAATTCCTTTGAGTCTTTTAATCTGAAGTTAGAAACTATTTATTCTCTATTCTTATTTTTTCTTAATCTTTATTATATAAGCTTTATTATTTAATCTTAAGTCAAAAAATGTTAAGAAGCAATGCACAAATTGTATTGACATTCAAATGTGTCTTTGGCATTCGATCAAAATGACTGTAAGCCTATTCACGTAAGACTTGAGGTGAAACACATGCACTTACAAATCCGAACAGCGATTTCAAAATTATATTTAGAAAATTCTGTAGTACGCTATACTACCCTATCAGGAAAATTTGAAAATTTAAGCATTTTAGGTTAATTTTAAAACAAAATGTCTTAAAACCCTATTAAATGAGTCTCCTGCACTAGTATTTGACGCAGTTGCATAATATCGTATATAGTAAATAGCATAAATATATGTAGTGAAAAGATAGTGAATATTATTCATACACGTTTTGAGAAACATTTTTAGGCTATACTGATAAGTGAAAACTATACACGAGATGCAGAGTCGCCACTGAAGCTAATTAGCCTGAATTTGATATTAGCTTTGTACCGAATAAAAAGTATGTTATGCAGAAAAGCGATCACACGATGCGATAAAATGCAGTTATTATATAACCAGTAATAAAGAAGGTTATATTAAAAACTGTGCATATTATGGAATAAACTGTTTAAGGAGCTAATGACAAACGACTGCTGATACAATGATGCTATTTTTGAAATCTTTGCGATGTTATGTGTCCGAACTAGTGTTTGGCCAATTTGCATAACATGGTACGTAATAATTTGCATAAATATGTGTAATTTGCATAAATATATGTATGTATCAGATAATATTATTCAAACACGTTTTCAAAAACATTTTCAGGTAATACTCTTAGGTAAAAACTATACACGAGATGAAGAGACGCAAGTGAAGCTGATATTCGTTTTGTACCGAATACACTTTATGCTATGAAAACATCGTTTACATGATGTGATAAAATTCAAGACACACGTATAATTAATACGGTTATATAAACAGTTATGCATATTTGGGAATACACTGTTTAAGGAGATAATGGCAAACGGCTAATACAAAGATGCTATTTTTGAAATCTTTGCTTTGTTATTTTTGCATATAAATCGATGGACTTACTTCTTGCCTCCGAAGAAACGTTTAATAGCTTTCCAAACCTTCGTATCTTCAAAATATATTCAAATTACTGATCAGTAAACGAGTCTTAGTATTTTCAGACTAGCAGCTTGAAAGTTTATCAGAAAATGATCTCCAAACACTGTAAAAATATAAACATCTCCATTGGCTGCGAATGTTCACTGTGACGTCAGACATTCATTGTTGATTCAAAATGTTTAATTTTCTTTCCATTGTTGCGACTATACATTGTGACGCAAGCGATTTGTTTGTTTTCAAGACCATACTGAACCGAATTTTTGTTTTGAATTAAATCGAAATTAATTACTTACGCACGATAGTTTTTAATGTAAATGTTACCCTGCTGTTGATGCAGGTCGAAAATGGTTTATTGACTGTGTTTATGAATCATACTTTGATTTTTAGCTCAGACAACATCGATCATTTTAAAGTGCTCTCACATCATTTATCGTTAATACTGTGCAGTTTTGTTTTAGAAGACTCTCTTTATGTGACAGCATTTCTATTTCTATCAGGAATTTCATAAATGGGGTAATAGAAGTAGATACAACATTTTAATATCTACAAGAATTGTATAACGTATTTGTATAACGTTCTTTACAGAGCAGGATTTCGGATATCTTTGCAGAGGATGGACAAAATAGGGGGAGGTCAAAAAGTATTTCCAAGTGATAAAGAATCCCTCCAGTGATCTAGAAGTTAGAATTTTTGCAGACTTACAGTATTGATCACAGAACAAATTAAAATATTGATATTAATTTACAATATTGATCACGAAACTGAAAATTTTGATTAAGACCCCAATTTTTGACACCCAGATCCATGTATTGCTAAACGAAATAAAACTTTCTGGAATAGATTTTTAAAAAGCCAATTTATCTGTCTTTGACAGGCCTAAATACTAGAAATAAAAATTTATTCTAAGTTCTGTAGAACAATATTTTACTATGTATCATTCTCTGCAGTTCAAACGAGACACTTAACTCTAACTAAATTGCACATTCTTAATTTTATTTTTATGTCTTATATTAAGTTAGAAAAGTATAAAGGCCTGTACATATCCCCCCTCCCCCCCAAAAAAACCCCACTAAAGGCATAGAAAGATGAGCAGAGAGAGAGAGCTTTGGTGCCACCAACGAGATCAGTCATAAGAATATGACCGAGTATTCACAAGAGAACCCAGTGAAGTTAAAAAGAGTGTAGATGGTAACGGTCCCGAGAAACGTTGCTACGGATGAAAGATGAGCTTTGGCAACGATAACCTATGCCGTAATGTGCCCACCATTTTGAATGATATATTTTATGATGTGATATCTAATGATATAAACGAAAATTTAATGATACTGCCATAACATTTTTCATCCTCTGAAGTCCGTGTTACTAAACTGTATTATATTTATAAATATTAAAAAACTAAGAAAAAAGTGAAATTAATATTATGTGCCATTACTGACCAATCAAATAGTAGATCTATTTTACAGTAGATTGTAAGTATTCAAGTGTTCGGTTTCTAACAGCTAATTGAAAAGTTAATCAAGAGACACAACACAATGCTTAAAGAATATTAATGAGATTTTGGCAAATTCAATTGCTAACAAAATTTAAGTTTACACAATAGTTTTCTTGCCCTAAAATAGTGGTTTCACACAATTATTTACATTCAGCCATTAATGTCTAGACAATAGCACCTAAAATGATGTAAATCCATTTATTATATTTATTTTATCCAATTCGCCATGTCCTTATTTATTGCGTTCGGTTGCATATAGATCGGTATACTTGTGGAAGTTGTATTTCTCGAACGACACATCCTAGAAGGGCAGACGGTGTCTATTGCGACGTTGTAAAATCAGGGTACTCAAAGGCGTCTCTAGAAACTCTGCAAATCTTTCACGAAGGACTGATAATCCCTGTGGTGACGATGAGCGAAATTGAATTACTTTGCATTGGAATGCACTGGAAGAGATGTTAACGTTACGATTCTAGACTGAAAGCGAGCTGTGTTACATGCTGCATGGAATGAGGTCTGAAACGAGGATCGAACCCTCGAATCCTGTGTTTTGGGTTGTTTACATTTAGTCTATATTGATAGAAGCATGCTTATTCTAAAATGCAGAATAAAACGCGAAACATAAGCATTGGTATTGCAATATGTCTTTGCACTCACTCAAAATAGCCGACCTAATTATATAAGGAAGCAGCGTCAAACAAAAGTAAATTACATGCAGAAAGGTTTCAAAATCATCTTTAGAGTGCCTTGATGTTCAGGGTGATCCAAAAGTCCTTGAAAAATTTTAAAATTGAATATAAACTCAAGTAATTGCCGTACGATAGTGAGGTTTGGACTAAAATGCTTATCACGTTGAAAAGTTTTGGTCAAGCAAATTAAAAATTTAGTTCCAAACTTTTCCATAGATGGCGCTACTTATTCACATGTTTGTATATCTGCGTTGGAAATGGAGTACCGTTTGAATGTGGTTCGAGCTACAAAGGGCGCACATATTGAAATATGGTACTGGATAAAAAAAAATGCTCTGTAACTACTCGTCTTCAGTTTTTATGCTTTTTTTTGGTATTTTTAAGGTACCGCGCTATCTATGGACAAAGTTTGGAACTAAATCTTTTTATTTGCTTAACCAAAACTTTTCAACGTGGAAATCATTTTAGTCCAAAACTCACTATCGTACGGCAATTACTTGAGTTTATATTCAATTTTAAAATGTGTCAAGGACTTTTGGATCACCCTGTATATTATTCTAGATAGTTAAATGTAGTTAAATAACAGTAAAATATCCTTACAATCTCGCGGTCAATGCTAGTACAGGAACTTCTGATATTGGTTTACATGACATGTATAGTCAATGTGGTTTGCAATAAATATAGAATATTCTTCCAAACTATTATTGACCTCTGAGTAATATAGTTAAGGAAAAGCCATACATTAAAAAGATCCGCAATGATTTAACTGGTAAGTGTTATTATTTTACAGGCGAATGAAAATGATGTGTTAAGTAGAGTTTTGATAGAATCTGCAAAAACACAATACATGTATAATTAATAGCGGTATTTCAAATATTAGGTATAATACTGAAAACAGTGCTTAACATAATGGAGAATGTCAGCTGGTGGAGAAATATTATTTATAAAATCTTTGCGTCGTTATTTTTGCACATAAGTAGACAGACATACTTACTTCTTGCCTCCGAAGAAACGTTTAATAGCTTTCCAAACTTTCGTATCTTCCAAATATAATCAAATCACTTCTCAAATAAACGAATCTTAGTACTTACTTTCAGACTATCGGTTTAAAATTTTATCAGATAATGACCTCCAAACAATGTATAAACATCTCGCATTGGCTATCTAAGTTCATTGTGACGTCATTCATTCATTGTTGATTGAAATATGTTTCTATATCTTTATTGTTCCGATTTCGTATTGTAAAGCACGCGCATCGTTTATTTACAAACACAAAATGAACTGAATGAGTGTGATTTGGAATCGAATTAATATAACTGTTCAACTTTTCAAAACTACACTAAAACCAATTCTGAGATGCTAAAAAATTCGTTCAAATAATACATGCTAAAGTTAGTTAAGCGGTTAACTTCCAGGAAACTGCTTCAAATACGAATGCAGAAAATTACGTATAATGAATAGAAGCCAGCCAAGACGCTTTATTTCGGACTGCCTGGGTCCGAAGGACCATTACGTCCACATCAGAAAGTAAGATTGTCCATTAATGTGGTTTTCCAATAGCAATCCGAATAGAATTTTGCACTTCTCGATGTTCCGGTGCTATGTAGAGGTAAGGGACGGCTGGTGGTATGCCGTCTTTGTCTTGGAATGGCTGAGTACTGAGCTGTGACTGTAAAGAGAAGAGGAGGGCGGGGCCAGGGGAAGAGAGGGCCAATGTAAAATCAGAGATAGTTTCCAAGTTACTGGCATGCAAAGCGTCCAAATTTGCAGATTTTACACTACATAAAAAATGCAGTTAAAGTATGAGAACAGATTCTAAGAGTTATTTAAAGTTAAAAGATTATCGTTTTTAAAAGTTATGAGTTGCTAAATTTACTGTTTTAGTGTTGGTTTAATTTTAATTTAGAGCAGGGGATTTTACTATAAAAAGTAAAATTTTACACTACAGATTTACAGAAGTAAACACGTTATTTGCAAATTTAAGGGATTTAAACGATTACAAATTAATTCCTATTTACAAATATACATACGACGTGTGCAGTTGTTGCACACGTACAGAGAGACCAGGCTAGCATTAAAATCGCGAGCAAAGCAAATCATTGTTCTCGTGGATTGAGAGCTAGCTCACCGGAGAGGACGAATCAGATTTCTCCATTTCACTCCTGAATTATCGAGGCACTTCCAAAGTGAAATAGGTCACCTTCAATCGCCGCCCGGCAGGCGAGGTTAGGAAACTACTGCCTGGGGCACTTCCACGGGGCACCGAAGGACCGGAAAGGTGTCTAGGACTTCTTTTCCTGCGATAGGAAGATGTGGAAGTGTCATAGCTACATCTACGTTTCTCAGACAGGGTTTTCTAGTGTTCTTCCTGAAAATATATCGTGAAGTTTTACAAATATGCCCAGCAATGCCTGGGACTTTCAGATCATGGTGAATAACCTCGTTGTGGACAAACCAGGGTGCATTAACAATGCAGCGTAACACTTTATTTTGAAAAACTTGCAGTTTCTCTATGTGACTTTTTGCAGCCGACCCCCAGACAGGGCAGGCGTACAAAATGGCAGGTGCGATGATTTGTTTGCAGATGATAAGTTTATTATAACGGGACAAATGAGATTTTCTACCGAGCAGTGGGGAGGAGGGCTTTAAAAGTTTTATTGGCAGATTCAATTTTATTCGTGATATGCTCTCTCTGAAAGTCCTTTTGGCGTCCAATGTGACCCCCAAATGCTTTGTGGAGAGTGAAAAGGGTATCAGTTCATTGAAGATTTTAAGGGAAAAGCTATGGCTAAATTCTCGGTAGTTCGGACGAAAAATGATGACTGCACTCTTGGTCGGATTGATTTTGATTCTCCAGGTCACGAGCCAGTGCTCAAGGCTATTCTTTATGTAGCTTTGGAGTGCATTAATAGCGTTGTGTGGTGAACAGCTTCTAGAAATCAGGGTTGTGTCATCTGCAAAGATGACCAGCTTTACTTACGAAATCAGGGGGATATCATTAATGAAGATATTAAACAGGAGCGGACACAGATTTCCACCCTGGGTTATCCCGATCCTGATTGGCCGAAGAGAGGAGAAAGTTTGATCAATTCGCAGATTAGTGAGATTAGTGAAAGAACGATTAGTGAGATACGAGTTGATGAGAGCCAAAGTTCTGTCGAAATACCAAGTCGGACCATACCAGCTTGCTTAGCGGACCCGGAATAACCGTTTTATCAAAAGCCTTGCTTATATCGAAAAATACAATGCTGGTATACTGCTTGTTGGAAGAGTTTTTGTGAATAGTTTCCACTACACGCATGAGTTGGGAATGCGTAGAAAAATTAGATCGAAAGCCGTGCTGTTCAGGAATTAAGATATCTGTCGATCTGCAGATACTAGTCAAACGTCTAAGCAACACTAACTCAAAATTTTGGAAATACTTGATAGAAAACTAATTGGTCTGTAGCTTTCTGCTAAATTAGGATTTTGATTATTTTTGATCAGAAGGATGACATTAGTAGTCTTTCAACTCTGGGGAAGGTATCGATGATCCAACATATGATTTAATAGCACGGTGAGCCAGCACACATAAGAAAAGGGGAGGTTCTTGAACATCCTATTGCTGATTTTATCAGGGCCGGGTGATTTCTTTACTTTGAAGCTTTGTATAATGTGATGAACTTCAGCCAAGTGTATGGAATCAAGGTCGTTTGGTGCTTGTACGTTAAGTGCATTCTGATTGGTCTGTTGGAATTCGTGTAAAGTGCCTGTGTAAAGATGGCTGAAGTTTAGGTTTACATGTGGTGAAAATTGGAGTTTCAAGCTGTCTGCAATAGCATTAGTTTTTTCCTTTTTTTTAGAGTTTGTAAGCCATTAATGGGCGGAATTGTTGTTCTCGTGGTTCTCATGTTTTCAGCTGTTCGCCAGAGACTGTGATTCGTAGGTGTGAGTCCCTCAAGGTAAATACGCCAGCATTGCAGGGTGTGAGTTCGAATCATAGACTTGACCTCGTTATGGAGTTTACGGAGTTGCACGCCGAAAGGGGGATACCTAGTGCCCTGCCAATTTCTCTGTAACCGATTACGCTGCTTAATTTTGGATTTGATATCACTCGGGAGTGAGTTCGGTTGAGAATGATTTGATTTCGAGGCTGCAGCTACCGCCTCTGGTAGTAAGTGATTAAAATCCTGGACGCATTTATCAATATCGTTCGTGCTGGTAATTTTGAGAGGGGGGAAGTACTAGATGTATTAAGAATGTGACGATAAACGTCCCAATTTGTATATAGCTTCACCGGGAAATCCAAAGATAGACTATTAAAATTAAGGGTCAGTATTACAGGAATGTGATCAGACGTCAGATTATTATCTACGCTGATTGTATGGTGATAAGGAATATTTCTGAAGAGAGCCAAATCAATTATGGTTGGGTGCCTTCCTGTAAAGAAGTGAGTGGGAGTGGGCGGAGCTATTCTCTTGAAGTTGGTTTACAGTGCCAATCGTTTTAGTTGAATGTCTTTTCTGTTGGAAGCTACATCCCAAGAACAGTGGCGAGAATTTAGGTCACCAGTGATGATAATATTGCTGTTAAATCCTAAAAGAGCTTCAATTTCGGTCGAAGGAAGTTCACAATTAATTACTGGTGGTAAATACACAGAAGCATATGTAATCGGGATTAAATATGGAATAGTGACTTTGATAGCTGTGGCCTCAAGCTTCGTGAAAGCCGGGAGACTTAACCTATGATGAGGACTATTGTTTTTAACATAGAGTGCACTGCCGCCAGTACCCGCCAAAGCTCTCGTTCTATACGAGAAGTAACCTGTATAATTGTAGATTGCTGGGGAGGTGGGGGGGGGGGGTGAAGGGTGAGGCGAGTTTCATTCACCATAAAAATATCGAAGTTTTGATCTACAACATAATCACGCACTTCGTCGAGCTTAGAGCGCACTCCATTGGCGTTCCAGAAACCGACTTTGAGAGACTACGGGTTTCCGAAAAAGAGAACATGGCGAAGCCAGGTAAATGGTCTGAGGTGGGGGGGGACTTATCTGGAAAGACCATTATAGGTATTGTACATAAGCCAAACCAAATCAAGTTGCGTAGTCGCCATATGCAGTTCAGGGAGCGCTCTTTCGAACGCTGCAAGTAACAATTCCTTGTCATGAGTATTTCTCATGGCCAAGAGAGATAATTGAAAGTCGGTATAGTTGATAGCACAAGTGCTATCAACTTGAGTTTTTGAATTTTGGGCGGCGACGGCTGGGACCGACTGCTCAACAATTTGTTCAGTAATTTTGGTAGGGGGGCAGCTTGTTCCTGGAGTTTGCCAGAAACGGCGGATAAAAAGTTAACATTAGGCTTAATGTTAGCTGGTCGGAAAGGTCGACATGATTTCCCCGGGTTTAATCCTGGGGGGGGGAGTTACGATTATAGTTATTAAATTTTTGCTGGGAGGCCCTATTGCTCTTACTCACAGAAGAGTTGCTCGGGTTTTTCGGGCAACCGCGCCAATTTGCGGTGTGTTGGCCGCTGCAATTGCAGCAAAGCAGGTAGTCTGCTTTGCAATCTTCGGCGGCGTGGGGTACTGCACACTTTACGCAACGCAATGGAAGATTACATGCCAGGCTGCTGTGGTAATATCCGTTACACCCATAGCATTGGCTGGCAAAGTCTTTGCGTCCAGTGTACGGCTCCAGTTTCACTTCTGTACCTAAGAGCCTGTCTATTGCTTAGAAATCTTCCGGATTAGTCCCGGGTGCTCACTGGAGGTAATAGAGGGGGAGGGGCTGTTTGCTTCCTCTCCTGGTTAGCCGAAAATTGTTAAGAATATCAAAGCTCAGTGCTTTCATAGATTTGGTTATTAATTTAATATCCGTCACCACGGGAAGCCCTCTAATAACAACCGTAACTGGTTGGTCCTCTATCAAAGTATAGGTCTTGAACTGCACGCCTGTTATCTTCAGGTAATTTGTGCAGTTCCTGAATTCGTCTTCGGTCTTGACATGCACCTTAAAGAATTGCCGGCCAAAGATCGGAACAATCTTAGGTGTAAACCTTTTCAAATTAAAAAGAATTAAGGGCCAGTCAGGCTGCGATGCGTCGATCAACAACGGAGGCGTGGTGGGAGGCGGGGTTTTTGGCACTGCCGCCGAGGGGCCGTCCTTTCCGAGTCCGATCTTCTGAGCCGATTTTCCATTGGCCGGATCAGGATCCTTTGTCGGCTCTACATTGCTGCTAGATCTAGAGGCCTTATGGATATATCCATCCTCATCCATGTAAGTTCTAGGAGTATAACCTCCACTTAAAGTTATCTTTTTACTAATTTTACTATTTTCATTAGTTTTAGTATTAGTTCGATCATTAGTTGCTGAATTTAAATTTGAAACTTCAATTTGCTTGATTGCCTCAAGAACGGCCTCATTAAGTTTAGATTTTTTTGAAGTTTTAGCTTTAGTCCTATCGTCATTACCGTTGCAATTAGTTCTTACACTATCCGTGGCTTTAATAGCCGATACCTCAACAGGTTCCTCAAAGGGGGGAGGGGTTATAGTTAAACTATACTTACCGCCGCAGCCCAGCCATCCTCTGTAAGTCATCATCCATCTGGTCCAGCTTGGTCCGCATCTCGGCAAACTCTATCTTCTGGGCTTGAGTCTTTTTTGACAACTTCCGGACAATCAGTGCATTTTCTAATTCTATCACACAATTTCTCAAATCCAGAACTTCCTGCGCAGTTGGAATCCTATCCCGACCCGGTACTCGCAGCATTCACCATCTTCACACACTCAAACTTAATCTCCCGCACTACCGGAGAATCACACTCCGCCATTTTGGCTGGGGAGCTCAGACAAACATGTCCTACTACTTTGGAAGACATGTTCAGAATCCCACAAGAGCAGAATCTCAGAAGAGAATGAATCGAATAAGAAGAGAATGAATTGAATAAGAAGAGAATGAATCTAATGAATAGAATGAAATCGATAACTATATGTTAGTCGGAAGTATTGGCATATGGGATAACAATATCAATGGTGTGATCGATCCGCCACGCCTTAGAAATGTATAATTTACGAACGAATTCTCAAAAGTATACATTGTTTTTCGCTCAGATATTGATTGTGATTAAAAGATTAATTGGGATAATGTAAATGGACTAGAAATAGGGAATATGAATGCATGAGGATGTCCAGTGAAAACTTAAACAGCACATAATACTAAAGGTGCGGTGGTATTTTGAGGGTCTTCATTGGAATTTCAGAGAATAAATATCAGTATAAATTAAAGAAAAATGCGTTTGCCGTATAAACCGGAAATATTTCAAAAATGCATTTATGAAAAAAAAAGTTCAAATTAATTTATCAGGTGTATTAAATCAAGACAAAGATCCAGATAACGCCTCTATACGTGTATTTCACGCTATAAAATCAGGAAATACGCTTTATAAATTCAGTAATGTTTTATTTTTACGCACCAATTTTGCAAACAATAAAGAAAAAATATCTTTCTTAGAATCGCAAATTAAACAGATTTGGCTTGAATGTAAATTTCATTTTGAGAAAGCTGTTTGTTCCTTTACGGAAATGACAAAAGCAAAGAAGGTTGGAATTTTAAAAGGAAAAAATAAAAATTATTTTACTTAATAGCTTTTGAATTTTCTTTTCCCCTTCTTTCTTTACAACCATATGAAGAAACTAAGCCAAAGGTAAGGTAACTGCTTTGATAGTTCATCATGAATTATATTAATTATTTTTATGAAAAAAGAATATGTTCTCACACGAGACATTTTTATTCGTAGTATTTACGATGCCTAGAACGGCAAATAAAGCTATAGTCTGGCTGGCGCCGGGGTTTATGAGGACTTGAACTTTAAGGTCAAAAGGACTATAAATTTAGGTGTACCAGACCAGAGGGGCTGAGAGGGACCTTGCTAAATATGTGAAATGATGCCATTGGGTTGAGAAGAACCAATGAGCACCAAGGGGAAGAAGGGCGGAGCTACCCCCCCCCCCGCCGCTGAAGGAACCACAGCTTGGAGCAGACGAAAGAGAGTGCAGGTAGATGAAATCAGAGGGAGACAACGAGAAGCAGAGATGGAGATCGGACATGAAAAGAAAATAATTACGAATTTTGACTTAGAGCATGAGTAGAAAAGCATAAAAAAATTCAACAGATTTGTAGAGTGTCCCGTAGAGGTGATCTATGTGCGAGTGCATTTTTAGTACTTGTCGGAGCCACACACCCCAGAGTTGTGGCGGTACTTTCAGCACTAAGACTGATGCAAGCCCTTGGAGAGATGATAAGCCCAAGATTAAACTGGAAGGTATGTGCTCATTTTCACAGGTCCTAGGCACCATCGTAAATCTAACAATTCTGGTCGCATATGTCCCCTCGCTAAAATAATTAATTGAAAATTGATATTAATGAAAGTTGACGTTATTGATAAACTGATGTTAATAAATGATATTGTTTAAGTTTTAAATAGTCTAATCTTTTTATATTAATTAATAATTCTTTTCAGGACTTACACAAAAGGTAAAAATAATTGGAGGGTTTATTGCGGCACAAAAACGAGCAATGTACGTTTAAATGTTAATTCCACTAAATATGAATTTACGGCAATATTAAAATAATAATTATACTTAATAAATTAATGTTTTTCTTAACTTTAACTTTAAGTCCCTTTTTTCTTTTCCGGTTGCCACAATTATGACGAATTTATAATTCAATATTGCTACTCTACTTAGGAAATTGAAAGAAATGTGACTCTAAAAGTCCAAAATTTATTAAACATTTAAAAATTCATTTCATAAAGTTTATAAGGTACATTAATTGTGCTATCAAATATACAATGTATTTTGTTTATACAAACAATATAAGTTTATTAAAAACAAGCATCACTGACGAAGGTCGGAGGGGGTGCAGCTTCACATTTAGACGAGGACCCAGAAGGTGGAAGACTGACGTGCCTCGATAAACATCCATACCTTACTGGGGATTCGAACCCGAGCCCACCAGACATAGCAGTCTAAGACGCTATCCACTTCACCTCCTGGGCGGCATTAAAAAAAAGTAGCTGCCACTGTTTGACAGTTCTCGAGTTTCTCTGCTTCGTACCGCAAAAGCTTCCACATGCAAAAATATAAAATTTGGTACTTATAGAGAAAGTGCTTCGGGAGCATGCTGAAATAAAACGTTTTTTGAAATATATTGCAGTTTAAGAAATATTTAATGTCAAAGCCAAGCACAAAATAGTTGAGCTACGAGTTCACGCTCTGGATAGACTAACAGTAGCAGGACCACGAATTCTTGCAGATAGGTAACTACATAATTGAATATTTGTAGGACGGAGCTCTTTTTTTAATTTCGATCTAGTTTACGAGATATTTTACTTTTTATGTACTTCTGAAGTGAAAAATGTTCTTTCGTATCTACACGTTCATCGATTTTCTCTGTCTCCTACCGTAAAAGCTATAGCAGATAAAAATATGAAATTTGGTACATTTATAGAGAAATAACAGGGTAATAAATTGTTTACCGATTAAATCATTAGTTGGGCTTGAAATAGCTGGAAAATCGACCTCTACGAGTGTAGCGAGTAGAAGCCTCCAGACGAGCGAAGCGAGTTACATGGGTTGGCGAAGCGCAGGCAATTGAGCAGGGGACAGAGCTCACCTAGTTTTTTAAATAAATGTAAGTCATGTAATTTTTTGCAATAAAATCGTTTTAAAAATATGTAAACAGCCTCTGAAGTGGAAAGAAAAATATTTAACATTTTATACTAGTACAAAGCAAGTTTCATTTAGCAAATTGCTTCTTATGCATTTAAATATCTTTAGAAAAAAAACCACTCCTCTAAAATGTAAAATTAGCCGTGAAAAATTTTGTATAAGATTTTCACTTGGTTAACATGCTATCAGCTATTTAAAAATATCCTGTCAAAATTAGTCATTTTTTTAACATTTAAAGTATAAAATGTAGCAAAATGTGTAGTAGAATTTTACAAAAATATTGTTAATTTATTATGTAAAACACTATAAAAATACAATAAAATGTGGGGTAGAAGAGTATTGCAAAATATACAGTATAAAGCAATGTAAAAAATACAATAAAAAGTGCAGTAGAATTTACAGGCATACTGTAGAAAATACAGTATAAAGCACTGTAAAAATGTACCATTTTTTGTAAAATTTACAGCATAAAACACTGTAAAAAGTACAGCAAAAAGTGCAGTAGAATTTTACAGAAGTACCGTAAAATATACAGTTTAAAGCGTTGTAAACAATACAGTAAAAACTGCCGTAAAATTTTCAATTTTTTGAAAAATTTACGGTATAAAACGCTGTAAAAAATACAGCAAAAAGTGCAGTGGAATTTTACAGAAGTACTGTAAAATTTACAGTTTAAAGCACTGTAAAAAATACAGTAAAAACTGCTGTAAAAATTACAATTTTTTGTAAAATTTACAGTAATAAACACTGTAAAAAGTGTAGTGGAATTTAACAGTAGTACTGTAAAATTTACAGCAAAAAGTCCTGGCGCCCAAATTGCCAGGATTTTTGCTGTAAAATTAACAGTGCTTTTTTTTACAGTGTACCACTTTGACCCAACCAATAGAAACGATAAAAACTTGAGTGATACAAAAATAGAATTGCATCAGATAAAATTTTCATTTCGAAACTTAATAAATACCTATCTTTAGCAAACGTTTAATGCAGTTCCTAATTATCTATTGATTTATTTTAATAGGGGCCCGTCTAAAAATTTAGTTGTATTTTTTTACTAAAAGATTCACATGATCAAAATTTGCATAGGATTATAAACTACCTTAATTAAAGCATTTTTAGAATCGGAAACATAGGTCGAGAACCAATCGGTCAAGATATATTTTGTCATACAACCTTATGAAACAACCTGTACTTGTATATTAAAAGCAAATCATGTTTACAAAAAATAATTTATACCGCTATCAATAAATTTAAAATGATTTCACACATTATTAATTTAGCAGGAGAGATGTAAAATAAAAACTTTCTTCTTCAGTTTCCTCGTTGAAGGAAATATTTGTTTTTGTGTTTCAAATATACATAGATCAAATTTTCGGAGTTGCATCCCTTGCTGCACAGTTACGAACATTTGTCTAAATATTTAAACACAAAATATAAGTAAGGAAGTTCTGGAAGCATTGAAGCTTAAACATTATTTTCCCACGTCCTAAATCGAAATGGATTTCTCCTGCAGGAAATTTTGTTAAGCTTCTTTTCGATAAAGTTTTCTGAATAAAAGAAAATTATATAGAATATTTTTTTCATAATTATTCTCAATAAATTTAATGTAAGATATCCAATGTCTGAATAATATTTTTAAAGAAATTGATTATGATTTTTAGTTAATAGAGAAGACAATCACGTGGAGGTATTGCACAAATGGCGAACTCGTAAATGTATTGTGTGAAGGATGGGATATCGTAGGAACGTATTGTACGATAGATGGAATTGTGTAAATGTATTTATCGAATAACTGAATATTAAGAATATATTGCACAAATGATGAAACCATACGACTGTACTGTTTAAATGCTGAAAGTATTATATAGAATTAAATTTTGTGCCAAGGAATTTTTATATCCTCCATATCTTTAATGCCGCAGACATACTACAATACATTCGCTGGCCATCCATGTCTAAAGAGTGGCTTATGACTGGTTCTTACGTTATTGTTAGCGAACAATTTGTCATACAACACGCTTTGCGACTGCAATTTCCTTGAAACGTCTATTTTTCAAGATTTGCTATAGATTGAGCACAAACTATGGCTAATTTAGCTTCCGCACTGAATGCAGGAGGTGAATGGAGTTCTTGCTAAATATTTTTATTGTCGATTCTCTTTCCATTTATGATAAACACAATTATTTAGTTTAAAAACATCTATTTATAATTATTGACTATAGATAGAGATTAGCTGGAAACTGATATAGATTTAGAATTAAATTCTAGAGAAGGTAGTGTAGTGCAAAAAAAATTTCACTTTCAGTTTCTTTTCAATTTCCTGGTCAGAAATTTGAAGGTTCTGATTTTTTAATGATATTTTCCTTACTTAATTTTTACGGAATTAAATTACATATTTTAATTAAATTAAAGTAATATCATATTGTATACTACGAAGATTTACACATTTTTAATCTTGGGCAATGTCGAGCACATATGCAAGTATAACAAGGTATCAGCATTAATAGAAAACTTGCTATGTGCCACAATTTATGAACATCGATGTATGGCGTCTTAACTTACTTCTAGTATAATATAATATTGTGTTGTGCCTAAAAGTATATATTTCTACCAAAAATTATTAAAAATAACACAATTTATATAATTATTTAACGAAAAAGCAGCTATAATTTTACTCTTTGCAAGAATAGCAACATGCTGCAGGCATTTTCAGCATTGGCAAATATTTTGCTTTCATCTTTCATATCTCACTGAGAAATTTTTTGTCCTTGTCTAAAAAATCATTCGTTCAAAACTTGGCATTTTAATGGATATTTGATAAAAAAATGTAGATACGCGAAGCAAAAACATTTTTCAACATTTTACAGCTCCGAGCTTTCTCCGAATGTATTTTTAATATGACATTTCTTTTTTCGTTCTCTTTTCTCCCATGTTTTGTTGTAATAAGTTTGAAATATATGTGTTTTTGAAAACGGCAACATATATACGTCCCTTTTACGCTGTCTTCGTTTAAAATAAATAAATGTGGAATTTTATGCTCAATACTGACAATATTTATGTTTGTAAAAAGATATTATTTTATTATGCAAGGTTATAATCAAAAGTTTTATTTATGTCTTAAACGTGAAATTTGTAGGTGGTATGACTCAATATAAAGCGAGGAAAATTTAAATTATACAAAATTATAAAGTTCTTTTCATGAAATTCAAGAACAGCAATTCAAAAATCTCCGAAACAGTACACTGGAATAAATATCATTATTGTAGAAAAAGCAGCAGTTACAAGTTCGCTCCTATTTGTAATTTCTGTAAAATGTAGGTATTTATACTGCGAGTTTGATCTGCATTAAATTTGAAAATTCAAGAAACATAGTTTGTGTTTAAGAAGAGATCGTCGAATACAATAGACTACTTTAAAATAATAGATTATCATCGAACACAATAGACTACGTCAAAATAATAGAGTATCTTCGAACACAATATACTAGTTCAAAATATTAGGTTATCGTTGAACACAATAGACTGCTTCAAATTAATAGATTATCGTTGAACACAATTGACTACTTCACAATAATAGATTATCATCGAACACAATATACTACGTCAAAATAATAGAGTATCTTCGAACAAATATACTAGTTCAAAATAAAAGGTTACCGCTGAACACAATAGATTACTTCAAATTAATAGATTATCGTCGAACACAATAGACTACGTCAAAATAATAGAGTAACTTCGAACACAATATACTAGTTCAAAATAATAGGTTATCGTTGAACACAATAGACTACTTCAAATTAATAGATTATCGTCGAAAATAATAGATTACTTAAAAATAAGAGATTATCGTCGAACACAATATACTATTTAAAAATTATACGTTATCGCTGAACACAATAGACTACGTCAAAATTATAGATTATCGTCGAACACAATGGACTACTTCAAAACAACAGATTATCGTCGAATTCAATAGATTTCTTCAAAATAAAGAAATTATCGTCGAAATATTAGATTTCACACCGAAAACAAAAAACGCTGTCATTGTGTCCCTTTGCATTGCAGACATTAAAATATATCACATCTGCAAAATTCAGGATGCATTAGTTGCATGTTTGAAGAGATATATTAAGACGACTATCTGTGCAACCACTGATGTATACAAGAGCTGTTGTTCCACAGATCATGCAATTTTAATCAGGCTACTTACACCAACGAATGTCATACGTACAGCTTTAAACTACATTACCTAAACATTTTGATAAAATTTGTTCTGTTTTAGCCAACTGATTGTCGGTTAATGTATAGCAGTGTTGGGAGCATAGACCCTCTTTTAACCAACCACGTGATGAACTCGGCCGGCAAAACATCTCATTAGATTTCTTTAACGAAAAACAAATGCTGGAATTCCTGCCTGTTATTACTTCTTACAAAAGTCTTTACGCTTCTACGGTATAGTTGCACGTGCAATAACGAAATGCTAATAAAAAAATGGCGAATCGTTGGTATCTGAGTGTGAAATATCTAAGCTTATGGAAATATCTGTAGCTAACAGAAAGATCGGAGTATGAAAATCATATATGTGACGAAAGCGAATGCAAAAATTCTGACGACGATTGCGATATTGTTATGCAACCAGTTCATAATGTGCAGTGTATACAATTCACGAATCGTAGCATAAAATTGATATTGGATCTGCCTATACATTCTGGCCCGGTTGTCTTCTAATATTATAAAAACTAATCCAGGTGAAACAAATTAGTTAACAGCAAGGTTAACACATGTGGAAAGTGTATTTGAGACTGCATTCAATTCTACAATTCAAAATGGAATCATTAAAATGACAAATATTGAAAGTGAAAGAGTTTGTTAAAGAGTGAGAAAATGTAGACAGTGTAACTTTTCAAGCATATATTGGGTATTTATTAGTTGAAGTTTGCAAACCATATGGAAAATCAACTAAAAGTTTGAGTATTTGAGTAATGAAAAAATTGGTCGAAACATATTTCGCGTGACAATGTCACTCGAAATTTTTTGGAACATATCTCGATGCATTCGTTTTGATAATAAATCTACTCGTCAAGAAAAGAGGCTCATGGATAAAATTGCTGTTGTACGGAAAGTATAAGAAAAGGGAATAGAAATTCTGTGAAAATTATGTTATCCCAATGAAAATGTTTCTAAAGACAAGCAGGTTAATTGCATTTCGTGACCGATATCCATTCAAACAGTAAATGCTGAGTAAACCATCTAAGTATGGAATTAAAATATCAACTTTATATGACAGTAAAATTTTCTAAAGACGTACAGTTATACTAGAAAAGAACCAGAATCGACGCCAGAGAAAAATATCAGGGTTTGATAGAAGGGTGGGACTTTACATTAGAAGGCATGGTGTTACATGGGATAATTTTTTTACTTCACGCAACTTGGGACAACTCGTTCTAAAACAAAAAATTGACTGTGCTTGGCACAAACAAACCACGCAACTGTGCTTGAAGAAACAAACCAGAACTTCCTGAATAAATTACAAACAAAAACGTGCATGGATAAATGTTTTATTTTACAAAGGACACAACAGTTGTATACTATACTTTCCCCAAACGATTAAGAACTTTATTCTTATGATCACATTGCACCATGACAAAGGAGTTTGTAGTCGAAGATCCAGACCACTTGACTGGCTATAGGGCTCACAGCTGCTGTTTGAGTGGTTAGGAGCGAAGGAGTTTGTTGATATTGCCTTGCAATGCAGGGAAAGGATATTTAGATACTCTTGATCAACTCTTGAATACGTAGACTTATAAAAGAAAAATAAACCGTTGACCGATGATAATATTCAATGACATGATTCATAGTTCTGTTTACAGTGCATGTTTTCTATGAACTTCATTATATAGAAAATGGGATAAAAACAAACTGACTAAAAGAAGACTACTCATTAGAGGAATTATGGAAATTACTAATCTCTCACACATTGAAATAAGGAAACATATTCCCAGAACTGAGCAGTCACGTAACTTAGTGAAAAGAATATAGAGTAGAAGTAAAAACGTATCATCAGGATCTACTGTGGATTTTTGAGTATTAAACGTGCACGATGTAAGTTCTGTTCATTAAGTAATGACAATAAAAAAATAATTTGTATTACAATTGTAAAAAAGAAAAATTTGTGGGTCACATGTTTCTTATTGATGTCTAAATTGCAAATAAAAACGGAAGGTAAGATTCTAAAAAGATATTTGTATTATTTGTGTTTCTTTAACATGCTTTATATTTTTTCATCAATATTTAATTTAATTAACTATACTTCAAGCATATTTTAATAAAACGTCTTTTGTTTACTACTACAAATTATAATATTCATAAATGGGTGACATTGACACGAATAGTACTGGTGCGTAGTAAATACGAACAGAACAGCAGGGTTAATAGATTAGAGTAAAAGTAAATAAAAAATTATTTTAATTATGTAACGATAATATTTTTACATTATATTGTATATAAATAATGATTTCGCTTAACCAACACTGTAGTACACAAGACACAAATCTAGTACAATTGGGCTGTTAATTGAAATAGGTTAAACCAAAACTATACGTCTATCCTCTCTAAATAACATTGGTAGTCAATGTTACTTTAGAACTATTAAGTTCTACTTTGCCATTCTGTACCTTTAAATCTATATAAATAAAATTTAAAATATGTATGCATTTGTCTCATAATCACGGCAAAACGGCTGCACCGATTTTCATGAAATTCTGTGGTAGTCTTGGAATAGATTGTCATACTTAAAATTTAGTCTATGTTTGGAGTTTATAGGACCTGGGGGCTGTCGAGATATTAATAAAAACTGAACTCCCCATATAAATACTATTATGCAGACTGTATTTATTCAGCATATTTATTTGAAGAAAAAATATGACATTGCTTGGCAACGAAATGAAATCCAGTGTGATTTTACAGCAGATGATTTTTACTAAATCTTTTCCGATTTAAATAATAAAGAAATGCATATCACAAGAGATTTTATCGGGATGGCATTTTTGACTGCATTATATCAATTACGCATTTTGGATTTAAAGATTATGGGGATTATTGACATTTTCAATTTCTTACGTCATCTATTTTATTTTGGCACGCATTCATGTTATTTTAATTCACAAAACTTCCTTGAAAAAAGCAGGCAGTTAGGTGGCGACAATTGTTTCGAGGCCTTTATAAGTCACAATGTAGGGGCCTATAACGCCCTCTAAACAATTGTCGTCACTTAATTGACATATGCCAACTTTCTTCAGACAGTTCGCCTTTAGTGGTTGTTAAGGGAATACAGTTCTTTTGGCCTAGAGATGGGGGATTACATTGCTCTTGAAGCAAATGTCGTTACTTAACTGACATATGACCTTTTTAAGGAAGTTTTGTTAGTTATTTTCAAATATCGTGTTTCGCCATTTGTTGAAATAGAATGAAAATAGTACGGGCATATTTTCTAATACCATTTTATCGCTTTCATTGTGGCATATATTGATCAAATTTCCTAGTGCTTTCAGTTTGGCATATATTGATTATTTCTTGTAAATTTGTTTATAAACTGGACAAGTAAGCTTTATTCTTCAGATCTGCCTGTGATGAGAATTATTTTTCCCGTATATATAGGGAAAGTATTGTGATGGGGTCGAAAATTTGAATAAGAATTTTCGATGGAAGAACACGTTTCAAGCAGCCCTGAACTCGAATTGATCGTTTTTGAGGTGATGTTTCTGTGTATGTGTGTGTCCGTAAGTCTGTAGAGGTGATATCTCACGAACAAATAGAGCGTTTCGAACGAAATTTGGTACAATAATTACAATCAGTGAACACTGGTGCGCGACAGCCCAGTAGTTATCACGCGGGAATTGCACTTGGACGGCCCGGGTTCGATTCCCTCCGCTGACAAGATTACCCCCGTGTTGACGCTGTGTACGATCACGTTAAACATGTAGGTCCGTAAGTCCTTCCGATAGGTTGGTAGTAGGGGAAGGTGGTAGGGGTACGGTCCCTGTGGATGCATGCCCCGCTGGGTTCCGGTCTAAATTGGGTGGCACTGCCCGGCCATCCAAACAGATGCCTTATACCTTTCTGGTAGCTTGGACTGTCTAGGTCGAAGAAGAAGAATCAGTGAACAATGGAATTTTAGTGATTTTAATGAAATCGAATGTTCTGAAGGCCCCCAATTTTTAGGATGACATTTTGAAGGAATCATAAAGAAAACATAACATTCAATAATACTGCGTAAATAATAATTTCTTATGTAATTTGTCATTAGTAAACGATTGAGTAAATTTTAGAATGGTCGCATTCACCTTTCACGAGATATTGTGCTTTTTTTAAATAAATGTATAACAAATGACATAAAATTAAAAAATGTATTAACTCTGCGAAATATGTTTTCTTTTCATATGTAATATTATACGATAAATGTGTGAATATCATTCTCGTGGATCTAGTTCGTTCCATTAACGAGGGACGATTCTTTGCGCAATAGTTTTGTATTTTGATGCCTAACAATTAGCCAACAGTTATTTACATATATGAAATGCTCTTCTTTTCATTTGTCTGTAACTTTTGGCAATAAATTTGGAGAACTTGCGGAGTCATTAAACTCGCCAACTTGGCTATATGCCACTCCAGATTGACGAAAAGGTCGATAAAATTGCAAAAATAACGCCGATTTAACAAAAATGGCACTAAATTGATAAATGAATTACTAAAATATTTTAATAGCATGTTTTAAATTATGTAACACACTACCACCACACTATTTTAAATACATCAATACACTTCCACAATGAAATGCACCATTTTATCTTTAAAATAAAATAATTTATTAACATTTGGTTGATTATGAAATTTATTACAACAATTATCATATTAATATTTGTGGAGGAGATTATAAATGTGAGACCAGTTAATCTAAAAATGTCAAACTGCATTGATGACCGTCTATATTTATTGATAGGAACACATACCTCCAATTTTGTCTTTGTGCATTGACACAGCCACCTTTGGTTCTGCTTCAGCAGTGTACACCGTACGGTACCAACTCACGGTGTGGTAAGCCATCTGTGGTAAGCCAGTGTGTGGTAAGCCAGTCGATCACTGAACACGAATAAATCTGACCTTATCATAACTACATCGCCTGTCGTACAAACTCGAAGTCTGGTACTCTGCCTTCACTGCGACTATTGTCTGCTCCGACTGCTCTTGTCGAACTCGAACTCTTAAACACGATTGCTGTTGAACACTCTGAACTCTCTTACTCTTCTTAACATCTCTTGAACTTTCCATATGTTGCAACCTCTTTTCGCCTGAGGTCTGACACGCCTCTTGTCTACTATTGGCTGACCTTAGGGCAATGTGACCAGACATCCAGCTTCTCTAATGTCCCCTACTTCATCCACATATCATAGACATATTGAAGTTTGTTCAACCTCTGGAATATTTTCTGTTTTGTCTGTAATCACTTTTTAAAATTTTGCTTATTTTTCTTTTTTACAATTTTATCTTGAACAATATTTTCCCAAATCTATAATAAAGGAGTTAGGGTATATTAAATATTTGGTGCGCCGAAATTAAGGGTATATTGGTACACCCGATTCTAGATGTTTTATTTGACTTTCTATTGAGACCACGTTGCTTTTCATTTTCTGTGGTCTCCTTCTCTTTTCGTACTATTCGCCTGCCATTAGAAATACAGAAAACATATGTTTCTTCGTTTTTCTTCATTACTGTAAGGCCTACAAAGCAACGCCGACTTGCGCTTGATTGCGCCCGCCGGAGCGAATTTTTTATATAAACCATTCTAACAATTTTACGGTAATATTACTCTATAATAAATTGAATGTCATTTTATTCTAAACAACGCTGCCCCAAATACAAGTTAAACAAAAAATAAATATACAAATAGACAAAAAAATTAATTTATTATTCTCAGGGTGTAAGTTGTCATAAAAATATTCACCATAACCGCAGATAATGTATTTTACTTAAAATTGGATAATTTGTCTCAAAAGTATTCACCATAACCGTGTAATATGACCTTTACTTAAAATGTGAAGGTCAGTGCCTTAAATGATGCTATCCTTCCAGACCAAAGATGATGTCAGACTACAGAAGATAATTTATTCTTGGCCTTCTTCCAGCAGGAATCCACTTCGGAATATTAAAATACCCAACTTTCAGAACTCTAAATAAGACTATTTGTAACTTGCCATGCCTTGCAAAAAGTGTATGAAATTGTGAAAGTTGAGTTGTTCCTTTTTACATTTTCAATGAAGAATGCATTTCTGTTTATCCATAATGTTTATCATTCATTTTGAAATTTTTAAACATAAACATGTGTTTTGTAAAATTATGATTGATGATAGGAGAATGTTTAGTGCTTGACAAATAAATTAATATAAATTTGAAAACAAGGCATTTTTTTATGTCAAACATTCTAGTGCGTGTGGTACTGAGTAAATCATGAAATACATGCAATGGGAATGAAATGAATGTATGTGAGTGAAATTGTGTCATATTGTTACGATTGTTTAAACCATTATTATAATTGAAAATCTAAGTTATTTGAGTTTGGTTACAAATTCGGCAAAATATCGCAAATTTGGCGAATTTTTTCAAATTTAGGAAGCTTTCCGAATTCTATTGATTAACCAAGAACTTCATGAATTACGTGCTTTTCCCACAACTTTCCACCGAGGATATATTAGCTCGTCATAGTTTTGTTAGATTGTTTACGTGATACGAGTAAAAGTACTAGCTGAAATCAATGCAGAACCCGTTTTATTATATTATTATACGGAACCTATTGTAATTTTTCTTTTCTTCGATCTAGATCGTTCGACCTACCAGAAAGTGTAAGGTAATTGTTTGGATGGTCAATTTAGATCGGAATCCAATGGAGGTTTTCATGATAGGAACAGTACCCTACTACGCAGTGGCGTGCAGTGGTAAGAAGCAAAGGAAGAAGAGCTTCAGTAACTAAAAATATTGAAACTGCCGTAATTAAGAGCTTAATTTTTAACAATTTTACACAGGAAATAGCAATCCCACATCCATAAATTACGACTAATTCATTGAAAATGTCGCTTCAGTATGCAACACCAACACTCATATTCTTAAAGTTGCTTTTGCTTTGAAATTCTGAAGTGAAGCAATCAAGTCACGCTTGGGTCATTGTATTACATTGCTGCCAATGTACCAATAAATGGAGTAATTTTTTTGCCTCATGACATACACACTCGTCAAGTGAAGCGAGCTTCGTCCTGCAGTTATTGAATGTATGGTTCTTTCAGTGTTTATCTGGAATGGAAATAGTCTGTTGCAAAAATAAAATGCATTTACCAATAAGAAATTGAGCTACAGCTACGAAACTCGGAATGCATGTATCATTAGAGGAGGTATGCAAATAATAAGGATTTGGGATAAAAAAAACATTTTAATAAGAGATGGTGACAACAAGGTGGCATATTAGTAAGTGGTAAATCCTCCCCTAGCAGCTATACAAGTCGATTTTTGGTACAGCATAAAGTCAATTAAGTTGCTTTTTTGCCCTCTGCAGAAGATTCTACTACAAATGTTTCAACCTGTCAGCTAATTCAATGGTATTTTGAGAAGGCTGCAATTCCCGTCCAGCATGATACAGACGTGTTCTATTGCTGATAAGGTCTGAGGACCTGAATGGCCATGAAAGTGTATTAAATCCTCTTAGACTAATTTGAATTTTTTAAAAATCTCGCCAAGGCGTTTCGTCTCGGATCCTGAAGTACATGTATACATATATATTCATACGGCGTTTAAATTTTTCGTCACAGATGGCACAGGCAGACAGACATCTTCCTTTACTATTATAGATACTAGATGCAGATACCACAGACTAAATGGGTGTGATAGCAGAAAAACAGTTCATTCAAACTGAAATGCATTTATGATGTTGATAGTTGTATATATTAAAGATATTTGCAAGAACAAAATGTACAACTTCGGTGATACTCTATCTTTTGATAGACATAACATTTCTTAAATATTGAGGAAACATCCATTGCTTTCTGTCATGAAACACAAAATTTTTCGAGTTTATTTTTCATGAGTTGCAAAGTCTTCTTCATCCACAAGTATTTTTTTTCATTGTACAGGTATATTGTTGCATATTCTCTTAGTGTATATTGATGGATATCAACAATTCTCTTAGTGGATATCAACAATTTTTTGAGTGTTTTCACGATACTTTTTAGCTTTTTCACTTGCTATTTATCCATAATTTTACGTACTTTCTGAAATGTACTTTATTAAACGATTCAGTGATAAAATTGCTGAGAAACTTAATAAAAATTTGAAATCAAGCAATAATAAATTACTATAAGTGACATTAATTACAGAATTAAAATCATTATTAACTTACTTTAAATACAATTTTTTTCCCAGTTTATACTACGGAAGATACCAATACAAATCCCTACATGTTCATATTTCATTATAAAATGTAAAATCAACTTGACATTTTAAAAAATATTCGAATCTGAAACCAACATACATTTCCCAAACAATTCGCCTTCAAAGAATCCATTCTATGAAAGTTATCAAATGTTTATTCCACGCTCATTAATCTTTTTTAAATCTGCATCTCCAAAATCATCGATCATGATTTATGAAGACATGCAAATATGTTTCGAATGTCTGGAATAAAAAGCAGGAGTTCTTTTAAGAAAAATAAAAATGCCAGAGATGTTGTTTTCAACTGAAGTATTTCAAATAAATATGGCAAATGGAATCCAACTTTGTAATGTTCATCCGGAGATTCTCTGAATGGTAATTTGAGGAAAATGACTGCCCTCGCATTCTAGACAGTAATTTACCACAAATTTTGAAGGATGGCCATTTTTATTGCATTAAGCCAGTGTGTGACGGCTGGAAGGAATCCAACAGAGGGAAGTAAATAAAGTTTTGTAAAGTAAGGCAGCAATTGAAGCTTTAACTCCCTGTACTGTAATGGACTACGAAACATATTTTTCAAAAGTTGACTTTTGATTATTTTGAAACTTTCTAGAAAAGTAATGTAATTGCATTATCGATAAAGACATTTTTTTCGATTCTTTTCCATTCCTTTGCAGACGTTTTCTTTGAGTACAATTCTTATAAAGGAGAGTTGATGAAATCATATTGCTAATGGGTTACACACATGCTGTTTAAAAGATATAAAAACAAAGCAAGTTTTTTCACACCATTATGTTCAACTATTTTGCAGAGAATATACGGTAAAAATAGTTGAAAATACACAAATATTTTCATGAGATCAAATTATAAAAATAAGCAAAGTACCCAGTTTGAATTTACGAAGGTGCTGAATCGGCTATCTATTTGAATCAAAATAAAATGTAATGGCATTTTAAGAACTCAACTTTAATTTACTTACATTGTAAAGAAAATTCATAAGCACTATATAAAAGGTCTTTATATATGTCCTCATTACTAACACTTCCGGAGACTTTCATAAAATAGTAACAGTAAATTGAGGTGGACATCAAAAGAATACTAAATAACACATATAAAGTTGCAAAATTCACAAAACGGATTACAGGTTATCATCATCTTGCCCATTAAAGTATGCTTTGTGAGACTAATTATGGCGTTAAAAGCTCTGGATTCGGAAGCCAAAATCAGCTTACGAGTCCTATCTTATATGATTTAGTTGTATTTCAATGAAGAAAATATAGTAGTTTATACTCTACAAGTTTAAATATACATATGGTTTAACTATATATATAGTTTACAGCTTATAAATTAAAGATTATAACATTATACATACCAAATTCCGATATAAAAATGTGACTGATAATCAGAACTTCATAACTGAACAGATATTTCTTTGAATATTATTCACTGCTATGAATAAAAATGATGTTTTGGGGGTTGTGAATCCATTTAATTATAATTTGTCGACGAGGTGGTCGAGCGGTCAAAGGGAGCGTTTCCAAGCAATCGTTCGACCGCCGCGTTGTGGGTTCGAGTCCTACGTAAGGCATGGATGCAGTGTTGTTGGGCGCAGTGTGTTCCGCCCCCCCTCTGGTGCGCCTGGGGCAAAGTCTTAGGACGGCTAAATGGTTCACGTTCTGGTCGATGTGTAGGCGAATGATGAGAGTCAAGTGTCTGGCGATTTAAAAAAAAATATTATAATTTTTTCATAAGTTCATTGATTATGATTTTGATAAATTAATAAATTTTAAAGATATTGAGTAGAGGTATATCGCTAAAAATCAAATTTCCGTGAATAACGTTGTGACAGTAGGGAGGAAAATTCGCCTAGGTAAAGCTTGCGAGTAGAGATTATGCATATATATATATATATATATATATATATATATATATATATAATAAAATCGAGCACCGAGAAAGAATTATCTAAATGAGACAAAATTTGGTACGTGTAATGTGGATGTACAAAAAAATAAATGATTAGAATTTCAGAATATATATACCATGAACGAAGATATGTCTAAACTCAGGCAAACACAGTAAACTCAGGTAAACTCAATAAAATTTATATCTAATTTATGTTCGTTTTCAGTACACAGTTAGATTTATTTGGAAAACGTAATCAATCATAAATTTATTTTTGCAAATATGTTTATAGAGTCTTGAATGGACTTCATGAGTGAATATTTTTTCAGAAGAAAACATCAAGAAGCTCTTGAGTGAAAATTCTTTTTAATATATATACACAAAATGAAGTACATCTTCAAAATACTTATCCGGAGTTTCTTGGAATAGTAATTTGTGGGAAATCACTTCCTTTGAATGGTGGAGAGTGTTATTTTATTCAGATTCAAAAGTAATGACTACTTTCATTACATATGTCCGTGGCTGACTACTGTATGGATTCTAATTTTCGAGAAATATATAGAATTAGTTTGTAGCTTATTGTGCGATGTATATTATGGTCTGAAGTTTAAAATCATGGCATTGTAAGGATAATTAGCATTAAATAATATTACTTTTATAGAAATATTTGTAGTGGTTTTGTCAAACACAAATTTTATATTGTGAAGATTTTTTTTCTATTACTCCATATCCATTTAGAAATGCAGTTATTACTCAATTTTATTCTACAACAGACGTAAAAACATAAAATGCAGAATTTGCGATGAACATTTAATGATTTATGCAAGTGTTCTGTGAAATTTGATAATAATTCTATATAGAGGAAACATGTGAGGTCTCACGTGCTGCGATGAACAGACAGATAGAAGTGCAACTTGCAATTTTATTTATATCGATAACAATAATTTTGCAATTAAGCAGTATGCTCTTTGTATGATACGTTTCTGCACTGCATATTTTGGGCAAAATTATAGAGCGGTTTTTCATTTATGGGCTTTGAGATATAAAGATTTATTTGTATTTTGTTAATTTATAAAACTTTTTCCGATTTTTAATTACATTTATTATAAATTGACTAAAAAACTGTTAGATCACTTTACAATAAATAAAACTATTACTTTGTGAAGGTAACTTTCTAATATTTTCCTGAAGAAAGCAGCAGCTAATTTTTCTATGACTGCTTTCTTCAAAGAAGTATTAAAATGTTACATTGATAAAGTTAGTTTGGAGGCTTATATAACGATTAGTCACTCCCAAAGGGAGAAAACAGTCAGAAACAGTGAGGTTTCTGTAAATTTAGGGCCTATTAGCAGCTGAAATTCGTCACCAGTTCGTTAAGCTGCATGAACCTAATATGTCATGCCACATAAGCAGATTCGGATTTGGTACAAGGTGCTTGACAACGCTTCTGTTGGGGGATGCTGGAGCATCCACCATATATACCTGATCTGGCACCTTTAGATTTTCGATCTTCGGACCTGTTGTTGTTGAGACCCAGACCGTCCGACCTACCAGAAAGTTGCAAGGTAATTGATCTTCGGACCTGTGAAAAAGAACCAGGCTCGAAGGCAATATACAATCGACAATTAAGTTCAACAAGCTTCAGTGTCTTAATTGCAGAACCTAGCCAATGATTTTTAGAAGTCTGGGATATATGCCTTGCTGTACAGATTGATAAAATACATGAACAAGCGTCAGTGTAAGTTATTTGTTGTTAGTATATTGATATAAGAATAAATGTATTCACACTGCAGGTCTTGTTACCTTACTTATAATGAAACGTCTTCGTATAATACGTAGGTCGCAATTAAGAACTTTTGGCTGCCGCGTGTAATAAGATCTAATACAAATACTTCAAATATAAAAAACAAAAATATATTCAAATTTGTAAAGAAATCAATAAAGCATTAATGAGCTAGAGCCAGTTACTTATTGAACATCTTTAGCGATTGCACATGTTTAGCGACGACACACATATTTCATGCTGGGCGCCGTAGCCCATTGGTTAGCGCGTGGGAATTGCACTCGGTACGACCGGGTTCGATTCCCTCTGCTGTCAAAATTGCCACCGTGTTCACGCGGAGTACGATCACGTTAAACATGTGGGCCCGTAAGTCCTTCCGAGAGGTTGGTGGCAGGGGAAGGAGGGCATGGTACTTGTGGATGTCTCCCCCACTGGGTTCCGGTCTAAATTGGGTGGCTCTTCCCGATCGTCTAAACAGTTACCTTGCACTTTTTTGGTAGGTTGGACGATCTGGGCCTCAACAACAACACATATTTCGTGCTGAAAATAATATATAATTTAGAATAAACTATATATTTGTAATTATATATTATCCTTAGCATAAAATATATATTTATGTTTAATTTGTATTTTAAAATCAACCAAAATACTCGATTTTTTTACTTCTTTATAGCATGTTTTCTGTCGATCTGCCATATACACTCACGGACAATGAAAGTTGGGCACCAAGAAGAAAACATGGTACAACCGCGAAATGATGTAAATAGCTAGAGGGCGGCCTGGTATGCAAATGATCCCAGTCTGGTGTGATTGTGCATGACCGTACACCCGTGGTTGGCGCATCAAGCATGAGTCAGCGGCCATATAAATCGGCGTGTAGTCGACGCCCCATCAATGCGAGAAGCTTCGGCCGATGCAAGTAGGAGTATGGAGTGAAAAGTATGGTGGATAAATGCCAGAAATGTCGATATACGCAACTGTCGGACTACGAGAGAGGCCTGATCATCGGGCTGAAAACCGCAGGATGATCAGCGCGCAAGGTAGTTCGTTACTTGGATCATTCGGAATATACAGTTCAATTGTGTTGGGGACACTGATCACGAGATGCCACCCAGACACGGAGGACCGGCTCTGGATAGACCAGGCATACCGCGAGTAGAGAGGATGAAATGATCGTGCAGCAGGCACGTATAGAGCCCACGGCGACCCCATGCGCGATACAGGCACACGTAGCGGCTCCTGTGTGCCCACAGATCATATCTAGATGCGTGAAGGAAGCGAATCTGCGATCGCAGCGTCCCTTACGTGTGCTGCCGTTAACACGGGAACATCGGCGGCTCCGGTTGTAGTGGTGTCGGGCCAGAGCAACGTGGAATGCCACAGCTTGGCGATGTGTGGTGTTTAGTGATAAGTGCCGCTTCGTTTTGGGGCCCGATGATCAGCGTGTCAGGGTATGGAGGTTCGTTGCACAACGCCACAATCCCAACCTCATTATCGAGCGCCAAATCAGCCCCACTGCAGGCATCATGGACTGGGGAGCCATAACCTACGACAGCCGATCCGCTCTAGTCGTGGTACCTGTAACAGTGACGGGTCAGCGGTACGTGGATGATATTCTACTGCCTCATGTGCTCTCATTCGTTGCTGGAATTCCAGGTGCGCAATTCTAGTAGGATTATACCCGGCCGCATACGGTTCGGGTCGACCAGACCTGCCTGAGTCATGTTCAGACACTTTCATGGTTAACCCGTTCCCCAGACCTATCCTCTATCGAGTATGTGTGGGACCAGTTGAAACGCTAGTTGCCTCTTTGCCTTAATCTTCGGAATTTGGAAAATAACGTCCAACAGGTGTGGACTCGTCTGCCGCAGGACAATATCAATCTATTCGACACCATGCCGGATCGTATTGCTGTTTGTATCGTAGCACGAGGCGGTGCCACGCGCTATTGAGGATGAGCCGACAGTGTACCACAGCTCCTTCTGTACCTCTTCTGTTGCGCTGTTTTTGTGATCATGTATATCATTTATCCGTATCATTCCATCAATAATATTTCAGGTCCATCCTATGCTTCCTTCTTGGCGCGCAACTTTCATTGTCCGTGAGTGTAGTGTATAAGAAAAGAAAATCTCCATCAATAAATTCAAAATAATTTGACCTGTAATTTGTTTAGCAGAATTAATAAAATTTTTTCCTCTTAATTTTTCTCCTGAAAGGAATAAATTGTTTTAGTGTTTTAAAATTATGTTAATCAAACCTTTTGAGTTCACCTCTGTTATGTAGCAAGGAACATTTGTTTAAATATTTAAATATTAAATAAGTTTTGGAACTTAAACATCAATTTCTCTCATCCTATATCAAAGTTGATTTTTCCTGCAGGGAATTTTGTAAGAATATTTTCAGATAAGGATTTTTGAATAGTAAATGGAAAACATACGAGATATTTGTGCTTTATAATTCTTTTCATACATTGAATGTAAAATATCCAATGTGTCTGAATATAACATCATAAAGAAAAAAAATTAATGTGGGCAGCACATGACTTTCCTTATATAATGCAATGAATTTACTACGTTTACAGTAAAAAAAATGGGTTATTCTTATAGTAGATACCTATATTCTTTTCAAAATGTTGAATTTTCGTCAATTAGTCGTCATTTTCATTCATTTAGCGGCATTTTTATCCATTTGGCGAGATTTTCATTAATTTGCCAACATATTTGCGAAATGTCGCCAAGTTGGCGACATTTCGCCAAATTCGTCGCCAAAATCTCGCCAAGCGTTATGGACGGAGAAATAAGTTATTCTTATAGCAGATAAATGGCTATTGGCGTTCAAATACAAAAATATTATCCACAGTAACTTTTCTCATGAATAGAACGAGCTAGATCCACAAAAATGATGTCATTAAATTTATCGCATGATATTACATATGAAAAGTGAACATATTTTTCAACAGTTCAACAGTTAATATTTTTTTTAATTTATGGGATTTTTTGATAAATTTATTTGAAAAATACTCAATATCTGGAGAACGGTTCATGCTAACGTTCTAAAGTTTATGTCAATCGTTTTGTAAGGAAAAATTACATAAGAAAAATCCATTTGTGTAACTTTATTAAAGGTTTTGATGTTTTGATGATTCTTTCAAAATTTCAGTCAAATATTTAGGGGGGATCTGAACATTCGATTGTGTATAGAAACTATAGGCTTCCAGTATTCACAGATTGTAATTTTTGTACCAAATTTCATTCGAATCGCTCTATTCGTTCGTCATATATCGTCTCCAAGGACCCACTGACACACACATCACCTAAAAAATGTTCGATTTACGATCAGGGATGCTTGAAACATGCTCTCCCGCGAAAACTCGAATTCGAATTTTCGACCCCGTCATAATACTTTCCTTATACATTATACTAGGTTATAAGAAAAGTAAAAAAAATATTTTCTATTACCTTAACTAATGTTTTTGCAAGACGGAGCAATCGTGTGAATGTATTGCGCAAATTGTAAAATCGTATGAAAATATTATACGAATGATTTAATTTTACTAAAGATGGAATTATACAAATGTATTCTATTAATGATGCAATTGAACGAACGTATTGTACATTGGATGGAATCGAACGATCGTATTAGGCAAATGGTGGAATCGTACGAATGTGTGACAGAATCGTACGAATGCATAAAATGAATTAAATCATAAGAATGTATGCTCGATGATGTAATCATGCGAATATGTTGATTGAATTATGAAAAAACTAAATGAATAAAACGACAAACTAATGAACAATTTTGCACAGAGGAATTTATATCTCCCACATCTTTTACTGCCAAACAAACTGCCATGCAATCACCAGACTTCCTTGAGAAAATATCGGTTTAGTGTCAATATTTTTGCCATTCTCCTATGTAATTTGTATCTTTATAATATATATATGATGATTTTGAGTCTAAATGTCGTGTGTACGCGGAGTACGCTATGTATATCGCCTCCACTGGGTTAAGGTTTAAATTATATGGCACTGTCCTTGCCTCCAAACATATATTTTACACCTTTGAGTAAGTAGGGTAGTCTGGTAGGTAAAAAAAGTAGTGATACCATGGCTGAAAAGGGGCATCAATCTTTAGCTTAACCAGCTTTGCTTTTCTACAGCATATTGTTGTTCTAAACCTTACTCTGCAAGACAAAATTCTGTAAAATTTTAGGACATTTCCTTGACTTTTTTGTAACTCGGTTTCTTAACTAACATTCTCTACTAAATTAATTATGTGAAGCAGTATTATGCTCTTATATGTAACACTAAACTATAATAATGTTAGTGTCCAACAGAATCTTAGTTAACCTAATATGCTTCGGCGCATATTGGACTGTTGTGAAACATACGTCGTTCTAACGAATTCCAGCTATAATTTTGAAAAGAATTCGGGGATTCGGGAGTTTGATGAAATGATTATTTTATGTACCATTAGTTCTTTATTTTAGGTCTGTTTATAATAACGTCTTTGATAACTACACTTTTATAGTCATCGGCCAAATTCTAAACGCTTGTCTCATTACTTTATTCTTAAGTGAATTTTTACTCCAATAAAATTTATAAATATTTTCAGAGCTTTTACAGGCCTCAATTTTTTACAGACCACCGGCCGTGCGCTTCTAGCGGCCTTATGCCATTCGTGGCAGGCGCCACGAATGGCATAAGGCTGCTGAGGGCCACGAATGGCCAATTGAGGTCTGGGTTTCCAGACCTCAATTTTGAAAGCCATGACAGACATCTAACTTGTTTCGGTCACTCTTAGAATTTGCAAAACTTTTTAGAATTAAAAAAAATTAAAATAATAAATTAACTGAAATTCGACAACACTAATAAAAATCTGTATGAACCATTTAATGTGGCATTTGCAGCTTACTTCTCTTTTATATTCATCAAAAGATATTAAAACTTAAAGTTGCACAGAGTATTTATACACAACGTCATCAGCAACTTTAGATAGCATGTAATTTACCCTTCTAAGAAAATTTAGTTAATTGATAGCTACATATATGCCAATATAATGTAGATAATGGCAGAGCAAATATTCACTTAAGTATCGGAAATGTGGTTTTAAATAACAATTATTAAGATAGCTTCAGGGTATTTCATTAAAGATGTATGCAGATATTAACTTACAGATATATAATTTCGATAATATAGATTATTTTATAATTATATTACAGTAGAATCTAATCTTTTAAAGAGATAATTCTTTGTTTTGAATAATACATTTCAATTTAATATCATTAAATGATACTGTTAAAAGCTAATGATTGAATATGATTAAACTATGTTTCAACATAATTTAAAATCAATTATGAATTTAAATCTTGCATTAAAATTTCTATAACATATCAAATTATATTTTCCCTTTCAGAATATATGGTTTTAGTCATTATAAATATCGGTAAGATAATTTATTTTTCGTTAATGGTAAGTTATAGCTTTTTGACAAAATGGATTTATGGATATAAAATTGGATAATGTGTTTCAGTACGTGGGTGTTTTAAACGATTATTTTTGCGAATAATTATTGAATCAAATATTGTAAAATAGTTAATATGTATTAATATATAATGTAGTTATATTAATCTAGTTAATACGTAATAACTATTTATTACGTATTTTATATTTAAATATATTTTATTCATGACTTACATATAAAGTATGTATTTCATTAATACGTTTTGTCTGAAAAAAATGTTATGGTTATCTCATGGTCTTAAAAAAAAGTTTAAGAATCTCTGTTTTCGCTATACAAAATTATGTTTAAAGGCAGATCTGAAGAATAAAACATCCTTGTTCTGTTTGTAAACAAAATTGCAAAAAATACGAAATTGTATCAATATATGCCAAAATAAGAACGCTAAAATTGCATTGGGATATATACCCGTGCTACAGTATATGCTTTTGAAAAATCTTTGTCAGAAAAATAGATGACGAGTCGTAAGAAATTGAAAATATCAATTATTCCCAATGCAATTTGGATAAAATTTATTTTTTATAATACTTTATTATTTGAATTCGAAAAGATTGAATAAAAATCGTCTGTCGTATACATACATTAGATTAAATTCCTCTGCTAAGCAACATGGTACAGCATTATTGTCTTCAAATAAATTGGCGGAATAAATATTGTTTGCATAATGCTACCTCCATGGTTTTTTTATTAATATCTCGATACACTCTGATCCTAGAGACTCCAAACATAGACTAAATTTAAAGTGGTGCTATTCCAAGTCTATCCCCAAAATTTCATGACAGTCGATGCAGCTGTTATCCCGTGATGATGACACAAACGCACAAATAAATAGACAGATTTAGTGTTTTTTATATAAATTACTAAGGATACCTATACCCATATCTCAATATTCAACAATGAAGAGTCACATGCATGTGTGAGTGCCTCAGAAATATATTTTAAACAGAGTTAAAAATTTTGTGTGTTGGGGTGGGGGGGGGGGGGGAGGGAGGGGAGCGGCGAATACGGGAAAACACTCTTTTTCTTCTAGGTGAAAGAAGCAATTCGAGTAACTAAATATGGAACAACAGGCATCCTTTGGCAATTTTAGCCGGAAATAATTCTACCGTGGAAGAGTATTTCTTTGAAAGACCATACAAATGAAACAAGATTATGTACAACTTTTAAATTTAATGTACTTGGTAGAAGATTTCGATTTCCATTGCATCTGTTTGCGTTTACGGCATCTAGTTTATCCTAGAAATAAAGTGTTTAAACCTGTCCTGTTTATGGACGCACGTAGTATGTAATATGCTATAGATTGAGATTTTCGAGAAATTTCTTTTATTGGAATGGGGTTAGAAAGGTTTTAGTTTACATTTAATAGGTAACTAGAAATTTTATTTTAATTGCAAAATTCTGACGTCTGAACATGGGAAAAATCAAAACTTTTATCAAACGTGGTGATTACTTTTAATGTCATATACTTCAAGCAATATTTTGTACTGCAATATTATTGACAGCAATATTATGTACTGCAATATTATTGACAGCAATATTATGGACTGCAATATTATTGACAATATAATTGTGGTGCGCAAATAGAAAGAACTTAACTTATGATTAACATTATTTTTCATTACGTTGTGCGTTGTGTTTGCAATAACCCTCTAATTATTTTATCATTAACGTATCTATCGTTATCTCTTAACACGGCCGTAAATTCATACATAGTGGATTTATTATTTAAATCGTGCATTGCTTTATTGTGCCACTATAAACCCTCCAATTATTTACTTTTTGTGTGAATCCTGTGAAGGAATATTAATTAATAAAATGCTAAATGGATCACACCATTTTAACTTTAACAAAAACATTTATTAAAAAAACATAAATACTTAAAAATATTAAATTCAATTACAATATTTAATTATATTATTTCAGCGGATGGGGACATATGTGACCAGTACGGAAAATTCTAAATAGTGGTTATGACCAGATATCATCTTCAATGGGCACATACCTTCAAACTTTTCTTGCACTTGGTCAGCATCCGTATTTATATGTCGTCCATTTACAGGCATTAACACTTGGTGTAATGCTCCGACACGTAAATTTGTTGAACATATTGTACTGATGTAACTCTGCACAAATCAATATCTATCCATTATTTTAGAATATCTACGGAGCACTCTACATTTCTAGTCGTCGTTATATCATAATGTCGGGCAAGTATCAGAACAAGTCATCGTTCTTGTCGTTATTAAGTTATCACTGCTATTGTCGTAGATCAGTGTATTTTTTAAGTCATGATCCCAGTTATCTTTTTTAAGTCATATTGTACAAGTTATCTGTTCCAAGTCATGTTAGTATCTCTATCTGGGGTCACAGGTTGTAGTTCCCTCTTTCTCGGGGGCGTCATTTCCCACCTTGCTTTCATTTGAAGTATTGAATGTGACGTAACAAGTATTTTCTCTATTGGTTAATCCTTTAACCAATGGAACCATTCCACATCCTCGTACGGGCCAGCCCGGCCCCCTTGTCTTGGCGCTCCTAAATTTATGGTTTGCTGTAAACCTCGGCGTCACTCAGACTGGTAGTATTGTAGGAAGTTTCGATTCAATAAATAACTGGCATAAACCTGTCTCACTAAAACACATGTGAGATCTATTTCTGGCCTCCCAATTATGTACTACAATATTATTGACAGTAATATTAATGGCAGACTATTAAGAAAACTTGACATGAATTATTCCGTAATGGAGTTAGAAATTGCGTAACGCGAATATGTCATGTTCAAACAGTGAATTTAATATTCAGAGTACGAGATGAGTTCCTATTAAGATGATTGCTACACAGAACAAATAGAATACGTCGTTTTTGAAGGAAAATTGATTCTACCAATTGAAATAACCAATCACACTTTTTCGGATAGTAACTTTAAACAAAAATGCTTCAAGACAAACTTGTTTAACTTTAGTTTATGTCACAAATCAATTACATTTACCGAGATAATGAACGTTTCATGTTAATTCCCATTAAAACTTTACAAACAGTGTCAATTCAACTAAGAGAGATTATAGTGACTTTAAACTGACTATACCTGCTTTAGAGTTAACACATATTTGCCAATGATTTAAAGTTCCAAAGACGCATTTCTTAAGCTCCAAAGGGACAAAGGGAAACATAAGCCATTTAATGTTCTTATAATGGACTTTTAATGGTCTTTTGGATAGTTCTTAACTACGTGATAGTAGTTTGCGGTAATGGAAGAGTGCAGTTACAATGTAAGTAGGAAGCATTTTATATCTGTTTGAATCTAATTATTAGAATTTAAACATAGTATAGTAGTAAAATATATATAATAATAATATATATATATATATACATACATATATATATATATATATATATATATATATATATATATATATATATATATATATATATATATATATATATATATATATATATATATATATATATATATATATATATATATATATATATATATATATATATATATAATGTGTGTGTGTGTGTAAAGAAAGTTTTCAAATGAATTTTGAATTTTATCACTCCAATTTAATATTGGAAGAAAATCCTCCAACACAGAATAATGTCGTAAATTTTCTAGATCTCAGTATTGATTTCAGACAGAAATTGTTATTCTATACATATGATAAAAGAATAACTTATAATATTAGTATAATAATTGATAAAAGAATAACTTATAATATTAAGTATTATTGCATTTGGTAAGTACATGAATGTCTAATTTGCTAGTTTGCTTATCCTGTTTCCAGGAGAGCAGGATGTTATCAAGGGGGGGGGGGTTAAAGGTGGTGCACACTAATTTTTAAAAAGTTATGCATATTAATTTTTAAAATTCCTATACACACTATGTTTTGAAATGTGATGCTCATATCATCCATTCATATTCACTTTGTAACAGTAATCACCCAAAAATGCTCGATTGTCCACTTAGACGGTATGGTTTATTGCACGTCTTAGTTTTCATAGATTTCCAATCATGTAATTTAAAAATGTCTCACTTTTTAATTTGCTTTTGTTTTCTCTTTAATTTAATCAATTGTTTTATTTTTATTTTTTAATCATTTATTTTACTGTCAAATCTTATTATATTTCAAATCTAATTATTTTTTAATCATTTATTTTACTGTCTAATTTATTAATCAAATCACTATAACTTCTTCATAATTATTTTCAAAATCTCCTGATAAAATATTGAAGTGCCCCAGTATGCACCTTGCTGCCAGCCCTGTCTGTATTTTTTTTATCCATATCCATTGGAAAGATAGTTTTGTCTCTATGAATAAAAGAAATAATTCAGCTGATACCCTTACAATTTTGCTGATGACGGTTTGTTCCACAGTAAAATTTTGAATGCAGTTTTAGCATATAATGGGAATAAATGACTTATCGTTTGTGAATGATTATGAAACATTGTCTTAGAAATACTGGGCAATCTTTTACTGCAAGAAAATTAGGCAAATGCTGGAGCCTTGGGATTTTTAATGCGTCCATGTCTTTAACATCAATATTTCGGATACATTTTGAAATAGTTGTTTTTCATGATCCAATAAAAATCTCATGTCTGCTAAAGGCGTTATGTGTCTCTGTATGCACAAAAACATTAAGCAAGTATAATTATGAATGATTTTCTAGATATTTTGAGTTCTCGAAATATAAGAATATTATTTTATAGTCGGATTCTATTGATACCCCATTCTCATTTTATTCAGTAAAAATACCCCCCCCCCCATAAAGATAAGGGGGGGGGGGATAAAATATGATTTTAAGCAGAAAAAAAAGAAAACCAGTGGAAATTTAAATGACGATTACAATCAATTGAATGCAATTAATTGATCAACTATATAATTAAATATGCAACCAGATTACAATTAATTTATTAACTATTAAAATAAAAAAATCTTATATTAAAATTAAGAGTACTGAAAGTTTGAAATAGGTTGGGAGGGTTATAATTAGATTTATTATTGAAAGTCTTCAAATTTTCAGAGGGGTATTTTAGTTAAGGAATATTTTAGGAGTTGGGTTTTTCTGTGATAGAAAACTTTGCACAATGCCCGATATACGAGTATATACGACTTTCCTTTGTAGGACAAAGAAAATCTAAATCTGTATCTGTGCTCCGTGGATCCCCAAAGACTTCGCAGGAGCATAGAAAACTAAAAGACACTTTCACAAAAATTATTCCATTATTTCCAAAGTATATATGGGCCCTACATGAAGCACACATATTAAAATGGGCAGAGTCTCTATGGTCAAATTATTTCTGAAACAGGACTCCGCTGGACAAACCGTGTGGGAAAAGGGATAGGATAGTTCAGTGGTTAGGGAGCGTGGTTGGCACTCTGACTATCCGAGTTCGATTCCCGACACTGCCCAAAGTGTTCCCGTGTTCACGCGGGGTACGGACGCGTTAAACATGTGGCTCCGTATATCCTTCTGAGAGGTTGTTGGTAGGAAAAGGTGGGCGCAGTCCTTGTGGACGCCGCCCCGATGGGGATTATTTTCACCAGGTTTAATTTGTCAAAACAGAAATATTTTGAGACAGTTTTAAAAATCAGGTTTTGTTTTAATTAGCATCTATGATTAGGATAAATTTAGCTGAAATCTGAGCGTTACAAAAAATGTGAAGATTTTGGAGGCGAAGAAATACAATAAAATTTTTATACCAAATGGGTTGAGTAGATATATAGCGGACTAGAAAAAGTTTATAAAACCGATTTTTTCCATCTGTGTGAAAGAAACTTTAAAGAACTGCGTGTATACATGTTTACTACGCATAACATTCTTATTTCTAAATTTAGGATTAGCGCTCATTCTACAGCTAAACCTGGCAAATTATACAAGTATCAATTTTCTGATCTACAAATGAAATACTAAAACTTATCCTATTTGAAGACGTAAATGATTGATCTTCTCCTAAGAGAAAAAGTTCTGAATATGTATAATAGATGGCGCTGTAGGTAAGTTTACAAAAAGACTGCGCCATCTATTGCTCGTCCTAAAAACTATTTTTCTTTGTAATAAATCAATCATTTACGTCTTTTTCGAGTTAAAGGAAGTTTTAGTATTTTGTTATGTTAGTTGCAGATAAAATAATCACATTTCAACACAAATTATGTTTAGATTCTACGACAGATTCAACATTTTCAACTTTAATAACGAATTGTTCTATGTAGTTAAATATGTAAAGTTTCCATGTATAACAACTCGAGTTTTATTCAGTCGTCAAACTTTTTGCTATCATTTATAATCCCCCCAGCTGGTACATATCTGAAATAAATGTTTTTGTTGCGTTCACCATGTTCGCAATCGTTTTGCTCATAAAATTTATGTTAGCACGTAGAAAATGATTAGACAAATTATTTTCACCAGGTTTATTTGTCGAAACTGTAATGTTTAGAGACAGTTTTAGTATCGTTTTAGATTTGTTTGTTTAATTTCAGTGACTGAACAAGTGAAAAAATCATATCTTTTCTTTGTCTAAAATGGTCCCTAAATTTTAAAATTTATTTTAAATCTCATATTCCTATCCCCTTACATTTTTACCCCCCTTGTTTCCTAATCAACCATAAACTTCCTTGTTATTATTACTGTATTTGGAGTTGGATAATCCTAAAATTCTTTTCAGATGTGTCTGTTTATTACTTTCCTTTCCAAAAATGAAAATCTGGTACTTTACGTCACCTTAAAAAATTAAAAATGTGATAGTATTCTCGATGTGCCATATTTTTTGATATCCCACTCGAATATGCTTGTTGTTTATTTTTTCCCACCTCATTTCATTATTCTGTCTCCCTTCCTGTAACTATTTTTGTAGTTAGCCTGTAGTGTACGTGATAGTTTTCCTGTGTGGTTTGGGTTTGTCTCCAAATAAATTTTCCAATTTTTTCGTCCATAACTTTCTAAAACCAGAGAAATCAAACTTTTTTCTTCCTTCCCCCCCATTTGTTCCAGTGACTGAGAAAATAGAAAAAAAATGTTGTTTCTCTCTTAGTCTGTCCGACTTTTTGATACCCCACTCGATTCCACATTTATTATTATTTTTTTTATTTTTAAACCCTCATATTCTCTCGCTCCCTTCTTTTTTTTTGAAAGACTTCTTTTTCTAATCGACCAATTATTTTTCAAATTTAGGTTGGAATTCCTAAAAGCTGATTCAGAATTTTTCGTTTATCACTTCTTCTCAAACTAAGGAAATATGTAAATTTTATGTTTTTGCAGCTCCGTCCTCCCCCCTCCTCAGTGCAGTTAAAAAAAGGAAAAATTGGCACTTTAATTAACTTTTCTCTAATATCCTACTATATAATATTTGTTTATATATGTTTCATCTTTTGACCGATTTTTATTCCCCTCCACGAAGATTAACTGTTTCGAATTCTTATCAGTTTGCTGTTATTGGACCTCTAAATCTACATTTGCATGCCAATTTTCAAGGATGTTAAATAAATAGATTAGATTTGAAATATAGGGGGGGGATTACAGACTGATCTTGTAAACAGGTTACCTGTTTTTTATTTTCGGAACTGTTAAAATGAAAGGTTGATAATTATCTCCAAATTTTGAATGCAGTCGATTTTAGCACCTCTTTGAAAAAATTCCTGCATGCACCCATGTCTATTGATCGATTGAAACTGCGATTTTTCCAAAAATAATAGATAAATAAATAATAACAATTAAAAACATGTCAACATTTCCCAAAACAAAATGCATTGAATATTTTCTTTAGATGCCTTTGTACTATCGTCACATTCAACACACATCAATATTTGCTCGTTCGAAATATCCTAAACGATTAATGTCCCACATTTATCTACAATGAGTAATAGACTTATTCAAGATATATTTAAAGTTCATTGCATTTAGTTTTGATAGAGAAGTAGAATATATCACCAGCGCACGATATAGCGTAAGAATATAAAATACCAGGTGGTTTTAATGGATACAGCTCCTTAACGGGATGAGATTAAAGGATTATAATAACGTGCATACATACATTAGTTATAAACAACTAGAAATATACCAGCCTGTTCCCGGGATATAAGATGCAGACCTCTGATTAAAATTATTCCAGAACATACTGCGAAATCTCGAAAAACAAGCAACTCTTTTATGACACTCCCGCTTAGAACAACTAAAACTAAATTACTTGCTGCGCTAGAGTATTATGTCCAGAATAAACAAATAGACCGCATGCATTTCGGACAGATAGTCTTCGTTAGCCCAAGCTTCAATTTAAAACTGTATTCTAGTCTAAGTAAAAGCTATGGAATTCGGAACAATCAAACTAATATACTTTGTGTTGTTCTTAGAACGTCTCATATCAGGAAAACAAAACAGCGTTGTGACTAATTCAGAAACGTAAAAAAGTTCTTTCACTCTAGAAGTAATATTAAAAAAAATCTGATGTGGACAACACATGACTTTCCTTATATAATGTAATGGATTTACTACTTTTACAGTAAAAAAATAGGTTTTTCTTATAGTAGATACTTATATTCTTTTCATGATATTGAATTTTCGACAATTAGTCGTCATTTTCATTGATTTAGCGTCATTTTTATCCATTTGGCAAAATTTTCGTTAATTTGGCAACATTTAAAAAATTCCGCGAAATTCGTCGCCAAAATCTCCCCAAGCGTTATGCACTAAGAAATAAGTTATTCTTACAGCAGATAAATGACTATTGGCGTTCAAATGCAAGAATATTACTCAAAGTATCTTTTTTCATGAATGGAACGAGCTAGATCCACGAGAATGATGTCACCCAATTTATCGCATGGTGTTACATATAAAAAGTGAACATGTTTCTCAATGGGAAATATTTTTTTTATTTTATATGACTTTTTGATAATTTAAAAAAAAAATGTAGAATATCTCGAGAACGGTTCATGTTAGGGTTCTACAATTTATGTCAATCGTTTTCTAATGAAAAATTACATACGAAATGTCTATTTGCATAACTTTATTAGTGTTTTTTATTTTTTGACAATTTTTTCAAAATTTCATTCGAAAATTTAGGGGGTTTTCGAACATTCGATTGCGTATAAAAACAATAAGCTTCCAGAGTTTACGGATTGTGATTTTTGTACCAAATTTGGTTCGAATCGGTCCATTCGTTCGTCAGTTATCGTCTCCACAGGCTCACTGACACACACACACACACACACACACACACACACACACCACACACAGACATCACTTCAAAAATGTTTGATTCGTGATCAGGGATGCTTGAAACGTGCTCTCCCGTCGAAAACTCGAATTCGAGTTTTCGACCCCGTCACAATACTTTCCTTATACATTATGTATATTAGGAAAGTAGTAATTAAATTCTGTCTCGGCAAATTTTCATCAGAATTTTGCCATTTAAGTGCAATATTCATAATACTACTAATAACAATAATAACAATAATAATACTAACAACAACAACAGTAATAATAATAATAATAATAATAATAATAATAATAATAAACTAGAACGAAATATTTTAAATTTGCAAAGATAGAAAACCGAAGAATGAAAACAGCTGTTTTTCAAATTTCTGCCATTTAATAAAAGCACCTGTTTTCTAAAATATTCTGCTCGAATAAACGTGATTTTGAATCTGAAAGTTCGGCGAATATCGGCTTTAAATGTTCATGACTTTTAAAGCCGAAACTTTCGACTTTTAATAATAATTTGTCGTGCCTTATATCGCTCGGGGACTGGAAGCACCTCTGTTCCGAATTTTGCCTCTGTCCGAAGTTTTGATTTTACTCTACAGACGGCATAGATAGAAGCCCAGATACAAGCATCTTGTAAAGTGTCTTGCTTCCCCAACCAGAAATCGAATCCTGGATCTCCGAACTGGCTAGGCGACGCTCTACCTTTGAGCGACTGGAAGCTCTTATCGTCAAAGTGGACTCTGCATTTCCCTCCTTCAAATGTCCGATTGACGGGCAACTGACAATCTGACTGACTATCTCCTGCTATTTTTACCTCAGGTTTGTCTCCTGCTACTGTTTTTTTTCCCTGGTTGGTATCATACATGGTCATTATCATCTTAATTTGAAATCGGCGCTCAATCTTCCAAAGTCCACTGAATACGTACTAGTCGTACTAGGGTCACTTTCAGATCTCCAACATCTTTGCACTAACCTACTAGGTTGATTTGTTCGGACGCCATTGTAGAGAGTCTTGCTGCCCCAATCGGGAATCAAACCATGGATCTCCAAACTGACCAGCTGGCGCTCTGTCGTTGAGCTGTTCGGACGAGATTGCAAGCTGTTATTGTCAACGTGGACTCTGAATTCTTCTTTTATTATGTAAAATTGCAAAGTTTAAATTGTTCTGTACCATTTTTTTGTTGCTGAAGCCATTTCAAAAATTTTGAGTCTGAATTATATATATATCAGTGTGTATAAAGATAGTGTTTTCGGGACTGTCGGCTATGCTCCTGACGAGTGACGACAATACTGGCCACCCCAACGGAATCACCACCAGCAGCCTCCACAACAACTAATCGAGCCGCCGCAGTGGCACTGTCTTTTTGGTAAGACATTACTTACCACATATCTTTGATAAGATATCCCTCCGAAGATACTGTAGGGGGTGCGAGCACCCAAATAACACTAATGTCCGTCGTGCGACAGTTCACTCGCCCCTGGAGGGGGCTGTACAGATGGCCTGTCACCACCACAGCACATTTTAATGCCTGCATCAGAATCATTTTCGAACAGTTGGCAAACTGGGGTGGTAGAGTTGGGTAAGTTGGTGATCACATTCTGTGGATGCCAACGTGGACGCCAACAGTTCAGTGGGAACGTCAACGGTTCTATGGACGCAAACAGCACGGTGTTGCCAAAAGCAAGAGAGAATCATTTAGAATAAGAGCACAATTTGAAACGGATGGTCGAAATGATTTAGTGTTGAGATACACTAACAGACTAATGAAAGGAGATTATAATTTTGAACTATTTTAGCTGAAAGCGATTACCGCTTAAAGCGATTAAGCGATTCCACTCCTTAAATACCCGTCATTAAATTTTGAAGCCTATGGCGGTAGGACTTTTACGAGGAACTGTGCCGCATTTGAGTTACATACTAGAGAAATCGCCAAAACCTAGTATACACAGGTCTACACTTGGAGTCTACCCTACAAAAGCTGGCAAACATAGATCGCGGTTGAAGAATTAAGCGCATATCTTAATCAGCAATGAAGAAAAACTCAGCATAAGCAGAATAATCGGCTACAGAATACAGTCGAAGTACAAGCGAGCCTTTCAATTGTTTTGCAGCACAGATAGAAGAGATCGTCTGTCACACGAAATGGCTCCCCAGACTGCTACACCACATGTGATGGCCGTGTGTCGCTCGACAACAAATGTAGGACCAGAACGATGGCTGGGCGGCCATCAAAACTGAGAGAGAAGCGAAGTTCGTCACTAAAGAAAATATGCCTCCAATCGAAAACTGTTCGGTCTGACCGAGCTCTGCACCAATTGAGACGACTTTGCCTATGCTGAGGGGTCAGTGATAGTTGCCTTAATAGCCGTCGACACCTATTCCCACCTTCTGCCAGTCGTACCCGAATAGTAAATCCCTGATGCAGGATGCAAGGAGGATGGCAAATGCTTTCGAATGGGTGACATCGAAGCCATTCGTGTCTACGTCTCTCCTCTCCTAAGTGTATGAGCAGTTATCTGTCTGGAGCATTCTGGGTTACGTGTACCTACTCTGATCCACTATTGCCAAGACCGTGTAACTACCATATTTTTCCGAAAAGGATAACAACTAATACGTTTGCTTGACTAACCAGATTACCATAGGCCTATACTGTGATCCCCTCTCTAAACGCAACAATTATTCGTAGCGACGTTGAGTATATTTCAAAGACATTTTTGTACACAGCTTGCAGCATCAAAAATCCAGTTCCAAATTCCCGTGAGTTTGAACACCGGTCGTTTTAAATGCTGCATAATGCGTCGTTCTCATGCGCATTGTGTGACCCTTATAGTATCATTTGCGCTGACAGTTTGATCATTTGCATAACTCTTAAAACGACATTTGCATGCCGAGATTCGCTGTGTAGCTCAATTATTTTTATAAATGTATATATTCTTTTGAAAGAGAGTGTATTTACCTAAATTTTTAATGCATTGTGCATTTTTTAGAATATACAGTTTAAACATTACGCACATTTTAGAATCGCAAATTTTTACGAACTTGTTATACGATCTTCAAGCTCAATAACTGCAAAAAATATTTTGAGCGGTATTTTCAATTATACAAGTGATTATGCGTATCACGTTTCAGCTAAGCATCCTTTTCAAATGATCCGAATGAAAGCTAATACACATCTAACTTCTGGAACGCGGACTTCCAAATAAAAATGTCAGAATTTAGCGTCTGAGTTTTCTAAGCTGCAATTATTCTCGTTCACCGGAGGAATCGAAGCGTATAATGACATACAAATAGGATTTAAGGAAGTTTAAACAGATTAAGGCATGCGTTGGGGGAGTATTATAAGCAATTCGTAAGAAAAATGTGAATGCAAAATGAAAACCTATCTTCACGCCTTTTAGATAAATAGGTGAATATGTAAATATATCTTTTAAGCAATGGAATTAAATCTGTTTAATGAGGATTAAATTAAAAGAACGCTGGAATTAAATAGAGCAGACAAAAAATTTAACTTGTAGGGTGATTTGTAGTATAGTACAATATCAGTAATCCAATACTATTAAAAGCCAGTTAGTGTAGAATTACTGAATTTGTCGGATTATTTGAAATTAGAGAGAGTAGGTGTATAAAGTATTAAATATAGAAGTGTTATAATTTGTATGTAACTAAACATACTAGTGTGACATGTACAAAATGAATATGAATTGATGTATTATATATATATTATATTTTTGTGGATAACTATTTGATCCTCCATCGATTTTATATACTGAATAATCTTCGATTTCTTTATCATAATATGAGGTATTGCAGAACGTCCTATATCACAATGTTTGCAATTTTACATATGCTTTCACCACTTGTTAATTTCTTTGATTGAGGGAGGGTTGCTGGACATTTTTAAACTGATTCGAATTGATAGATAACAAAATGAAAATAATAATGTACTTAGATAAAATACATGTAACAAGAAACTATGGTATCTATTATAGAGGTGTATTGGTTTGACAAATGTTCTGTATGGAAATGAAAATAAACATTATTTGAATCAAAACAAACAGCAGCTGACATGGAAAAGCTTGCTGTTACCTCCCACGCTTTCTATGGTGACGGATTACTTCAAGTGCCGGAGTATTAAAGCGCCGTATTACTGCAATTGTACTGCAATTCATTTTATGACAGAAGTGTTGTTGAAAGCATTTCTGGATGCAATCCATGAGATCTGAGTTCGATCCGCTGAACCGGATAAGTTTTGTTCTAAAATAAATGTTGATTTAATACTTTTAAGCATATTATTTAATCAAATGGCGCCTAAGCTAAAGCGTTGGATGCTAGAAATTGTATCTGACGTAGCTCGAGAGTTAAAATAGGGTAGTTATGCACGGTGTCCCATCAAGACCGCCCAAACTGTGCACAGGCAGACTCCTCGCTTGGAATACGTAAAAATTGGACAAAGAAATGTACGTCTACGACCCATAGTTTTTGAGAAAAATGCGAGAGAAAACTATGACGTCATATCCGGTGTACGAAAAAACAACTTTATTGGAAACATGAATATCGGTATTTGCATATGCTTGCAGAAAAATACGTTAAAGATATCCACCGCGCATATCGAGGCATGCATGCACGCGTCGTGAAATGACGCCAAGCCGTCTTTCGAATCTCGAATCGTATTTAAAAGGCTGCATCTAGTAGCTACCGGTAATGTTCACATGGTGATAATGTATTCCGTACGTGAATATTGCGACCCGTACTTTATCTTCGGTCAATGTAATGGTAATACCTTACGAACTGCTAGGGAGTATGCCCGCCGCTATCCATCACGCCGTCCTCCTGATGCGAAAGTCTCATCCGCAGGTTGGACGACAGACTGAGAAATACGGAAAACGTCGACCCGACATACAATCTCCACGATGTTGGTGGAAGAACACACGGCGGGCTTACGCTAGCACAGGAAGATGCAATGCTTCGGCGGGTGGAAGAAACTCCCGAGTTGAGCACGCGCGCACGAGCCAGGGAGCTGAATGCGAGTAGCAGTACTGTGCACAGGCTATTACGCATAGAGGGGCTAGACCCATTTCGCTACATACCCGTCCAAGGTCTACATCCAGATGACTTTCATTGACTTTTGTGAATGGCTATTGCAACAACATGAAGCTGATAATGCTTTCATTGCACATATCTTGAGGACGGATGAAGCATGCTTTACACGTGATGGTCAGAGTCCAATTCTCATGCAATCCGCCCGCAGAGACACCAGGTCCGCTGGTCTGTAAATGTGTGGGCAGGCATATAAGGCAGGATAATCGCATGTGGGCAGGATAATCGCAAGATTGGACCATATCTGCTGCCTGAACGGCTCAGGGACATTCATACTTAGTATTTTTCTGTGATGTATTAACCGATTTCCTAGATGGCATACCCTTAGCGGCAATACATGGCCTATGGTTCCAGCATGATGGAGCCCCGGCGCATTTTAGCTCTCTTGTACGTAATTGGCTGGATCTGGAATACCCAGGTCGCTGGATTGGACATGGGGGTCCGGCTTTATGGCCGCCACGATCGCCAGATCTGACACCTCTGGATTTCTTCCTATGGGGCCATCTGAAGGAATTGGTCTATCGAGACCTAGTTACTACAGAAAGTGACTTAGTTGTTCGCCTTCATGCTGCGTGTACTTGTGCAGTCAGCTATTCCACGCCGCTCGCAATGCATGCCTCGATATGCGCGGTGGACATTTTGAAGATCTTCCTATGAAAAATATGCAAATACCGATGTTCATGATTCTAAAAAAGTTATTTTTTCGTACTCCCGATATGACGTCATACTTTTCTCTAGCATTTTTCTTGAAAACTATGGGTCGTTGAGTTACAGTTCTCTGGCCAATTTTTATGTATTCCAAGTGAGAAATCTGGCGGTGCAGAGTTTGGGCGATCTTGTTGGGACACCCTGCATAAAATAACAAAGTAAAAATCCTTGTGCATCGGCGCAAGGGGCGTTAAACTCCCCACCCCCTCTTATCTCAAACTAAAAAACTGAAACTCATCACTTGCGGAGGCCTACATTCTATCTACATTCTACATTAAAATCCACCGACAGAATCATTTTCGCGGCAAAAATAAACGAAAATACTTAAAATTGTAAGAAAGTTCCTTTAAACTTAAAATTTATTGCTATCTCAGGAAATTTTATTCCAGTTTCAGTCAAATTTTAGCACAATATTATCGATAATAGTATATCAAATTAAAAATATTAGTACAACATCTGTGAAATTGTCAAAGTTAGACATCCTTGGGGAAACTCACTATAACGCCTATAGATGGCGTTAGTAACCAAAAGTAAAAGGGTACGTAAATCAGCGTAGAAACGCTATGAAGACAACAAAAAGTGAAGACATTGTTGTCTTAAAAAATGTATGGTTAATAAAACGTTGTTATCTTAAATAATGTATGGTTAATAACGGTTGTCTTAATAAATGTATGGTTAATAATGGGTTTATTAAATTATTTGTTTATGTCATAGTTTGTGATATATTTAAGAGCGGCTGAAAAAATGCACGTTGGATGGCGTGTCAATTTTAGTATATCTTAATATAAAAATCGAAGAGGTTTAAGACGTACAAAAAGTATATATATTTTAAAAATTAATTAAAATTTGTATATTCAGGTATAGATTCAGTTCAAAGTTTGTTTGAAAGAGAAATTTTTTATCTTTCTGATGGTGTCAAGATGGTGAATCTGTGATAATATTTTAGGTCGATAAGGGTTTGATTTGTGTAAATTTCGGTCTAAATCGTGGCAAAACATAAAATGACTAAACATTTAATTCGAAATTAAAGTGATAATCTTCGAGGTGCACTTGTATGCGTTGAGAAGTACTTGTGTATTAAATTTCATGGTTGTATGATGCTTTGATATCCTTCTATACTCTTCATTCACAGACATCTACTTTTATTGAGTAAAATTAGCTAAATATAGTTGGTTCCAATCCCAGATTTTGCTTCGCAAGGGGAATATACAAGGTAGGATCAAAACGTTCGGAAACTGTGCTGATATCCCCAGCCCTGATTGGAGGAGGGCGGAAATATTTTACCGTGGCCTAGAGGCACATGTGACGCGAGATATGAAAAGGGAGAAGCAGGTGTTTTTCCAGAAAATGCGTATCAGGTGCAATGCTTCTGTAGGCGATTTCCTTAAACGCTGGCAAAATTTGATATTCGCACGATGTTCTTCAAACGACATTTCCGACACGCATTGTCTGGAAAACCCCTTCACTGCGGACCTGCTTCTTCCTTTTCACATCTCGCGTCACATGTGCCTCTACGCCACGGTAAACTAGTTCCCATCTCTTCCAATCAGGGTTGGAGATATCAGCACAGTCTCCTAACTTTTTGATCCTACCTTGTATAACGTAGTTCAAATAATTCCTTACATGGCCTAAGTATTGTGACATGGTTAAATTTGGAACGTATGGTACATATGTAGGAGGTCAGATTTGATTGCTCGTACCAAATACATGTTGTTTTGGGCAAATTAAAGTAATAATTGTTTGGAGTCAAATTAAGTCGTATATTCTACAAACTTTACGACCATAAAAGTTTTACAACTTAACTACTATAAACTTTTACATTATGTGGTTATAATCTCCGTTCTGATGATAAATTTTTAAAAACTAAGATTTAATTTAAACTTTTGTAAATTGTCAAATATTTCTATAAATATTATTTTATGAATTGAGAGACAGTTTCATATTATTTATTCGTATAATGTGCAGTGCTATTTAACTAAATATAAATAAGTTCATTTTTTTATAATCTGAATACTTCTAAATCCTGGGGAAAATTACCTTAACAGAAAATGATCACCAGAACAAGTGTTATCATAATTGTCCCCTGTCTGGATTTAAAAATTAATCACAGATAACAACAATTCTCATGCGAAACAATTTTCGGAAACATAGCTGAAATTTACTTTCAAAAAGCGATCAATAGCGTATAAAGTGAAATGAAAATGCAAAAATAATGATAGGGAGCAAAATTACAGTTACAAATACTTTATCGTTTTCTACATGAAAGCCCAGAATTATTTCAGTATCGATATTGAAGAATCGATTTTTGTCAGATGACCGAGCGTTTTATTGTTGCAACAGGAAACATCGTTTATAGACGTAAGAATTTGAGAACGCTATCGACTATCGATAGCAATTAAGAATTCGAATGATTTTAAGATTATAGTAGGATACATGTGTTTAAACAAATGTTTGTTTTAATAGTTTCTTATTATTATGTTACCCAATGAAACGGAAATGTTAGGGAAAATTATTTATAAGAGGTTCTTTTTCGGATTACTTAAAAGGCGATGTATGTAGGCGATGAATTGAAATTAAAAAATGTTGCATTTTGGTTAGAATGTTAATGTTAAAATTTTAACCAAATGCGAAATTCCATATAATATTAGAGTATATATAGATTTAATGCTTACGTGCTAGTAATGCAAATGTAGATTTACTGCTTACGTTTTTAATGCATATGTAGATTTAATGTTTACTTTTGTAATGCATATGTAGATTTAATGCTTACGTAAATAATATATATTGTTACAGAATAGTCTCTGGAATAGTGTGTGCGCACGTAAAATATAAGAATGAGTTCATGTTTCTGGATAAATAATACGTTTATTAGCACAACGTAAACAGGAACAATATATAGTCAAACAGCACTTAAATGTTCCACTAATGTCGCAAAATAACTGATATTAATCACAAGACATTGACAAAAGTAATTTCACAAAACAGCTGCTGGAGTCAACGGCCCTACCGTGCTGAAAACACCGGTTCTCGTTAGATCACCGAAGTGAAGCAGCATCGGGCACGGTTAGTACTTGGGTGGGTGACCACCTGGGAACACCGCGTGCTGTTGGCACATTTCGGGCGCGGTAGCCCGGTGGTTTGCGCCCTGGATTTACACGCTGCCACAACTGCCGCCGTGTTCATGCGGAGTACGATCACGTTAAACATGTGGGTCCGTAAGTCCTTCCGAGAGTTTGGTGGTAGGGGAAGAAGGGTACGGTCCCTGTGGATGCCTCCCCCACTGGGTTCCGGTCTAAATTGGGTGGCACTTCCCGGCAGTCCAAACGGTTACCTTACACCTTTCTGGTAGGTCGGACGGTCTGGGTCTCAACAACAACAAAACAGCGGCTACTATTCTCGAAACATTGACAAAAATCACAGTCCAATGTGGCTTAAGTATCTTGTCAACTGAACTCCCATTAAGTAATGACTTCTTTTTATAAGCTTTCTCTGTAGAAACTTCTGGAATTATCTAATATTTCGTAGGCTATTGGTTATTTCGTGGTCTTTCTCGAAGATTCCGGAAGTAACCAAATGTCGCCAAATTGGGGATACATCGCCAAATATGGTAACCCTACTTTCACGGCATAGGAAATTATGCCCGTACGAGTGTCTTCCGGTGAAAACACCCCGATGGAGCCATTAGGTCTGCGAGGGAGACAAAAGACTTCAGAAGAAATGAAATGCTACACTTTCGCAACAATATTAAAATTACGTCTTACAAAAATACACCCAAATCTCACGAATAGTTGTCGATTTATAGTCTTTTAAAATTTTGTCATTCAAAACTAATGTACATGCAAAACTAATGTACAAAGTCATGCAAAACTAATATGCAAAGTCAAGCAAAACTAATTTACAAGATCCACAGTCCAATGATTTTGGTATTGAATTAACATCACGTAAATTAAAATTTGGTGGTTCTGGAATTCTTTCGTCTTAACTGAATGACTTATAGACGATTCTAAAAATCTATGCATTTTACTATGTAGGTAGAGAAAGTAAAATGGATAAAATCTAATATACGTATTTGCCTAATTGAATGATTTCTTTTTCAATAATTGTTGAAAACTTCCCTTTCCTTGTTTTTTATTTCTGCTTTTTAAGATTTCCAAACAAACTTTAATACCCTCACATGTTTGAAAACGTTTAAATAAATTTGTGATTTATTTTTTGTCTGATGAAATAGAAAAGTGTCGAACAAGTTTAAAAAAAATTGTATTTTTTGTAGCTAAACGTTTTTCAGCTTTTATTGCTAGAGTTTTCTACGTATATATGTATTCCATAAAGAAAATTTAAGAAAACATATTTCTGCGTTATTCTACCTCGAGCATATTTTATATTCAGAAAGTGGAGTTTAGAATTTGAAACTCTTAATAAAATGCATCTGTAATATTTATTCATCAGAAAGGACATATAGGTATACGAACTGTATACAGTGTCCCCTCATAAGTTATGCATTCCTCTGATTTCCGAATAAAGTGTTCTAGAGCGCCAAAGAAAGTTCTACTAATTGAAAAGCAATTGTGCGCTATCGTTTGAGAAAGTTTGCAGCGCATCTAGCAACAAATTGAGGAGGTTAGTATTCCTATCTTAAAACCAAAGCAAGATACACGAAAATTTTCAGTTACAAAGTTGCAGACCTTTCTCTATTCAGTATGAAAAGATGGTGGTTTGCAAGTAATATGTCCACAGACGATAAAAATATTATGTCCAAAAAGGGATAATTATTATAATGTATCATTTGTCTGGCAGTTTTATACAGAATTCTTACTTTCCCTTTAAAAACATAGAAACACATGTATAAGAAAGATATTTGAATCGTGCCGAAAATCGCAACTCAGGTTTTCGACGGATGTACCCGTTTTGAGACCTCTAGAACACGATAAAACTATTTATACCGTGACTTCTGCGTGTTTATGTGTGCCCCCTCCCCCAATCTCTCTCTCTCTCTCTCTGTGTGTTTGTCTGTTTGTACAATGTTTGTATCCACTTTAACTGAAAAGCTAATTGACCGAATTCCATAAAATTTGGTAGATAAATCCCTTATGGGTGATCCTGGTGCTGATTGGACTTTGATACGATTCGGGATAAAAGAACCTGCCTTTTTTTCTCGAAATGACCCGTAAAAATTGCCTGTATCCACTTTAACTGATGACCGAATTTCATGAAATATGGTAGATAAGTCACTTGCGGATGACCCTGTTGCTGATTAGATGTTGATACGATTCGGAAATAAAAAGCCTGCTCTTGTTACAAAATGACCTTCAAAAATCGTCAAAATCTGAAATTAAAGACTACGTATGCTGAAACGCATCAATTAAATGGTTTTACATGTCATTTTTGACGAACGATCTCATTACTCTAGGACTAGCCGTTCTTGAGATATTTGAGTTGTTTTAGTTTTTGCTACGCCGGTTCGGAGAATAAGTCCAGCTACCAAATGAAAACGAAAGCTTTAATTAAAAGTGTAAATTTAATGTAATTTCAATTAATTATGCGTGTTGTTTAGTGCAATTAAATTAAATTTAATGAATTATTAATGAAATAAAGATAAAATGAATTAGAATCTGCAGAGAAAGCCATGTGTTGCTCACATCAGATTTTTGTACAGAAAAAATTAAATTTAAATAAATTAAAATTATGTTATTACACAGATTACTATTTTCAATGTGTATTTCTAGTCATTTCCTTCAGAAGTGTTTCTTTATAACGAGATATTTGCATAATTACCGCCTTTCTTTTTAACGAAAGATGTTCATAATTATCGCCCTTTTTATAACAAGAGATTTGTATAATTATCGCCTTTATAACGAGAGATTTGCATAATTATCGCCTTTCTTTATAACGAGAGATTTGCATAATTATCGCCTTTCTTTATAAAGAGATTTGCATAACTATCGCCTAATGTGTCCTGCGAAATCACTCCTTACTCCAGGTTATACGTATCACTATATATGTGTTCAAAATATTGTATCTGAATTTCCTTCTAACACTTATGACTGAATTATAAGCATAAACTTATAATTACTTAGTTTCATGGATTCACATTTCTAAATCTTCATTACTTTCTTTGTTATTTTATGAGATATTATGGTTTTGTACATTTAATTTTTTTGCAATGTTAAATCCAACTATGTTGCAATCTTTATCTATCAGATACTAATTAAATACATTCAATTTTTAAAACTCATAATTATGTTTATTTGCTTTCGAAATTTATCCGGAATAGAATACGAAAAAAAGTGTAATATTTGTTATAGGCAAATAATTTTATAAAACTGATATTAGTAAGGCACAACCTCATGCAATGAATAAACTTTTAATTTTCAGAATGCAGTTTAGAATTCCATTAACGAACATTTACTTTAAAAAATATAATTACTATATGATCGTTAATTATGTTTACAACGTATCTGTAGACAGTTTTTTAAGTAAACATTTGATTCGATATCAGAATGTAACTTTTATATAAAATGTAATATTATACCGCTATGTGCAAATATTTTGCATCAATTTTATTGTCCTTGTAATATATCATATTTGCAGAAAGGATGTTGATTTCTTAGAAATACAAATTATATTTATTTTAATGGATTTCTTGTTTAAACACCAAGAATAAAATACTTTTTTTTCAAACCAGGGTTGCAGTAAGTCATTTCGAATCGCATCAATACCCATCAGGGTTGTTACCGTATTTCGCAAAATTAATTATCTCTACAAAGTGTCGTTGGAAAACTGATGTCAGAAATTTCCTGAAAATGTCAGAAATTATTAAAATTAGATATTCTTTTATTAGAAGTCGTTTCGAATACATTATTTTAATATACTGTGCTTACACAAGAGTTAGCAAACGTCGTAAAACGAGTTAAAAAGAGCAGTCCGAGATCGACCAAGTCTAAAGGACCGTTAAATTTGAGTTCGTTTAGAACTATCATTGGATTTGTAGGAAAGTTTCTCTGGTAGAAATAATATAGGAAAGCAGATGTCCATACAAGGCAAAGCACCTCTCTCTCAGACGTTGAACCTTGCACCTTAAAACCGTGTATGAACCATCTGAAAGATTTTCCGAGGATGTTTTTTTAAACTAAACTTTCTACCCCATCTGGTAAAAATTCCAACTTCCTGTTCACTTAAGACAGCTAGCTTTGGAGACCATTAGAAATATTCCCATTGACGCTATTCTGATTTATTCGGACATTAACAACGAAAGCGAAGATATGGGTAGAGGTGTCTGATATGTGAGTCGTCACACGCCAGGTATTGGCGCTATATAGACCGATCTCGTAAAGTGGAGTAAATAAAGAAATACATAATACCAGTAATTAAAATGAAGAGGCTTAATTTTAAACAATAACAAAGAATTTATTTCATTAAGACAAACCTTATTTAATAACTATTAACATCTGGTAAATTTCATATACCAACATCTTTAGTGTAGTACATTAAGACAATCAAATCTCCTCATTCTATGATCATAATATGAGCATTACAATTATTAACCTATTAATGTGCATTAACTCACTATTCTTACTAGCCTACGTCTTAATGGCCCAGGTTAACCTTATTTAGGAGGGTCAGAGAGATAATAATAATCAAAGTGCAAAAATATGTGTAGAATTGTCCTACCTCGATCATCTTTGCCGATGTCGGACTTTATGACCGCGCGCTCCGGCTCTGTCCCGTGGGCTCGCTCTCTCCGAGATCCGTCGCTCTTGCGACCTCTTCTTTTCACTCACAAAATTCAAGTCCTCGATTTCAAAAACTTAAAGTCCAAAGTTGCTCTCTGTCTCTACCCCCTTAACAAGGCGCCCCTGTCCATAATTGGCTAAGTAAATTAAGGGCTACGCCCTTCAGGCTATATTATTGGTCAAGGCCCCCCTGAAATATGAGATATGCAGTCTCCAGTTTTAAAATCGTTGAAAGTTCTCACGAGAATTTTCCCAAGGTTCGAGTGATATTAATTGACTCTGGGGTCAAGAAGTTCAACCCCTTCCGTTTGTTGTAACACCTAACGCTGACATGAACTTGAGAAGCACCCTCTCTTTTCGAAATGAATGTCCGGTGCAGCTGCGTTCGAGGGAATGTTACAAAAATTGCCTCACTTCATGAGGGACCGTCTTCTTAGGTCCACTTCCTCTTTCAAAAGAGCAATGTTATATTGGGAATTGAAAATTACAATATAACAATTACCCTTCTTCCCCCCCCAAAATTTGGTGGGAAAAAAGCCAATTACAAAGTGCCAGCTCATAGTTGCTGCAGGCGTGTCCACTGTGTAGTCCAACAACTCGTCTTGCTCTCATCTGTATCTACTGTAAAAATGCACTATATACACATATACACAAATCATATTATCATATATATACTCTTATATGCCATCAAAAGAACACGAAAATACTATACAAAAATACAATTCTCAATGTGTCTGCAAATGACGATATCTGTGTCGTTCAGTTGTACTTAATGTCGATTAAAAGTCTATTCATGTAAGCACAAGTTCGTCCACTGGTGATATGTCTTTTTTTTTTTTTTTTTTTTTTTTTTTTTTTAAACAATATAGTTCCACACAAGTTCAAGGTGTATATCTGTAAAATTGTTCACATATGATAACCAAAGTCACTTTGACCGTCAATTGGATATTTGTTGGGATCAGGGACTTACGCATATGGTCCCTAATAATATCACTTTGTCCCCTTGTAGTTATGGTGGAAAGTGTAAAATATCTTTCCTTTGGAAAAAAAAAACACTGATATCACTGCACACTTGGAAACCGCTGAAATGTAAATCGCTCCACTGCTGGAACTCGTTGCAGAACTGGATCGCTGTCTAACTGGAATTCGCTGAACTGTAAGGCGATGAACTGCTGGAACTCGCTGAAGGATTGGACCGCTGTCTAACTGGAATTCGCTGAACTGTAAGGCGCTGAACTGCTGGAGTCGCTGACCAAATGATAATCTTTGTGCACCAGGAATCGTTGAGCACTCGGAATCGCTGATCAACAGGAATTGCTGACCATTTGAGAATCGTTAGGCAACCGGATCTGTACGCTGTCTCATGTTTTGTTTAGGACAATCAATACATATACATTACACTCAAGCTTATTAAAATACTCTCTTCTCTTAAAACTCCCTTAAGTATCATTTTTTTATAAATTCAATTTCTATAATTTTAATTTGTCACCCGGCACACGAAACATTACAAAAAAAAACTCTCTTTTTTTTTTCTTCAAACTCCTTTTAAATTTGTTAACACTCTCAAAAATTGCCCCATTGAAATTTCTACACTTTATCTACTTTAAATCCTTCCATATACTATATACATTTTTTACTTAAATTTGCTACTCTCTTCAAACTTAAATTTTTCAAATTCCTACTATTTATTTATTTTACATTTCTCTACCTTATGTATATATATATATATATATATATATTTTTTTTTTTACATTATATACACTTCTTATCTAACATCCAATCCATCATGTGTTCTGAACCGGACATGCCATAAATATAACTCATGTACATATTTATAATAAAATACTTAAACAATTACACTATCCTCTCAAATACTATCAAAATAAGATTTATATAGGTTCAAAAATTTCCGCACAATACTTTAAAATTTTCCTACAAACTGAGATGACAGAAAAAAAAAACCCATGTAATCATTTAATTATTATCCTACTGAAAATCTTATAACTCCCCTGCGATTCTATATTACACTATCCATAATTATACATTTTCTTTCACATATCCCCTGATTTAATCCAAATCTTATACTTGGATACGGAATTTCCCGAATTCCTTACATTATTCACTTTCCCACTTAATGAAACCATACTTAAATTTTTTGTAAATCTTATCACTCACTGAAATTCTCTCAATGCCTACAAAATTACGAATTTTCTCTCAAAAACCACCTAACTCAATTCAAATCCCATACTTGAATACCAAAATGTACATTTTCTTTTCTTATATCCCCTGTAATTGAATGCAAAGTCTCCTGAATTAATTCATTTCTCCTTTTGTGTAACATATATTCTAGCATCTAAATTCCCTGTTCAAACAGAAAAATCTAGTCCCCAGAGAAAATCAAGTAGTGGTATACAAGGTCAACATGTCCTTCTGCCATTGTGTCATTTTCCCTGGAAAGCGGTCCCCTTTCTGGCCTGCGGCTAATACGGGCATTTCTTCGTGTAACTTCCCATGGCCAATTAGCTGTACAAATTTTTGAAGATGTCGTTTTGGCAAAATGATACAAATTTTCTCGTCTACGTTTCCGCCATGTTGTGTAAAGTGTTTAGGACGACGGGATGTGCGCGTAGCAGTGTGTGTGATTGTCTGTGTTTCGCGACTCCTATGGATTACGCAAGGATTCATTTACCCCACGGATTAATTAAAATGCGGTTAGTGTCCTTTTGTTCTACCATTGTATTTTATTATTATATCATGTTTATTCCCGCGTTCTAGCGTTACCTTCGAAAGTTCGTCTCTCTCAAAAATTTTATATGTGCGACCCATTCAAAATATATGTAGAAACGCTTTTTTTTTTTTTCAAATGCTTTTTATTTAATCTACAATTCGCGTATGTTTATTAAAATTATCTATTCATTTTAAATTATAATTTGTGTATAATTTTCATTACCATTATCTTTTTTCTTTGAACTGCCATTATGATTTTTAATTAAAATTCTCTATCCATTTTAAACTCTAATTTTAATTTTTAATTACCCATTGTTTAGTTATTTGAATTACAATTTTTATTTTTAATTATGAATTATTTATTTATTTAAACTAGAAAAAAAAAATTTGTTTTTCTTTTTTTCTTTTTTTTTTTTTTTTTTTTTTACCAATTATCTAATTATTTTAAACTATAATTCTATAACTCCTATTTCCTCACGCGTATTCATCCAACAATGGTTGATCAATCCGCTAATTAAATGAAGAGCGCGTGGAGAAAGTTTACTTTTGTTTTAAAATTTCACTGTTCTTTGAAAAGAGTTTTTTTTTTTTTTTTTTAGAAATTCAAAATATCCCTTTATTTAATATTCCTAAATATCTTATCCATCGAAATTTTTATTGCCTGGAAATCAAAGTTCTCTTAAAAAAAAACCTTCTTTTTATAGAGTTATAACGACTTTTTATAGAATTCTAACGATGTCCCCCTTTTGCTTTTTTTTTTTTTTTTTGAAATGTGACGTATCTTCTCTGTTATTTATGTTCTTTCCAAAATTTGAATTTAATATATCCACATCTTTAACCTATCAACCCTAAAATTTCTTTTGTCCTACAACGATACTTGTTATTTATTTTGTAACAATTATTTATTTTTTTAAATCACAATTTTTATTCATAATTCCCAATTATTTATAGTTCCATATTTATTTAAACTTTCTTGTTCATTTAAACTTTCAACTAATTAATGTATGATTTATTTAAAATTTCCTCAATTTTTTTTTTTTTTTCACAATTTGTTTACACTTTCTTAATTAATGTAATACTTATTTACATTTCTTTAATTTATAATTCAATGTTTATTTAAAATTTCCTTTATTTACAATCCAATATTTATTTAAAATTTGCGTTCCATCTTTCGCGTTGCATTTTGTGAATGGCGATTTTTCTTTGTTACTAACATTCTCAAAATTTTGAATCACGGTTTGTCCGCGTTCTTACCTATGTTTAAACTTCTTTCGTGTTTTAATTGAATCAATTTAAATTTAAATTCTTTAAAGATCTCAAATCATATCTGTGTTTCGGCCTAACCGGTGTTGGAAGAAGTACTGTGCGTGAACAATTTGTACTGCTTATATCGTCCCCTTGTGAATTTCCCGCTGATTCATCTTTCCCCTGAACGTTTTCCATCTGTATACATCCCCCATCCACTTGTGTTGGTCCCTCTTGCGCATCTCGTTCTATTTCTCCCGCCTTTTCATTCGTGTTTGCTTCAATTCGTGTACCGTCCCCCTGTTCTGAAAGTTCCAAATTCTCGTGTGTTTCTAGCGTGCTATGTCTGCCTGATTCCCCCCCTGCTGAAAGAATGTTTGCGTTCGGAGAGTCTTTTGGAGGGATGATTGCATTCTCTCGTGCGCTCTGAGTTGTTTCGTTTTGTACTTGTGCGGTAACTGGTTTCGCGGATCCAAGAGTAAGAGTGTTTTCGTGCGTATGGTGTGGTTTCGCGTTGTGTGCACTGGTTTGCCAAGACTCTCTGTACTGTCCGTTTGCTATTTCCTCTTCCAACATGATAAACGGAATATTCTCATTTTGACCGTGGTCTTTCTTTAGTTCCGGTTTCGGTTCAGAGTTTTGTGCGTTTTTAGGAGTGGGGAGAAGAGGTGACTTGTATTTGTTTATGTAGGGCATTTTTAGATGTGGCTTGCGGTCGGGAAGAGTCCTTAATCTATTTATGTGGGCTTTTATGATTTTAGAATTTGGTTTGTCACACAGTTTTATTTCATATATAAATCTATTTATTCTATTAATTACTCGATAAGGTCCCGTGTGGTTCCCCTTTTTATACCGATTATTATTGTTTTCCATGAACACCCTTGACCCGATTTCCAAATCCCTGAATTTAGCTCTTTGGAGTTGTTGACTTTCTTGGCGTTCTTTCGCGAGAATTAAATTTTTATTTGCCTCCTTAAATGCGTTATTCATCACTGTTATTTTTTTTGATATATAATCCTGATATGTTGTTTCTGTATTATTTTCTGTTACATTAGTTTCAAAAAAAGTTGGAAGGTCTCTTCCAAAAAAAAGAAAGTTTGGTGTTTCTTTGGTGCTTGAATGTACCGTCGCGTTGTACACCGCTACGTGGCATTGTACTGCAGTATCCCAGTATGGCGAATTCTCCGCTAATGTCGCTAAGGTGTGTTTCAATTGTTTGTTAGTAACCTCCACTATACCGTTAACCCATGGCGAACGTACCGATGCTATTCTGGCAACTATTCCGAGTTTCTCTGTCATAATTTGATGTATATTAGATGTAAATTGAGAGCCTGCGTCCGATAACACTGTCTTAGGACATCCCCAATTCATAAAGTAATTTAAGAGTCTATCAGCAACCGTAGTGGCCGTTATATCCGGGATAGGAAACATTTGTATATGTTTGGAGAAGTGGTCTACCACCGATAACACATATTTATTATTTGAAGTGCTAGTTTGAAACGGTCCGCAAATGTCTGTCGACAAAATTTGCACGGGCCCATCAGGTATAGGATTTCTTCCCAGGGGAACGGGCTGATTTTTTCCCTTTTTCTTTCTACACTGTTCGCAAGATGTAATAAAATTTTGTGTGTCACTGTACATACCCGTCCAAAAATATCTGTCCGATAAAAGTTTATAAGTTTTATCGATCCCTGCATGTGTTACATGTGTAATCGCTAAAATTTCTTTCTGTAAATTTCTGGGTATAACTATAGTTTTGTTCAAATTGTCTCTCCAAGGTCTGTCCTTCCAGTTTCCTACGTGCATTAATAAATTAGTTTCCTCGTCAATATATAATGTGTCATAATGTTTACCCTCTTTAAAATTCCGGTTTTGTAAATTTTCTCTGATTATTTTTAATTTTGGATCTTTAATTTGTTCCTCTAAAATTCTATCTAATGCCGGGATTTCTGTTATTGTGTTTATCTGTGCAATATAGACACTATCCTCATTCACATATCCATTTCTTTTCACCGTGTTTTCTCCCTTAATTTGTTCTATCAGGTTAATTTCTCCCCTTGGATTCTCAATGTTTTGTTTTCCCTCATTCTGCTCTGTTTGTTTATTTTCAAAATCATCTCTACTTAAAAAATCCGCTAATAAATTATCTTTACCCGGGACGTGAATAAATTCATAATCATATTCAGATATCTCTAAAAGCCACCTCTGTAATACGCTGGGTGGGTTTTGTATTTTTAAATGCTGTCCCAAAGGTAAATGGTCAGAAAGCACAAAAAACTTTCGTCCGAAAAGAAAATTCCTAAAAAATTTCATTCCCTGATGCATAGCAAGTAATTCAATTTTCATGGCCGGGTATTTTTGCTCCTGTATCGATAATTTCCTGCTAAAATATGCAATCGGTTTTAAAATTCCCTCTCTGTATTGTAAAAGAGCGCCTCCTATGGACTGAATGCTGCCATCGATATTCAGATAAAAGTCTTTGTCAAAATCTGGCTGTATAAGTAAAGGTTTCTTGAAAAAACATTCTTGGAGTTCCTGGAATGCCTCCTCACATTTATTATCCCATTTAAATTTATTATCCTTTCTTGTTAAGTCTGATAAAACCGCGGTTAATTGAGCATAATTTTTTATTGAATTTCTGTAAAAATTACAAATGCCTAAAAATCTTTTTAATTTTCTTAATGTTTTTGGTACTGGAAAAGAAGTGATTTTGTTTATATTTTCATCTGTTGGTGTAATGCCTTTTTGACTAATTTCAAATCCTAAATATGCTACTTTTTCTACAAAAAATTTACATTTGCTGGGTGTCAGAGTTAGGTTGTATTTTCTTAATTTATCGAATACTAATTTTAATTTATGTATTAATTCTGAATAAGAGTTAGCCGGGATTATTATGTCGTCGATGTAAGCTTGTATGTTTTCCTCTCTTAAGTCCGCTAAAATGGTGTCCATAACCTGTTGAAAAATTGGAGCGGAGCTTACATGTCCAAAAACGAGTCTTTCAAATTGGTAGTTGCCATAGGGCGTTGTAAAAGCAAATAATTCTTTTGTGTCTTCAGGTAAAACCAATTGGTTGAATGCACTATGAAAATCCAGTTTCGAATAGTATCTATGTCCGGCTAATTTAGTTATAATTTCATTTACACGGGGAATTTTGTAAGGAAAAAGAGTGGATATGTTATTAATTAATCTCAGATCTAAACATAAACGGTACTCTCCACTTGTTTTACGCACTAAAATCATCGGCGATGCAAAATTTGATTTTGTTCTGGCAATTATCCCTGCTTCTTCTAACTCTTTTAATTGATTTTTTGCGGTATCCTGCAGTGCGTACGGAACGTCGTATGGCCTGGAACGTATTGCGTGGTCATGTGCAAGCTTTATCACCGGTTTTACGATGTCCGTCGCTCCTAAAGTTTTTAATGATTTTGAAAAAACGTCCGAATATTGCATTACAAATTTGAGGAAATCTTGTTTAATGTTTGGGTCCATGTGGTCAGTATTAAAATCTTCTGTTTTCAAATCTTTTTTTCTTTCTTCAATTATCTCCGGTTTAGCCTGTATTAAATTTATCATCTCTTCGTATTTATGTGTCCGTTCACTAATTTCTGGTTCTTTAATGTCCTGTTGTTGTATCGTAAAATCTGTCGTAATGTTTCCTAAAGCCATGTTTTTATTTAATGTAATTGTCGCATTCGTGTTATTCTGAACTTCAATTTTAATTTTGTTCTCATTCATGTGGTGTATTCCATAATTCATTACAATGTATGATTTTTCTTTGGGTTCGAACAAAACCTCTGTTCCATTTTCTAGACTTTCCTCACTATATACTACAACATTCTCCCTCGAATTCGGTTTGATTTCTACTTTTCTTAAAATTTTGGCTAGATTCGGTCTTTCCTGTATTATCTCATTTATTTGTCTATCAATTTGCCTATCAGAATTTAAAATTATTTCTATGTCGCCCATCTTCAGAATGTTATTTTGTGTATTCAAAATGGCTTGATTTTTCTGTAAAAAGTCAAAACCCAATACTCCCTTAAATTTTTGTGTAAATCTTGCTGTTGTGACAAAAAAAATATGTTTGAACTGTTTTCCCTGAATTTTAAATGGAATTTCCACAGTCTTTATATATTCAATACTATGTCCTGTTAAAGTTGATATTGTAACACTCCTTGACACATATTTAATTTTGACATTATCTTTAATTTTATTGAACAATTCTAATGATAATACACTAACGCTCGCTCCAGAGTCTATCATGAGTTCGCTTTGTATATTTTTAAATTGAGCTATTATTGTTGGCAATTCTGTTTTTTCAATTTGTTCTCCTACAGATGCAATCGTTTCCTCATGTTTTTCAGTACTTTCATCGTTATGTATCTCCAATTTCTTATTTTCTGTTTGTACAGGAATTTCAATTTTTCTCGGGAACTTTACCCTGTAATTTTTCTCTCTTTGTAAGTTATTATTTAAAGCTCCCACAATTAGTTTAAATTATCTCTTCTATTAGGGAAATTTCTGTATTCAAATCTTGTATTCATCTCTCTCCCATTGTTTCTTTGCCCGCCCGATTCTCTGATTCTGTTTTGGTTTGACTCGTCCCTATTATATCGTTGTTCCCTAGAAAATCTACTTTGTGGAGGGGGTGCTGCATAGTAATTTCTGCTCTGTTGATAGTTTCCAAAGGCGTGGTTTGGCCTATAATCGTATGTGTCCGGCTGGGAGGAGTAAGTTCTGTGGTCATCATACGGCTGGGTTTGAAATGAGTGGGGAGGAGACTGTATTTGATTATGCCACTGTGTCCTCGCGTTGTTTATGTTTTGACTCTGTGTTTGTTTAAAATGATCAGCTTTGTATATTCGGCATTCTCTCATGAAATGTCCCTGTTTATTACAGTAGTGGCATGTTACGAGTTTTTTTGTTTGTGTCGTGGGAATTTGTACTTTTTCTTGGATTTTTAATGTGTTTATTTCTTGGGTAATTGAATTTAAAATATGTGCGTTAAATTCCTGTTGCTCTTTGCGGAGCGTCTCAATTTCTTGTCTATATGTAGCACTATTTACATTTGCCGTTATCGCAGCTAAATTTGCCTGTTCCAAGTTTGTGGCTATTTTTACAGCTTCATCAAAATTTTGTGCATTAGTTTTTATTATTTCTTTCTGGAATTCAGGTGTTACCGCCTCTAAGAATTTACTTAACCTTAATTTATCCATAATCTGTTGTGTCGCTTCACTGTGCTCTGTGTCGCCAATATAATTTAAAGTTAGTGTTGTTATTCTGTGTGCTAGCTGCTTAATCGTTTCTCCCTGTGTCTGTTTTGCGGTCGTGAAAAGGATCTGATTTGTTGTAATGTTCGGTTTTTCTGTAAAGAACTCTAATAACCTATCCCTAAATTTTTCGAAAGATGTTTCCCTTCTTAATTCTTGTGACCCTATATAAAATTTTCTTGCATTCCCTCTTAACCGCGATTTCACAATTGCTAACTTTTCCTCCTCTGACCAATCCCCCAAGCTGCTTAAAGATTTGATCTGGTCAAAAAAAATTTCTACATCATTCTCTATGCCATTGCATTCCCCTAATAGGTGTATAAGTCCTGGTAACCTGCCCCTCGTTGCTGGATGATTTTCTCCGCTTTCCGTCATTCTAAATTTCACTTTCTCGCAAAAATTCTATATCTAAAATTATCTCCTGTTTTTACACCTCAAAATGTTCCCCCAAAATATTTAAATACAATATCACATAAATTCAAAAACATAATTCTAATCATTTCACTATCTACGCATGCAAATACTTCAATCCTCATAATTAACTCCTCAAATATTACACAAATATTTATACAATTCAAAAATTTCTTAAAAGCTTCAAGTTCCCTAATAATTATATTTTCACATACAATATGGCATGTCTCATTAAGAACACATAATGATTCACTATTTGCTTGCTTCTCATACTGTGAAATAAATTTTCTTAAATTTACCTATATTTATTTTAATTTTAAAATTCTTTCTTTAATTTAATCCTTATTTTACACACAAAAAAATTTTTTTATTCAATCTTTTCATTTCTCATTAATTCCAAATATATTTATTCTCTTCATTAAAATTTAAATTCTGGCATATAACTGGTCTAAAACAGCAAAGTCGCCAGAAGGGTTAAATAATTTTGAATCGAGGTTTGATTGCTCATGAGCACCAATATGATAAGGGTGCAATAATTTTGAGTCCAGGTTCGAAACTGGTTTAAACGGCACCAAAATGATATGTGAGCAATAATTTTGAGTCCAGATTCGACTGGTCACGGGCGCCAAAATGATATGTGAGCAATAATTTTGAGTCCAGATTCGACTGGTCACGGGCGCCAAAATGATATGTGAGTCGTCACACGCCAGGTATTGGCGCTATATAGACCGATCTCGTAAAGTGGAGTAAATAAAGAAATACATAATACCAGTAATTAAAATGAAGAGGCTTAATTTTAAACAATAACAAAGAATTTATTTCATTAAGACAAACCTTATTTAATAACTATTAACATCTGGTAAATTTCATATACCAACATCTTTAGTGTAGTACATTAAGACAATCAAATCTCCTCATTCTATGATCATAATATGAGCATTACAATTATTAACCTATTAATGTGCATTAACTCACTATTCTTACTAGCCTACGTCTTAATGGCCCAGGTTAACCTTATTTAGGAGGGTCAGAGAGATAATAATAATCAAAGTGCAAAAATATGTGTAGAATTGTCCTACCTCGATCATCTTTGCCGATGTCGGACTTTATGACCGCGCGCTCCGGCTCTGTCCCGTGGGCTCGCTCTCTCCGAGATCCGTCGCTCTTGCGACCTCTTCTTTTCACTCACAAAATTCAAGTCCTCGATTTCAAAAACTTAAAGTCCAAAGTTGCTCTCTGTCTCTACCCCCTTAACAAGGCGCCCCTGTCCATAATTGGCTAAGTAAATTAAGGGCTACGCCCTTCAGGCTATATTATTGGTCAAGGCCCCCCTGAAATATGAGATATGCAGTCTCCAGTTTTAAAATCGGTGAAAGTTCTCACGAGAATTTTCCCAAGGTTCGAGTGATATTAATTGACTCTGGGGTCAAGAAGTTCAACCCCTTCCGTTTGTTGTAACACCTAACGCTGACATGAACTTGAGAAGCACCCTCTCTTTTCGAAATGAATGTCCGGTGCAGCTGCGTTCGAGGGAATGTTACAAAAATTGCCTCACTTCATGAGGGACCGTCTTCTTAGGTCCACTTCCTCTTTCAAAAGAGCAATGTTATATTGGGAATTGAAAATTACAATATAACAGTGTCCTTATCAAAGCCCTCAACGGCATCTCGAATTGAATTCAATAAGCTCAATCTGAGCTTTCGTTCTGAACTCTTTATCATCGACGAGACATTGAAATAAATATTATCCCACAACAGATGCAAAGATATTTTGATAATCTTAGATAGTCGTAGTTCATTTTAGTACCTGAGCAACTGGAGGAAAATTGCACATATTGTCAAATCAAACATTGTCCTCCATTTCGATGCTTTGTCTTCACATAGGAAAATACACAGGTAGTGGATTCTTTCTCATGAGCTTTTCCACTATGATGAGATTGCTGGATATATTAGCTAAAGAAGAATCTTTTGACCCACATACTTTTTCCTGGTTTACTCTCTTACCAAGAAATCTTCTGAAACAGAAAAATTCGAACACTTCTATTTGGAAGAGTTCCCTTGCTCCTAACTGTTACCTCAGTCACCATACTGCTGCTGCACTTGAGTAAATGGGCTTTAGGAAAATCTAAACAGACATCTCAAGCTTGCTAATTTACATACAGGACACTTTCACTTGCCCAGGGACTTAATATTTTCCCAACGTGTCTTAAATGCAACTTTTAACAATCTTCTCCAGACCATCTCCTGTCTTGCATTGGTCAATCAGAGACAATCTTCTTCGCTCTCTTGTTCTGATGATCGACTTCTAGAGATTGAAGACCCAGACCGTCTGACTCATCCGAAGGACTTGAGCAACTATTTTGACGGCCGGTGACTTCTAGAGGTTGTATGAACTCATGAACTTGGCATAGTTAGTGTGGCACACATTTGAAAATATAGTTACTTGAAGTTAAAGTTAACATTAATAATCATTACGTTGTGCGTTGCGTTTGCAATAACCCTCCAATTATTTACTTTGCGTGAGTCCTGTAAAGGAATATTAATTAATACGTTACCAAACGGATTATTCCATTTAAACTTTAACAATAACATTTATTAATAACATAAAATACTTATTAAATTCAATTACAATATTTAATTATATTATTTCAGCGGAGGGGACATATGCGACCAGTACGGAAACGCCTAAATACTGATAAGGACCAGATATCATTTTCAATGGGCACATACCTTCAAATCTGTCTTGTACTTTATAAGCATCCGTACTTAATGTCGTCCATTTACCGGCATTAACTCTTGGTGTAATGCTCCGATACGTAAATTCGTTGAACATTATTGTACTGCTGTAACTCTGCACAAATCAATAGCTCTATCCGTTATTTTTGTATATTTACGGAGCACTCTACATTTCTAGTCGTTGTTATGTCATAATGTCGGGCAAGTATCAGAGCAAGTCATCGTTGTTGTGTCGTTATTAAGTCATCACTGCGTCTCCAAATTATCTTATATGTATGCTTCTAGTGTCCTTCTTCGGTCACAGGTTGTGGTTCCCTCTGTCTCGGGGGTGTCACTCCCTCCCTTTGCTTTCATTTGCAGCATTGAGAGTGACGCAACAAGCCCACTTTTTATTGGTTAATCTTTATCCAATGGAACTACTTCATAACCTCGTAAGGGACAGCTCGGCCCCCTCTGTCTTGGCACTCCTAAATTCATGGTTTTCTGACCTTTAGGTGCCGTAAAACCCGGTGCCATCCAGACTGGCAGTATTGTTTGCCGTTTTAGACATAATAAATAAAAGGCATAAAGCTGTCTCACCAAAGTGTGAGATCAATTTCTGGTCTCACAGTCAGCACTAGACTACGAGGAATTAGTAACAACAACAATACTTCGAAAATAATGTAAGTGTAATTTAAGTGTAAATTATTCTAACAAACTGAAAATGCCATTGAAAATTTTAAAACGATCCTTTAATCTTTACAGTAAAATAATTTAGTTTTTATATTTTTGTAATCGTAACATTTTTAATAAATAATCAAAATATTATTGATATATTGAAAAAAAAAGAGTTCTTCATTTGCGAATCGGAAGATTTTCTGTCATCTGCAGACTTCAACATGCCATTATGCAGCACTTGCATTTGAAGAGAGAAAAGTATTTAAGATCAATATTAATTTTCTATTCCGGATTATGTGAGTTGTCTGTCTAGACACCTTTATTAAAATAACATGCAAAATCCTTGAATTTCATTTCAAAATGCAAATTATATGTCTTTGATTATAATCTGGAATTTGATTGCTTGTCAAAATATCAAGCAAATACTCGTATTAGATGTTTTATCTGTGAAATATTTCAATAATTTAAAAACGATTTTACATTTCCCGTATTTGTTATATTTGCTTAATAAAATGTGATTTGATTGAAATCTAATGAAAACATGAAAAATAACTGTATATATATATATATATATTTATATGTATTTCACTTTGGTACAATAGGACCTAATTATTGTTTGTAGAATGTCGACGAGTTTAGGCTTAATGACATTGGTTAAAATGTAAAAGTAAAAGGAAACTTTGTTTTAAAAACTTTATCAAACATTATATCTCATACTTATTGATTAGTTTCTTCAGGCTTTAGCTCAATGAAGAACATGACTTCAAAATAGTTAGTTTATGAATTATGATCAATGATCACTTTATGAGCAAGATTTTGTCATAACTACCTCAGCATTTTCGAATTCCAAATTATATATTATTTGATCTGAAGTTAATAAAATTTAAATAAGTAATGTTTTATGTTTTATTAGAGGGATGTATAATAATTATTCCTTTTGTTATCTGGGGATAATCACGCTCTCTCACATTCTTTGTGATAATGATTGTGAGACAATTTGCGGAATACTGGGGAATGTGAATGTTTGAGAAAGTCGAATGGCGACTCACACTCCAGAGATTGGGTAGTAACTTACCAACATATACTGAGTATTAAAAGACACAAGAGCTCCAATTTTCTGCGCAAATACAGCTAGTAATGTAAAATTTGCTTATGATGCATTAAATTTTAAATACCATTTTATTTCGTAGACAAATAAACTAAGCAATAAGAATCTATAGAAGCTTTAGAAACTTTGTTAATTGAAAGTGTCTTTTTCAAATCAAGGCTTTTCGTTGTTTTCGTAACAAGCAGTATGATTAATACTGAACTGTTTTTTTAAAACATTACTACTTTAAATTGAAAAAATTAGAATACAAAAAAAAAATTCAAATTATATATGTTCTAGAACAGATTTCACCTTTTCCATATCTAATAAGAAAAGAGAGTGTGTGTTTAAAGGGGAACGTTTCCGGGGCAATCCACTCGGGAAAGGTTCCGGGACAATCCACTCCTCAAAGGGATAGACAAACCTATGGTTTTTTCAAAACAAACCAACTGATAATTTTATCTAACCTAACGTAAAATGTAGCGTAGAATTGTAAACAAACCCGAACGTGAATCTATGGAAGAATCTTTATAGTAACGTTTTACATTTGCTGCCATCTGTCGGTCGAAAATATAACGAAAGTTCTCGCAGGTTGAATATGACACATTTGCAATACAAGTGGTAAAAATAAAAATAAATGCCTTTCGATCGAATAGAAACTGCCCTAATAATATTCTCAAAAAAGCTTCTTTTTGATTTGTGATGCTCTTTGAAGCAATTGAAGCAGCTTTCATTTTTTTTTCCAAGTTCATCCTCGCAGACAATTGCCCTACGACAGCGGAGAGACATAAACAAAACGTGGACGTGATTCTTTTACCGTGATTCATTCACCGTGTTATTGGGAGATTTTTTACAATAACGTTTTTTGATATTCTTATATATTACGATAAAGACAAACAGAATTGATTTAATTATAATGTTTATTTATTTTCGTATATTTAAATATTTTCGTCAGAAATAAAATACTCAATACTCAAAGCGATATGAGTTTCGAAAATGTTTGATTTTGCTGTTGGCAATTGGTAACGAGAGACAAATTTGTCATATCTATGGCTGTATTTTCTTTCTGGAATATCACTACTTATAAGATAAGTGAAATTTAACCGTAATTTCACAATTTTCGTTTTAAATATAGGTATGTGATTTGACATAAAGTTTTGACACTTTGTCATTCTGTTTTTCATAGTCGTTGTTTACAGTTTGTATTTTCATTTTTAAAAAGTTTTTTTTATTATTTTTTCAGTTTCAACTATGTATTTAACAGTGGATATTCAGTATCGAAGATTGTTATAGAATTTTTCCATTTTTTTTAGAGGTATTTGAAAATCGCTTTCAACTGTGTTTTTCCGTATAAAAGTGTATTTATGGAAGATTATTTAACATGGAGATGATAGATAATCGCGAGAAAGAGACGTCAGGCTAATGAACGAAAGGCAGGATGGCTAACAAAACAAAGCCAAAAGTCCCTCAACATAATTCGTGAAGAATATTCAAAAGCCTATCATTCTGGAATTGAACAGGATTTTAATGACTTAGCTCGTGAACTTCAAACTGGTGGCTGTATCAGACTAGGGCTGGTCGCTGGAGGCGGCTAGTAGATTAATATATTTTACAATTGAAATATAGTTATCCATTTTTATGGATAATTTGTATTTAATTAGAGGCATATTTTTTTTCAAAGTGAAATAGATGGTCTTAAACTATAATCCAATATTTAAAACGGAAGTCAGTACAAGTTTCTATAAATTAAATATTTTCTGAACTGCGATGTATTTTGAGTATGTCTTAGGCAAGGATGCTGAGATCTGGAAATGTTTGATGCACATTACTGATAAGAAAAGCCACGATTACAGACATTCATGAAATTGCAGATAGCTACTCTAAACCCAATATGTGAGTCGCACGGTCTGGGGTCTTCAGACATTCATGAAAATTTCAGCTTCATTTTGGAAATATTTATCTAATTATTATCTGCCAAAGCATTATATTTTTATTAACACTTTGCAACATAACTGAAAAGTGTTTATGACTTTGTTCATTCTGTCTGTGCATCCTTTCGCAAGATAACTGCCGTAAAAATGATTTTATCAAAATTAAATTTTAGTATATTCTTGAGATGGTCTATGGGAAATATGGGAATATAAATGAATAATATCACCCCCTTAATTTTGGATAGAACCCAGGTTGAAAAAGTGAAATACATTGAACCCTACTGGATCTAATTCTTCAAACATTTAAGCGAATATAAAATTCACACATTGCTTCGAAAATTTTAGGAAATATTCAAATTATACCATAAAATATATAAAAAAAAATTCAGCAAAATATGTTCGGTAGTTTTTTAAATAAAAATTAAAATAATAATTGTACTCATATTATATGAAGAGATCACGTGATCCACCTCAAAATTAAATATGGCATATAGCTGATATGAATGAAATAGTCATTGATTTTACATAGAGAGACGGACGATTTTATAGCATTGTCTTTCTCGATGAAGTTTTAAGCATGGAGTTAGGTGCGCGATAGCTCAGTGGTTAGCGAACTCGCGGGAATTGCACTCGGACGGCCCGGGTTCGAATCTCGCCGCTACCAAAACTACCGCCATGTTACGCGGAATACGATCGCGTTAAACATGTGGATCTGTAAGTTCTTCCGAGAGGTCGGTGGTAGGGGAAGAAAGATACGGTCTCTGTGGATGCCTCCCCCACTGGGTTCCGGTCCTTTCTGGTAGGTCGGACGGCCTGGGTCGAAGAAAAAGAAGCATGGAGTTAGAAAGTACTTTTACCTCCATTGTTATAAGGTTTTAAGTGAAATAAATTGTTGTAGTATTGTGATAATTTTAGAAATATCATCGCTGAATGAAAGGAATGGAATAAAAGTGTTTGAATTAAACATTCACTGCTTTTGCATATGATATCCAGACGATTTATATTTCGATGACGTCATTTGAATAAGTTCGTTTTTTCTTTTTTTTAAAAAAAAGTCTAGTTTTCAAATATAATAAATTATTGTAGTATTGTGATAATTTTAAAAATATCAAAGCGGAATGTATCGTATTTTAGAGATGTTTAAATAAAATTGCATTGCAGTTGGAAAGTGTTTCATAATCAATGCTTTATGCATGATTTATATTTCTTTTGTAAATATATAAATATATATTATCATAACTATCAAGAAATTTACTCCCCATTACTGACAGCTGAGTCGCCTGAAACTTTGAGTAACATGCTTGCAAATGTTTCACAGTGTGTAAGTTTTATCATTCTATAGTAAAATAAAAAGTTTAAAGCGCAGAATAACGAGAATGATAAAACAGTTTTTGTTTGTCTGTTATGACCGTGATTCAATAAACAGTTAAATGGATTAATACATTTTTTTCACTGGGTTTTTAAGCTTAATAAAGTTGTTTATGTTTTATAGAAAAATCATTTCAAATTTCGCATCGGTATCTAAAGTTGAAAATTTGAATATAATTAAGTAAAAATATAAGTAACTTCTAATACTAGTCAGTGATTCGATGAAACCTTTGGAGTAAATAAACCTCAATTTAGAAAATTATTTTTGATTCAAGTTTTATCGTGTTATAAATTGGTCTGTTAGCAACCGAGTTACTGTTAGTCGTACTGTTGTTAGTTACCGAGTTACTGTTGTTACCGTCTGTTAGTTTGCCCAATTACTTTTTATATGAATGATAATAATTGCTCCATACAAATAAATTGCTGCATACAATAAAAATATACGTTGGCCGTTATACGCAATAAAAATATTTTATCCAATAAAATAATTTTAACTCTTTGGATTTTATAACATTTTGCTAGTTTATATCCTTATAAAAAGTGATTCATTGAAACAGATGTATCTGAATAAGGTACTTTAAGTGTGATTGATGATGGTTCGGAGAAGGAGGAACGTGGTGTCATATTCCATCAAAAAATGACCCTAGTGTCTAACCTTTTAGAAAAGTGGTTACTAAAACTAATGATAGTGCCGAGTTTTGTCTTGTAGTCCATACATAGCTCACGATATAAGGTTACTAACGGCATTTTAAAGTTTTCTGTCATGGAAATATAAATTAATGGAGGGTGTTTTATTATTTATTCGTGTTAAAAATGTGTAAAAGGCGCAGTAGTATTGGACGAGAAAGTGAAAATAAAATTAATGAAATATGTTTTGTTTTTTGTGTTAAAAATATGCTAAAAGAACAGTAGTATTAGACGAAAACATGAAGACATTAATGAAGGATATTTTGTTATTTATTCGTGTTAAAAATGCGTTAAACGCGCAGTAGTATTAGATGAAAACGTAAAATAAGTTTTTCCTTATAAAATAACCAAGAGAATTGGAAGGAGTTTAATTTTAAGAATAGAAGCATATCCGTGCTGCTTACGGAATTCATAATGTAAAGAAACCTAAAATTCACAATTTCCTGTGAACTTTCAATATTTGGCATCTTTGTTTGAAATAATAGAAGATATACAATTTTATTTTCATAGATAAAAACATTTTTACAATTAAAAGATAACCTCTTAGCTATAAGTTTCTGAACTTCTTTTTAAAAGAAAAAAATGTATGGGAATCTTTTATTTATGGCATTTGAGATTAAAATAATTATATTTTATTTCGTTAACTTATGAAAGTTGAATAAGTTTGAAGAGGTAGGATTGAAAGTAGAGAAGAGAAAGTTAAACAGACAGATAGAAGATAAACAATTATATTTATACAGATAAAAACAGTTTTACAATTAAAGAATAGCTGCTCAGCTATAAGTTTCTGAACTTCTCCTTAAAGAAAAAATATTTGGGAGTTTTTCATTTATGGCCCTTGAGATTAAAATAATTATATTTTATTTCGTTAACTTATGAAAGTTGAATAATTTTGAAGAGATAATACTGAAAGAAGAGAAGAGAAAGTTAAATAGACAGTTAGAAGATAAACAATTTTATTTATATAGATAAAAACAGTTTTACAATTAAAGAATAGCTGCTCAGCCATAAGTTTCTAAACTTCTGCTTCAAGGAAAAAATGTTTGGCAGTCTTTCATTCATGGCCGTTGAGATTAAAATAATTATATTTTATTTCGTTAAATTATTAGAAGCTATATATTTTGAAGTTATAGAGGAACAAACAACAACCGGGTCACTTTATCAGATTTTTGATTGCACTTTGTACAGAGGCTGTAAAAACGGTTACGTCGCATTAGTTTGAAGACTCAACGTTTGGTTACATTTGTAACGAGAAAGGGATTTCACCAACTGGGATGTCATCCTGGGGTCAAAGCGTGGTAGGCCAGTATCATAGCGTTGAACTAAAGACGTCTCCAGCTCAAGGCAATTAATACTGCCCTATATGCGCTCGCTACAATACTCCCCTTCCAGTGAGTTTCATCGAAACTGAACGGAATTGTTACTGGGTTGCAAATGGGCGGCGACCTCTAAGTTGAAGTGACGGATCTGTTACAAGAGATCGCTTAGTGAATCACAAGGCCTGATGACGTACGGTGAATCGACGACAGAGAATCTCCAAAGATCAAGAAAGTGCGGTGGCGCCATCTCATGGGGAGTACAGAAAGTACATTCATGCAATGCATATATAATACTCGGGAAGCAAAATAACTGGGAGTAATTAAGCGAAAAACGCATCGTATTCGTACCCAAGGTCACCAGTGTAGTGAGAATGAGAACGCACCAACTTGGCAGTGCCAGGATTTTGATCCCGGGGCCGAAGCTTGGTAGGTCAGTATCATTACTTTGAGCTATAGACGTCTCCAGCTCAAGACAATAACTACTGCCTTATGAGCTCTCGCTACACATTTGTGTGAAAGCTTGAGTAAAGATTGGGAAATCGAGTAAAAAGTAAAACGGACAAGAAGACAGGCAGGCAGAAATGCAGATGAGCGCCTAAATTTTAAGTGGAACCGGGCCAAAGCCATCCACCAAATCTTCATGAAATTCGGCATTGATGATGAGACAAAAGTGGGGTTTTCAATTTTATTTAAATAGTTCTTTAAATGCTACACGTGCACACTTAATAAATATCAAAAACCTTTTCAAATTTAAGCACAGAAATGGTGCACATTTTATAGTTCTATTGACTCTAAAATTGTGGAACGTAAATAAATAATTCCATTTCCCATCATTATTGTTGCTTGATTTCAAGGATTGAAATTGTCATCTCCCATGGAAGCCCTTAAAATTGGGCAAATAGAAAGTTTACTTGCTGCCATGGCACTTAACCGTTATTCCATGCTGTTGAGGACATAATAAGAGGGACACTGTTATCCGTAGTGGGAGCGATTTCCAGACTGAAGGACGTCTAAATGTTTGGTTAGACCCTACAAACGCTATCAATCAAAATGGAGGATTGAAATTGTCAGCTCCCATAGAAGTCCGTAAAAATAGGCAACTATTAAATTTACGTGCTACCATGGCACTTAACCGTTATTCCATGCTGTTGAGCGCATTATAACAGGGATCCGTAGTGGGAGTGATTTCGACCTGAAGGACACCTATATGTTTGGTTAGGCCCTACCAACGTTATGAATCAAAATGAAGAATTTAAATTGTCAGCTCGCATAGAAGTCCGTAAAATTAGGCAAATAGCAAGTTTATTTGCTGCTATGGTACTTATGATTATTCCATGCTGTTGAGCGCATTATAAGCGAGAAACCGGTCCATGGAAACTATTATCCGTAGTGGGAGTGATTTCCGAACTGAAGGACGTCTATATGTTCTGCTAGACCCTGCAAACGCTAATAATCAAAATGAAGGATTGAAATTGTCAGCTTCCATAGAAATCTGTAAAATTGGGCAAATAGCAAATTTACTTGCTGCCAACGGTTATTCTTAACGGTTACTTAGCGGTTATTCTATTCTATTGAGTGCATTATAAGCGAGAAACCAGTCCATGGAAATTGCTAGTGGGAGTGATTTATGGACTGAAGGACGCCTAAATGTTTGGTTAGACCCTACCAATGCTATAAATCAAATAACCATGAAATTCGGTGGGGTCGTTCTCCCGTGATGATGAGACAAATAAAACAAACATATATATTTTGAATTGCCTTCATATAAATTGCAGTAATTGATTAATGGTCACAATCTCTGATTTTCATCGTAGTGCAGCATTTAGAGCAAGTTGAGCTACATGTGGTAATAAATAAACGGATATATATAATGGGCTATACAATAAAAGCAATTGCATATGATGAAAGAATAAAAAAAACGCTGAAAAAGTCTTGTATAAATGATTTAATAATATAAAATTTTGTAAATACAGCATAAATAGAAATATGTATCGGTTATCTGATTTCGAAGGACCAGCACATTTGTTTTACTTTCCCTGCAATACATGGTAATGTATAGGGAAAATATTGGAATCATGCCGAAATCGCAACTCGAGTTTTTGACGGATCTACACGTTTTGGGACCTCTAGAATACGAAAAATCTATTTTTAGCGTGACGTATGTGTGTCGGTGTCTGTGTGTCTGTATGTGCATTGTATGCATCCACTCTAACTCGAAAATTAATGGACTCAATTTGATAAAATTTGGTAGGTAAGTCACTTGCGTGTGACCTTGGTGCAGATTAGTTTTTATTACGATTCAGGATAAAAGAACCCGCCTCTTTTTGCGAAATGGCCCGCAAAAATTGTCTGTATCTACTCTAGTTGCAAAACTAATAAATAAAATTTTGCAAAATTTAGTCGATAAGTCACTTGTGGGTTACCCTGGTGCTGATTGGATGTTGATAAGATTCGGAAAGAAAGGACCTGTCTTTTTTGAGAAATGGTCCGCAAAAATCGCCGAAATCTGAAATAAAAATCTACGTACGCTCAAATATATAAATTAAATGCTCGTTTTATACGTAATTTTTGACGATATAAAGAATAAGATCAACCCCATTGCACTAAGATTAGCCGTTCTCGGGATAGTTTAGTTTTTTCGCAGTTTCGCTATCCCACCTTGGAAAATAAGCTAAGTTACCCAATGAGAACAAAAAGTGTATTAAAAGTGCACATTCAGTGTAATTTTAAATAACTATAGGTGTTATTTTGTGCAATGAAACTCAATATAATGAATTATTGAAGAAATAAAGAGAATGTAATTATGAGTCTGCAGGAAAAGTCATGTGCTGCCCACATAAGAATTTTTATCAGGACCGACAAAAACCACGACATTATTTATTTACATAAGTTCTAAGTTTATTCTTACCTTTATCCTGTAATGGATGCAGAAGTGTTAAGGTAGGAGAAAAATTGTTATCATCGCCTATGGGGTTAAATTAAAGAGGAAAAAACCCAATGAGGCAGGAAAACGAAAAGAGAGGTAAATATCAAAGAGGAATGGAGGAATATTTGAAAATAAAGATTGGCTGGATAGAAAACAAGGTAATAAGAAAAGGATAGCAGGGCGAATAGAAAAGAATAAATAATGAGAAAATTTACTAAAATAGTGACTAAAATTCAAACAGTTGTAAACCTGTTGTAAACGAAATACCAATAAGCAAAATACACACAAAAAAAGAAAAATAAGTAGAAAATATTAAAAGAGTACAAAACAATTTAAACAGGAAATTCATGAAGGATATTTCATGTGAGAACAAAATGGTGTCTTCTTTTCAGTTTTTGAAATAGAAACAACTAAATAATGTGAAAATTTACTAAAAGAGTAACACAAAGTCCAAATATTTGAGATGCCTATACCAGTTGTAAACATTACAAACCAGAAAAATAAATAGAACATATTGATAAAGAATGTTAAACAATTCAAACAAGAAATTCGTGAAGGAGATTTTTTGTGCGAACATATAGTGTCCACTCTTCATTTTTGTCGAAAGTGACCGAATTTTTATTCTGTTTGCTTATTTATTTCGTTCCACCATATGGATTTTTATTCAAAGACATTGCATCTCCAGATCTGGGAATGGAAATCTTCAGTGAACTTCCACCTCTAAAATTCAATGCTGAATCTATATAAGTCACCATCTAAGCTTTATTGTCAATTCTGAGCAGTGGATGTTTCATGGAAATTTTTTGAACCGGAAGTGACAAAAAACATAGAAATAATTTCTTTCCATTACTTCTGCTGCATTTGATGCTGAATTCATAAAATTCATAATCAAATTTATATCGGTAGCAGATCTCGAGGAATATAAGTTTCAATGAACATGTAAAATTTTTAGTAGGAAGTGGCACCTCTAGAAACGGAAGTAGAAATTATTAAAGAGTCCCTTTATGCCCTTTAGAGTTTATTACTGAGTCTATATCATTCATTATCTAAGCTCTAGTTATTGCCGATTCAGAAAAGGCTATGTTTCAAGAAAAACTGGAAGTGAGAAAATGCCGTGTTTTAAGTTTTAAACTGGAAGTGAGAAAAACTGGAAGTAAAAATTCACAGTAAACCATTTTAGTACTTCCTCGAGCGATTGCTGTATCCATATCAGTCATCACGTGGGCTCTGTCTATAGCCAATCTTGAGGGAAAATGTTCCAAGTAAAAGGAGCATTAAAGAAATGGAGAAAGAGCAAGCTGTGGAAATTCTTATTGACACTCCCCTTCTCATCCGGAATATGTTGCTGAATCTAAGTTAGCAGTTACTGGGAAATAGAAATTATTGTTTAAAGAAAATATTGTCATAAAAATAGCAGTATTTTAAATATATTGTCACTAACGAAAAACGAAAAATAAAATTCAAAGATGAAGGATACAATTAATTTTGTAGGCCATATGAGTTGACTTCGTCAAGTAAAATAGCGGAAAAATAACTAAAATCTGGAAAAATATAGACAAATAACAGAAAAAAGGAGGAAGCAGACCAGAACGGAAATATTATACAAGAGTTTTTTATCATAAGGGAATAAAGGACAGTGGTCGTTAAGCTTTTGTTTACGGGTGGAACAGCGTCCATCCCAAATGAAGAACCTCTCAAAAAGACAGATATTTGACATACCCTATCCCAAACAGTTCGATCCCCTTTTTCAGACATTGATCTCCATGGACACCAACGTAGGAAGGGATATATGTAGGAAAGCAAGACAAAGTGGGAATCAAAAGGATAATGATACATTTCGATTGAAACGATAGATAAACTTTCATGAAATTTCAATTTTTCAAATAGAATTAGGTGTAAAAGTGATACTGGCGTCATCCGAAAAGTCAAAATCATAATTAGATTCCCAAGAATATAATTGAAGACACGTTGTCGGTCCTGAAGGAGAAGACTGTTTCCTGCCTTTAAAACCAATTGACCACCATATATTTGTATTTAAGCTGCCCTTAAAATGTGTTTATACTATTAAGCTTTTATTAGAGCAGTATTTTTTGAGCGTTTCTTATTATATTTAGAAAATCTTATTTTTCTGTTAAAATCTAAAATTTGGAAACTTTCGGAGAAAATAATAATTTCTCTTTGGAAGAGTATTGTGAAAGTGAAAATGATTTTTTTATATTTATGTACTATATATCAAGTTGCCTGCATATATTTACAACATTGCATTTTATTTGTTTATTAGTTTGATTCAAACCTTTGGGCTCTAACTAGTCAGGTTCCATTAGTCATAGTAACATGACATTTGGGATGTAGTATATTTTATAGTATATTTTTGCAGTATATTTTATTTCTCTGTATTTTGAATCTATTCAGGCTATCCTGTCCTTGACTTGCCATTGGAATGTTATGATTTCTGGGGAATAACTCGAGAACTCCAGCAGCTAGAATGTCCACATTCAGTATGACGTTGTATTTCAAACATTTAAAATACAGTATTCCTGCATTTAAGTTACATACGAATAATAGGAGTTCTTTTAAAACTAGGTTTTTTGCTTTTGTTTGTTGTAATTCAAATAATAAATTTGTATCGTGAATAAAATATATAACATTTTAATTATTAGTAACGAAAACTTTAACTTATAGTGTTATAAAAAAAGTTTGTTCTATGCATTAAAAATATTTGAATTATTGCAATACGTCAGAACTGTGAAGCAAAAATTGAAAATAAATTCTATAGAATGCATTGGAGAGTGCAAATCGTATTTCATTAATATTTTTCATACGTGCTCTTATTAAAGGGATTGAACATATGACAAAAATGTTTTTATATTTTATACAAAATGGAATTTCGAGGAACTTTCAATAATAAGATAAAAATTTCGAAAAAATGTATGAATGCTTCCAAGTCTTTATTTTTCTACTTTGATTTCCATATCAAAGATTACCGATTTCATTTTTAGATTCCTTTTCAAAAGGTATTTATTTGAAAAAACTAATTTGACTTGTATAAAAAAAAATCTCTTGTCATTTGTATTCATAGGAAGGAGTTATTTTTATATCGTTAAAGTACACGTGGATTGAAAATTAAATTAAAAATATGTATCAATATTCGACAAATTTTAACTGCTGCTATAGAAGCTGTTTTTAGCTACTTGCCAAAACACAGAAATGTTTGCTAATATTTGGCAATTCAATACCTTGAAAATGGTTCGCCATAGCATCTTAGGTATGATATCTTTCCTTTTATGTGATAAGCAATATTTTCTTGTCGAACATTTCGCCCAAGCATTTAATCGAATTTCGAAGATTCACATAGTTTATCTTCCTCTCTGTGTTGTTTTGCGTTAAACCGAAAAATCGCGCAACCCAAAAATTTGTCCAGGAACTACAAACGCGATGTATGTGATTAGCAGGGAAAGATCGCATTCTGGGGCATATAGAAGAAGCATTGGTCATCACCTGGAATATATTTGATTACTGTTGTGGTTTGATTGCTTTTAGTAGCCGCACGCGGTATTATCAGCTGTATGACTTACAAGACATCTGTACAAGTAAATCCGCGTGTTCTACAGCAGACGAACCTTAGTCTTAAGAGAACGGCGATTTCACCAGATGTATAGGCCATTAACTTTGTTAAAAAGATGCAGCTGTGTTGGTATCAATAAGTCCCGTTTGACATAATAATACTGGAATGAATATGGACGTTCTAAAGAAAACATGTACCCGTGATGGTCTTGTTTTAGTGAAATCAGTTTGATTTGTTCTGGACGCTATAAATGTCACACCTTGCTCTGGGTCAGCGGGGTTTCATCCCGGGCATGACTGACTTTATTTTTTAGTTCTGGTCCTGAGCATAGGATGTCACGGGAATAGCAAACGAGAGCATTTTGTTCTCGGGTTCTCTGAAGAGACAGAGAATCTCCTTTGACGTCACTGAGGAATGTGTTCACAGCACAAATAAAACTTATTGCGCAGGTTGTTGACGTCTGGATATTGCCACTTCAAAATTAACAAACAATGTTTAATTGTAATAATGAAAAAACTTACTGTGTTTTGGCAACAACTCTCCTGGTCCGTGGTGTCACTAATGACGAAATGCTACTCTCGGCGCCAGGCTAACGACGTTTTGTTTGGTTGCCGGGCTCATGGTCCAACCTTTTACTAAAGAATATTTCTCTGGGGCCCCTATGTTTCTTGAACCGAGCTTAATAATAGTTAACCTATGAATTCGACATTCCTTCTGAAGATATTTCAATCATGTTTTTCTTATTTTTTACCAATTCTATATAGGTTTCTAAAAACGGTTTTAGTAGTCACATATAACTATCGTTGATGTTCTAGGTTTCTCTAGGAAAACATTCTAACACCTATTATTTTAAAGTTTGCAAGCTTAGTTACATATTTTCAAATAATTTGCTTTGCATCTGTCGTTGCATCGACAGCTTTCTCTTCCGTAGTTAATTCATCATCATCATCATCATCATAACTCATAGTGCCTGTGGCACATAAGGCCTTCAGCTTGCGTTGCCACCCTGGTCGATCTTGTGCCGCAGTCCTTGCTTCTGACCAGCTCGCCCATCCCGTCAAATTTCTCTTCTGCTCCACCAGTCTCCTCCAAGTTAGCTTGAGTCGACCCCGAGATCTTTTTCTTTCAGACGCCCAAGTAAGTGCCACAGCAGGGATGTTATGCTGCGGCATTCTTAAAACATGTCCAGTCCATTTCCATCTACGTTTTCTTATTTCCATCTCAATTGCTTCCCGTCCAGTACTCTTGTAGAGTTCAGTGGTAGTAATAACATAAGTCCAAAATACTTCCAATATTTAAGTCAGACATTTAGTCTGCCAGGCATTTAACTTGTTGCCCATAGTTAATTGAACACATCGAAAAGAATCTATTTTCCAGTCTGAAAGAGAAATGGACCGAAGTTAGATTTTTTATTAAAGCTATTTATTTTGCTGCGACATGTTATCATATCAACATCACGGCCCATACTTTGCGTAGACACAGAGATAGTTTTGGATGACAAAGGGGTTTGAATTGGGTTTCACAGTGAGCCATCCAAACATTTTAAACACTGGACTAATTCGGCTCAGCATCACGGAGTTGTAATATCTTATTCAGAGCATTCACATGTTTAAAAATATATCTGAATGCTAGGTAAGCTAATTGAAGAAGACAATGAGGAAAAAAGATCGCCGCGAAAATATGTGGCAAAAAGAGGCTTGCGCCATCAAATAGTTTGGGAATCATTGCATTATATGCAGAGTCCACTTCGACAACAGAAGCTTACAAGTTTGTCCCAGTAGCTTAACTGGAGAGCGTCGGTTAGCCAGTTCGAAGATCCAGGGTTCAATTCCCGGTTGGGGCAGCAAGGTTCTTTGCAATGACGCCCACATGAATCAACCCTGTAGGATAGTTAAAGATGTCTGAAGTCTGAAAGTGACCCTAGTACGGATTCAGTGAACTTTGGGAGACTGACCGCCGATTTCAAATCGAGAGGATAACGACCACGCAGGAATCTAACCTGGAGGATAAAAATAGCATCAGGAGGCTAACCTGAGTAAAAATAGCAGGAGGTGGTCAGTCAGATTGTCAGTTACACACCAATCTGACATTAAAGAGTTGAGAATGCGGGTTGGGGCAGTTGTTCCCGGTTAGGGTAGCAAGGTTTTTTTTACATATATTATGCATATAGGGAAAGTGAAAACGTTTGCTTCAGGGCTGAATGGAAACATTTAAATGAGCTGAAAACTCGAATTAGAAACTTTCGACCCCTCAGGATAAGCTTTTTAAATTACTTATATTATGCATGTAAAAAATAATAGTTTCACTATACCCAAAATATTTCATATCAAAATAAATGATCTTAAAATTCCCTCGTGCGAGATGGGGCCGATAGATAAATATATTTCCTAATCCCTGTGGTGCGTTTAACATCCCTGTGAGTCGTTTACTAGACGTATGATACATTTTGTGCATAAAATAGATGATATACTCTGGAAAAATATCGTTCTCGATGCTTTTCTTCCCACTATATAAGAATGCAACTGTAGTCTAGAAACGGTTTTTAAGAAGTTCTCAAAATTTAATGTACCATTGAAATTTATGGAAAGCTTTTAGATTTCTTTATGAAAGATCTTTATGGCTGCTTTCAGAAGTAAAGAATTTTATTAAACTAAATTCCTGCTTTACATAAATATCCTCAAATAGTGTATGTCAGTATTTTTATATAAGCGTTTTTGTCCGTCTATTATGTATCGTCAATGAAAATGATGATTATGGTTAATTACTACTCATTATTTCAACAATTAGGGAGCTCCGCTTTTTGCTCGTTACGTTCACCAATCCCCGTAACTCGATTCCCGAGTCAGGGGATGGCTTCTCTCTCTACTTGCTGGCACTGGATGAGCTCGATTCGGCAGCTCTTTAGAGTCGCCTGTTACTCAGACTTAATATGTACGCTGGGGTTCCGCCCCTTGATAGCTGGCACTCACTAACCCACTAATGTTGCGCATACTCAAAAACTTAATATAGAAATAAGATAACTTATAACTTATAAACAAAATAAGATAACTTATAAACAAAATAAAAAAGAATAAGATAACTTATAAACAAAATAAAAAAATTATAAAAAGACTTCGTCTTGCAAAAATTAAACTATGTAGGTACATGCCTATAAAAGTCCGTAGTCTAGCTATTGTTAGTATGTCATAGACGCGAATGTGTAGACTCAAATAATCTTCATTTGATTTTTGCATTAAGTATCTTTTAACTAACGTTTTTAAAACGGTTTATTTCAGAATGTCCTCTAATATTCTTCTACAAATATATCAGATTTCATATTTTTTATGCTATAGGTTTTACGGTTTAAAGAGAATCTGGAAGGATGACAGACTTGTCAAGCAGCGGAGGCGCTTAAGCTACGCATTTATAATATATATTGTGGTGCTGGAAACGGTCAGGCAAAGCATAATATTAAATTAAACTCTTAAAAAGAGCCGCCGTTGATCGTAAGTCGTGAAACCTATTAAAACACATGGCATTGTGTGCCGCTTAAACCTACCTTATTTATCTTCAGTGCGAGTTCCTGGAATAGAATACATTAACATGCTACCACAATTAATTGCACCTATGTAACTTTAAAATAAAATCATTTATTAAGAACATGACCAGACATCTTGAATAATTGGTTAATATTTTTATCCAATCTCGTTTCTTCATTTTATCCCCCTATGTTTAAGGCCTAACCTCTCGGGTCAGGATGCAATAAAATTGGCGTCGTTAAGTCTGATGTATTGTTTGATATCACAGACAATCATAAATATTCAATATAAAACTGTCTCCGCTAAATCTTATTTCGAATCTGGTCTCACAGATATATAGTTTAATTCATGGGGTTTTAAAAAATATTTTCCCATGAGTTGTCGCACGCGAACAACTCATTCGATTTTAAAATTATGCTGTGGGCAACACATGACTTTCGCAATAAAATGCAATAAATGTACTTGTTTTATAGAAAAAATATGATGATAAAAGATGTATCACGGCACAATGTTTGAAAGCGTTAAATTGTACATTTGGCTCATTTTTAGACGACAACATGTAAAACAATTTTGAAATACTGTATAACTTATATTTTGAGCGAATATAGCTTCATAATTATCAATATTGATAGCATCTGCAATAAGCACTATAGTCCACATATTAAATGATTTTAATAATTATATCTTCAATTTTCAGTCATTGTTTTTTAATTGAGTAATTTTTGTCAATTTGGCGCCAAAAAACTTACTCAGTCGGTGATAGTTCCCCATATTTATCGTCCAGCATTGCAGACAGACGAAGATAAGAGCTTGTATTATTTGTAAATAAATAATTATTGGCCAATTTTAATTTGGCGTAATTTTTGTCAATTTGGCGCCATTAAAAAACTTATTAAGTTGATGATAGTTCACCAAATTTATCGTCCAGCATTGCAGACAGACGAAGATAAGAGCTTGTCTTATTTATAAATAAATGATGATTGACGAATTGCTGGGCGTTAAAATGAGAGACTATTACGCGCATTATACTTTCTCGTGGATGCAACAAACTAGATTTGCGAAAATAATATTAGCATATTTGTCGCATACTATTGTATATGGCAATTGATGATCATATTTCCCGATAATTAAAATGCGTTTTAAATTTTGTGTCATTTTCCAGATAGACGTATTTGTAAAACGAGTAATATTTCTGAAACAGTTCATACTAGAGCTTTACAATTTATGCCATTCGTTTTCTAATGGAAAATTTCATAAAACATAATTATTTATATAACAGTATTAAAGGTTCTGACTTTTTAATGAACTCTTTAAAATTTCCTTTAAAAATTTGGGAGACTTCCAAACATTCTAGTACGTTTAAAATCAACATGGTTCTAGGATTTTTCTTTTCTAATCATCGTTCCAAATGGCATTCAAAATGTTTTATTCGTTGGTGAGATATCGCATCCTCAGCATCACACACATACACACATATACAGGCATCACCTAAAACGTTTGATTTGAATTCAGGGACATTTGAGACGTGGTATTCCGTCTGAAACAAGAATTCGAATTTTAAACCCCGTTATAAAACTTCTCCTCTACATTATATGTATATAAAGAAGGTAATATATATATATATATATATATAATAATTATTTAAAGTGAACAAGTGAAGATCAGCAAGTGACCAAAGAAAATACTATTGTTATAATCGTTAAATAGAAACCTTTCTACTTCCAATCAGGTAAGTATATTTTTTATTCAACAGGTTTTCTTGCCGCCTTTGCAAGTACCGTTTATTCTATGTTGACGATGAGCACATAACATGTGCGAAATTAGCCTTGGATGTTGTTTTCTACAACGTGAACTCAAACCGGACAGGTCTAACTCTTGTACATAATGTTTAAAATCTATATTCTTGCCATCATTATTAATTATGGAATTTAGTGAATTGTCATCAGGACTATAAAAATTATTTTGCGAAACAAGATGTTTATGAAGCTGGTGAAAATGATTCCCAAAAAGGTACTTTTATTGAGATATGTTTGTTCTCAAGGACAAAATTTTCAGAACTATACATAAAACAAGATCCCACAAAATTATCCAATTTTCTTCCCAGACAAACTAAAATATATATTTTTTCTTCTTAAAATCCTCGGGTATTTGGGGCGTAAATAAATTTATAAATGATTATAATTATTGACTATGTATAGTGATAAATTTGTTTTTAAACAGCTGACCCTTCTACTATATTACTCTCCCGTACTGTCATTTTAATTGTTCAAATTTATGATTACTTTTTGTCAAACAGCACTAGAGTAGTCCATCAGATATAGTATATATCCTAATAATAAAAACTTCAAAAAATAAGTTTATGTACAGAATATAAGACGCAACAGAGGAATGTTTTTCTGATGATGGGAGCCTGTACGGGATATTTTCCAAAACTCGCCAAATTTGTCGCCAAGTTAGATTGTCAGATAGACCCTACCAAAACATAATTACAATACCATTCCCTAACCAAATACAATTAATTTACGATACCCTATTCACCTATATGAAACGTACCTGCCCTATGGACAGTAAGAGACAAGGATTTTCAAAAATATTTAACTTAATTAATGTAGATTTTATGTGTTATTTAAATGTTGGCAATTGTGTGATATTTCTTAAATTTAGTGCTTTTTCCAAGAGTCACCTAATTTGTTGTCAAGTGGGACTGCCAGTCAGAACCTACCGAAACATAATTATAATACCGAACCCTAACAAACATAATTAATTTACGATACCCCGGACTCCTCCAACAAAATATACGTATCCCTCGAACAGTGAAACTCTATATTTTAGACAAAGGCACAGGGATTATCAAATAAATCGAACTTAACATTTCATAATATTGGATTTTTATCAATTAGACGTCATTTTCCTTAATTCAGAGTCATCCTCATAAATTTTGATATATATTTTTTTGACGTCATTTTCTTCAATTTGCCAACATTTAAAAAAGTCTTCAAGTTGGTAATATATAGCCAAATATTTCGCCAAGTGTTACGCACTACTAGCGTATAGGATTTTCAATCTAAACGGAAGGGCTGCTGTAACATTTGCCTATAATCTTACAGAAGATTTTTCTTTTCCATTGATAATCCCATACGTTAGATGCATGTGGCCACATTAGATCTCGTGCAGTGATGCATGTCACACGAAGCCCGCATTACAAATGATGACGACGAAAAATAGCCAATTGCCGTGATGCCAGTGCCTTATAGCGAAAAAGGGTGACACCTGTTAACATCTATTCATTAACGAAAAACATTTGGTTTGATGTTCCTTATCTTCTATTAAAATTTGTACAGTGAGTTTCGAATCACCTTGTATAAGAAATAGAAAGTGCGACGGAATTTAGAGCCTCTGGAATATAATTTTTATACGAAAAAAATGTTACGGCACAAAAATGTAAGCCATTTTCTCAAAATTCCCTTGCACTAGATGAGATATATGAATATATATATATCCATAACCCCAGTAGTGCGTTTAACACCTTTTTGCTGACTAAACCTATGATATATATCTTTCATGCATAAAGGTGGTGATCCTCGGAAAATGGTTTTTGAATGATTTCTATTTTATCGCAGAATGAACGTCCTTTTTTACATGCTGAAAAAAATTCATGGGAAGCTTTTAAGTTTCTGTATGGAGGGTATCGATGGTGATTTTTAGAATAAACGCAGGATTTTATTAAACTAAATTCTCCTTTTACATACATGTTTTCAAGTGCTGCAGTAACAATTTCGACTTGGAAAGGCGGTATCAAAATGTTTAAAAGGTGTGCAAAAGATACTATGAAAATTTTGGAAAGGAAACAAAATCTATAAAATGTATAAACCATTCGCTCAAGCGGTTGTCCTTATTAATTTGAAATTAAAAATACTTAAAACGCTAAACTAACTTCTGTAATAAAAAAACTTAATAAAATAAAAACTGCGTAAATGCACTATAAACATAAATATATACTGGCAACACTATTTGACGAAATAACCCATCATGCCTCCGCAAGCAGTTAGATCCCTGACAATTGAATTTAATATTTTCTGTTAGTTCTATTTTGTGCCTTGGTTTATTAAAAGTTTCTACTTACTTTATTTGTTTGCATTTTATATGACTGGTTAAAAATCTCATGTTCTTTAGTTGTAGTTTTAGTTGGTTTACTTACTATCCAGTTGTATCTATTCTTCCTACTATTCGTTCTCTTTTTCGCCTTCTTTTCTTCCCGTTCATTCTTTATTTTTTGCAATCCTTTCTTTCCTCCATGGTTTTTACCGTCCATGAGTAATATCCTGCCTGTCGTTTTCCTGCCTCACCGATTTTTTACTCTTTTGTTTCTCTCTGCAGAAATGGTAAATTTTTATCTTACCTTCAGCCACCTGCGGTATTTTACCTCAGTCGCCGAACGTATTTAAATAAGCGAGGCCGGGCTTTTCGTTAAATCTGAAGAAAAATACTGTTTCTTGCCATTCTTAACTTGGTACGGAAGCAAAAATACTCTCATTCCTTAGGCTAACAAGGAACACTTTCGCAAGCAGTTGCCGTCTGGTCTATGACGAGTATTGTTTTTCTTCGTTTTGATGGGAATATCATCTATGCTTGGGTGTTCTGGAGGCGAAAATCGGAGAGTTACGAAAAATATAAACAATGCAGGAGCTCATACCTTCCTCTAAATCAAATAGATAAAAATGCAAATAAATATTACTTGTTTTGTAGGATATAGGGTCCCGATTTTGAATATGCATGAAATAATTTGAATGTTTTCATATTTTAAATTTTTTTTCGAAGAGACTTAAAAAACTATCATTTATTTTTCTTGCTTTCACTCAAAATATCTTCGAAATTATAAAAAATATTAAAATTATTAAAATAATAAGATATATATAATAATAATATAGAATAAGGACAAAATATGTGTTAGGAGATTTAGTTTCTAAACCTATATCCATTAAAAAATGCTTACAGTTTTCATGTAGTCGTTCTGTGAAATTAAAGTTTGAAAATTTTTCGTTTTACACGCTTGTAATGCTTTATATCTCAAAAACTAAAAATTCTAGCTATGAACTGTAAGCACAAATTTACAGCTCTCAAAAGGCCTATATGCATGTATAATTGGAATAAGGGAATATTTCTTAGTTTTTGTAGGATAGTGGTTAATATAACTTCGATATTTTAGTTTTTTTACCCGAAATTTTGAATGGGCAGGAAAGCTATAAAACTTATAATGTCGCCTTTGATGCAGTACAATCTGTTTCCTTACTTCTTAGTGAAATATTATTGCACAAGAATGATATATTTTATATTGTTTAAAAATAGTAGGAGGTTACTTGGAGATTCTAAAGTTGTTTAATGATTGATGAGTTTGGACTAAATAGATGGAAATTTACGTATTTATACGCCGCCAGGCATGGTATATAGATGCATTTGAATCTAAAATATCGTCAGATATTTTGTATAAGTTTAATTTATATATCGGCAAGCAAGTTAGCAAAATATTTTGATATTTTTAAGTCTATTATCGGAGAATCCAGATGAAAAAACTAAAAGTGCCTGCAAGCTATAAACTTGTTAGAGACGAATTTTTAATTAGCATTTTGAAAGCCTTTAAACGAAACAAATAAGTCTGAAAAAAATCGATGTTTTTCCTTTTTCAGATGGCCAGGCACTTTGACCTTCGTCATTCGCCTTTATTACATCGGCCAGATTGTTGTTGTTGTTACCCAGACCGTCCGACCTACCAGAAAGGTGTAAGGTAACTGTTTGGACGGCCGGGAAGTGCCACCCAATTTAGACCGGAACCCAGTGGGGGAGGCATCCACAGGGACCGTACCCTCCTTCCCCTACCACCAACCTCTCGGAAGGACTTACGACATGTTTAACGTGATCGTACTCCGCGTGAACACGGCGGCAGTTTTTTGGCAGTGGCTGGAATCGAACCCGGGCCTACCGAGTGCAACTCCAGCGCGTTAACCAATGGGCTACCACGCCCCATCGGCCAGATTGTGAACCATTTAGCCGTCCTAGGACGTTGCCCCAGCCGCACCAGAGGGGGGGGGTGGATCACACTACGCCCACAACACAAACAGCCATGCCTTACGAGGGGCTCGAACCCACAACGCGGCGGTCGAGCGATTGCTACGGAAACTCTTGCCTCGACCACTCGACAACCACGTCGGCGAAAAAAATCGAATAAACTTATTGAACTGTCCTGGAGTTTTATTTTACAAAATCTTATTCACATAAAGCCATTTCGGTTCCATCGGACTGGAGTCGCAACCGATTATTTTTTGAAGCGAAATTTTTTTAACTTTAATAGGGTAGTTGTTTCTGTCTTTTTCTCCTAAGAAAGGAGGATTTTTTTTCTTTCCAAAACCCGATTGATATATTTAATAGAATGTTTATGATGTTACTAATGAAGGTTTTTTATTTCATAAACAAAATTGATGTTTAAGAAATTGCTCGATATTATTGAATAATAACGTATGTATATCTAGGATAGTCATATAATTTTATAAAAAAATGAGAGTGAAATAATCAGCATATCACAACTTGAAGTGATTAGAATCTTTAATTCTGCATTTGCATTTTAGAGATATTTGGATGAGTTAAGTTTTTCCAAGTCTACTTAGTTCTTTTAAATGAATGCAAAAACTGCTCATCAAAGTTACTATCTGTCAAGAAACTAACTCAGTAGTATGTATGAAAATTATTCGAATAAAATGGGGTGTACGTCTGAGTGTGAAATTTTTGGTCACTCGCCTCTCAGGAAAACTACTAAGATTTCTTGAATTATCGATGAGTGAAAACTATTATTGATTGAAATTTCATAGTTCCCCCATAGCAGGAAGCTGTATTGTAACAGACTGATTAATAAATATGTAAAATATTGAAATCATTCCTCCCCATATCGTTATTTTTCTGTGTTTGCAAATATTTTAGATTTCCATACTCATAAATATATTTATTTGTTTGTTTGCACTACCCAAATCGTCCGACCTACCCCAAAACGAATCAGATTGAACAGCCGGAAAAGAACCATCTGATTTTGACCAGAACCTAGTGGCGGGTGACATCCACAGGAAATCTACCTTCTTTCCCTTACCATCAACCTCTCGGAAAGACTTTCAGATCCACAAATTTGAGGTGCTTGTACTCTGTGTGAACGAGGGGACAGTTAGTACAGAGCCGGTAATCGAAGTCAGGTCGTCCGAGTACAATCCCCGTGCTCTAACCACTGGGCTGACCTGCCCCATTTTTATACCTTTGAACTCTTAAAAATGCTCTGAACTCTCAAGACATACAATAAAATGTGTTTTTAAGGATTGGAGAGATGAGCGTGTATGTGGAGTCTCTGTCGATCCGGCCGATACTACGGTAATATTCGAAGGGCTTTTAGAAGGCAGACGTGTTATAATGGTCTTGCCTCCTATAAGAAATTAAACAAAATTTAAACGTATTGACGATTAAGTTCAGTTCCAGATAATTAACATTATTTTGAATATATCTTAATGTGAATTGTATGTGTAAAAGATTTAATGTGAATTGTTTGGACATGCATGGATTGTGCAAATGGCCACGCCTATATTGGTGGACACCCATTTTTGCTATTTTGAGTTTTTTTGTAGCATTGAAACAGTGTTTATTTGAAATAAATATGTTGAATGACGGGGGAAAATGTTTGTTTCATTCCAAATTCGCAGTTTGTTTCATTCCAAATCACCATTTTCGTATGTGCTAGAGTGACCAAGGAAAATGAGGAAATTGAGGTACCTTTTCGATGTGGAATTCGAAACGATGTCACTAATACTGCTATTTTGAGTCTAAAAAAATATTTTTTCTCATTTATAGACCGATGGATCGTAAATAATTTTTTTCGAATGAATTCATTCGGACAATCCTTGAACGAGACACATTATTCTATCTCTCCCTGGAGGATGAAAAAATAAAATTGGAAAAAAATTGTGTTTTCTCCGTATGTGTCGGTAATAATTTATAAGTAATTATTATATAATAAATGATTCCGTTTAATCTTAGTGCGAACCCACTATTATTCAGAACTCCAGAAATCTGCGCCAAATAAGGCGGCAGCTAATTAAAACCAGTTATGTAAATAATTGACGGACGGTTTTCTCCAGGACACATTGACTGACTATGATTAAACGTCTTGCGCAGTACGAGTATCCAAGGTTTAAGGTTGTGTAACAATTTTTTAGAGCTATTTATAGTTTCTGCGTCATTTTGCAAAGACCTTATGCATATTTTATATACTTGTACTTTCCGAGAGTTGTCAAAACACGCATGTTGAATCCGGACCGTGAAATAATTTTATAAAACATACACCCAGCACGCCTTTAAATAAGATCTTTAGAATAAATTTATTAACTTGCATTTTCCTACAGTTTCTAAATGAGAGTACTAACATAAATTGATAACATTTAAGGATGACTTTTAATAGGGGCATATTGACATGTCCTAATTGTAATGTGAAATTTATTCATCCTAATTGTGAAATTTATTAAAACTTTAACTTCTTATTTTCCTTTCAATCTATATTTAAAGCATGTATTGAAATTTACACAGCTGCGTGCTGTCATCTAGTTGTTAATTTTTCAAATGCCACTTTTAAGGTAATATAATTTTTATACGAAAAAAATGTTACTACACAAACATTTAAACCACTTTCTTAAAATTCCTCACACTGGAAGAGATGTATGAATATAGAAATCCATAACCCCAGTACTGTGTTTAACACCTTTTTGCTATTTCACCACAGAATGAACGTCTCTTTTACATGCTGAAAAAAAATCTATGGGAAGCTTTTAAGTTTTTGTAAGGAGGGTTTCGATGGCTGTTTTTAGAATAAGCGCACGATTTTATCAAACTAAATTCTCCTTTTTCATACATGTTTTCAAGTGGTACAGTAACATTTGGACTTGGAAATCTAGTATCAAAAGGTTTCAAAGGTGTGCAAAAGATATAAAAATTTTGGAAAAATGTCTATAAAAATTATAATCCATTCACTCAAGCAGTTGTCCTTAGAAAGTTGAAATTAAAAATACTTAAAACGTCAAACTAACTTCCGTAATAAAAAACATAATGAAATATAAACATCGCAAATACATCATAAACATAAATATATACTGGCAACACTATTTGACGAAATAAACCATCATGCCTTCGAAAGCAGTTAGAATCATCATATTTCAATTTAATATTTTCTGTTAGTTCTATTTTTTTGCCTTTGTTTATTGAAAGTCTCTACATATTTTACTTGTTTGTATTTTTTATAACTGGTTTAAAAATGGCATTTTCTTTAGTTACAGTTTCAGTTAGTTTATTTACTATCCAGTAGTGTCTATTCTCCCTACCATACGTTCTCTTTTTCGCTTTCTTTTCCTTCCGTTCATTCTTAATTTTTTGCAATCCTTTCTTTCCTCCATGGTTTTGACCGTCCATGAGTAATATCCTGTCGGTCGTTTTCTTGCCTCACTGATTTTTTACTCTTTTGTGTCTGTCTGCAGAAATGGTAAATTTTTATCTTACCTTCATCCACCTGCGGTATTTTACCTCAGTTGCCGAACGTATTTAAATAAGTGAAGCCGGGCTTTTCGTTAAATCTGAAGAAATACGCTGTTTCTTTCCTTCTTAAACTTGGTACGGAAGCAAAAATACTCTCATTCCTTAGACTAACAACTTTCGCAAGCAGTTGCGTTCTGGTCTAAGACGAGTATTGTTTTTCTTCGTTTTGATGTGAATAACACCCATGCTTGGGTGTTCTGGAGGCGAAAATCGGAGAGTTACGAAAAATATAAACAATGCAAGCGCTCATACCTTCCTCTAATTCTAGTAAGTAAAAATGCAAATAAATGTTACTTGTTTTGTAGGATATAGGGTCCCGATTATAAATTTATATGAAATACTTTGAATATTTTCATATTTTGAACATTTTTTTCGAAGAGACTTAAAAAACAACCATGTATTTTTCCTGCTTTAACTCAAAACATCTTCGAAACTATAAAAGACATATATAATAATAAGATATATATAATAATATTATAGAATAAGGACAAAATATGTGTTAGGAGATTTAGTTTCTAAACCTATATCCATTAAAAAATACTTACAGTTTTCAAGTAGTCGTTTTGTGAAATTGAAGATTGAAAAATTTTCGTTTTACACGCTTGTAATGCTTTATACCTCAAAAACTAAAAATTCTAGCTATGAACTGTAAATAAAAAGTCACAGCTCTTAAAAGACCTATATGCATCTTCAATTGGATTTAGGAAATATTTCTTAGTTTTTGATGGATATAGTTATTATAACTTCGAAATTCTAGTTTTTTGACCCTCAATTTTGAATGGGTAGGTAAGCTGTAAAACTTACAATGTCACGTTTGATGCAATACAATCTGTTTCATTACATCTTGGTGAAATATTGCTGCACAAGAATGATAAATTTTATGTTGTTTAAAAGTAGTAGGAGGTTACTTGGAGATTCTAAAATTGTTTAATGATTGATGAGTTATTGGACTGAATAGATTGAAATTTACGCGTTTATGCGCCGCCAGGCATGGCATAAGGATGTATTTGAACTAAAATATCGTCAGATATTTTGTATAAGCTTAATTTATACCTCGGCAAGCAAGTTAGTAAAATATTTTGATATTTTTAAGTCTATTATCAGAGTATCCAGATGAAAAAACTAAAAGTGCCTGCAAGCTATAAACTTGTTAGAGAGGAATTTTTGATTAGTATTTTGAAAGCCCTTAAACAAAACAAATGAGTGTGAAAAAAATCAAAAAAACTTATTGAACTTACCTGGAGTTCCATCGGACTGGAGCCGAAGCCAATTATTTTTGGAAGCGACATTTTTTACCTTTGATAGGGTGGTTGTTTCTATCTTTTTCTCCTAAGAAAAAATGATTTTTTCTTCTTTCCAAAACCCGGTTGATATATTTAATAGAATGCTTTTGATGTTAGTAATGAAGGTTTTTTATTTTCCCAAACAAAATTGATGTTTAAGAAATCGCTCGATACTATTGAATGATAACGTATGTACATCTAGGATATTAATATAATATTATAAAAAAATGAGAGTGAAATAATTAGCATATCACAACTTGAAGTGGTTATAATCTTTAATTGCGCATTTGCATTTTAGAGATATTTGGATCAGTTTAGTTTTTCCAAGCCTACTTAGTTCTTTTAAATGAATGCAAAAAATGATCATCAAAGTTACTACCTGTCAGGAAACTAACTCAGTAGTATGTATGAAAATTATTCGAATAAAATGGGGTGTACGTCTGAGGGTGAGATTTTGGTCACTCGCCTCTCAGGAAAACTGCTGAGATTTCTTGTATTATCGATGAGTGAAAACTATTATTGATTGAAATTTCATAGTTCCCCCATAGCAGGAAGCAATATTGTAACAGACTGATTAATAAATATGTAAAATATTGAAATCATTCCTCCCCTTATCGTTATTTTTATATGTTTGCAAATATTTTAGATTTCTATACTCATAAATATATTTATTTGTTTATTTGCACAACCCAGATCGTCCGACCTACCCAAAAACGTATCTGATTGAACAGCCGGGAAAGTGCTATCTAATTTTCACCAGAACCTAGTGGGGGGGGGGGGGGCGACATCCACAGGAAATCTACCTTCTTTCTCTTACTACCAACCTCTCGGAAAGACTTTCAGGTCCACAAATTTGAGCTGCTTGTACTCGGTGTGAACAAGGGGACAGTTAGTACAGAGCCGGTAATCGAAGTCAGGTCGTCCGAGTACAATCACCGTGCTCTAACCACTAGGCTGACCTGCCCCATTTTTATACCTTTGAACTCTTAAAAATGCTCTGACCTCTCAAGACATACAATAAAATGTGTTTTTAAGGATTGGAGAGATGAGCGAGTATGTGGAGTCTCCGTCGATCCGGCCGATACTACGGTAATATTCGAAAGGCTCTTAGAAGGCAGACTTGTTATAATGGTCTTGCCTCCTATAAGAAATTAAACAAAATTTAAACGTATTGACGATTAAGTTCAGTTCCAGATAATTAACATTATTTTGAATATATCTTAATGTGAATTGTATGTGTATAAGGTATAATGTGAATTGTTTGGACATGCATGGATTGTGCAAATGGCCACGCCTATATTGGTGGACACCCATTTTTGCTATTATGAGTTTTTTTGTAGCATTGAAACAGTGTTTATTTGAAATAAATATGTTGAATGACGGGGAAAATGTTTGCTTCATTCCAAATTCGCAGTTTGTTTCATTCCAAATCGGCATTTTCGTATGTGCTAGAGTGACCAAGGAAAATGAGGAAATTGAGGTACCTTTTCGATGTGGAATTCATAATAATGTCACTAATACTGCTATTTTGTGTCTAAAAAAATATTTTTTCTCATTTATAGACCGATGTATCGTAGATAATTTTTTTCGAATGAATTCATTCGGACAATCCTTGAGCTTCTGAACGAAAAACATTATTCTATCTCTCCCTGGAGGATGAAAAAATGGAATTGGAAAAAAATTGTGTTTTCTCCGTATGTGTTGGTAATAATTTATAAGTAATTATTATATAATAAATGATTCCGTTTAATCTCAGCGTGAAACACCCGTTGTGAAGAACTCCAGAAATCTGCGCCAAATAAGGCGGCAGCTAATTAAAACCAGTTATATAAATAATTGACGGACTATGGTTAAACGTCTTGCGCAGTACAAGTATCGAAGGTATAAGGTTGTGTAACAATGTATTAGAGCAATTTATAGTTTCTGTGTCATTTTGCAAATACCTTATGCATATTTTATATACTTGTACATGCCGAGAGTTGTCCCAACACGCATGCCGAATCCGGACCGTGAAATAATTTTATAAAACATACACCCAGCATGCTTTTAAATAAGATCTTTAGAACAAATTTATTAACTTGAATTGCCTACAGTGTCTAAATGAGAGTACTAATATAAATTGATAACATTTAAGGGTGACTTTTAACAGGGGCATATAGACATGTCCTAATTGTAATGTGAAATTTATTCATCCTAATTGTGAAATTTATTAAAACTTTAACTTCTTATTTTCCTTTTAATCTATATTTAAAGCATGCATTGAAATTTACACAGCTGCGTGCTGTCATCTAGTTGTTAATTTTTCAAATGTCACTTTTAAGGGAATATAATTTTTATACGAAAAAATGTTACTACACAAACATTTAAACCACTTTCTTAAAATTCCTCACACTGGAAGAGATATATGAATATAGAAATCCATAACCCCAGTAGTGTGTTTAACACCTTTTTGCTGACTAAACCTATGATATATATCTTTCATGCATAAAGGTGGTGATCCTCGGAAAAGGGTTTTTGAATGATTTCAATTTCATCGCACAATGAACGTCCTTGAACTGAAAAATGAACTGAAAATTTATGGGAAGCTTTTCAGTTTTTGTAATGAGAATATCGATGGCTGTTTTTAGAATAAGCGCAACATTTTATCAAACTAAATTCTCCTTTTACATACATGTTTTCAAGTGGTGCAGTAACATTTGGACTTGGAAATCTAGTATCAAAAGGTTTCAAAGGTGTGCAAAAGATATAAAAATTTTGGAAAAATGTCTATAAAAATTATAATCCATTCACTCAAGCAGTTGTCCTTAGAAATTTGAAATTAAAAATACTTAAAACGCTAAACTAACTTCCGTAATAAAAAACATAATGAAATATAAACATCGCAAATACATCATAAACATAAATATATACTGGCAACACTATTTGACGAAATAAACCATCATGCCTTCGAAAGCAGTTAGAATCCTCATATTTCAATTTAATATTTTCTGTTAGTAGTAGTAAAGAAAGGGGCGTTCTGCGACGATGTCGGAGCAATGCGGAGCGTGGAGCAAAATGGCCGCAATCTTGAATTCCGTAATCCTGGACGGGGGTGTAAAATGTGGGAGAATGAAAAAAGGTGGGGTTTTGTCCGGTGGCAGCGATTTTGTAGTCTTGTACGAGGGGTTGAGGGGGAAATAAATTTTTGGAATGAGATTTTTCTAAGTACGGAAGAAACTTTTTTCGGGGTGGCAACACCTAGGATTCGCCGACAGTGGCGGAGCAGAGCCATTAGCGTCCCCTAGCGGTGGAATGGATAATTAAAGCTTGAGATTTTTTTTTCTTTTCTAAATGAAGTAATTAAGTACGAAATATTCGTATTTGTTTTTCTTTTTTTTTAAAATGAATGAAGATAATTAAATAAAGTAATTAAGTATATCAAGGTCATTGTTATTACATGTCAACGGTATTCCAAAGATATGCCAAGAGCATGTTAAGGGTATACCAAGGGTGTCCCAAGGTCATATCAATATCCCTCCGCTTTCTAAGAAAAGAGTGCTTGTCCCATATCGCGGTAACGAAGTGAACTGCGAGAATATTTATGATGAGATGCTTGAGAATCTTGTATGATGAAGGGAAATAACATTTCGGGAAATAATATATCTGAACTTACTTGAATTTTACACGTTTGTAATTTTTAAAAAAAAAATGTGGTAATGGCAAAAATTAACATTTTGTTAAAATGCTCCAAAAGCGTAAAAAAGTAACAAAAAATGTGGTAATGGGCAAAATTAACAATTTGCGACTTTTTTTTAAATATGTTAATTTCTCTATGGGAATTCACATGGGTCTTCACACTTTTGTCATTTTTTTTCAAAAAATGTGGTAATGGGAAAAATTAACATTTTGCACAAAATGTCTCAAAAACGTAAAAAAGAAACAAAAAATGTGGTAATGGACAAAATTAACATTTTGCGATTTTTTTTTCAAAATTCCAATATCTCTATGGGAATTAACATGGGTTTTCACACTTTTGTCATTTTTTTACAAAAAAATGTGTGTTTTTACAAAAATGTTACTAAAAGTGTGGTAATGGGAAAAATTAACATTTCGCACAAAATGTAGCAAAAAGATCATCGTTCTTACAATACCCCTCCACTATATTTACGAAGAGATACGTGAGAATCCTGTATGATGAAGGGAAAACATGAATTTTAAGAATGTGTCATTTTTAGCGTTTTTTCACAAAAAGTTTCAAAAACGTTAAAAAACAACAAAAATGTACGTTTTTAAAATAAATTGGGGTTTTTAGATTATTTGAATTCTCTATGGGAAATAACATGGGTTTTCACACTTTTATGAATTTTTTAGAAAAAAAATGTGCGTTTTTGCAAAAATGTTACCAAAAAGGCGTTTTTTGAAAAATGTGACATTTTGCGATTTTTTTCAAAATGTCTGATTTCTCTATGGAAATTCACATAGGTTTTCGAACTTTTGCATTTTGTTTTTAAAAATGTGCGTTTTTGCAAAGTGTTATCAAAAATGCGTTTTTTGAAAAATGTGACATTTTGCGATTTTTTTCAAAAACATACTTTTTACTTGTAAAAAATAAGAAAAACATGTTTTCAAAGTAGCAGAATCGCGTGAATTGATGTTTCAAAGTAGTAGAATCGTGTCAATTGATGTTTTAAAGTAGTAGAATCGCGTGATCGATTATATTAGATGAATGACTATTCGAGGAGGTGTATATACCCAATGAGGGAACCCATAGACCGTTTATCAGCGATCCGCGAAACATTTAAGTTAGTATTGTTAGGAATCCCACATCCCTTTTAGTCTGAAAATCTAGAAAACCCCCAGAGAATATACCTATTTTAAAAATAAGTATTATAAAAAAGGGTTAGTGTATCAGTTTATACGCATAGTGTGTGTCTTTTTTCTGTAAATCCCACCATTTCTAAAAATAAGAGTACATGCCAGAACCCTCCGCGTTTAAGTCTCGCACAAAATGATTTAGCTATGAGTACCCCGCCCAACACTTTTGCGCGGATGGAGGGGAGATATTTAACACATTCTCGGCACTAGGAGAATACGCAGTGGACGTTGGCACGTGTTATATTACTGAATAAGAAACTGCTTAACCCGAAATACGAGCGAGTCTGTATTCAGGAGATATATAGACGAAAATGACTATCCTGTGATTTTTAACGTTTGAAATAGCAAAATACACGCTAATTTCTTTACAACGAATAACATATATTTCTTGTATGTATACCAGTTTTATGTGAAATTTAACACATATAGATTTCTGAGGGAGGGAGAAACGCCTAATATGGTGATACATATGACACACGCGCTCAGCACAAATCGATGGAAATAAATGGTGAGATAGTTTTTAAAGACGATACTTTGGATTTTTTTTCGATAAATAAGGTATTTGAGGTTATTTAACGTGTGAATGATCGATACATGGTAAATAAATGAGGAACTGGGCTAAGTTTTCAAGTATAGGACTTTGAAGTTTTTAGCTAAATGTAATATGTGCCAACATTTTATAAGATGATATCACCTGCAGAGTGAGTATAAGACGATCCCATCAGCAGCAGCTAGTTACAAAGTGTCGAACTAGACGAACATTTCTACGATACAAAATTTAAATATCCTAACCAAATCCAATGCTTTGTAGCTTTTAAAGGGTTGGAAACACCTACGAAGGCGACATGTATGATACTTATAGCCAATACATAGCCACGAAATGGTAAACTAACAAAGATTTTTTAGGGGTAGAACTTGTATTTATAACTAAACATGCTTTCTACTAACTACTGCAAAGGGAGAAATGCATAGTGAAAGGGGTTATGTATATATATAATGCATATAACCAACATCCACCGGTGGAATGCAGATCTAAGATAGCATTTTTAGGAGAAGACATGGGATTCTTAAGTAAATGGGGTATTTAGAGGCATTTAAAGAGATATAAACATATGATAAGGTAGCATCCATAATACACACAACTAATATAGGACAGCGAAAGGAAAACTTTAGTATTGTTTAGAGACCGAACTTCAAATATTTAAGTAAATGTAGGTGTTTGGAAATTTTTAATGAGCTATGTGCAATACACATGTCCCCGATCACAGTAGTGGGAAAGTGATATCGGAGCAGTTTCTAATGATGTGACTTTAACTTTTTTTAATTAAGTGGAGAATCTACTAAATCTTACAGGGTGCTAGCGCTTACCGTGGGTTTTATGTATAATGCATATAAGTAGCATATAACATTAGGAAGGGTATATTACAAAAATTTTTAATGATAGTACTTTATATTATGTAACTAAATGAGATATCAAGAAACATTTAAAGAGGATGAAAACATCTAATGAGGTGGAATGGGGATATACTTACCCAAGACACCTAGCGCTGAACTTATTCACTAAGATAATTTTTTTAAAGTAAACACTTTAGAAGTTTCACATAAAAGGCAATTCATACTAACTTTTAAATTAATGGAAACGCCCAGCGAGATAACTCAGAATGAATACAACGCCGATACATAACAGCGAAAGGAAAACTTAAGTATTGTTTAAAGACTGAACTTCAAATTTCGAAGTAAATGTACATGTTCAGAAACTTTTAATGGGTTTGTATAATACACATACTCGATATAACAGTAAAATGGCGAACTAAATAATTTATAAGTACGTAACTTTGGATTTTTTAGTTAAATAGGGATTTCTACTAATTTTTAAAGCTATACTAAAGGGTGTACAACAAATGTTTAGAAGGGACTTTAAGAATTTGCCAGCTAAATAGGGATTTCACTAATTTTTAAAGGGATATAAAGACATACTAAAGTGTATACAACAAATTTTTAGAGGGGGCTTTGAGAATTTTTTAGCTAAATAGGGATTTCTACTAACTTTTAAGGAATAGAAACACATACTGAAGAGTATAGACTGTAATCATTACTAACATCTAGTGCTAAAATGAGGAATTAGCATAATATTTTAAAGATTAAACCTTGAATTTTTTGTAACTAGGTACAACATATAAACGCTTAAAGCGGATGAATACACAGATTGAGACAGCATGTGCAATACACATCATCAGAATATAGCAACAAAATAAGAACTAAACATGTTTTTAAGGATAGAATTTCTGGTTTCTTCACATAAATGAGAATGTTTATAAACGTATGAGTGGTTAGAAACTACACGTTAAGTGGGAGTAGAATAGCACCATCACCAATACTTATCGAGAGAAAATAGGAATTAGAGTAATATTTTGGGGATGGGACTTTAGATTTTTAGGTAAATGTTATGTTTAAAAACTTTTAAAGTAACGTAAACACCTACTAAGATAATATATGCAATACACATAGCCAATACATAGTTATGAAATAGGGAAAAGCTAAGATAGCTTTTTAGAATAACACCAAAAATGTTTTCTAATTAAGCGCAATATATCAGCACTTAAAGCGGACGAATACGAAGATTCAGACGGCATGTGTGATACGCATTGCGGACACATAATAGTTAAATGTTGATTTAAGTAAGTTTTTAAGGATGGAACTCTGAATGTTTTAGGTAAATGAGATGTTTAAGAACATTTAAAGAGTCAAAAACACCTAATAAGGTGGTATGAGATGAATTCATCATCGTCAGATAACAGCGAAATGGGGATACTACAAATATTTTAAAGGGGAATCCTTAAAATTTCTAAGTAAATAACCTTTAAAGAGGTGAAAAAAAATATGTAGTGAAGTTGTGTGGATAACACATTCTAAAGTGTGGGATCACCGACATTCTAAAACAGACAAGACATGTCTATACAAGATAAAAAATGTTGTACGTTAGTATAAACATACATTATTCTATGTAGCAATGTAATACATACCCCAAGATTTATATAAAGTAATCGTGAATCCATTATACTAATCCCATCAGAAATCAGCTAAAATAATAAAATTACCAAGCTGAATAATATATCTAGATACTAGAACCCCAACAAACTACATCAAATTGATAAAAATCTTAACTAAATAAAATAATGAAGCTGTAACATACTATAAAAATACTAAGTTTAATAAAATGATAGAATAAAATCATATTATGGCAAGTACTTACATGTTCAATCCGATTAAAAAATGCTGCATTAGGTGAGGGCCGATGAATAATGACAGATGTAACATCTCCAGCTTTACCAATTAAAACTGACATATTCGCAGAACAACTTGAAACGCGTCTTAACAGCACGAAATCCACAGCAGAAATGATAAAATCAATACTTGAACGCCACCGACACCCCCTACACGACAAGGTCACGTCAAGGTCATACCATGGTTACTGTTAAACTATGGTATAAAATAGAATCACATGTTAAAAAATAATAGATTTTAGTAAAATAATTAAAGAAAATACCTTTGTGATTATGAATGGCCTGTCTATTTTTACCGTGTGTATGTGTGTGTGTAATATTTTAACTAATATTTTAATTGTTTTACACATTTAGTTAAAACTTTGTTTTAATTACACTTAGAATAAGTGCAACTGAAATAATGTTTTTCTAAGTTTGAAAAAACAAATATTAGTATCCGTTGGGATACTACAGATATATAGCTTTTTAAGGTATAATTACACACACACACACACACACACCCACACACACGGTAAAAATAGTTTTAATATGATTTTATAGTATGTTACAGCTATGTTTTTATAGTATGTTACAGCTTCATTATTTTATTTAGTTAAGATTTTTATCAATTTGATGTAGTTTGTTGGGGTTTTAGTATCTAGATATATTATTCAGCTTGGTAATTTTATTATTTTAGCTGATTTCTGATGGGATTAGTATATTGGATTCACGATTACTTTATATAAATCTTGGGGTATGTATTACATTGCTACATAGAATAATGTATGTTTATACTAACGTACAACATTTTTTATCTTGTATAGACATGTCTTGTCTGTTTTAGAATGTCGGTGATCTGTATTATCCACACAACTTCACTACATATTTTTTTTCACCTCCTTAAAGGTTATTTACTTCGAAATTTTAAGGATTCCCCTTTAAAATATTTGTAGTATCCCCATTTCGCTGTTATCTGACGATGATGAATTCATCTCATACCACCTTATTAGGTGTTTTTGACTCTTTAAATGTTCTTAAACATCTCATTTACCTAAAACATTCAGAGTTCCATCCTTAAAAACTTACTTAAATCAACATTTAACTATTATGTGTCCGCGATGCGTATCACACATGCCGTCTGAATCTTCGTATTCGTCCGCTTTAATTGCTGATATATTGCGCTTAATTAGAAAACATTTTAGGTGTTATTCTAAAAAGCTATCTTAGCTTTTCCCTATTTCATAACTATGTATTGGCTATGTGTATTGCATATATCATCTTAGTAGGTATTTACGTTACTTTAAAAGTCTTTTAAACATAACATTTACCTAAAAATCTAAAGTCCCATCCCCAAAATATTACTATAATTCCTATTTTCCCTCGAAAAGTCTTGGTGATGGTGCTATTCTACTCCCACTTAAAGTGTAGTTTCTAACCATTCATACGTTTATAAACATTCTCATTTATGTGAAGAAACTAGAAATTCTATCCTTAAAAACATGTTTAGTTCTACTTTTGGTACTATATGCGGATGACGTGTTTTGCACATGCTGTCTCAATCTGTGTAACCATCCGCTTTAAGCGTTTATATGTTGTACCTAGTTACAAAAAAATTCAAGGTTTAATCTTTAAAATATTATGCTAATTCCTCATTTTAGCACTAGGTGTTAGTAATGATAACACTCTATACTCTTCAGTATGTATTTCTATTCCTTAAAAGTTAGTAGAAATCCCTATTTAGCTAAAAAATTCTCAAAGCCCCCTCTAAAAATTTGTTGTATACACTTTAGTATGTCTTTATATCCCTTTAAAAATTAGTGGAAATCCCTATTTAGCTGGCAAATTCTCAAAGTCCCTTCTAAAAATTTGTTGTACACCCTTTAGTATAGCTTTAAAAATTAGTAGAAATCCCTATTTAACTAAAAAATCCAAAGTTACGTACTTATAAATTATTTAGTTCGCCATTTTACTGTTATATCGAGTATGTGTATGATACTAGCCCATTAAAAGTTTCTGAACATGTACATTTACTTCGAAATTTGAAGTTCAGTCTTTAAACAATATTTAAGTTTTCCTTTCGCTGTTATGTATCGGCGTTGTATTCATTCTGAGTTATCTCGCTGGGCGTTTCCATTAATTTAAAAGTTAGTATGAATTGCCTTTTATGTGAAACTTCTAAAGTCTTTACTTTAAAAAATTTATTTTAGTGAATAGTTTCAGCGCTAGGTGTCTTGGGTAAGTATATCCCCATTCCACCTCATTAGATGTTTTCATCCTCTTTAAATGTTTCTTGATATCTCATTTAGCTACAAAATATAAAGTCCTATCTTTAAAAATTTTTGCAATATCCCCTTCCTAATGTTATATGCCACTTATGTGCATTATACATAAAACCCACGGTAAGCGCTAGCATCCTGTAAGATTTAGTAGATTCTCCACTTAATTAAAAAAAGTTAAAGTCACATCATTAAAAACTGCTCCGATATCACTTTTCCACTACTGTGATCGGGGACATGTGTATTGCACATAGCTCATTAAAAAATTTCCAAACACCTACATTTACTTAAATATTTGAAGTTCGGTCTCTAAACAATACTAAAGTTTTCCTTTCGCTGTCTTATATTAGTTGTGTGTATTATGGATGCTACCTTATCATATGTTTATATCTCTTTAAATGCCTCTAAATACCCCATTTACTTAAGAATCCCATGTCTTCTCCTAAATATGCTATCTTAGATCTGCATTCCACCGGTGGATGTTGGTTATATGTATTATATATATACATAACCCCTTTCACTATGCATTTTTCCCTTTGCAGTAGTTAGTAGAAATCATGTTTAGTTACAAATTCAATTTCTACCCCTAAAAAATCTTTGTTAGTTTACCATTTCGTGGCAATGTATTGGCTATAAGTATCATACATGTCGCCTTCGTAGGTGTTTCCAACCCTTTAAAAGCTACAAAGCATTGTACTTGGTTAGGATATTTAAATTTTGTATCGTAGAAATGTTCGTCTAGTTCGACACTTTGTAACTAGCTGCTGCTGATGGGATCGTCTTATACTCACTCTGCAGGTGATATCATCTTATAAAATGTTGGCACATATTAAATTTAGCTAAAAACTTCAAAGTCCTATACTTGAAAACTTAGCCCAGTTCCTCATTTATTTACCATGTATCGATCATTCACACGTTAAATAACCTCAAATACCTTATTTATCGAAAAAAAATCCAAAGTCTCGTCTTTAAATCTATCTCACCATTTATTTCCATCGATTTGTGCTGAGCGCGTGTGTCATATGTATCACCATATTAGGCGTTTCTCCCTCCCTCAGAAAGCTATATGTGTTAAATTTCACATAAAACTGGTATGCACAAAAGAAATATATGTTATTCGTTGTAAAGAAATTAGCGTGTATTTCGCTATTTCAAACGTTAAAAAGCACAGGATAGTCATTTTCGGCTATATATCTCCTGAATACAGACTCGCTCGTATTTCGGGTTAAGCAGTTTCTTATTCAGTAATATAACACGTGCCAACGTCCACTGCGTATTCTCCTAGTGCCGAGAATGTGTTAAATATCTCCCCTCCTTCCGCACAAAAGTGTTGGGCGGGTATTCATAGCTAAATCATTTTGTGCGAGACATAAACGCGGAGGGTTCTGGCATGCACTCTTATTTTTAAAAATGGTGGGGTGTAGAGAAATAAGACAGACACTATGCGTATAAACTGATACACTAACCCTTTTTATAATACTTATTTTTAAAATAGGTATATTCTCTGGGGTTTTTCTAGATTTTCAGACTAAAATGGATGTGGGATTCATAACATTACTAACTTAAATGTTTCGCGGATCGCTGATCAACGGTCTATGGGTTCCTTCATTGGGTATATACACCTACTCGAATAGTCATTCATCGAATATAGTCGATCACGCGATTCTACTACTTTAAAATATCAATTCACACGATTCGACTACTTTAAAACATCAATTCACGCGATTCTGCTACTTTGAAAACATGTTTTTCTTAGTTTTTGCAAGTAAAAAGTATGTTTTTGAAAAAAATCGCAAAATGTCACATTCTTCAAAAACGCATTTTTGATAACACTTTTGCAAAAACGCACATTTTTTTAAAAAAATGCAAAAGTTCGAAAACCTATGTTAACGTCCATAGAGAAATCAGACATTTTTAAAAAATCGCAAAATGTCACATTTTTCAAAAAACGCCTTTTTGGTAACACTTTTGCAAAAACGCACAAAAAATTTCTAAAAAATTCATAAAAGTGTGAAAACCCATGTTATTTCCCATAGAGAATTCAAATAATCTAAAAACCATAATTTATTTTAAAAACGTACATTTTTGTTGTTTTTTAACGTTTTTGAAACTTTTTGTGAAAAAACGCTAAAAGTGACACATTCTTAAAATTCATGTTTTCCCTTCATAATACAAGATTCTCACGTATCTCTTCGTAACCGCGATATAGTGCAAGGGTATTGTAAGAACGATGATCTTGGTACACCTTGGCATGCCTTTAGCATACCCATGGCACGTCTTTGACATGCTCCTGGTATACAGACATTCAATACTTAATCAATTAATTTAATTAACATCCTGTAATTAACTTGCGAGATTCATAACACTAATGAATGAAAGATTCTTTTTAAAACATGTTAAAATTTAAGGATACCCCTATGGTAGTAGTACACTTGTAAAATAGCACACATATTAAAACATGTCGGTTTAAAGAAACTCTCGTGTAAAAACATATGTATACAGGAATTGGTATCTGCTATTATTTAAACTTCAAGACTTAATCGCCTAATTCAATTATCATCCTTTAATTAACTTGTGAGATTCATAACACTGAAGTATTTTGGACATAAGCACACTTTCACGATTATTTAAAATATTTCTTTTTTTTTAATTTGAAATCCAAGATTGAAATGGTTGGGGAAACACCCCCCTTCCCATACACTCGATTCACGCGATTCTGCTACTTTAAAAACATACCTTTTTTATCACATTTTTGTAAAAAACACACATTTTTGATGTTTTTTTACGTTTTTGCAACATTTTGTGCGAAATGTTAATTTTCCCATTACCACATTTTTAGTAACATTTTTGTAAAAACACACATTTTTTTGTAAAAAAATGACAAAAGTGTATAAACCCATGTTAATTCCCGTAGAGAAATTAACATTTTTTAAAAAAACGTCGCAAAATGTTAATTTTGCCCATTACCACATTTTTCGTTACTTTTTTACGCTTTTGGACCATTTTGACAAAATGTTAATTTTTGCCATTACCACATTTTTTTTTTAAAAAAATTACAAACGTGTAAAATTCAAGTAAGTACAGATATATTATTTCCCGAAATGTTATTTCCCTTCATCATACAAGATTCTCAAGTATCTCATCATAAATATTCTCGCAGTTCACTTCGTAACCGCGATATGGGACAGCACTCTTTTCTTTGAAGGCGGAGGGATATTGATATGACCTTGGCATACCCTTGGTATACCCTTAACATGCTCTTGGCATACCTTTGGCATACCGTTGCCATGTAGTAACAATGACCTTGATATACTTAATTACTTTATTTAATTATTTTCATTCATTTAAAAAAAAGAAAAACAAATACGAATATTTCGTACTTAATTACTTCATTTAGAAAAAAGAAAAAATCTCAAGTTTTAATAATCCATTCCACCGCTAGGGGGCGCTGATGGCACTGCTCCACCACTGTCGTCGAGTCCTAGGTGTTGCCACCCCGAAAAAAGTTTCTTCCATACTTAGAAAAATCTCACTCCAAAAATTTATTTCCCCCTCAACCCCTCGTACAAGACTACAAAATCGTTGCCACCCGACAAAAAGTTTCTCAAAAATTTTTTACCCCCACCTTTTTTCATTCTCTCCCCTTTTACACCACCATCCAGCATTACGGAATTCAAGATGGCGGCCATTTTGCTAGGCGCTCCGTATTGCTCCGCTATCGTCGCAGAACGCCCCTTTCTTTACTGCTGTTAGTTCTATTTTTTTGCCTTTGTTTATTAAAAGTCTCTACACATTTTACTTGTTTGTATTTTTTATGACTGGTTCAAAAATTGCATGTTCTTTATTTACAGTTTTAGTTGGCTTATTTACTATTCAGTTGTGTCTATTCTCCCTATCATACGTTCTTTTTTTCGCCTTCTTTTCCTTCCGTTCATTCTTAATTTTTTGCAATCCTTTCTTTGGAGGGTTTTTACCGTCCATGAGTAATATCCTGTCTGTCGTTTACTTGCCTCACTGATTTTTTACACTTTTGTGTCTCTCTGCAGAAATGGTAAATTTTTATCTTACCTTCATCCACTTACGGTATTTAAACCTCAGTTGCTAAACTTATTCTCATTCCTTATACTAACAACTTTCGTAAGCAGTTGCGTTCTGGTTTAAGACGAGTATTGTTTTTCTTCGTTTTGATGTGAGTAACACCTATGCTTGGGTGTTCTGGAGGCGAAAATTGGAGAGTTACGAAAAATATAAACAATGCAAGAGCTCATACCTTCCTCTAATTCTAGTAAATAAAAATGCAAATAAATGTTATTTGTTTTGTAGGATATAGGATCCAGATTATAAATTTATATGAAATACTTTGAATATTTTCATATTTTGAACATTTTTTTCGAAGAGATTTAAAAAACTATCATGTATTTTTCTTGCTTTCACTTAAAACATCTTTGAAACTATAAAAGACATATATAATAATAAGATATATATAATAATAATATAGAATAAGGACAAAATATGTGTTAGGAGATTTAGTTTCTAAACCTATATCCATTAAAATATACTTACAGTTTTCAAGTAGTCGTTCTGTGAAATTGAAGATTGAAAGATATTCGTTTAACACGCTTGTAATGCTTTATACCTCAAAAACTAAAAATTCTAGCTATGAACTGTATATAAAAATTTACAGATCTCAAAAGACCTATATGCATCTATAATTGGATTTAGGAAATATTTCTTAGTTTTTGATGGATATAGTTATTATAACTTCGATATTCTAGTTTTTTGACCCTAAATTTTGAATGGGTAGGTAAGCTGTAAAACTTACAATGTCACGTTTGATGCAGTGCAATCTGTTTCCTTACTTCTTGGTGAACTATTGCTACACAAGAATGATATAATTTATGTTGTTTAGCAATAGTAGGAGGTTACTTGGAGATTCTAAAGTTGTTTAATGATTGATGAGTTTGGATTGAATAGATTGAAATTTACGTATTTATACGCCGCCAGCCATGGCATATAGATGCATTTGAACTAAAATATCGTCAGCTATTTTGTATAATTTTAATTTATATCTCGGCAAGCAAGTTAGTAAAATATTTTGATATTTTTAAGTCTATTATCAGAGTATCCAGTATTGTATCAGAATATCCAGTATTGTATCAGAGTATCCAGTATAATGTTTGCTTCAGGAAAATGTTTGCTTCATTCCAAATCCGCAGTTTGTTTCATTTCAAATCGCCATTTTCGTATGTGCTAGAGTGACTGAGGAAATTGAGGTACCTTTTCGATGTGGAATTCATAATAATGTCACTAATACTGCTATTTTGAGTCTAAAAAAATATTTTATCTCATTTATAGACCGATGTATCGTAGATAATATTTTTCGAATGAATTCATTCGGACAATCCTTGAGCTTCTGAACGAAAAACATTATTCTATCTCTCCCTGGAGGATGAAAAAATAAAATTGGAAAAAAATTGTGTTTTCTCCGTATGTGTCGGTAATAATTTATAAGTAATTATTATATAATAAATGAATTCGTTGAATCTCAGGAAGAGAACTCCACCATAAAGAACTCCAGAAATCTGCGCCAAATAAGGCGGTAGCTAATTAAAACTAGTCATATAAATAATTGACGCACAGTTTTCTCCAGGACACATTGACTGACTATGGTTAAACGTCATGCGCAGTACGAGCATCCAAGGTATAAGGTTGTGTAACAATGTTTTAGAGCAATTTATAGTTTCTTCATCATTTTGCAAAGACCTTATGCATATTTTATATACTTGTACTTTCCGAGAGTTGTCCCAACACGCATGCCGAATCCGAACCGTGAAATAATTCTATAAAACATACACCCAGCACGCCTTTAAATAAGATCTTTAGAACAAATTTAATTACTTGAATATCCTACAGTTTCTAAATGAGAGTACTAACATAAATTAATGACATTTAAGGGTGACTTTTAACAGGGGCATATTGACATGTCCTAATTGTAATGTGAAATTTATTCATCCTAATTGTGAAATTTATTAAAACTTTAACTTCTTTTTGTCCTTTTAATCCATATTTAAAGCATGTATTTAAATTTACACAGCTGCGTGCTCTCATCTAGATGTTAATTTTTCAGATGTCACTTTTACGGGATGACGTTTTTCACATGCACTTTTATAGAAGCCGCAGTTAACGATATATACGACCAATGGTTGTGCTCAAGAAATCCGCGAACGGTAAATACTCAACTTATTTATAAAAATGAAGATTGATAGTATTTATAATTCGGCCTTTATTAGCCAAAGTAGTCAAATGCTTGAGACGCAAAATTAATAAAATCCCCTTACCCTATTATCATATCGAATATATTTTTACTTCCTCATACTATGTAATATAGTATGTTGTTTTCATGAAAATTTTCGAATTGGGGATTTGGATGCTAATATATGTTTTAAGACCTCCTGAACATGTTTAGACATTTTTTGGAGTGATATCCGTGACATGTCTGTCTGTCTGATGCCTGTGGTTGATATTATGTGTATACCATAGCGGCGCCAAATATTAATGGATTTTCACGAAACTGTATATCCGACTTTGTTATAAATGAAATCTAGAACTAGACAGATTTTTTTTTAAAATTCGAGCCAAAAGTTCGAAGTTTATTCGAGATTGTATATTTTAACATGGCAGCATTGGACTAAATTTGACAAAATCATGCACAAAAGGGTTTATTTACGGCTCAATGTTCTCGAGATTTAATACTTTCAATCGTTGTTGTAAAAGATATAAGCGATACAGTTATTTTTGTTAGTGACGTCATTAGCTCTCCTTGGGAGAATGAATCCCCTCCGCCGGGTGTACATTGTCAATTATGGTATCAATCGACAGATTTTTTTAAAGTCCTTTAAAGTGAAGGGTACCACGCTATAATTTTCAAAAATTTTCATGCAAAAATAAAAATAAAATAAAATAAAAAAATAAAAAAAATAAAACTATTAAAAATGGATTCTGGTATGAGAAAATCGAGTTGAGCTGCTCCAGTTAATTTAGACAGACTTTATTCTTTCTTCACTTCAATTTTGGACCTCGGAACTTTGCTATATGCAGTCTTAAACTATTTACGTCACAATATGTAACATATTTTTGTATTCCCCACAATACATAATATGCTATGTATATAAAAAGCATTGTAACACTATTGGTATTGTTTGTTAAATTTACACATTTTGTGGATATTAAAATACTATTAAACTATTTTCAGAGGACCATCCATTTTCCGGCTGTTTCTGTATATGAACGTGCTGTGTGCATATCCGTGTGAATGAAATGCAACTGACGTTTATGTCAAGACTATTAGTTGAGAATTATCAAATTTTTCTGAAATTTACAGTTGGTGATTTTTTTTGGTGCACGTTAGATTTTCATAGAAAAAAATAGTAGTTATTTCTTACATTGTGATCTAAAAAAAAATACTATTACAATAAAGTATGCACATCTGTTATAGAAAATGATTGTTGCGAATTTTCGAAAATTTTTATGATAAATTCTACGAAATCATTTCTGATATGCTAATACTAACAATATTGATGAAGGTTTCTGTTTATTGGAACTTAAGTACTTTCAAGACAATAAAAAAAAAATCTGATGTGTACAGCATATGAATTTCCTTGCGGACTTATGTTTAAGTTCCCTTTATTTTAATTACATTTAATTCACTTTTAATTCAATTTTCGTTCTCATTTGATAACTGGACTTATTTTCAAAGGTGGCGTGGGGAAAATACGAAAAAAACTAATATATCTCGAGAACGGCTAGTCCTAGTGTAATGAGGTTGGTCTTATTCTTTTCATCGTTAAAAATTGCGTATTAAACAAGCATTTAATGGATATATTTGAGCATACGTTAGCTTTTTAGTTTAGATTTTGACAATTTTTGCGGGCCATTCTGCAAAACAAAGGCAGGTTTTTTTTTCTGAATTATACCAAAATCTACTCAGCGCCAGGGTGACTTATACGTGACTCATCAACCGAATTTTGTGAAATTTGGTCCATTAGTTTTTCAGCTAGAGTGGATATAAGCTTTTGCGCGCCATTTCGTAAAAAAAGGCGGGTTCTTTTATCCCGAATCGTACCCAAAACTAATCAGCACCAGACTCGCCCACAAGTGACTTACCTACAAAATTTTGTGAAATTCGGTGTATTAGATTTTTAGTTAGAGTGGATACAAAATCTGCACAGACAGACACACAGCCGTCAAGCTAAAAATGGTTTTTACTTTCCCTGCAATACATGGTAATGTATAGGGAAAGTATTGGAATCATGTCGAAAATCACAACTCGAGTTTTCGACGGATCTACACGTTTCGAGACCTCTAGAATACGAAAAAACCATTTTTAGCGTGACGTCTGTGTGTGTGTCTGTCTGTGTGTCCGTCTGTCTGTCTGTGCAGATTTTGTATCCACTCTAACTAAAAAACTAAAGGACCAAATTTCACAAAATTTGGTAGGTAAGTCACTTGTGGGCGAGTCTGGTGCTGATTAGATTTGGGTACGATTTGGGATAAAAGAACCCGCCTATTTTTGCGAAATGGCCCGCAAAAGCTTGTATCCACACTAACTAAAAAACTAATGGACCGAATTTCACAAAATTCGGCAGATGAGTCATTTGTGGGTCACCTTGGTGCTGATTAGATTTTGGTATCCTTCGGAAAAAAACAACCTGCCTTTTTTTTGCAAAATGACCCGCAAAAATCGTCAAAATCTAAACTAAAGAACTGCGTATGCTCAAATATATCCATTAAATGCTTGTTTAATACGTAATTTTTAGAGAAGAAAAGAGAAAGACCAACCCCATTACACTACGACTAGCCGTTCTCGAGATATTTTAGTTTTTCGTATTTTCCCTACGCCACCTTTGAAAATAAGTCCGGTTACCGAATGAGAACGAAAATTGAATTAAAAGTGAAATAAATTTAATTAAAATAAAGAGAACGTGTATATAAGTCTGCAGGGAAAATCATGTGCTGCCCACATCAGATTTTTTTGTATTCTAGAGGTCTTGAAAGTGTAGATCCGTCAAAAACTCCAGTTGCGATTTTCGACATGCTTCCAATACTTCCCCTATATATTACCATGTATTGCAGGGAAAGTAATACAAACTATTAGTTAAAAATTAGAAAATAAAATTACTGGAGGTTTGATGTGATTTTAAGTCAACTGTAATTTTATAGGAAAATGGAAATATATACTGATTTAATTAATATTTAAAGATTAATATATAAAGAAATTCATGCGCTGCTCATATAATTGAGACTGTAACAATTTAGTAGAAAACTAGTTTCAAAAACTTAAAACTTCCTCGAAATTAGTACTGTCCAGAGTTTTAAAAGTTTCAATCTTTTTGCAGAGTGGAATTAAATATACTACACTGTAAAACATTTACAAGCATGTTACTGAAAGATTCAGGAAAATAATCTGTCCGTAATGAGGAGTAAGATTGCTGATAGATATAATAATGCATATCTAGAAATTCAAAAATAACGGGGCAGACGATAATTTGCTGAATATTTCAGAAATGAAGCTGGAATTTTCATCAAAGGCTTTGCTGATATTTTGTCGAAATTATCAACAAAATAGCTGAAAATAATGAGCAAAGTTTGCGGAATGTTTTATTGTATAGGATAAGGATTCTCTCCGGTTTGCAGTTTGGAGAGAATAAGCAAATTAACTTTTATTCAATAATACTATTAAATTAATGATACATTAGCATTCTTTTATATTCTTTAATTATCAATACCTAACATACTACTGCAGGAAATGCTCTGTAACTCTTCTTTATTTTAAGAAACCCTTTTTACTTTCCCTACAATACGTGGTAATGTACAGGGAAAGTATTGAAATTATGTCGAAAATCGTAACTCGAGTATCCGACGGATCTATACGTTTTGGGACCTCTGGAATACGAATAATCGATTTTTAGCGTGACGTCTGTGTGTTTGTTTGTCTGTCGGTGTGTCTGTCTGTGCAATGTATGTACCCTCTTGAACTCAAAAACTATGGACCACATTTCATAAAATTTTGTGGGTAAGTCACTTGTGTGTGACCCTGGTGTTGATTAGATTTTTGTCCGATTTGGGATAAAAGAACCAGCCTTTTTTTTTGCGAAATGACCTGCAAAAATATTTTGTATCCACTCTAGCAAAAAAACTAATAGCCCAACTTTCACAAAATTTGGTAGATATATCACCTGCGGGACATCCTAGTGCTGATCAGATTTTAGTACGAATCGAAAATGAAAAACCCGTCTTTTTTACGAAATTACAAAAATCGTAAAAATCTTAAATAAAAGACTACATATGCTCAGATGTATCAATTAAATGCTTGTTTTATACGTAATGTTTATGAGGAAAATAATAAGACAACCCCATTACTCTGGAACTAACCGTTCTCGAGATATTTGAGTTATTTCGCATTTTTAAAAGCCGCATTTGAAAAACAGGTCCTTTTACTAAATAAAAACAAAATTTGAATTAAAAGGGCATATTCAATGTTATTTTGTGCAATTAAACTCAATTTAATGAATTATTAAAGAAATAAAGAGAAAATGAATTTGAGTCGCAGGAAAAGTCATGTGCTGCCCACATTAGATATTTTGAGTTGTATTTCAATAGTCGATGAATGGAAACTGGGTGAATAAGGAGTACATAAGTTATCCGAATATTATTCTTTATTGCTTCTAAACCAGGTCTTGGGTATATAAATTTTTCTGCTTCTTCTATTTGCACCCATTACTCTTTTGGACTTTGGGTTTGTTGGTTCCCTTTCTCTGACAAAGGAGAACCAGTGCATCCTCGAAACAGCTGCATGCTGCATTATTGTGTTATTTGAGTTTATTCGTGTTGCTTAAGATTTCCATATCTTTTAAAAGAAATATATTTCATTTATTGATCAAAATTTGTTTTATCAATCAGAGGATGAACGAAACTTAAAAAACTTTCACCTTTGAAGTTAGGTTTGAATATTGAATTTAACACTTTATGTGTGAATATTTCAATTCTATTGTCAGGTAAGTATTAATTGAGTTGATGATATAATCAAATGGATTTTCAAGATACAGAAAACAGCTAAGTGTTGTAAAAGGAGAATTAAACATGCGAATTCAGAAAATTTTTAATTGTTTTATTTGAAATCATTAAAAAGGAATCTTTAATTGGTATTTAGTAAAAACAATAATTTGCTTACATACTTGGATTTGTGTGCAACTTAAAAATATATCCAATTTATAAATTACGTAAAATATTTACCCACTCTTAACTGCATTACTTGCATAAACACCTCAGCATAAAATCAGAAGGATCATTGATGCAAAATATACCTTCTAAAACAAATTACCTCAGCTAATGTTTTTTACATTTCGTGTAAAATATACAGTATAGACCTGGCGATACACTGGGATCATATTACGAATTTCAATTTCAGTAGACAAACACTCCGTAGAATACAACGTTGCTGAAAGGCATTTCTGAACAAGCTGAATCGAAATACATTACTTATCTGATAATTAGATCGTTGTTAGAATTGGAATAATATTTCCCCGTTCAAGACGAGCTTTTTTTAGCCAAGGATGGGGTTTAACGGAATATGCAAATTTCGAAATTGTACACAATTGTGTAAGTTCTATATGCGCTTTGAAATTCTGAATTTGCATGAAATATGAACTTGCCGGAAATATGCCGTAATCCGCTCCCGAAAACGACATAAGTTCTTTAAAGGGGTTTATATCTGATTTTTCGTCAATGCCAGTCGTGAATCTCAATATTTGTTTACATTTTCCCAGCAAAAATATATGAAAGTTGTAAGTAAAATTTCAGTAACTTTAAGACCTTGTCTGAACAAACATTAATTGCTGTTTCTGTGCATGCATTTATAAGGAACTTAGTAAATAAAACATATATATTATGTCAAGGAAAATCGCAAATAAAGCAATTAGTATGCAAAATACTGACAAATGACATCACAATGTTGATTGGTCAGTGGATGATGTCACCAATCCAGTGTCATCCAATGTCATTGGGTAATGTCACCAATAAAAATTGGGCTGATTTTCGAATGATTTGGCTAATTTTTATGATCGTGACTGATACCATCAGCTAACGTCAATCTGAAGAGAGCTAAAAGGCAATATAGAAAGCAAATCTTATTGTCGAATACAGGTTTCTATATTGAGAGCACTGTAGTTTTTCCTAATGATCTGCTTATTTCCTCTCTTTTCATTCCAATTAAAGCTCCAGAAATGCTCCACAATAAAGTTAATCTGAGTGCAGAATAAAGAAGAACTCGAAAAATATAAAAATGTTTATTTTCATTCCAGATTTTATTCAAATGTTCAAACGTTGCTTCCATCTTTTCTAATAAATAACAGAGTCGTACACGCAATTATTACAAATGCAATTCTAGAAAATAAGAGTTATCTTCTCATTTGTATATTTAGAAAATGTGTACCAGTGTATGAGAATATTTTTTGAGAATATGTTGAAAAGATTTGAATTTATTAAAATGAAACATTTTTCATACATCTTTTGCAGGATAAAAATTGAATAATAACGAGAACGTTTCTCACTTCCAAGGCCATTAATGCTTTCGTGGAAATACAAGTATTAAATAATTCTCAAAATATTATTTCTTTTATTTTAGGAGCAGTTGATATGGTAAAAATATTGAGGTTATAAAAACAGTTGAATTTAAAAATTTACTTTCTAAACAACCAATTTTTTTCCATATCCTGGGGAGAGAATAAAAAATCTGGATTCATACTGTTTTGTGACTGATGACCTGCTGCAGCAGGTGCAATGCGTCTGTCGGAGATTTCTCCAAATGCTAGCAGAATTTGACATTCGCACGTTGTTCTTCAAAACCATTTCCGTTTCTGATGAACGCGAATGACTACAGTTCACTGTCACGTATTGTCTGGAAAAACACTGCACTGAGGACCTGCTTCTTCCTTTTCACACCGCGCGTCACATGTTCCTCTACGTCAAGGAAAAATAGTTCCCCTCTCCTCCAATCAGGGTTGGAGACATCAGCACCCGTCTCCGAACTTTTTTATCTTACTTTGAATATATAACATATTGTACAGTATAAGGTATATATATAGTGTGATGTGATCAAAATTTGATTGCGAGTTTTTGACGGAAGATCACATTTCAAGCATCTCTGAACTGGATTCAAACATTTTAGATGTTCTGTCTCTGTGAGTGGGTGTACGTGAGTCTGTGGAGACGATATCTTACGAACAAATTTGAACCATATTTTGTACAAAAATTTGAATCTGTGAATAATAGAAGCCGAGCCATCACGACAAAACGCCTGCCTCTTTGACCGCTCGGCCACCACATCGGCCCAACAGTCATTTATATGTAGGAAATACTCTCCTCTTCATTTGTATGTAAAGCTTGGCGATACATTTGGCGAATTTGGCGAAAACTTTAGCGATATATCGCCAATTTGGCTATATTTCTCCCAAGATCGACGAAAATATCGTGAATATTTCAGAGATAGCGCGAAGTTAAAGAAAATGAAGTAACATTGATGACTTAATTATTAAAATAGTTTAATGTATATAATATATTGCAATCAATATCGATAATCGTCAATTTAGAATTGTATGAAATATAAGTTAGCATACTTTGGAAAGATGTTGTAGATTTTATATATAATTTTTTCACTGTTAAAGGAGAAAATTCATTGTATTATAGTATATTGAAGGGCATGTGCGGCCCTGATCAGATTTTTATATAAATTGATAAAAATTTTAAAGAAACATGTCTACATTTGTAAAATGAGGGAATGCTTTAATACGTACTTTTACCAAGAAATGAATGGACATAAATGTTTGTGATTTATCAGCCGCCTTTCGATATTTCAATGGAAAGCAATAGAATTCTGTTTGCTTTTCAGCGAGATTGTGTTGAAATGTCGCTATTTTCATAAAATACTAAATCTGTGTTAAAGCCATTTGTTGGAGTTATCAGTTACTATATTTATAACTAACTCGTCATTTTCCTGTGCTTCGAGAGAGCTCAGAGGCAGGCTAGTGGTAGTAAAATGTGGCACCCAAAGAAAAGACATAAAATTGTGTATTTATTATTTTTAAAAGGAGAAGTCATGCAAGTTTTTAGAAAGTCCTTTCGTAATATCCTTCTATTTCGAATTCAACAAATTTTCAATTTTTCATTGACCAAGAAGCTGAGATGAATCAAATGTGTTCAAAATCGAGATTCTGGCACGAATGGAAGTGATCTATAATTAAGCTGCATGGTTTTGAGTTTTTTTTACTATTCCTTCGAACTATCATTTCCAATGTAATTTTTTAATTTTATATATTTCCCTTGGTGCAAAAGCTGAGACGAATCAAAAGACACCAAAACCAAGATTCTAGCCATAGTGGAAGTGCTTTACAATTTTGATACATCACATCTCAATCACTCAGATAGTCTTAAAGTGAAATGTGTATTATTTAGATACACACAGGTACTCAAAACAATTACAAAATAAATAGTTAAAGCATAACATTTCATTAATATCATGTATTTATTTTATTTCAAGCAGATTTGGAAACATAAACAGTCTGGTGCATTTTTGTTGTATTCCCTCCGTTACTGTAGGATTTTACAATAAACATGTTTTAAAAATAAACCAAATGAATGTTAACATTTCTTAAATTTTCCATTTTAACTTCAACTTTCGTTTCCGATCATCTGAATGTTTGCTTTACATTTCTTGTGATAAAGATTAAATTCGCACGCGATAATTAGAAATAAGGTTCAAGAAACAAATTAGCCTATCAAATGGAAATAAGGGAAGCATGTTTGTGTAACAGTTTCGTTTCACCATTTCAACGTAAGGAAATTCAAATCATGAAATTCCTAAAAAATTAATTTTTAGTTTTCGAATGCTTATTTTTCTTGATTCAGAAGAAATAAGTATAAGTTAAAAAAATATATGATTTGTATGTTGTTTTGTATGTTAATTTTGTGTGTTTGTATGTTGATTTTATATGTTGTATTAGGTATATATATATAATTATGATGCACTAAGATCACTGATGTTACTGGGTACTAAGTACCGTATACCTACTAAATTTAAACATAAATTAATATGTAAAGGTTTATTTCTTGACTTAAATAAATTTATTTATAAAATCAGTTATAAATATCAAATCCCTGTAGAAGCCTTTAAACCTTGGAGAGTCTTAATAGAGCAATACTTAAATCATTATATATATAATCAGAAAATTAATAATTCATATAAACTTAATTCAATTAAACATGATATTAAAGAAATACAAAATGATTTTGTCATTACATATGTCGATAAGGCAAGTGGAAACTACTCAATTATATGTAAATATTATTATAAAAATACCCTTCAGTCACACTTACTTAATAATCATATCTATAATTTACATAAAACTAACCTTAAAATCTTTTACAATAGAATATCAGCCAAATATAAGCAAATCCATCTAAAAAATAGTTGTAATAACATTCCATATATTGTTTTAGTACCCAAGTTTCATAAATCCCCTGTTGCTTTTCGAACAATTACCAGTGGGCATAATTCTTACATTACTAATGCTGGAAAATTATTATTAAAGATATTACATGAAGTATCCTCGTCAGATGAAATCTCAAATAATTGTCATATTGTAAAAAATAGTTTTGAAGTAGTTAAGAAATTGAAAACTCTTACTAATATTCGTAGTATTTATACCTTTGATTTCAAAGATTTGTTTAATAATATTAATATAGATGATCTGTATAGAATTATTTTAGGAATTTTTGAAATATATAATATCAACCTAAAATATTCAAATTTTCTTTTTAAAAAATTACTTAACTTCACTCTTTATGAGAATTATATTCAACATGGTGGTACTATTTTTAAACAACAGGTTGGTATCTCACAAGGGGGGTGTGCCTCATCATTGTTAGCTAATCTGTATTTATTCTTCTATGAAAAAAACATTAATCCAAGCTTGCATAATATGCACATGTTTAGATATATAGATGACATTTTATGTGTATCCCCAAATAATAATATCCCTATAGTATTAAACTTTTATCCAAAAAATTTACAATTAAATGCAAGTAATAATGACACAAATGTTGCAAACTTTTTAGATTTAAATTTAAATTTACAAAATTGTAATATGGGTATAAACTTGTATGATAAAAGACAGGATTTTAAATTTAATACATCAAAAATTCAACATTTTGACTCTTGTCTGCATATATCTGTATTTAGAAATATTATAATAAACCAGGCTCTTAGAATCAATAAAATTTGTGATGAATATTATAAATTAGCGCACTTTATGGAATTATTGAGTACAGCGACTAATAATGCATATCCCCCCAATTTTGTTATTAAAATTATCAACTCAGTGTATCAAATTTCACTCGATAACATCCTAGAAAACATTCCCAATTATAGTGACTAACATACAGGAAAAAAAAAAAATATATATATATATATATATATATATATATATATATAATTATTTATTAATTATATAAATAAATAAAAATGAAAAATAATAAACTAAGTCAAAAACATTAGAAAAATCAAAAAATCGGAAAATAAGATGCATTAACATTAATGTTTTGAATTTTATTTTCGCAAAAAAATGTTACTTTTGTCAGTATTGAAACTACGTTTTGTGCGCCCTTGTAATGGTGTATAGTGGCATTCTCGATTATCCAGTTTTCCTATGAATTCTTGTTTAGCAGGAATTTTCATCTATGATTCATATTCATATTCAGTTCTGCATGTTTGGGAAATTGTATTCTGAATTGCTTGTCCAGTCTTCAGCTTAGACTCACTGGACGGGTTTGAAAGTATTTCCGTGAACGTTCGTACTGCCCCCCTGGTAGAATTTCGACTTGTTCATTCCGGTGCTTCTAGATTAAGTTGTTGAGGTTGATCGTGTATACACGTGGTAGAAGAGGAATGATTCATGCCGCATGGTAATACAATTTTCTTAATGTATCATTTTTTCATTTTTTGATGCCTGTAGTCTGAGTTTAAGCATTTATAGTAATGTACTATTGCTTAATCTGAAACAGGCATTTGTTTGGGTTAATTAGAATCGAATACTCAGACCTGAAGAGGAATTTAATTTTGATTAATCATCGAAGTTGGGAAGGTTCTGTTCTTTTCTCTTATCGGCATTATGGCCGTGAATTTGCTTCTATGGTGATGTTAATATTACTTGAATTGTATTTTTATTTTTTTATTTTTACATATTCTTATTATTACATTTCAAATATATATATATATATATATATATATATATATATATATATATATATATATATATATATATATATATATATATATATATATATATATATATATATATATATATATATATATCCACTGCTGGACAATTTCCAAGGATGGATGATACTATGACACTAGCAACCACAAAATGAAAGGAAGCAAATCGTGGGAAATCCGAATAAGCGCGGGATACAGTAAGAAGAGGTGTGCGCATGCAAATTTTTCATTTCCACGCTTGTTCGACACGTTATAGCGCTAGTAAGAAATTTAAAGCATTTAACGCGTGTGGCCAGCTGTTATTCCAAGTGAAAGTTTTACGGGGAAAATTTAATTGACGAACTTTAAATTTTCGGTATGTTTTTCCGATGTCACTTAGATAATTTTGCGCGTGGCCGTATTATTGGAAAGATTGAAGAAAGGTGAAAGACAACAGTTGTTGCCAGGGAGTTCGACATCGCCCACAGCGTTGTTTCACGGCTGTGGCAAGCATTTCAAACTACTGGAATATGTAGCAAGCATGACGGGAGAGGTCGTGTTAGAAGTACGACGCCTGCAGGAGTCAGGTATATTGTCCTATCGGCAAAAAGGAACCGGCGCACCACAGCTTAACTGGTGGCAAATCAGTTTCTTACTACCGCAGGACAACGGATCCCCCTAAAAACTGTAGTCAGATGTTTGGGAGAAGAAGAACTATACGGCCGCAGACCTGTTATATGTGTCCCATTATCCAGACTGCACCGTACCACCCGTTTACAATGGTGTCGTGAGCATCGCAATTGGACCGAACAGGACTGGGCTTGCGTACTATTCTCAGATGAGAGTAGGTTCAGTCTGCCATCGGATTGTAGACGCCAACTGATCTGGCGTGACAGTGGTACTGCTTATTGTCCAGAAAATATCCAGGAAAGGGACAGCTATCCGACATCCAGTATCCTGGTATGCGCCGGCATAATGATCAATGGTCGCACGCCGCTACATGTGGCTGCAACTGGGACTATGGCCGGCCAACGATACTTTGACGAAGTTCTGCCTCATGTTCCCATTTTCCGTGGTGCTGTCGGTGATAAATGTGTTTTCATATACGACAACGCACCATGTCATCGAACACTCGCTGTTCAGTATTGTCTAGTCAGCGAGGGTATTCAATGCCTCGTGTGGCCAGCACGTTCTCCAGATCTAAACCCCATTGGAAATGTTTGGGATGCTTTGGAGAGGCGACTTGCTGATCGAAAATATCCTCCAACAAACAAGAATACCTTCATCTGTGCACTGACAGAGGAGTGGGATAATTTGCCTCAGCAGTTGCTGTATAATGTTGTGCAAAGTATGACACGACGTATTGAATGTTGCATCTCACTCCACGGTGGACATATTATGTACTGATACCTTTCTCAAAAGTATCCGCTGTCGTTCATATGCATTTTTCCATTTCTCCATACACAAATGAACATTTTCTCCTTTCAGATGTTTCAAAACCTTCAGTATTTTGCAGAACAATAAATGATCTTTATTCTAATGTCCGAACAGTGTGGCAACAGTATTTTATCGTTCTGGGCCTCCACCCCCAGCTTAATGTTGCGCTATATTGCAATTTGTGATCCGTCCTTAGCATTAGGCCAGCAGTATATATATATATATATATATATATATATATATATATAATAAAAATATAATATGAAAATCCAATAATAGAATAGAGAGAATTTGTAACTCACCCCCCCCCCACATAACTTAAAATATGCCTACAGATTAAAAGGAAGTATTAAATAGAGAATCAACCATCATGAGAACAATTACATTCTTATTTCTAGTCATCAAGCTTAAGATAATCAACAAATATCAATGGTGTGGATTCGAAAATAGAAAAACAAAAAATAACCAAGCATTAAAACCATACACGTTGAAAAACACTTGGTCAAAAATTATTTATTTTGAAGAAATTATTTTACAAATCCAAATATTTATTGTAAATGAACACAAAATATGTTAGTTTATGAAGCAAGAGATAAATTTTATCTATAAACTAATGCTATTTGGACGACTATCATAAAGATTGAAAAATTATATAAGAAACACAAATGTCAGAAATACACTGAATACGCATAAAATACCTGAAATACACAAAAAATATCCTATCGATTTGAGTATTAAATGACGAGACCAATGTCGCCAATTGCAAAAGATAAAAGTAGAGATCTACTGTTGCCAATCGTGAGAAATAAATAGCATTATTGCGAAAAGATTATAAAATGTGATATAGTCTACAGTAAAAGATTCAAAATAAAGGAGCAGGTAATAATATAATAGAAAACATAGAGGCTAAAGTATAAGAGGATGTACATACATTGTAATGCTTATTCAAGAGTATGTAGATATTTGGCTAATATCAGATACTAAGGAGAGAATTTTTAGAATGTTAAGCTAATCCAAACTTTTTAATTATACCAATTACTAAAGATTCTGGATATTTATATAATTTACTAGTAATTTTTAGGATATTAATGTGCAAAGCATGAAATTTTTTACCTGATAAAAATCTATAAATTCTAAAAAGTTGATTGAGTATAATATTTCTAAACAATTGAATCGAGTTGCAAGAATTAAATGGTAATATTTTGTTAATGTTAAATTTAAAAAAGTATTTTTTGTCATATAAATTAGTAACTATCCCATTAGTAGGTTCAATAATTAGATTTAAATCCAAATAATTAATATTATTACTAATATTGGCTTCATTACGAATTAGTTCCGAATTATCCGGATAGAAATCTATGTCTATGACATAGTTATCAGTAAATGCTAAACAAATCACATCATCAATATATCTGTAAATTTTATAGTCTGTAAAGATTTTTCATTATGATAAAGGTATAAATTAGTTAACGTACTGCTACTACAGCCACCTTGTGAAACTCCTGAGACTTGAAAGCATAATTTATTACCTTGAAATATAGAGCAATTGAAAAGAACAAAGTGAAAAAATTTAGGAAAATTGGTAAATACAGTATGAGTAGATTGATAAGTAATATAAGCATATATATATATATATAACTATTATATATATATACAGGGTTCCCACTTATATCCGTTACATCCCCCTTAACTTCTAAACGGTGACAGCTTAGGCCATAAAGTTGGTGTCTAGGTATAGTAAAAAGGCTATGCGCTACTCGATGAGACAACTTACAACGCCATCTATCGGCAAATTTTGGAATTAGCGGTCCTATCTAGTAAACTGTGAAAAATACGTGAAAAAAGTCAATTAGAAAGTTGTAGATCACTCTCGATTTAGTACGAAAAGATACCTTGCGCACATTAATACTCAAAAGAGAATGCAAAAAAAGAACATTTGTTTGGTCACGATTTCGAAAATTGTCATGTCATAAAGAGTGGAAGAAAGAAACTGAGACACTTCCCTGTCTTCAGGATCATTTATTTGCAATATTATATTGCTCAAAATGCTCTCCGTTAGCCACTATACACATTTGCACTCTGGATTGGATTTCTCACTGCACATTGTGCAACATGGCATGTGTTACGGACGCACAAGCATCAGTAATGCGTCGTCGAAGATCCTGCAATGTTGGCGGAGGAGTCGCATATACCTGCCCTTTTATGTGTCCCCATAAGAAGACGTCCAATGGGGTCAACTCAGGTGGGCGTGGGGGCCACACGACGGAGCCACCATACCCGATGACTTGATTCTGGAATGTCTCTATTAGGTCCCAACCATACATGTAGGAGTTGGTGCAACGGTGGGGACAGAACCATGGTCCTCATGAATGCGAATCATGTACGTTTCCACTGCGGCACAACAGAGGCTTGTATTTAGTCCGTAAAGTGGTATTTTCTCGCTTCGCTTCACAATCAAACAAATGTTCATTTTTTGCATTCTGTTTTGAGTATTAATGTGCGCAAGGTATCTTTTCGTACTAAATTGACAGTGCACTACAACTTTCTAATTGACTTTTTTCACGTATATTTCACCGTTTACGAGATAGGACCTCTAATTCCAAAATTTGCCGATAGATGGCGTTGTAAGTTATCTCTAGTGCATAGCCTTTTACTATACCTAGACACCAACTTTATGGCCTAAGCTATCACCGTTTAGGAGTTAAGGGGGGTGTAACGGATATAAGTGGGCACCCTGTATATATATATATATATATATATATATATATATAATAGTTATATTTGTATATGTATATATATAAAACGCTATATGTACACTATTTCGACGTTAAAAACAACGTACCTCATGGATCTTATACGTCATTTTTTCACTGTGGCAGAAGTAAATTCTTTGCGTTAAATAGAAAAAAAAGTCATATACTGCTTTTTTTTTGTTAGGAAAAAAAATGGAATACAAAAGAAAAATGTGAATATTATCTTATATAGCCAAGCATGTGAAAAATAAATTTTGCAAATACTCACAAAGACTCTAGCCTCCAAGATTGCAAAAATGTTAATCTGCTGTAGCGGGGAAAGGTGAACGCTGATTATTCCGGTCACCTGGTGTCACGAAAAAGAAGTAAAATCTGCAACAACAATTAAAAGTAGAAAGTAAGATGGACTTGAAGTGAGGTGCAGGCAAATTACAAGATATAGTAATAAATTAAATATAGCCATGCCATCCTTACAAAATTTTATGTCTGACGAATTATCTACCAAATAAAAATCTTTAAAAAAAATTCCAAATCAGAAAGTGAACTTTTTAAGTTTCCTTTGAATTATAGAGGCAATAAAAAATCAAACAGATGACTAAATCATTCAGTAGCGGTTAGTAGTATACATTTCATTATTCTTTTGATTTTTGATAAATTTTGTTGTTAAATGATACTAAACTAAATCCCTATGACACATGTACTAAATCCCAGTTTAACAAATAATTTTATAGATGTCCCCATTATAGATTGCCCACTAAGATCTATAAGTTAACAAAATTTATTGTAGAAAATCACATTTTTCCTTTTTTTACATCCAGTATCTAAGATTTTTTTTATAACTGCTGTTTCTAATAAATGCATAAAAGTACGTCTGTACCAAAAATATTCAAAATTCATAATTGATTTTAAATAATAAACGAACCAAAACGGCTGAATAATGAAAAATGAAATGAAAAGAACGAACGCGATTATAAGTAGAGATGCTTTTGTTTACTATTTTTTTTTCATCATGTATGTAAAGACATATTTTACTGAAAAAATTACAGGAAGGACATAATTTTAATCACATGGTGAAAGTAAGATCGTTAAATGGGCATAACCGTTCGAGTATTTCTACATAAAAAAACTAATATCCAACAAGAATATTTTTTTATTAAGTGTAATTAATGAAATGTAAATTTATCTTTTGTATTCAGGATATTGAAGACATAAGAGGTAAGTATCTTTTTGTCTTCCAGGCATAGAGATAGTTTATGTGGAAACATTAAGGAATACTGTAAAAGCGTTTTCAATGATTTAAAAGACTCTTCTGCTTTCACATTCAAATGTAGAAACTGAAATGCGTAAAACATGTATAACACAATTATCAATTAGTGGTAAGTACTTAACTCCAGAATTCAGATCCGTTTCCCTGGTGAGAAGCGAAACTACAACTCAATGGCTGGAAGTAATAAATGGCAAGTAAAACAACACGTGAAAAGAAGACTCTATAACTTTCATTACTGTAAAGGAACATTCTTTAATTGCCTGTATGAAACACACATAAGATATTATTTGAGTTCAAACACATTATTTCCAAAAATGGCAATTCTAACTCTTCTAATCATGAGTTAGACTACTCAAATCTCTATAAACAGCTTGGAAATCTTTAAGTAAGACATTATTCAATCTTAATAATATTATATGCCAAGGGAGATTGATACAGATCTATTACTTTTAAGCTGGCTTTTTACATTAAAAAATTCTCTAGACATACAACCAGCAATTCAATTTTACAATCTCCCAATTAAAGGAAAAATACATACGAACCTATATTTCGGTTCGGAGGGGCTCTGTCGGTCGAAAAACATCTTGAGAGCAATATTAGTAAAGTTAAATTAAAATTTAAAATAGATTCATTTTTACACTGGAACAAAATCTATATGCGACCGACAGCCCTCTCGTCCATGGTAAGCTCTATCCTTCTTCCAAGCGCGTCCCTCTACATTTACTGCGCTGACGTCACAACACACATATCCATATCACACACGTACATCCAGAACATTGGAAAATAATCAACAAAACAAAATTAACACTCAACGGTTTTCCTTTTCTCTCTCAGCTGACTGGCGGGCGCGCCTTTTCAAGGTCGCAAACACTCCACAATTTGACCTATTTCCACAGAAAATCGGCTGAGGCATTCTACATTTACATGACATGAAAAAGAGCATTTTAATCAGAAATATGCATCACAGATTTCGATGCCACAAGTATCTTCCCCCTCCGGCAAAAAATTTTTCAACCGCAGGGCAGGAAAATTTTCTCCAAGAGAATCCTGTAGAAGCATCACCTCCAGCAGGGCGATCGCTAAAGCAGCAACTGCCGCAGGCAATTTTGCACAAAAATTTTGAGGGTGAGCAATGTACGTACGTCTACACTACCACCCCACTCAAGGAGTCCAGAGACTTGATCAGGGTCCCCGTTGTCCAAGAGTCAAAACATCAAAACATGGCCAAAAGAGAGGACACAATGCTGTCCCAAAACTGCTATAGGATCCTTTCAAAAGAAAACACACAGTTAAAACATATGCAAATACACTGAAATACACAAAATATGCTCTTATCAAACTTTCTCAAATTCTTAAAACAAAATACACTTGTAAAATACACTAAAGATTATTGCTGTGTAACTGTACAGAAAAATATGTTTCCAGAAGGTGTAAAAATCAGCGGGGAACTATACGGGCTGCCATCACAAGAAAAAGGGTGTTGAAGACCCAGACCGTCCGACTCGTCCAGAGGACTAACAGCAGCTATAAGAAAAAGGGTGTGTAGAAAATGAGAAAAAAAATATCCCGCGTGCAGGGCTTCCGGTGCATCCAGACGAAAACAGGACAGCCACGGTCCAAAGCACAAGTCAATTCAGCAAAGATGAGAAACCCAACTCCGAAGCGATGAGTCCTCCATCACGACATCACTCCTCCATCACACAGTGGTTCCAGAAGATACGCTTCTCGCCTCCGCTCTGGAAACGACGGCGAGATCTGTCCAGCCTCGACCAGGTGTAGCAAAAAGCCGGGATTTTAAATTGCTTCATTCACATCCCTCTCGAAACACAGGGTGTAGCTTGTTTGTGTAAACACCTGCAATTCACTCAAAAGAAAAAACATTTGCAACATTGAACTCACGGGACAATGGTGACTGACGAAACTACTGTACTCTTTGTACCAGTAGGGAAGTGTACTTGTAAAAATGTAAACATTGAATTGCAGATCAAATAAAAATATATGTAAAGCAGGAACAGAAAAACATATGAAATAAACTTTCAAAAACTTAAATATTAAAAAATTTTGTCATAATCAGGTCAAATTATCAGAAGTGTCAACTCATGCACTTCACAACAGTTTTGTCATATCAGGTATTCAAAATTCTGCACATTTGAAATTAAAATTTTCATCACCACATGATATTAATTTTCTTAAAATTATTGTAAATATTAAAAATTACTGCAGAAGAGGTTCCATCACAACCTCAAACAAATGAACTTGATCAAACACAGTCACATCCTCAAACAGAAAAGTTTTTCGAAGAACTCCAAAACAAATCAACAAAATTTCATAGTTCAAAAATTACGAAAAGTTTCAAATTTCCAGATTCAAAAAGTTTATCAAAAGATAATCAAAAGTTTTTGAGTGAGAGTTTTTGAGAAGAGTGAAGAGTTTCAATCGATATCACACAAATCACAAGATTAAAATTGTATATAAATTCAAAACAGTAAAATTAAAAAAAAATTTTGTATTTTCACAGATGAAGCATGTTTCACAGATGAAATAATCTTCCATTACAATTGAGCAGAGATGTGTGTAAATAAAAATATTTAGGAACACTGGAATCTGGAGCCCTGGAAACAGGTTGTTTGTTTGCACTGCTTTGAGAACTGGAAATTTGAGCACTGGAATTTTGCCGCTGGAAAACACTCGAGGTTGATGAAGACACAGTTTGTTTATCACGACCAAGTGCACTATCTTTTGGAAGAGTTTGAAGCTCAACTCTTCTAGGTGGTAGTAATGTAAGTCTGTTGACATGGACTCTCTGCTCGTTCTTCGGATTTAGAACATGTTGTATTATGAAGTTGACTGGAGAGATTTTCTTGATCACCTTAAATGGACCTCTATTGTATGAAGAATGTTTTTTGGACTGGTCGCGTGGTAAATATGATGTGTAAAGATACACGTGGTCATTTACCTTAATCACAGGTTGTTTTGCACCTTTATGTTGTTGTTGCATTTGACTCTGTTGTGCTTTATCCAAATTGACTTTTACAATTTCATATATTTTCTTTAATCTATATTCCAAATCTTGACCATAATCATGAACAGACTCATACTTTGTGCTTTTAAATCCTGTTAAAAGGGTATTTGGTACTGTTAAATCTCTGCCATACATGAGGTATGCAGGAGTTTCTCCAGTTGATGCATGAACAGCATTTCTGTGGGGCAGAAGGGCAAAAGGAACTGAACGATCCCAGTCGTCTTTCTCTTTATATGCAAGATTCTTCAAACTTCTGAGTAAAGATTTATTTGCTCTCTCGCAGAGGCCATCAGATTGGGGATGATAGCTAGTGGTACTATGTTTAATGATTCCCAACTTCTTGTATAGGCTCTGAGCAGCTTTTGAAAGAAAATTCGACCCTTTGTCCGTAATCAGGTGGTGGGGAATACCGTGAGACGATATGAATTTCTCAAAACATTCCAAAATTCTCTCTGAAGTAATAGATGACAATGGGTAAGCTTCTGCCCATCTTGTGAAGTAGTCTGTAATGACTAAAATATACCTTTTCCCAGAATTTGAAACTGGAAAAGGACCTATACAATCCATCGCTACTCTTTGGAAGGGAAAATCAGATGTATCAAATTTCTGTACTGGTGCTTTAAAATTTCTGAACCCATGGTTAATGACACAAACATCACAAGAACTGACATAATTCTGTGTTTGAGTGTACATGTCTTGCCAATAATACTTTCTGCTGATACTAGACAAAGTTCTGCGAAAACCACAGTGAGCAAATGCAGGACAGTCATGATGCAACCACAAAATTTCAGATACCAAGGACTGAGGTACTACCAATCTTTCATTAAATTCGTGTCTTCTTTTGGGGTGCTTGTGAGTGCACCATAATGCATTTTCTTTCTCAAAAAAGGTTAATCTTTGTGGATATGGAGCCACATTTTTTTCTAGGAAATTCTTGATTTTGTTGCATCTGCTATCAGATTTTTGAGCGTTAACTATTCTAGTAAACAAAGTTGGTTCCACTGTCAATTGCTCTAAATTTTCACTTTGAACATTTTCTTCATCATTTAGATTTGTGTTAATTGCATTCACCTGTTGAATTTCTGAACTTTTTGAAGATTTCTGATTTTGTGCATTATTGACTTTCTTTGGTTTTTGGGCATTAGCCGAATTTTTAGCATTTGCAGAATTCTTTGATAATGGATTTTCTTTGTCACCGACACATCTTGATAAGTAATCCGCCACAACATTCGCCTTTCCTGGCTTATGAATGATCTCATAGTCGAACTGGGAAAGAGAAGCTATCCAACGTGAAAGTCTGGATGTTGGATCCTTGAATTTGAAAATAAATGAGAGGGAGTGCTGATCACAATAAATTGTGAAATGAGCTCCAATTAAATAGTGTTTGAAAAAATTTGTTGCCCAGACTACAGCTAAAGCTTCACGCTCAACAACACTGTATCTGGTTTCAGCATCATTTAGCTTCCTGCTGGCATATGAAATAGGGTGTAAAAAACCATTTTCATCTTGCTGTGAAATATATTTTCCAAGTGCATATTTAGATGCATCTGTGTGCAATATGAATTTCTTTTTAAAATCAGGTAAAATCAAAATTGATTCTTTTAAATGTTCTTTCCTCAAGATGTCAAAAGATTCTTGAGCTGCTTCATTCCACTTAAATTTTTCACCTTGTTTTGTTTTTAAAAGTTGTGTGAGGGGCAAAGCAACATCTGCAAAATTCTTCACAAATTTTCTATAAAATCCTGTGAGACCCAGGAACTGCCTCACATTCTTTATGGACTTTGGCGTCTTAAATTTCTGAATGGTTTCTAAATTGTGTGGATCAGGCTGCACTTTCCCATCTGAGACCAAAAATCCCAGATATTTAATTGTTCTTCGAAAGAAGTAACACTTTGAAGGTTTCAATTTTAGATGATGTTCTTGTAATTTTAAAAATTCTTCTTCCAATTTTTGTATATGTTCTTCAAAGGATTTTGAAGCCACAACAATATCATCAATGTAAACATTCGAAACACCTGCCAAAACCAATGACATCAATCTCTGGAAAGATGCAGGGGCATTTTTGAGCCCAAAAGGAGTGCGACACCACTCAAAATGGCCTTTATTGGTTGAAAAAGCTGTCTTTTCACAGTCATTCGGGTCCAAACAAAGTTGGTAAAACCCAGAAGTAAGATCCAGAGTGGAAAAATAAGTTGCTCCTGCCAAATTATCGATGAGCTCACTGATATTTGGTATTGGATATGGTTCGTCAATCATGACTTCATTTAACTGCCTAAAATCACAGACCAAGCGATATGACCCATCTGCTTTCTTGACGAAAAGAACAGGCGTATTATAAGGCGAAGTACTGGGCCTAATAATACCCGCACCAAGTAGTTCAGTCACTTGTTTATTTAATTCCTCTTGAAGGTGATGAGGCACTCTGTAATTTTTCTTTTTAATTGGTATGTTAGTTCTTAAATTTATTGTATGGAAAATTGTATCACAACCCTCAATTTCTGAAACCGACTTTGCAAAAACTCTACGATGCTTTTTAAGAAGTTCAAATAACTTCCTCTTCTTCTCTCCATATAAGTGACTTAAGTCAAAGTCACCACCCCATGCTTCAAATTTTTCATTATTTTCAATGGCTGTGTGGTCAGTTACTGTATTTACTGGTAATGCTTGTACTTCTTTAATACTTTGTAATTTTGCAATTTTCATTTTCTTGTTCAAATTAATTGTATTTTCAGAAGGATTTGCAATCTTCACATATAAATAATCTTTCTGAGGTGTCTTGTACACTGCTCTTGCCACAAAAAATTCTTTTTCTCCCTCAAGCGGTTCAATCAAAATAGTATCATTATCTTGAAATTTATGATTTACTCTAATTTTTACAAAAGATTCAGTAAGTGGATTAAGCTTACTTTTCTTAAATACAGTTGCTACAATAAATTTATTTTCTTTAATTTCATTAATAATATTGATTCTTTCTTCCTTTTCATTATAAGTGTTTCTGTACAAAGGTGGTCCCAAAACTTTGTTATTCGGGCTGGTCAGAAAGTAAGGAATTTCCTTCCCATTTGCATTGTTTACAATCGTGAATGTCTGTCTGTCATGTACTTTTTCATTTCTATTTCCAAAATTCTGATCAAAATTTCTAAATAAACTTCGTCTTTCCAAACAACTATCTTCTTGTAAGCTACACACATTCGCTTGAGAAAATTCCTGACTGGAAAAATTTTCTCTGCTTTTAAATGGAATATTTTGTCCACACATGATCATGTTATTGTTTTCAAAATTAATTAGAGCTTTATTTTCTGTTAAAAAGGAGTTTCCTATAATAGCTTTGTAATTTGATGGTGCAGGAGAATTCAATACCCAGAATCCAAGAATAAAGTTTTCATCCTGTATGGTTAATTTAATTGAAATTTTATAATTCACAATTGTATCTCCTCCGTTAAATCCACGCAGTACAGCAGGTTTTCTATGCACTGTATACTGTTTTTTGTCAAATAAATTTAAAATTTCTTCATATGTGATATTTATGCTGGACCCTGTGTCAATTAGCATGTTTATGGAATTTCCTGCAAGCTTAGCAGAAATGACTGGTAAGTTTGTTGCATTTTGAGATGCATTCTGTACAATTGTACTGATTTCATAAGTGTTTCCAAAATTTCCAAGGTTCTTTCTTGAATTTTGGTTCAAATTTCCAAAATGTACTTGATTGGCTGATCTGTCTTTTCTAAAATTTCTTCTATTAAAGTTGCTTTTGTAGCCGAAATTAGTATTATTATTATGATTTCTTCTAAAATTTGGACTTTTGTAAATGTCGAAAGTATTTCTTCTATTGTTGTTGTTTCCCCTAGCTCTTGGTGTAGCCGGAATAAAATTATTTCTCTCACCAGGTTTCCTGTAACTACAAAATCCTCTCTGTTGATTTACTTCTCTACGGTAGTTATTTCTGCTTTCTTCTCTCTTCGGGGTAACCGGAATTCTTCTTTCAAATTTTCTTCTATTTCTGCTTCCCGGGGATATGTACGTCTTCATATTTGATCGAAAATTTCTCAATTTCGGTGTTCTAGGGGATTTCTGTGTTACGTCATTTTCTTCCCATATTTCTTCTTCGTCTTCCCAATTTTCTTCCTGTCTGTCCCTTTTTTCTAGTTCATTCTTAAATTCTTCGATTGTTTACTCTGAATTTCAAGTAGTTTTTCTAGTTTTGTTATTTTCTCATCTTCTAAATTTTTCTTTTCAACCGAATTTACTTCTAAATGTTCTTCATTTTCGTTTTTACACTGCTCTTCAAGCACCGCTAACTCTTTAGCTGATTCAAATGTTTTTGGATTCTGCGCTAGGACTAATCTTCTAAAATCAGGATTTAATCCCCTTATAAATGCATTTTTCAAAAGCGCTTTTCTTATGGAGTAATTATTGTTCTTTTCTAACTCTTCCGGTACCGCTACGTACGAAGCTGATTCAATTCGCACAGCAAACTGCCGTACTGTTTCTCCAGATTTCTGTCTTATGTTAACCAGTTCCGCGATACGCTTTGCCATATCTTCTTTATATTCAAAATTATCCCTAAGAGCCGAAACTAATTCATCATAATTCTTCGAATTCTTTAAATTCGGAATGCCGTTTACTAGCCGACTCGCTGAACCAGACAGTTTCATTTTCAAACAAAAAAATTTCTCTTGAGACGTCCATCCCGCATTCTCTGAAATTAATTCCAATCTATCTAAAAATGATTGAAGTGAACTATCCTCCGCTCCGGAGAACTCTGGAACCGAGTTCCAAAAGTGAGTCTTCCCGATATTTGATTTAGCAGTCCCAGTGGTGCTAACAGAAAGTGACCGACGCTGAGGAGGTGAGCGTACCGGTGAAGGTGAAGCTTGTCTGACATTATTAGCGTTTCTTTGAACTTGTGAGTTACTTCTCACATTTCTTTTCCTTCTACTTTGTCTGCCTGACATTTTTAATTTTGTTCTCAATTTTTAACAAATGTTTATTTTAATCAAATCGAAAATGTGTCGTGTAAAAAGTATTCTTGTGGTGGAAAATGTTTATATGTCAAAATATGCAGCAATTTCATACATTTATTTCATATATAAATGATACTGACTTACTTCGGTGGTATCAAAGACCACATTCATATCTGCATCTATACACATTATACACTTTCTTTTCACAAAAATTTTAAATATATTTTTATTCTAGTACCAATCTTGCCATTTCAAAATCATTTTTTTGAAACCGAAAATAACACAAATATCTTTTTGAAATCGAAAGCGTTCCAGCACTCAGGGAGACAAAAGGGCGCGGCACCAAACATGTAAAAGCGTTTTCAATGATTTAAAAGACTCTTCTGCTTTCACATTCAAATGTAGAAACTGAAATGCGTAAAACATGTATAACACAATTATCAATTAGTGGTAAGTACTTAACTCCAGAATTCAGATCCGTTTCCCTGGTGAGAAGCGAAACTACAACTCAATGGCTGGAAGTAATAAATGGCAAGTAAAACAACACGTGAAAAGAAGACTCTATAACTTTCATTATTGTAAAGGAACATTCTTTAATTGCCTTTATGAAACACACATAAGATATTATTTGAGTTCAAACACATTATTTCCAAAAATGGCAATTCTAACTCTTCTAATCATGAGTTAGACTACTCAAATCTCTATAAATAGCTTGGAAATCTTTAAGTAAGACATTATTCAATCTTAATAATATTATATGCCAAGGGAAATTGATACAGATCTATTACTTTTAAGCTGGCTTTTTACATTTAAAAATTCTCTAGACATACAACCAGCAATTCAATTTTACAATCTCCCAATTAAAGGAAAAATACATACGAACCTATATTTCGGTTCGGAGGGGCTCTGTCGGTCGAAAAACATCTTGAGAGCAATATTAGTAAAGTTAAATTAAAATTTAAAATAGATTCATTTTTACACTGGAACAAAATCTATATGCGACCGACAGCCCTCTCGTCCATGGTAAGCTCTATCCTTCTTCCAAGCGCGTCCCTCTACATTTACTGCGCTGACGTCACAACACACATATCCATATCACACACGTACATCCAGAACATTGGAAAATAATCAACAAAACAAAATTAACACTCAACGGTTTTCTTTTTCTCTCTCAGCTGACTGGCGGGCGCGCCTTTTCAAGGTCGCAAACACTCCACAATTTGACCTATTTCCACAGAAAATCGGCTGAGGCATTCTACATTTACATGACATGAAAAAGAGCATTTTAATCAGAAATATGCATCACAGATTTCGATGCCACAATACAAACGGAACAAGCAAAATTAGTGATGTAACAGATGAAGATGGAATGTTAAACATAAGCAATAAAAATATTAAAGCAATTTACATTATATATACCAAATTGATTTTGATAATTTAAATTAAAGTTGAAGTAAAAAGAAATCTCTTGCATCCAATGCATCCATTTCTCCAAAAATTGAACAGATTTCGATAAAGATTTTCGATCCTGGTTATCGAACAAATTTTGATCATGAGCAAACGTTGATATTCTCTATCAAGAAATGACAGTTTTCTTTAAGTGACTCGGAATCCATAAAAACCAATAGATGTTATTATCATTAATGATTTATATAAACATACCAAACTACTTGAAAAGTTCGACATTGTAAATATCGGCTAACCCATGCCGACGAGCACATAATAAGCACGAAATCAAACCGATCCATGTATTCTGTTATCTGTAATAGAACTGTATTCTAAATATAACACATTTCATAGAAATCATGCTTTTACTATTAAAATGTCAGTGCTCTGTAGAAAATTTAAAACATATATTGTCTCGTGAACGGCTAGTTATAACCCCAAACAATATGAAAGAAGTTAAGCTATTGCCCCTATGTAGTGAAAATCGTGTGCTTGCCACATCAGATTTTTTTTAAGAGAATACATGTGCCGAACTTAACCACATTGACGCTGATTCACTGTGCGTAACCAATAATATAACCATTTTAATTGATAGAACTAAAAAATGTGTTGAACGGCTAGTTATAACCCCAAACAATATGAAAGAAGTTAAGCTATTGTCTTATGTAGTGAAAATCGTGTGCTGGCCACATCAGATTTTTTTAAAAAGAATATATGTGCCAAATTTAACCACATTGACGCTGATTCACTTTGCGTAACCAATAATATAACAATTTGGATTGATAGAACTAAAAAATGTGTTGAATTTAGTTATACACTGTAAAGAAAAATACTTTACAAACTTGCAATAATACAGTAATATTTTACAGTTTTCCTAATATTATTTACTGATCGTAATTTGATACTATCCTAGCGCAGCATCTAAAAGCAGTTTTACATTCCCTGCAATACATGGTAATGTATAGGAAAAGTATTGAAATCATGCCGAAAATCGCAACTCGAATTCTCGATGGATCAACACGTTTTGGGACCTGTAGAATACGAAAATACTATTTTTAGCGTTACGTCTGTGTGTGTGTCTGAGTGTCTGTCTGCCCAATGAATGTATCCACTCTAACTCAAAATCTAATGGATCGAATTTCATAAAATTTGGTATGTAAGTCACTTGGGTGTGACTCTGGTGCTGATTAGTTTTTGGTACGATTCGGAAAGAAAGAATCCGCTTTGTTTTGCGAAATGGCCTGCAAAAATTGCGAAATGTCAAGCAAAAATTGCGAAATGGCCCGCAGTCTATCTGATGTACTATTTGGCCAAATTTCACAGAATTTGGTAAATAAGTTACTTTTGGGATACGCTGGTGCTGATTAGATTTTGGTACGGTTCGGAAAAGAACAACCTGCCTTTTTTTACGAATTACAAAAATCGCCAAAATCTAAAAAACAAATACTACGTATGTTCAAATGTATCAATTAAATGCTTGTTTTATACGTAATTCCTAACGAGGAAAATAATAAGAACGACTCTATTATTCGAGGACTAACCGCTCTCGAGATAATCGAGAATTTTCGCATTTTTGTTATGCCGCCTTTGAAAAAATGTCCAATTACCAAGTAAAAACAGAAATTGAGTTAAAAATGTAAATTTAGCGTTATTTCGTGCAATTAAACCCAACTTAATGAATTATTAAAGAAATAAAGAAATAATATGAATTTGAATCTGTAGCGAAAGTTATGTGCTGACCACATCAAATTTTTTTCATCATCGTTTAAAACTTGATCTAGAAATTAATCATATTCTAGCTAGAACATCTGCATTGGCATAGATGTAAATAGTGCAGGGCATCGTTACTACAATGCATTCTTTACTCCAATGTTTTGAAATGAAAAGTCGATGAAATATGAATATTTATCCTTTTTTTAACATCACGTTTGGCTTTGGACATATTTTGGCGCCCCCAGAAAATCTGTCGTCTGAAGCTGGTGCTTCTCCAGTTTCTAAGGCAATACTGCACTGTTAATACCATAGCAAAGAAGTTTCAATAACTTTTTCGTGGTCAGTCTCTAAATTCTTGGCTACCTCCGTAGTCAAGCACCATATCGTCGAAAGCCCAGGCCGACCGACTCATCCGAAGACTAAGAGCAGCAAATTGGGCGGCCGGAAGCACCATATCGTAAAAATTTTGGCAAGAAAGTAAAAAAATAAATATTTGATATATTGATTTCGCAAATTGTCTACGAATAAAATTAAAAATTAAATTTAATTTTAAGGCATTTATATGCTGAAATCATACACTGCAGATTGCCAAAATGAGTACACATTTTTACAAGTACAATGTTTACATTTGTTTTCCTCTAAAAAGGTAAATTACGGAACATTAAAATATTTCTGAACATTAGAATATTATGAAACACTATTATTTAACCGTTGCCCTAGATTGTGGATTCTTGCTGATAATTATTAATTGTGGGTTTTATAAATGTTCTAAGCCGAGGAAGATCATGTTAACACTTTTACAATATTATTTGCCATTCTTTATAACCTAAAATTAGCTATAAAATTGCAATTCTCTATGTGTTTGACTTAAAGGATGTAAAATTTTCTCCCCTATTATTAATTTTTTTTTTCCTTTTAAGAATCCTACTAAAAAGTTCAGTAATTACGACATTTATCAAATTCCTTGTCAGTACGGGCTATCATACATAGGCCAAACAAAATGCACCTTAAAGTACCTCTTAAAAGGACTCCTAAACTGTGTAAAAACCATAATTTAATAAATCTTCTATCACTAATCATTGATGGATGACTAGTCACCAATTTGATTTTTCTTCAGGGTTCACTATTCAAAAGTGCTCTTTAGTTTTCTATTTAGACTCCTTTGAATTCTTTTTAAATCAATTATTCTTCAGTAACTTGGTTAATGATTTATGTGCGACTCCATATCTATTCACATTATTTCATGACCACATCTGTTTCTTTTAGTTATATTCTCTGCCTTTTTTCCTTGGTTGCTTTTCATGTTCATATATCCTTATTATTTCTACATTTCTAGTTTTAGTACCCCTTTGTCACACCAGGTGGCAATACTATACTGGGAACTATCATTATGTCATTTTCATTCTAGCCGATCATTCTTGGGCTTATTTGGATGTTTAAGTTCAGACTTAATTGCATAGAATAAGGAAATCGAAATAATTGTCGAAATATTCGTATTCTCATTTACATTTATTTGCAGTGTATTTCACGTTTTGAAACAGTAAATCATTAAAATATTATCCAGTACTTTTAAAAGAATGTTTCCTTTTTACAAAAACAATAAAAAAAAATACACAGTATGTTAAATGAAAAAGATAATTTTTTGGAGTTTTTTCGCAAAGCTGCTGCTGAAAAGAGAACAGAGCCGATTTTTTGCTACATTATATTTATTTTCAGACAACTTCTGCTTTTACTCCACTAATTAAAATAATAATAGAAGCATAAGTAATTAGTGCATAAATTAGCAAATGTATTTCTAAATGTTTTGTACCGAAGAAAATTCTTTAAAAATTCTTGAATTTTGAGTGAAAGTTTAATTTTTGCAAACAAAAGTAATATATGGACGAAAGGAGAAAGAATTTTTCTTCTGTTTTGCTAATTTGTCGCTAGAATTTAGAATTAACTATTCACTAAAATGTTAATTAAACTGTTGGTACTTTTTGATATAACCTCTGTTCTGAATTAAACAACTTAATTACTGAATTTGATTTAATACTTAAAGAAATTACAGTGTGATTTTAAATATAAAATATTATAAAAGTTCCATAGCTTGATCCTGTTTCAGTAGCTCATGGTTTATAGAAAGTAAGAATTAGTATATTATAGAAAGTAAGAGTTATGGAAAGTAAGAGTTTATAGAAAGTAAGAGTTACTATATTATAGAAAGTAAGAGTTACTACATTATAGAAAGTAAGAGTTACTATGTTATAGAAAGCAAGAATGAAATTCATTTAATAGCTTCAAAATATGATTTTGAATATATTGTATGTGACATGAGAATTGTTCTATTTGCAGCTCTAAAAAGTATATTATTCGTTGGAATCAATTTGTCATTTATGTTTTGAGTAAAATTTTTGTAGAATTTATTTCTCAAGATTTATTGTAGATAGAGCTCTGAAGACAGATATGAAAAAGACGTAGGGAGATTCATTAGGTATTTTTTTTCTTCTTCATTTTCTACTTCTTGTTTAAAAACTTTCATTTTCTTTGAAACATTTATATCTTGGGATTGACTATAGAAATAGTTCTGATTGAAATTGATATGAATTCAATATTAAATTTTAGAGAAGATAAGATATTCACTAAGAATTCCCACATACGTTTTTTCCCACTTCACTTCGGGTTTAAAAGTTTTCCTTGGAACATTTATTTTATTCACAATTGACTTAGACCTTAGATGATCACTAAATAAGTTAGCGTTAAACTCTACTGAGAGTAAGGGTTTTAACTATGTTTTTACTAAGAATTTAAATTTCTGGTTCTAGAGTTGTCAATTCCGTTAAAAAAATTATATTTCCCTTGCCACATCTATTTCTCATGATTGGATGTATATGGAGCTTAGATAATGACTCATTGAATTTCGGATGACGTTTGGAGCTTTGAAAAGGATTTCCTCTTCCAGTTCTGTAGACGTTGTTTTTAGAAAATTCTCATGGCTATGTAAAAGAAGTATGAAAACATATAAAAATATCTTAATATTTTCGTCGAAAGTGTACACATTACTTGTCTTACTATGAAGGACACTTCATAAATTTTTTTCACTTTGCTTGTCTTTAAAAAATCCACAGAATCTCAAAATGAAAGACTTGTTCAAAGATATAATATAATTTTCAGAATGGATCTCATGTATATCATCGTTATTGGTCACTTTGATTACTTAAGATATCGTTTAGATATCGTTAAGATAGGTCACTATATAGTCTTTTATACGAATTTTAATTCCCGGTTCTCCTTACAAGAAAAACAGTGTCATGATGACGTGAATGACAATAAAGACACTGTCATGAAGAAATATAAATCTGAAAAGATACTATCGTAAAGAAATGAAAGTCTATAAATACATTGTTATAAATAAATAGAAGTCTAGAAGAACACTTCCATAAAAAACTAGTACACTATAATGAAGAAAAAAGTCTTTAAAGACATTGTCATAATGAAATTTTATCTATTAAGACACTATTATAAAGAAATACAAGTCTGGAAAGATACTATCATAATCATAAAGACATAGAAATCTAGAAATATACTATTATAAAGTATTGAATGTCTATACACTTTCGTAAAGGAATAGTATACCATGATGAAGACATAGAAGTCTAAACACATTATCATAAATAAATAGAACCTGGAAAGGCACTGTTGTAAAGAAATAGATTCTAGAAAGTAACTATCATAAAGAAATCAAAGTCCAGAACGACACTGTCATGAAAACTTAGAAATGTAGAAAGATACAATCATAAAAAAATGAAAGTCTAGAGAAACACTTTCATGATTAAATAGAAATGTAGAAGGACACTTTCATAAAGAAATAGTGCACTATGATGAAGAAATAGAAATCTAGAAAGACACTGTCATGAAGAATTATAAATATAAAATATAATTTTTTAATCTTTACAATCTAGCTTAAAAACTAAATGAATTCGTAAAAAATCTGATGTGGGCAACACATGGCTTTCCTTATATAATGCAATGAATTTACTACTTTTACAGTAAAGAAATAGATTTTTCTAATAGTAGATACTTATATTCCTTCCAAGATATTGAATTTTCGTCAATGAGACTTCATTTTCATTGATTTAGCGTCATTTTTATACATTTGGCGAGTTTTTCGTAAATTTAGCAACATTTAAAATGGTCGGTAAGTTGCGACATTCCACCAAATTCGTCGCCAAAATCTCGCCAAGCGTTATGGATGGAGAAATAAGTTATTCTTATAGCAGATAAATGACTATTGGAGTCCAAATACAAAAGTATTACTCAAAGTATCTTTTTTCATGAATGGAACGAGCTAGATCCACGAGAATGATGTTACCAAATTTATCGCATGGTATTACATATGAAAAGTGAACATGTTTCTCAATAGGAAATATATATTTTTTATTTTATATGATTTTTTGATAATTTTTTTTTTAAAATGTGCAATATCTCGAGAACGGTTCATGTTTGCGTTCTAAAATTTATGTCAATCGTTTTCTAATGAAAATTACATAAGAAATGTCTATATGCGTAGCTTTATTAGAGGTTTTGATTTTTTGATGATTTTTTCAAAATTTCACTCGAAAATTAAGGGTTTTCTGAACATTCGATTGCGTATAAAAACAATTGGTTACCTGTGTCTACGGGTTGTAATTTTTGTACCAAATTTCATTCGAATCGGTCCTTTCATTCTCCAGACATCGTCTCCACAAACACATACTTTCACACACACCACACACACAGCCATCACTTTAAAAATGTTCGATTCGTGATCAGGGATGCTTGAAACGTGCTCTCCCGTCGAAAACTCGAATTCGAATTTTTGACCCCGTCACAATACTTTCCTTATATATTATTGTATATAAGGAAAGTAAAAAGTTGTTTTTAAACTCTGATGTACTAAGAAACAAAGGTTTTCATTTTACAATTCAAATATGATTTTTATACCAATAAACAATTTATGAAGAAAATACCCGTACTCAAATAAGCAAATAATTTAATAATGCGGAAATTAACCTTTCACAAAAGTTAAAATTTTTGATATAAAAGTCAGTTTTTCATTTAGTTAATTGGATTTTAAATAATTCAATTTCGTTTATGTGTAAAATATGCTGTTGATGTTATTCATTGGTGTTCTAAAACATATTGAATAAGAAATTAAAATATTAAGCCTGCAATATTTTTGTCTCAATTGTTTAAGTAATAAATAGGTTATTTCTGTACATAAAATTCTATTGTACTTCAGATCCAGTTTTTTCTTTTTATTTTGCATAAAATAGAAAAATAATTTATTGTAATGTTTTTATTAAAGTCTGTATTTAAAAATCGGCAAAAGTTGGAAAAAGTATTCAAAAAGTGCTGATAAAGTCTTGTGAATGATGTCATTCGCTTTAAAAAAATTAATACAAATAACTTTATCCATAAAATTCTATAACATATTTATTTTTATTTATTTATTTATGTTTTTTTTTAGAAAAAATATCACATGATGCAAATTAATGTTCTGTTAAAATGTTATTCACCTTTAAATAAAAACTGACATAGAAATACCTACTTCTGTAAAATATTATAATATATTTTGTAAAATTTTATCCGAAAAAAAAAATAGTCATACGGTGAAAATCGTACGAAGAAGATACAGTAAGAAGGGGGTTGTGCGAGCTGAATGAGCAGAGGGCAGAGCCCTCTAGTTGAAGTAAAATATTGTAACATATTTATTTTCAAAACATTTTTTCAGTAAAAATTAGTCACTGGGGTAGATTAGTACCTTATAAAGTTGTCACGCTCTTTAAAAATTAAAGTGACATAAAAATAGACGTTTCCGTAAAGTATTTTAACATATAACATATTTTTCGTAAAATAATGTTGACAAGGTGCACCACATTAGTGTCTTATAAATGATGCTGATTGCTATAACAAATAAATACATTTCCATAAAATATTGTAGAATATTTATTTTAAAAATATTTTTTAATTTCAGAAGAACATTCACACTGTACAGATTATTGTTATCTAAATGATGTCATTTGCTTGGAAATAAAAATTGACATACAGATAGTTATTTACGTAAAATACTGTAACATATTTATAATACAAAATATTTTTCGAAAAAAATATTCACACGGTGCAGATTAGTGTCTTCTTATAAATGACACCATTTACCTAAAAAAATAATAAAAATAGCTATTTCCGTAAAACATTGTAATATATTTATTTTTAAATGTTTTAATTTTCGAAAAAAAATGTCCCCGTGGTGCAGATTAGTGTCTTATAAAAGACATTATTACCTTTTAAACATAAATTGACATACAAAAAGCTATTTCCGTAAAATACTGTAACATATTTTTCTTTCAGGTAAAATCTTCACATGTATGTTAGAAAAATCAATTAGTCGATTTTCAAAGTGCTCGGACTAGACAAAGGCTTTTGATAGTGTTCATACATGTTTGTCAAATTAGAAGAAATATATCACAGAATAAATATGATAAACTCTCTAGCAAACAAATAAATAAATAAATAAAATAAATAAATATATAAAAAACATTTTATATCTAACTTTTTATTCAGAAACGGAAAACATTATTTAAAGAACTGTTTTATGTGCCCTTAAGATACTATAAGGTATTTTAATCTAAAATGCAGAATTTATTTGAAAATCAACTATGTATGTTATAATCCAACGAGTGAGTTTTTGAAAGTATTTGCAACTAGAAATAAATATACATTTTTTAATGATGAGAATGAGTACCATTCTCGAGATATTAGATATTTCGCTTTTTTCCAGATAGCTGTGAAACAGTAAAACTTCTAATATCTCAAGAATGTCTGTCTTTTCCCTGGAAATATGTAAACAAATTACGCAAAATTTGGTATATTTATTTTCATCGGTAACACTATTAAATTTATAGATTTTGAAACTGATATAATTATAAGAAAATTCCAATTCGTATTATCTATTCCATAAATTCAAAGTTACCAAATTTGTAAAGATTTTACATAGTGTATTTGACTTCTTCACATTTACTTTTAGACGGTGCATTTAACAATTTATTTTAGAGTTACTTTAACATTAGAGTGTTACTATTAGCACTATAAAGATAAAGTAACAGTTAAATAAATGGTGTTAAATACTTCTTTTAAAAGTGCTGCAAAATATTACTTTATATAGTAAAGCTACGAAAGTTTACGAAAATAAGTTTACGAAAAAAAGTTTACGAAAATACCCTTCATATAGGCGCAAGTGGTGTATACACTTTGTTCTAACAGAACTAAGTATTTTTATTCTCGTTTGAATACTTATTTCGTACAGTCATACAAATTCTCTGAAAAACCAGAAGTGACTAAAAAAAGAAATGAAAATCCCTAGTGAACCCCAATTTCCTCTGGAACTCTACACTGAATACATATAATTCAACATCAAAATTATATGTAATGTATATCCCATTTTGAGAAAAATATGTTTCAAGAATTTTGTTTAATTGGAAGTGGGAAAAGACCCTGAAGAGAAAAAAAGCCTGGAATTATACTTTTATAGGAAACCCCCATTCTCCCTCAGAATTCGATGTTGATTCCAAATCACTGATTACCTAAGCTCTATCTGTAGCAGATACTGAAATATTAATATTTCAAAAAAAAAATTAATATTTCGTAAAAACAAAAGTATGTGACCAAATTTTTTTTACCAACAAACAAAATATATTTTATAATATTTTTGTTAATTTGTTTTATGTTATGTTATCAACGAAATGTTTTCTTGGTTGTTCACTTTTACACCTTTAATGAATTATTTTATGTTGTTTTACTTTCATCAGCTACATAATCATAATCATAATTGAATTGTTATATCGACAAAATTTGAAGAATTTTCTCGCCATTAAACAAAACTAATTAATATTTTTGACTTGAAATTAAAGAAAGTTTTATTTGCATTGAAAGTAAATTGAAGGGAAGTAAAATATTTAAAGAATTTACAAGCAATCTAATTAGATTAAACAACATCGATTTGGAACTGCATTTTCTGACACCTTAAAAATACTTGAAATTGCTATGATGGAAATATTTTTTACCCAAAAAACTTAATGATGAGAAAAGTGTGAATAAAGAAATTTAATTAAGATTTAATTATGCAGCTCCCCCAAAAGTTTTGAAAGGAACTAAAAAATAATGTGGGAGTTTTCACAAGTACTAGCAAGAATTCTGCGGCAATTAAATTAACAAATGACATTTTAATTTAAATTCTTGTATTTTAAATAAAATGCAAAAACATTTTATGCAATTACATTTTCTTACACACATTTCAAATGAATTGCTTTCATTTATATAACACACAAAAAATTGCAAATATGTTAAATTGAAAATTACTTTGTTGTTAGAAAATCGATTAAAAAAATTGTAATACTTAAATGTAATACTTAAATACTACTTTTCATGCAATACGGTAGAGAGAAAATAAACTGGCAACTTGACTTATCGATGGATTTACACGTTTCGAGTATCACAGAACACGACAAATCTATTTTTAGTGTATTGTCTGTCCGTGTGTTTGTGGGATACTCTGTGGTCTACACTTGTAGGTTACCCTGGTGCTGATTAGATTTTGGTACGTGTGAGGAAATGTGAGCTCAGTAGGCACCATTTTCGAATTTGATATTTTATATCAAACAAAATTCGCAGATAAGTGACGCCAATTTCGACACTCTTGGTCCGGAAAGTTTATGATCTAAATAAATCCAAGTCATCGAAACTGCGAGGATGACTTGGGAATAAACAATGCTTCAGGCCAGAACTTATACGATCTTCGTTAGATCCAGTTAAGCCAATTAAGTGACACTTCAAAACCACACTATATAAATAAGCCAATGGAAGTTACAAGTGCGGCAGCGAGGGAAATTTTGAAAAAATCAATAAAAAGTCTAAACCTTAAATAAAGTTACGCAAATAAACATTTGTTATGTAATGTTTCATTAGAAAGCGATTGACAAACATTTTAGAACGCTAGCATGAACTGTTCTCGAGATATCGCACATTTAAAAAAAATTATCAAAAAATCATGTAAAATAAAAAAAAAGTATTACCCATTGAGAAACATGTTCACTTTTCATATGTAATATCATGCAATAAATTTGGTGACATCATTCTCGTGGATCTAGCTCGTTCCATTCATGAAAAAAGATACTTTGAGTAATACTTTTGTATTTGAACGTCAATAGTCATTTCTCTGCTGAAAGAATAACTTATATCTCCATCCATAACGCTTGGCGACGAATTTGGTGGAATGTCGCCAACTTGTTTAAATGTTGCTAAATTAACGAAACACTCGCCAACTGGATAAATCCATGTAAATTACGACTGACGAAAACTCAATATCTTGGAAAGAATATATCTACTATGAGAATAACCTATTGTTTTTAAGATTAAAGTAGTAAATTCATTGCATTATATAAGGAAAGTCATGCGTTGCCCAGAACAGATTTTTTCAATATGTCCCACAGACTATCTCAACAACATACTGAAATTCATGTTGATCAAGTCACTTTTACGTCAGTTATCGTGCAAACGGACAGACAGACAGGCAGAATAAATGATCAAAGTCATAAACACTTTACAACTATGTTGAAAAATGTTAATAAAATGCAACATTCGGGTTTACGCTATATTAAACATTTATTTTGAAAATACTGAATTTATGCCAGTGATATTTTCAGCACCGGTGCATGTGAAGTTCCCCATGCAAATTTTTCAAGGAAAACAAATACGTAAATGTAATTCCTTCGAACAATAAATATCTACGCATTCCTTTTACAGATGCTTACAAAGAACAAAATAAGTATTCCCTCGGGAAGATTTTTCGTTTTATTCCCTATTAGATTGTCAAAGGAAATACTTTTATTTCCTCGATTGTAATTTGAGGAAAAGTTACTAACGCTAGCTCAGGGTAGAAGAATAACTTGAAAAAGTTTTGAAATTGACAATTGGGCTTGTAATGTAGTTGCATGAATTGAAGGACATTTTAAGTAAAAATGACTTTATAGTCGTTCTCAAATAAAATTTTAATTTATCTTTATTGAATAATATTAAATGTGACTAAAAATGCATTTTATCTATCACACTTTTAACACAATGCAAAAAAATATTCTCCAAAATTACTGCCTTAAAAATATTAAAAATCTCGCATCAGACACATGAATAGATGAATTAAGGTACCAACTTGTTCTTAAGGCAAGGAAAGATATTTCTTCTTCAAGATGCTAAAATAGAATACTTACTACAGCAAAGTTGAGGAAATAACTGTAGTCAGGTTTTAAGAAATTTTTGAAATAACAAAGTACGGATGAAACTCGTTAATAATATATTTTACTTCCCTCGCAAAAGGGATGTATTATTTCCCTTATGATACTGATTCATGCATTGATTCATATGTTTGTATGTTAAATTTCTTGCGACAGGGATGCGTCCATACAGAAGAAAGTAGCTCACTGCAGAAGTGTATATATAAAAAGTAAAATAATTCATAAGATACATTGCAATTAAAAATATGGGTTCCGTATATATATATATATATATATTTAATAAAAAATATTAAAATAGTAAATACAATGGTAGAATGGAAGAAGTAACTCATAATACACTATCTTAAAAAAAAATTTTGCCTACAGAATACAATGAAATAAAATGAAATTAAACAATAAAGAGGAAATTATAATACATATTACAGTTCAGAAAGCTAAAGATAATCAACAAATGTCAATAGAGAGGAATCGAAAAAAGGAATGCCAAAATAATCGAGCATTAAGGCTTGCACATGGAAGAGCTCTAGGCTTAAGAATAGTTCATTTCAAAAACATTCGTTATCAAGTCCTAATATTTTAAACGAAATGAACACAAAAATGTATGTTTCTGAAACACAAGATAGATTTTATCTATAAGCATGTATTAATAGAACGACAAGCATAAAGATTGTAAAATAGAAATGAAAACTAAATACCTTAAAATGCGCCCAACGTGCAGCCGTGACAAGCAAAAACAGACGAGACCAATGTTGCTATACGCTAAAGAGTAAAGAAGTGATGTACAGTTGCCAAAGTGAGTACTAAAAACCGTCCTTACTACGCAGTGGCAGTCAAATGTGATATTCTACAGTAAAAGCCGCAAAATAGAAAGATGAATATATATTGTAAAGTAAAAACAAGAGAATGTAGAAGTAAGGCTAAAATAAGATACTAAGGCGAGAATATTAAGAATTTTAGGATAATCGAAATTTATTAACTATACAATTTATTAAATACGGTGGATATTCATATAATTTACTGGTAAGTAGGAGGTTATTTATGTGCAAAGCATGAAATGTTTTATCTGATAATCTATAAATTCAAAAAAGTTGATTAAGTATAATATTTCTAAACAATTGAATCGAGTTGCAGGAGTTAAAAGGTAATATTTAATTAATATTGAAATTGAAAGAATCTTTTTTATCACATAAATTAATAACTATCCCATTAGTAGGTTCTATAATTAGATTTAAATCCGAATAATTAATATTTTTACTAATAGTAGTTTCATTAGGTATTAATTCCAAATTATTCGCATAGAAATCTATATCTATGACATTATTATCAGTAAATACTAAACAAATCAGATTGTCCACATTTCTATAAATTTTATAATCCGTAGAAGTAAAGAATTTTTCATAATGATATAGGTATAAATTAGCTAACATACTGCTACTACAGCCACCTTGTGAAACACCTGAGACTTGTAAATATAATTTATTACCTTGAAAAATATAATTATTCAAAAGAACAAAATGGAGAAGTTTAGGAAAATTGGTAAATTTAGGTAGGTGAGAATGATTAGTAATATAGGCATCATATAAAGCTAATATGACATCATAAAGATCAATAATATGACATCATAATATGACATCATAATATGACATCAATAATATGACATCAATAATATGACATCATAAAGATCAAAATAGAAATATTTCTAAAGAAAATTATTGAAATAAGTTTTAGTGTACTTGCGCACAGCAGCATAAAACACTAAAACTATATAAAGGCATAATGGAAATAGAAAAGAAGAAGGAAGGTAACGTAAAGTGCTTACACAATGGCGGTAAGGGGTGTATGCTTACACAATGGTGGTAAGGTGGCAGTAAGGTACCTTACTCCGCAGTTATCAACATGCATGTCTTTAATGCCTCGGCATGCACTCCTGGACGCCAGCACTGACATTAGCCAACCTCCGGAGTGACATTCAAAATTATCACAAGACCCCTGATAAAGGAAGGTGATATGAAAAAGTATGGTCCAAGTCATAGAGACAACCAAGTTTCTGCACATGTTACCTATTTATAACATCAAAACATTCAAATCAGCAGTTTAGATGTCTGTGATGTCATAACTTACAAAGATATACGATCAAAATTCATAATGACCTCAAATATTTACACAAATTCAACCCATATATTTCATTTTTTCCGTAGTTATTTTTGATGTAATGTATCATAAATTGCTTTGGATATTTTTGCATGAATGCCTGTAGTAAGAATTTTTTGTCACTTTCCAGTCTGGTGACGTCACTGCTTACTATTCTTTTTGTTCTCGCTAGACCACCAATAAATACATTTCTAAATATATTCAAGTGTAAATTAGAGGTCCAATGTGTGATTCCTGTTGTAGTAATATTATAAGTTATTCTGTTATCATATATATAGAATGAAAGTATATTATGGCTGAAATCAATACTGAGATCTGGAAAATTTACTACATTATTCTGGGTTGGTGGATTTTCTTCCAATATTAAATTTGAGTGATAAAATTCAAAATTCATTTGAAAATTTTCGTTTTCATAAGCTATTAACAAATCATCAACGTAACGTATGTAAATTATTTCATTCAAGGGTCTTGTGATAATTTTGATTGTCACTCCGGAGGTTGGCTACTGTCAGTGCTGGCGTCCAAGAGTGCATGCCGCTGCATTAAGGACATGCATGTTGATAACTGGGGAGTAAGGTCACTACCCCTTATCGCCATTGTGTAAGCACTTTACGTTACCTTCCTTCTTCTTTTATATTTCCATTATGTCTTATATATATATATATATATATATATATATATATATATATATATATATATATATATATATATATATATATATATATATATATATATATATATATATATATATATATATATATATATATATATATATATATATAAGATTCATATGAAAAAAGAGGGGGAAATGACCAAATGCAAGGTATAAAATGGTAGAGGGGGATGGCGACACCTCTTTCCCGTTTAAAAGACTGCTTTTATGCCCGGGCAACACTCACGGTGCCAATGCCATGCAGTAGCCATACTTCCATAAATGTGTGAAGTCAAAAACACTCGAAAAAGTGCAAAGTAAACAAATAGGAATCAACCAGGATCGCAAAGGAGAGGAAAGTATGGAAATGCAGCAAATGCCAGAGTGCATTATATATAAAAGCAGTTTACGCATGCGTAATTCGTTATTTTCACCTTCATCGTTCTATACCTCTGCCATATCCTTTAAGTAAGCATTTTCTCCCTTTTTTGTACTAAATAGGGAATTATAGTAACATGTCAGGAAGCCAATTGGATAATTCCGTTTTATTGCCTCCTTCATAATATTCCTATTTTTCATGATGCAATCAGACTTAAAAGTATTAATCCGTTGATTTCTTTTGAGGTGAATATATTATATTCACCTCATTCCTCCCTCTTCATTCCCTGTCATTTCCCCCTCTTTTTTCATATGAATCTTGCATGTTACTTTAGGAGAGTGTGCTGCCTTGCGCCAACTTCTGGAGAATAATTGGATAACTGTGGAATAAATTTTAAGCTTATATGTTTACTATATATATATATATATATATATATATATATATATATATATTCCTTCTTCTCAATGGTTTAAATAAAAGCACCATATCATATCGCAAATGATATTACATATGGAAAGTGAACATATTTCACAATAGTTAATATTTTTTTTTATTTTATGTGCTTTTTTGATAAATTTATTTGAAAAATGTGCAATATCTCGAGAACGGTTCATCCTAACGTTCTAAAGTTTATGCCATTCCTTTTCTAATACAAAATTACACAAAAAATGACTATTCGCGTAACTTTATGAAAGATTTTAATTTTTTGATGATTTCTTCAAATTTTCACTCAAAAATTTTGTGGGGTTCTGAAGATTTGATTGCGTGTAAAAACAATAGGTTTTCAGTATTCATGGATTGTAATTTTTGAATCGAATTTCGTTCGAATCGCTCCGTTCTCTCTCGTCGATATCGTCCCCACAGACTCACTGACACACACACACACACGCATACAGAGAGAGAGAGAGAGAGAGAGAGAGAGAGAGAGATCACCTAAAAAAAGTTTGATTCGTGTTCAGGGATGCTTAAAACTTGCTCTCCGGTCGAAAACTCAAATTCGAATATTCGACCCCGTCACAATGCTCTCCTTATACATTATACTATGTATATAAGGAACGCAAAAAGACACTGCTTCATACATACAGCATTCCAGCAGAATACTCTGTAATTAGTAGTAGTAATTGATAATATGTAAAAGTCGAATATTAATTGTGGATTGAATCATGAAAGTATTTAAACATACTTAATATTTATAATAAAATTTAAATTCGTGTAAAATTATGTCTCTTGATTGTTCGAGGTTGAATAATGCATTGGAATGTATAATAAAGCATTTTACTTTCAGTTAACTTGGGCAACCCACAATGGTGGGCTATCGCAACAAAAAGTACTAATATATAAATTTATGACACAGCGCAACAAGAAGCAAGCAACTATCATCATTTACGTCTAAAGTAATTTTTATCGCATCATTCTGGTGTATGACTACCTCATCTATTAATTTTTATCACTACAGATCGGTTTAGCGCGTTTCATTCGCTCATCAGCATGGAGTAGCTGATGCCTGAAATGGCAAAAAGAAAACTTGAAAATTCCCCATATACATGAATACTGTGTAAGCACAATCCTATCATGTTAAAATACTTAGATCAAATATAAAATCTTAAATAGACTTACAGAACCTTAAATAGACTTCTTGTTAAATAGACTTTTAGATAAATAGATTTCTTGTTAAATAGACTTTTAGATAAATAGATTTCTTGTTAAATAGACTTTAAGTAGATATTTTATGCTATTTGGAAGTTATTTATTTATAAAGGAATTTTCTTCAATAATTTATTGAAAAATTCGTTAAATAGGCATTTGTCAAATAGACGTGTGACTTATTGCTTTTATTTAGAAAACTTATTCTATGTCTATTCTAAACTTATTCTATATTATAAAAGATTTCATTTTTTTTATTTTATTCCTTCTGTCATTGTTGGAAGTAATAACTTTTTTCCTTTCACTCAAAGTTCGGAAAAGTTATCTCCAATAATAGTTGCCCAGATTTAGTGAACGAACAGAAATATTTGCTTTGCTTAAGTGACAGTCTGAAAGACTTATAATGCATTTGCGTAGAGAAAATGAACTTTCAGTAAAATAATGTTGTCTTTGTTTATTCTGAAAGGGTATAACAGTTTTCGAACAATTGATACTGCTTTTCCTTGCACGTTTTGAATATTTTTTGTAAATATTATTAAATTTAAATAATTGATATTATTTTTTCCAACGGCGTTTCGAAAGATGTTGTTAGTTATTTCAAAATTCAATTGTGTGCATCCTTTACGTTATAACTGAATTTAATGTAAAATATTAAATGCAATTGCAGCATTAAGCAATTCTCTCTTCAATAATAGAAAATATCAGTTTTGATCAAATTTGAAGATTAAAAAGAATTAAATTCATCCTCAGGTCTGATTATTTAATTCTAATTAATCCAAACAAATGTCTGTTTCAGAGTGGACAATAGTACATTACTATAAATGTCCAAACTACAGGCACCAAAAGATGAAAAAATGAAGATAAGAAACATCAGGAGAATTTCTATTATTATGTGGCAGGAACCCTTCTTTTTTCACCACGTGTATGTGATCAATCTCAGCAGTATAAAAAAAATTCTAGAAGCACAGGAATGAACATGACGAAATACTATCTAGGAGGCAGTAGGAACGTTCACAGCGACACTCCCAGACCCGTCCAGGGAGTCAGAGCAGGAGACAGGACAATTACCCGTATAAGAAAAACAGAATATGAACTTGAAGCAAAGATGAAAATTCTTACTAAACTAGTGATTCACAGAAGAAATGGATATACGAGAATGCCACTATACACAATTAAAATGGTGCTCAAATCGTGGTTTCAAACCGGCTAAAGTTACAATTTTTTAGCGAAAATAAAATTCAAAACATTAATATTAATGCATCTTATTTTCAGATTTTTTTTAATTTTTCTAATTATTACTTTCCTTATATACATAATGTATAAGGAAAGTATTGTGACGGGGTCGAAAATTCGAATTCGAGTTTTCGACGGGAGAGCACGTATCAAGTATACCTGATCACGAATCAAACATTTTTGAAGTGATGTCTGTGTGTGTGTATGTGTGTGTGTGTGTGTGTCAGTGAGACTGTGGAGACGATAACTGACGAACGAATGGACCGATTCGAACCAAATTTGGTACAAAAATCACAATCCGTAAACACTGGAAGCCTATTGTTTTTATACGTAATCGAATGTTCAGAACCCCCCTAAATTTTCGAATGAAATTTTGAAAAAATCGTCAAAAAATCAAAACCGCTAATAAAGTTACGCAAATAGACATTTCTTATGTAATTTTTCATTAGAAAACGATTGGTATAAATTTTAGAACGATAATATGAACCGTTCTCGAGATATTGTACATTTTTCAAAAAAATTATGAAAAAGTCGCATAAAAAAAAATTCCTATTGAGAAACATGTTCACTTTTCATATGTAATACCATGCGATAAATAGAGTGACATCATTCTCGTGGATCTAGCTCGTTCCATTCATGAAAAAACATACTTTGAATAATACTTTTGTATTTGAACGCCAATTGTCATTTATCTGTTGTAAGAATAACTTTTTTCTTAGTGCATAACGCTTGGCGAGATTTTGGCGACGAATTTGGCGGAATGTCGCCAACTTGGCGACTTTTCTGAAATGTTACCAAATTAATGAAAATCTCGCCAAATGGATAAAAATGATGCTAAATCAATGAAAAAGACGACTAATTGTCGAAAATTCAATATCTTGGAAGGAATATTAGTATCTACTATAAGAAAATCCTATTTTTTTACTGTAAAAGTAGTAAATTCATTACATCATATAAGGAAAGTCATGTGTTGCCCACATCAGATTTTTTTTAACTTATTTTACTATTTTTCATTTTATTTATTTATATAATTAATAAATAATTATATATATATTTTTTGCTAGCCACTGTAATTGGGAAAGTAATCTTGGATGTTATCGAGTGGAAGTTGATAAACTGAGTTGATAATTTTAATAACGAATTTAGATGGGTATGCATTATTAGTCGCTGCATTCAATACTTCCATAAAATGGGCTTATTTATAATTTTCATCACAAATTTTATTGATTCTAAGAACCTGGTTTATTATAATATTTTTAAAAACTGATATATGCAAACAAGAGTCAAAATGTTGATATTTTGATGTATTAAATTTAAAGTCTTGTCTTTTATCATACAATAATACAAGTTTATAGCCATATTACAATTTTGTGAATCTAAATTTAAATCTAAAATGTTTGCAACATTAGAATCATTATTACTTGCATTTAATTGTAAATTATTAGGATAAAAGTTGAATACTATAGGGTTATTATTTAGGGATACACATAATATATATATCATCTAAATAATATCTAAACATATGCATATTATGCAAGCTTGGATTAATGTTCTTTTCATAGAAGAATAAATACAGATTAGTCAACAATGATTAGCCCCCCCCCCCGTTGTGGGATACCAAACTTTTGCTTAAAATAAGTTCCACCACACACACACACATATATATATATATATATATATATATATATATATATAAAGTAATACGCCATGGTGACAACAAGCTGAACAAAGGAACAAAGGAGTCAGACGATTTGACATCAGTTTTGACATTTCAGTTGAACAAGATTTATGACCCAGAAATTCACAAATCGGCGATGGTTCGCATCAACGTTGTCTCATGGCGAAGATTCACATCATCAGGTTGAAAATTTGCGATGTCTGCATGGGCTTAACTTATGCTTCCTGGCAAGACTCGAACATGCTACAGCAAAAAGGGTGGTCTAACCAGGACCGGTCCTGAGCTATCATAAAGAACAAAGCCAATCCAGCACAAGGAAGACGTGTTTCTCCGAAGCAAAATAAAAATTAAATTAAGATTCCCAAACGAACAAAAACAGAAGTTTGAAAATATTTTTCGAGCTATAAAAACGATGAGCAGATTGTGAAGGGTCCTCGAACTGGGAGGACTATAAAATTTTGAGTTTGACGAAAAGTAAAGAAATAGTGATATAGAAATCTACTCCAGATGATGCATGCCAAGTGCCCCAAGTTAAAGCTAGTGATCTCTACTGCAGTTTAAATGCACACAAGGTGCGTGCCAGCTATATATCATGACAATCTACTCGAGCGCAGATTTTTTTGATATTTCAATAAATAGTCCTAATCTTACATCTCCTCATCTCCTCCTCTCTCTCATAAGAGATTAAATTAGTTGTTGATGTATAAAATATTTTTTTGTAAATGTATGTTTGAATAATTGAGTGCTGCCTAAAGAAATATTATAATTTAAAAGATAAATTTTGTATTCAATGGCCAATGATTTACTTTTCAGATTAGATAAGTAGACTCTCAATTTAAACTTTTGCTTACGGGTGGGATAGCGTCAATTCCAAACGAAGAACCTCTAAAAAAGACAGGTATTTGACGTACCTTATCCCAAAGAGTTCGATCCTCCTTTGCAGACATTAGCGTCCTAGGACGCTAATGTCTGCAAAGGAGACGCTAGACGATCCAATTTTTCTGTTCAAGTGGGTTTATGAAGGTAGCGAGATTGAAACGAACTACGAGCAAGAAAGCGAGCAGAAAAAGCGTTCTTCCAAGGCTTTGCGATATTTTGACGTCACAATAGGGGATGTGTCCGTTGCTATGGATTTCCTATACATTTTTTTGTACGGGTGATGTATGCCGCGAGGATGTATGTTTTCATTTTTATATTCTAAGTAAAATAATCAGACATTTTTTTTTACAATTTTGTTTCTAATAGATAAAACATTTTTTTATTCTAAACGGACGTATTAGTAAAGCATTATTATTATTTTTATTGTTTAGACTTTGCTTTGAGTTCCGCTGAATTTCACTCTTAAAATATCTTGAATACATTTTATGTACTTTTGGACTTTTTTAAAGATGCATTTTCATGTGCGTGCATGTTTTTGAGGTGAAGACAAGATATCTTTAGAGCATGGGAATGCATCACTGATAATATTTATGTGCATATTCAGTAGCTACAAATCTAATTGTTGAAAGAATCTGTCAAGAACTATCAATTGGTCAAGAACTGCGCGGATTTGTATATGAAGCATGCAAAGAAAAATTGCTATTCCTAATGTTATTTCTAATGGTCTGTTAATTTTAATTGGGAATAGTTTTAGGGTGAAAATATTCAGATATTATACCCTGTGAATTTTATTACATTATTATTCTGAGGCAACCGCTGGTATTTTTGCTAGTTGAATTAGATGCAAAGGTGTACCTAAACAGTAATTAATGCGATTGCATTAGAAAATAGAGGAGATAGTATACGCTAGGTGCTGAAATCATTTTCACTAACACCACCATCCTGAATGATTTTATTAATATTTGCAAAGTTTAAAATTGCTAAGATTCTGCTCTAAAAACTCGCATCATTATATGTGGCTCATGGTGTGGTGTTAGATAGAAGACATTGCGCTCATAATTAGAAAAATTGGAATACACGAGGTCGTGATTCGTACAGTTCTATCGTGGCCGCAATGACTCACCATTACAACTTTGCACGAATTCCTAAACATAGTCATTAATTAAAACACTATACATTAAATTCCACATTATTAACTTTTAAAATAAATATTATACATATAATCATACAATATTATACATATCATATATCATACATATAATTGTTATGATTAAAATTACATTAATTTTAATAAACGCTTAAGGAGGAGAAAAGTACCGTGTGAGACCGGGTCTACAAAATTGTTACGAAGATAAAAAATTGACCTAGTATATATGACGACTAGAACATACCTCTGTTTTGGGATCTGTTGCTCAGCATGCTTGGAATATTTGCCGCTTCTTTTTCTGACATTTGGAGTCAGCTTTCTCTTTTCTAACACTTTTTCAATACTCAAAATAACCACCACACAGCTTGAAAACACGACTCTCTGAACTTTTGGAAAATCATTCTTCTTATGAAGAACACTGCTTGAATTCCATGACAGCTCTTTATCGCTTCTGGGCAATCATTATTGTTGAATTTCAACACTTCTGGATAATCATTTTTATATAATCACAGCTCTCTCTCTCATCGCTTTTAGATTGTCATTCTGCTTGAGTTTTCATTTACTTATCTCCTTGTTGCCACATCATTTTGCCTGAGGTCTAGATGCGCCCACCTAACTCTCATTAGTTGCTCCTCCGTGCGATGTAGAATCATTGTTTCAGTGGCAACTTGATTCTCCAATGAAGCTTGGTTAAAATCTTAGCCTTAGGAGATATTTTCCCCAACTACACCTGCAATTTGGGCGACATGAATTTATTGGGGTCATGATCTTCAAGGCTAAGGCTGTCAAAACACGGCGCCTACAAATCTTCGATTTGGTTTGTCGTAAGTAGTCGTAAATATCTAAACTGCATAATTGCCTCCTGGTCTCACACATGGCATAAAATTTCTTGACTACTTTCCCTACAGTAGATTGTTGAACATATGTAAAGAAAAGCATTGTTATGGGATGACATATTCAATTTTCGTATTTTAGTGCTTGAAACCGAATACAATTTCTTTAAATACTGAATCAACCTGTTTTAGCAATTTTGCATGTGTATGTCTTTATAGCAGTGGACAGAATATATTGATCAAAATGAGATAATATAATGAAATTTGGTACGACTTTTTTAAATTAAAACATCAATGATTATTTTGGATTATCGTATAGACTCAAAACTCAAATGAAGGTAATATATTGGTACAAAACAAATACATAATATTTCAATTACTTTGGAAAAATTTAAGTATCAGCAAACAGGTGTCAAAAAACAGCTTAGTGCGACAAATATGTTTTAAGTGAGTTCAAGATAATAAACTTTAAATTCTCTGAGGAATTGGTCAGACTTTTTGACTCCAGAGAAAATATTATTGATTAAAAATGTGACCAATGCAATAAAAATTGTACCTTGAGGCTGTAGAGTCCGAATATGCAAGATGAATAGAGCTTGCAATTTTGTCCCAATAGCTCAAAAGAAGAGCTCCTGCTGACTAGCTAGAAGATCCATAGTTCGTTCAATTCCCGTTTGGTGCAGCAAGGAACTTTACAATGGCGCCAGAACAAATTAATCCTGGAGGTTAGTGCAAAGATGTCGGAGGTCTGGAAGTGAAACTGTACGATTAGCCCGGATTCAGTGGACTCTGAAATATTGAGCGTCGATTTCAAATTGAAGGATAACGGCCACGCATGATACCAACCTGGGTAAAAATACTAGTAGCAGAAGGCTAACTTGAGGTAAAAATAGCAGGAAGTGGTCAGTCAGATTGTCATTTGCCAGTAAATCTGACGTTAGAGGATGGAGAATGCAGAGTGCACTTCGATTATAGGAGTTTGCAATTTCGTCCAAATAGTTCAATGGTAGAGTATCAGCTAGCTAGTTCGGAGTTCAAGGATTCGATTTCCGGTTGGGTCAGCAAGGTTTTTTTCAAGGTCATCACTTGATCTCACAGTTGCCACTGATTTTTCGGGGAGTGGAGAGACATTGTTGTCATTTCGTTGGTCATAATTTCAGTTCAATATCGCTGTATTTTGTCTGGAGTCAAAAATCTGGCCAATTGTCCAGAATGATTAAAGTGATTATTACCTTGAATTCACGATTAAACCACTTGTTACTTTTGTCGCTCTTGGGTGCTCAAAGTGTTGTTCTTTTACGGATGTTGTCAGCATGCTTAAACTTTCACAAACTAATTAAAATATTGACATTCACAATTCAGCATTAATTCACATATTGTGTGTGTGAGAAAATCACTTTATCATTAAACTGTACTGAATTTATTTTAGTATTGCGTTTATAAATGTAGAAAATGACCTTTAAAATCTCCATATTTAAACAGGAGATCTGTAATTGAATGGAAATTAACATAATTAATTAAATCGACTGAAAGAAATTTAATTACTGGAATGGAAAATGTTAGAATTGATTAAATATTTCAAGGAATGCGCAAACGGCGTTGCCAATTTAGGGTTTTAAATTATCTTATGATTAAAAGTTTAAAACATTTGCCAGTATTTAATTGTAGTAAACAGAATTCCGAGTATTCTATGCTGCTATTGTGAATGTAGCATTTCTAATTCCAGCACTAGTGTAATAAATGTTGATAAGTAGAAGCGTAAACCAATTACAGTTCATTTGAATAGGACTCAAGATATAAAATTCCAGTTTTCGCCAGATATATGCGTATTGAGCATACAATTATAAAAGAATTATTTGCTAAATATAGATATAAATATAATTTTTTTTGCATTAAAGTAGGTAAATTAATAGCAAATGCTTTATGCCGTAATGCAAGTTAATTTTTCGCCATAATGCAAGCCAATTTAGAACCATTATACAAAGCAATTTTACGCTATGAGCCAATTGTAGAAATAACAGTTAGCAGAGTGTTTTTAGATTTTCTAAAAACAAGACTTAATGGAAATCAAGATAGATGCCTTTTTGCTTTAATTGGTGTGGATGTTCTGTCTTTTTATCATGAACAAGGAGTCTGTATTTTGCTTTCAAAACTGGTTCTTACAGTTACTAATTTGTTTTATGGCGTTTTTAACGGATACTGTACTTTCTAGATCATTTTGCAACAGATATAGATAATGGCGTATAGATAATGGTGTTAAGATAATGGCGTTAAATGATGTATCTAACAAGTTTACTTCGTCTATTTAATAATGACAAGAGCATAAAACCTTTTAGTAGATGCTGTCATCTTCAGAGGGAATGCGATCCTTTGTTTTCCTTCTATTCTATTGTGAATTCATTCAGTATAAACACATTTCTTAAACTACATTTAAAATGTAGTACTAGGTTGTATCATTTAATATTGTGGCGTGGATCATCATGCATTATTATTTTTTTTGCCTTCGAAACCAGTTGAAGTCGTTAATAATTTATTTTATGCTGTGATTTTAACAGTGACGATTTTTGTAGGAATTGAGCGATTTATTTTCTGTTTATAGTTTACATTAGGAGTAAATGCAGAAATTAAAATCTTTATCAGTCAAGGAGATACTATCAAAAAACTTTCTTAAAAATAATAAGGAACCATGTGATGTTACTACCGAGTTACAACCTTTAGCATTAGTGAAAAAAAATATTAACTATTAATCAATTACTTAATTATCAAGACCATCCTGTTAAATCTCTTCGCAAATTTAAATTAGTCCAATATGGATATATCAGTTAAATCATTATTTTTTTAATGATATTCAAGATTTTGCTAAGTCATTCCCACATCAAATAAAACCATGAATGAAATTGTGAAAGTTAAACGGCAAGTTGCAGAAGATTCACCTAATTTACGAGGTCTGCTACAACACTAAAATTAAATTTTTAATGGTTATAGCCGATCATCAATATTACTGAAATATTTGAATTGATGAAGATACGTTAAGACATTCTAAATCTAATGCAAGAAGAAAATGACAAATTTGTTGGGAGATGAAGATAGGTTAGGTTTATATTATGTCATTATCTTGAATATTGCTTCGTAAGATTCTGATTTAGAAACATGTTTTTATAGATTTGAGCAAATAATAATAAATATATGTTTATTTTCATCAATATATCTCTATATTAAAATAACCACTGATTTTCGCTTCTACATTGCAAACAGGTGTCGAAACGGATATGAAATTTTACATATAGACTAATAAAGACACTTAAAATGTGACAGGTTCAAAATTTTGATTTAATCCTTAGTAAATTAAATATTTACTAATAAAACGTAGCAATGTCAGTTTGGACAAATAATAAATGACTCGGGTCGATATTCAATTACCCAAAGAGCTGTTTCTGGCAGAACGTCATAACTATACGTCTTATTGTTGATTATTATAAATAATTAAACGGAGTAATTACGCATATATACTTTTCAAACTCAAGATTTTCAGAACTTTGAACATGCTAGCTGTCACTTTAATTGATAACCATTTAATTTGTTTATATTACATTTGTACAATCGACAAAGTATCAAATTAAATATTTACCCGATTATTAATACAGTTCTTGTTCAGTTCCTTGCGTTAGTATAAAGCACTATCAAAGCGGAATCAATCTTATTGATCTAGAAACGGAAGTGGAAAATGACCTAGATCTGCTGGTAATCTGTCAGAAATATATGCAGCAGGCATAATTTCTGGCGCTTGTATTAATGTAGTGAATATCACTATGGATGCCAAATGTCAAAACTGTGGAGCTGTGCAGTTAAAAGAAGTTGCAGGAATGTCAAAACAACTATCTTGTTATTAAAGTAGTCTGCAAATTGTCCGGTATCTGAATACCCAAAATGTCTTGTTGACAGCGGACAATGCGAAAAATCTAAATTTCAGACCCGGACTTGCAATGTCTCTTTTGTATTTGCTTCATTTAGTATTTATCTTATGGATTCCATGGGCGGCTGGTCCTGAAAAGAGTGAAAAGCTCCTCGGGGTTGGCGAACACAGAAAGCAAAAGGCGGAGCCCCTAGTTTAATAAAAAAAATGTGTACGAACCCGAGTAGTAAATTATACAATTTATAATACGGACACAAGCGCGTTCGTTAACTACATGATGCACAACTTGTTCATTCACTACTATATTACTTTCCCTGCAATAAATGGTAATGTATAAGGAAAGTATTGGAATCGTGTCGAAAATTGCAACTCGAGTTTTCAACAAATCTATACGTTTTGGGACCTCTAGAATACGAGAAAACTATTTTTAGTTTGACGTCTGTGTGTATGTCCGTCTGTCTGTGTGTCTCTGTGTCTGTCAGTGCAATGTATGTATTCACTCTAATTCAAAAACTAATGAATCAAATTTTATAAAATTTGGTACGTAAGTTACTTGTGTATGCCCTTGGTGCTGATTAGATTTTGGTAGATTTGATTTTGCTGAGTCTTCTTTTTCTACGAAAGGCCCGTCGTAGGAGCCCGTCTTTTTCTACGAAATGGCCTGCACAAATTGCCTGTATCCACTTTAGCTGAAAAACTAATAGACCAAATTTCACAAAATTTGGTAGATAAATCAGTTGTAAGTTAACCTGGTGCTGACTAGATTTTGGTAAGATTCGAAATAAAAAAGAACCTTCCTTTTCTTGCGAAATGGCTCGCAAAAACCGTTTATTCTAAACATAAAAGACTACGTATGCTCAAATTTATCAATTTAATCTTTACTGTATACATAACTTTTGAAAACAAAAAGAATAAGACCAACCTCATTACTCTAGGAGTAGTCGTTCTCGAGATATTTTAGTTTTTTCGCATCTTCGTTACGCCACCTTTGAAAATAAATCCAGTTGCCAAATGAAAACGAAAATTGAATTAAAAAAATGCAAATTCAGTGTAAGGTAAAGTAATTATGGCTGTTATTTTGTGCAATTTAACTCAATTGAATGACTCATTGAAGAAATAAAGAGAATATGAATTTGAGTTTGCAGGGAAAGTCATGTGCTGCTCACAACAGAGTTTTTTTACTTTTTCCCCAAATTTTATTTAAGTACCTGTGAAACATTGTGTCTATGCATGTTTGTGTATATCTATATTATTGTTATTTCTGTTCTACACCTTTCGGATGACCTGGACGTTCTGAATAATACTAATAATAAAAGAAAAGTACGCTATGCATAGCTGAGCGTATATCTAGTCAATATCATAAAAATTCGCATGTACACCAAATCGTGGGAACGCATGACTTGAAAGCTGATGCTTCACCAATAGCTGATGATTCACATTTACCTGGTCTTCGTTCTAGCCATATCAAAGCTTCGCGGTTTAGAAAGGATATTAAAACCTCGTTACCATTTTCTAATTGTCTTAAAGGTATCTCAATACCAGGGCATGTTTTAAAATGTATTGTTGTATCAATCAGAACCTGTTTGGTTCCGACGTCTGTCACATAAGTTGCTGCTTCAATGGTATAGATGAATTGCTCTAAAGTACAGAATGAAGAGGATTGGGCGTATATTTGAGGACTAGTAAAAATAATTTGAATAGCGGGATGTTGTTCAGATATTTAAGTATCGGCTTATTTAACTCTCCATACTTTGCTTCCAGAACCCGAATATTGAGCCGAGATAGATCGTAGATGGATTTCAAAATGTTGTGTCTCCTACAATTTAGATGGGGTCGATCACAGTTTAAGGGGCCATGGCACGAAATCATTGAACTCTGCATCGTAAGTCATCAGTGACAGAAGATTCGAGCGATTTCGGAGAAACTGAAAAATTATTTATCAAAACATTTCAAATATATATGCTTTCTTTTAAAATTTCATGCTCAATAAATTATTGTGTGCCATTTTCTGAATTTTTTGTGTTATGTCACCTTAAATTTGAGGTCCCCGTTTATTTGGCCTCATGCGGTACATTGAGCCTCAAAGAGAAGCCACATTCTGCGACATTCTTCTTTTAATGTTATAAATAACTAGAAAATGTATTCGTCGTAGCCCAGGATTTCAGATACCTGCCACACAATCATGCGACACACATACACACGCACAGACATATTTTCAATTTTATTTATAAATATTCCATGCGAAGAACGGGTATACGGCTAGTTTCAAAGTAATAGGATTAATCCATGAATAATATGAAATGAGTATCAATTTTGTGTTGTTTTAAGCTCAAACTAACGTACACAAAGAAATAAAAAAAGGAAAAAAAATTGAGTTTATATAGAGTGTGTTATCCATATCGGATTTTTATGTATTAATAATAGAGTTAATCTCTAAGAACAAACATATATCTATAGTTCTAATACTTCTTCAAAAGTGACATTCTATAAGTTTTTAGAATTAGCATTCATTGGATGTCCAAAATAAACAATTATTGAAGACAGGGAACAAAGGGAGTGAGCTTTTTACTTTTGACTACTATACGTGATTTATCGTTGTCTGCATGGTTTGTCCAACGATAACTGCTCTAGAACTGAATAGATTTATTTTCATCATTTTTTTTCTTTTTTTTTTTCAATTTGGATATGTTGTACATATAATATTTTGCAGTCCGAGTTCGTTTCTGAATGTGATCGGATAAAAATTGCACGTGCTACACGCACGTGTAATCTAATTGGTCGTGCTGAAATATTATACACGGTGAATACTCCTCTAAAACATAACCGATTTCTTCACAATTTGGATATGTGGTTCAGATAAATATAATTTAGAGATCGAATTCGTTGATGAATGTGGTAGGATAAAAATTGTTCGTGCTATACCTCGAAACTTTTACTAATAAACGTTACTCTAAGATAACTGCTTTTAAATTTAACCAAATTTTCTGCAATTTGGATATGTGGTATATGTAACTATTTTACAATCTGAGTTCGGTGATGAACATGGTCGAAAAACAGCTGCATCAACTGTTCCCCTTTGATAGATATGCACCTTTTTCGATTATTACTTCTTACAGGTATTTTTACATTTTGAATATGTTATTGAAATTAGTATCTTACAGGGCGAGTTAATTGCCGAACGCGATTGGATGAAAATTGCAGGTGCTCCACCCCCTTTACTACAAAGATATCTCTTATGAAACTTAACAGTCAATTTCTTTACAATTTATGTATGTGGTGAAGGTATATTACAGGTCCAAAGCGTTGCTGAAAGTGTTTAGACAAAAATTGCAAGTGCTGTGCTCCACTTCTCTATTTTGGCATACATTATTCGACAACAACTCCTCTTAAACGAATTTTCTGAAATTTATATATATGGTACATATTAATTCTTCATAGTCAGAGTTCGTTGGTGAATGTGGTCGAATAATTACTCCACATGCTGTGCATCTTTTACTGATGCACGTATGGTTGGATTATAACTATGTAAATGTCTTCTTCTTGGGTTCAGACCGTCCGACCTATCCGAAGGTGTAACGTATATGTTTAGACGACCAGGAATTGCCATCCAATTTTGACCGGCACCCAGTGGGGGGAAGCATCTGCAGGAACCGTACCTTCCTTCCCCTACCACTAACCTCTCGGAAGGACGTCCGGATCCACATATTTAAAGTGCTAGTACTCCGCGTGAAAACGGGGACATAACCAATTTCTTTACAATCTGGATGTGATTCATGTAAACATCTTACAGGTGGAGTTCGTTGCTGTATTTAATCGGATAAAATTTGCACTTGTTACGTTCTTTTTACTGTGTATTCAACTATTTCTTCGAAAACGTGAAAACATTATTTTTACTTTCTTCATATACATAACGTATAAGGAAAGTATTGTGACGGGGTCGAAAATTCGAATTCGAGTTTTCGAAGGGAGAGAACGTATCAAGCATCCCTGATTACGAATCACACGTTTTTGAAGTGATGTCTGTATGTGTGTGTGAAAGTATGTGTATATGTGTGAAAGTATGTGTATATGTGTGAAAGTATGTGTGTGTGTGTGTGTGTCAGTGAGACTGTGGAGACGAAAAATGACGAACGAATGGACCGATTCGAACAAAATTTGGTACAAAAATCACAATTTGTAATCACTGGAAGCCTATTGATTTTATACGCAATCGAATGTTCAGAACCCCCCAAAATTTTCGAGTGAAATTTTGAAAAAATTGTCAAAAAATCAAAACCACTAATAAAGTTTCGCAAATAGACATTTCTTATGTAATTTTTCATTAGAAAACGATTGACATAAATTTTAGAATGTTAACATGAACAGTTCTTGAGATAGTGCACATTTTTCAAAAAAGTTATCAAAAAGTCATAAAATAAAACAAAAATATTCCCTATTGAGAAACATGTTCACTTGTCATATGTAATACTATTCGATAAATTTGGTGACATCATTTTCGAGGATCTAGCTCGTTCTATTCATTAAAAAAGATACTTTAAGTATTACTTTTGTATTTGAACGCCAATAGTCAGTTATCTGCTGTAAGAATAACTTATTTCTTCGTCTATAACACTTGGCGAGATTTTGGCGACGAATTTGGTCTAATGTCGCCAACTTGACGACTTTTTTAAATGTTGCTAAATTAACGAAAAACTCGCCAAATGGATAAAAATGAATCTAAATCAATGACGACTCATTGATGATGACGACATGGAAAATACGACTCATTGACAAAAATTTAATATCTTGGAAAGAATATAAATAACTATTATAAAAATAATCTATTTTTTTTACTGTAAAAGTAATAAATTCATTGCGTTATATAAGAAAAGTCATGTGCTGTCCACATCAGATTTTTTACAATTTGGGTACGTGGTGAAGATATGCCTTTGCTGATAGATATAGCATCCATGATAACTCAAAAACGTAATCTAATTTTCTGTAATCTCGATATATTGTACAAATTAATATTTTACAGACCAAGTCCATTGGTGAACGTTATCGAAGAATTATTGGTTGAATAATTATTACCTTTCCTGATGATATCTACAAATTCCAGCGTATTGCATATGAAAATTCTGAACCGTCGAATTATTTTTTTGTTTAATTTCATGAATTTTTTTAAGTGAATATCCCTCGCTTTATTTTGAATCGCATGAATATCCAGCAGTGACTAAATCAGACATTTACATCAGTTACAAACTTTTCACTTTACATTAATCAATCCCGAAGTTACAAGTTCTAAGCACAATAGAGAAAGTATAGTCTGCAGCCCGAATAGCTTAAGATTGATTTATATTAATGGTAGGTTTAATCACTATCGTAGTTCTCACTTGGACATGCATGTAATTCATATAGGATAAGGGAAACGATTTATATGTCATGAGGGCAATAAAAATGACTAGGTAAGTTGTAGTTGAATTAAGTAAGCTTAATAAGGAGTTAGATATACATCGTATTGCTAAAATGTTGATAAGGGTAAATATTTGTTGTTTGACTTGCATAATCTAATCTATAAGAATTTTAAAAGCGGGTTTTATGTAAAATATCTCCTTAGCTACTTTATCAATGATAGTAAAGTTTTTTGAAAATGACTGAGTCCAAGGAATATTCTGATGTTAGAAAATGTTTCTAAGAAGTGTTGCTCGGATTTTAAATCAGGGATTAATTAAATTCATTCACTCAATTTTTCAGAAGCACAGTCGCGGCAACCCGCCTGCTACTCGGTCAATTTGCGGGGAGTAAGCCATATGTAAGCCCTTTTTCTACGACCTATATAGCTCTTTTTCTACGCCCTATATAGCTCTTTTTCTACTCCCTATATAGCTCTTTTCTACGCCCTATATAGCTCTTTTTCTATGCCCTATATAGCTCTTTTGATACGTTCTAAATAAACTCCTTTGATAAGCTCCAAATAAGCTTGAGTACCGCATGCAAGAGGAAGATGTTAAATTTGTTTAAAATCAACACTACCTTTGGAACAAATGGAAATACTTGCAACCGTAAAAATCCCTCGGCATATCAATTTTGTATTTTTTATTAATCCTGTTCGTTTCGCCCCAAGTTTCGAGAATGAAGTGATATCACGACTTGGCAACCGCTATTCCATTCCCTCTTTCTTCCATTCCATATGTCACATGTATTTGTACGAAGTTCTTTCGAACGTTCAAATATTGCTGTACTATGTCCAAACTGTCGCCGTCTTCACGCGGAGCACATGCAAGTTACATATATGGGTCAGTAAATCCGTCCGACAGATGGGGTTAGGAGAAGAAGGGTAAGGTCCCTGTAGATGCCATCCCTACTCGGTTCCGGTCTAAATTGGGTGGCACTTCTGGCAGTCCAAACAAATATATTAAATCTTCGGGTAGGTCGGACTGTCAGGGTCGAAGAAGAAGAAGAAACATTGTTGTAGACCTATTAAAAATTTATAGGAAATTTAGAAATTGAGTAATCCAAAAAAATATTAGATAGCAAAAATATCAATCTAACTCATGCCAAAAATTAGAATTTTTTGTAATTTTAATTATTCCGTCTCGTCAATTAATTTTTTTTAATATGAATCCAATGAATTCAGTTAAAATTTCGTTAAATAAACCGTTCTTTAAACTTCTCCGATAGTGCTCAGGTGGGAACTATGCAATAAAATTTTCAATCTTCAATAAATTCTTTTGTGGAAAAGAATTCAAAATTGTTTCTCAGCATAAAATGATTAAGATAACTAATTTTAATTACAAATAAAAGGTATTCCTAAATGTGTTTGGACTTGACCTGAAATATCTCTATAGCAAAGTTTGCAGCTGAGGGCCGTTAAGATTTTACGCCACGCGACCAAAAGTATCTATAATAATGAAAGTGGATGTATTTTTGTTTGTTTATCTGTGTCGTCCGTAGTGGAAAATCTAAGCGGATTCTCGCAGAATAAAATTTCGTAAGAAGCTTCCTCGACTCACGACATAAAACATATTGCCGATATTTTATTAATGCAAATTAGTTTTTGTTATTGAATGCAGAGCAGTTTGGAGGAATATTTACACAAATCCTATTTTTGGAAACTCCGTAAGAGGTTTGTTATGATGTGACGTCATTCGCATTCAAAACATACATGCCCAAAACATTTTGGAATGCAAGTATTTCTATTTAGAAATTGTGTTGTTGATGTTAAACAAGTTTAATATCTGACATTTGATTGCGCCCCGAGCGGTTATTTAGGACAGATTAAAGGGAGATATTTAGTTGTAGCGGAAGAGTTTACTGAGGGCTCTTGCGCAGAGGGCGAAAGACGTAATTTGGAAAAATCAAAGGATCATATTTTGGTCGTATTGAAAAAGCTTATTTAATGCAGGTTCTTTCTTCGCAGTCTCCTCACAGAAGTATAGAAGCGTATTTACGACGTATCAAAGGAGTATTTAGAGATTATGTCGGGCGTATCCAAAGATATTATTTAGAGAGTATTATGCTCTCTCAGAGAGCAAAAGACGTTATTTAGGGCATAATGCGCAGTCGTAAAAGGGGGTAGCATTCTGTGTGTTATGCACCATATTCAAGGAATCATACGATACCAGAGGTGTATTTAGACATCTGTTTAGGATGTATTAAGCCCTTTTAACGGATGGGGCGCATCCGCTCGTGTAGTCGCGCAACACCTTTTGAAAACTTGAATGAATGAATTCAATTAAGTCCTGTTCTAAATCCAAGACACCGACGGGTATATTTTCTAGTTATAGGTAAATTGTATCATCCTACAAGGAATAATATAATAACGGGAAGCAAAACCCTGTTGCTCGCTGTCAGTCACTATCGCTTAAAACTATAGAACTTTGCAAAGTAATTACCTACATTTGCCAATGGTTCGTTAAACGTTAAACGAAGAACGCTTATGATTAGAATCATTTCAAATTTTATACCACATTTTATATGAAATTGAAATATCTAACATATGTTTACCGTATTTTCAAACTAATAATGAAATAATAATGACTAATAATGGCTAATATTTGAAAGTCTTTGAAGCAATAAGTCAAAATACTGCCGAAGTCTTACATTAACATTGTGATCGATGCTTTGATATCCTTCAGCTTGTTTCAAGAATAACCCACATATCATCAAACAGGAAGCTTGTTCTTTAGCTAATGAAGTTTCTCGTTAAAAGACAACTGTGAACGATTGCAGACATTGTTTAAACAGTAAAATAAATTGCCTGATCATTTATTAAAGGTGCAATGTAAATAATGCCGAGGTGACGATTATCATTTTATAATTAGCAAAGTGATTAAAATTTTGTTCTGATACAAATAAAGGTGAGAGATACGTTTTATAATGCATTTCGAATGTAACAAATCAACTTACATATTGTACGATTGCATTTATGAATTAAATAAAATATTTTTAAAGAAATTGTAAACAAAAGTTGTAAATTAGATACATCAATATTTGTTTTAAAAACAACATTTGTTTTAAACACGGTTTTACAACGTTTAATAAATGAATTAAGATAAGAGACAATTTGAGTCTTTTAATAACAGATAAATTTTATAGAATTTTCACTTTCATAAACTTTTACTAAGGGACACATTATAAGTAGTTGATTCAAAATAATTAAATACAGTTATTTAGATTAATATATTTCAGAAATAGAAATGCACTGAAACAGCTCCATAAGAAACAATTATGATTAAGAAAGCATCGTGAAAAAAAAATAAAAAATATATTCTTTAACTAGTTGCCTGTCAAAAACAAGGGAACTAACATTCTCAAAGAAGTAAGTTGCAATATTTTTAATACGTTTTATTTTGTTTGACAAAGTATGGCCTTTTTCTTTTCTTTGATCCAGACCATCCGACCTACCCGAAGGTTTTATGTATCTGTCTGGACGGCCGTGACAATGCCATACAATTTAGACCGGAACCCAGTGGGGACCACATCCACAGGGCCGTACCCTCCTTCTCCTTTCACCAACCTCTCGGATATATATTTATTTGTAAATAACTTCGACTTTTCTGTCGAAAGTTATGAACATTTTGCGTTCTACCTTTGTAATTGCTTGGCAGACCTCTTTTGGCACAGTTGCCGCATCGTTTATTATTCGTTATCGCAAATTGCAATTAGATAACACTCTGAAATATCATCTAGATCCACGTGCTGCTTCTGAATATATTTTTGGGGATATTCTTCGAACATCTGTGGGGATTCTATTATTCATGATTAAAGTATGCTAATTTTACTTTTTATTATGCAAATTTATGTACAAAACGCCTCAACTCTGTTTTCGAGAATCATGTACTCACGACTGGGCAAGACTATAAAGGAGGTAAACGTTAGGTAGAAGGTACTCATATTCGGATATGCGAATTGGAATTCGATAAGAATGTAATCGTGAGTCGTCGTGCAGCTTAGGCTGTTATTGGGATACGAGAGTCCCGGGGATGTGTGGTGATCCTGTTCAATGAATGAAAGTACGCAGCAAAGTCTTGTCTCTACAATATTGTGAGTATAGATATCTATGATTTAATAGTTGATTAGTGTTGCTAATTCAGATCAGTAACGAAATGTTAAAGTTCAGTCTAGATGTAGATATGATAGTACTAGCTTGTAAATATTCTGTGTATGCAATTTTATTTTGAGCTGTCAGCGGAGTTAGCTGGAATAAAATATGTGTTTGTTAATGTTGTAGATCATCAATGGAACACTAGTCAATGGATTTAAGATTGAAGTGAGTACACTGGTGAATAAAAGGCATGATTTTAGGAATAGATACGTCAAGGTAACTTTACATGGCAGCCACAGAGTAAGAAAACCTTACACATCTTACATGGGTACGTACAATGCTCTTCTGAAACATCATGAGTATTTTTAAAATTCTTTAAATTATCCCATGTCTTTCGGCCTGCATTCTCCGTTGCTTTTTCATTGCGTATTACTTTTAGAGGCTTGGCTTTCTGGTAGTATAAAATTAGTTTCTATTTCCCTATTCCTATGCCATTTTCTAAATTAGTGAGGTTGATTTTATAACACTTGTACACTCTATCGAAATAAATTTGCCAACTTAGGAGCCACTAATGCTTGTTCAATTGCTAAGTATTGTTCACTTCTACTTGATGACGCTATCCATTAATATTAAAAGTGCCTTTTATGGTGTAGTACAATTCTCTATTTTATTGAGCACCTGACCTTGCTTTCTAAAAGTATCATTTCTTGTACATTTTCTTGGAATGCTCAATAAATAGATGCATTACATAACCAGCCGATTAATTCGACTTAAAATACTTTTATGCGTTCAATTTATCAAAGTGAACAATTTGTGCAAATTTCTATATATTTTTCTGATTATTTAGTTCAAAACAATTACTAAAATAACGAGGTTAATGACTCAGAAATAAGAATATAACATGCATTCAAGCAATTCCCTAAATAGCCTAAAACAAAGCTATTTAGATTTTTGAGTCATTTAACAATGGAAACAGCTCATTAAACACCGTTTTTTACTAAGCAGAAAATGATACTTTAAGAAAGCGGTTACTGAATCAGACTTGTAAATTTACTGGTATTCCTCAAGATTTATTTAGTAAATAATGGCTTATATCAAACATTTTAATTTTTTACAATCTTTTATTTATTGATCTGGTGTTTGTTTGATTGTTTGTTAGTATGATTTAAATCTTTGGGGTCATAACTAATCAAGCTCTGATAATCATAGTAATATAAACAAAACAAACTTTGTTTTACAATAGTACTATTAAACACAATTACCTTAAACGCTGTTCTATCTATAAATTTGTTGATCTTTATAATACCTATTGTACTGATTTTGATATATTTAATTTGACTCCTGCCTTTAATTTTGTGTGGCAATTGTAACTGGATTTCATCTGTAGTTGCCACGTAAATTGAAGAAAATAAAATAAAACATAACATTTAGTATGTCGTTCTATTTTGTGGAATATTTAATTCTTTTAATTTTCAAATTAACTTAGGCAACTTTAAGCAACTTTAAGCTTAACTGTAAGCAACTATAAAGATCATAAGCTATAAGCATTATGTTTGTAGACTCTGCCATAAATTTGTATACAATCTAATGTCTCATCTTGGTTTCTAAAAGTCTGATTCTTTGTTGGCGCTCTTCGTACTGTATGCACCCAAACTTATCTCGTTGCTTGGAATTGTACATACATCATTTGAAGACCAATAATGTAAATGATACGTCACAATTATGTTTGTGTTATTAAAATATTTAAAATTAAAACGTTATAATATATAATCGTTTTTGTGTCATCACATTCTCCCACTTTAATGCTTAACACTTTAAACATCTTAAAATTACTTAAATTGCATTTTACCACGTTTTTTAAAGCCTGGTGATAGTTGTACGTAATGCTATTTAGAGATCTACCCAATTTAAGCAAGAAATTTTAGACACAGAGGAGTAACACCTCAAGACTTTCTTGTCATATGTTAAGAAGAGCATCTCTGAGAACATCTGTTGCCAGCTGTCATTTTAATTGTTTTTGCTATCCTTATCTTTTAGATGTTCTAACTTTTTACTATTTTTCACAAAGATTTTAGATTCGCCCTTCTAGCATGTTCTACAGTCAAATTCATCAATATATTAATTTGCAACCCAATCTCAAATACGGCATTGAGACACTCGATTATTAAGTGATCCTTTTTGACCTCGAGTTGTCTTAAAATTCAAAGACCGAGGTATAGAGCTACTATTTTGCCTATTAATAAAATTAATGTATTTTTATCGAGGCAAAGTAAAGAATTTTTTCCAAATGGTGTGCTAACAAAATCGTCATATAACAATCTGTAAACTAGAGTTATGTGAATTTGTCAAGCTTCAAACAAATGTTGATGCATTTTTGGTGCTTTACTGTAGTGGGCAATGAAGTATCATTTCAGACACCATTGCCTACTATGATATAAAAATATGTAACCCATACATTTCAAAGAGAAATATAAATTAAATAAATATCAATAAAATGAAATTTTACTTTCAGAAACAAGTGTGATTAAAAGAAAGAAAAATATTCTTACATGTTATTGAACTATGTAATTAAAGTCAAATTATTGAATAATCTACACAAATAAATTTGAAAAATTGTCAGCATATGTGTATATGTGTGTTTGTTTGCCGAAGCATTACCGGAGAATGACTGCACCGAATTTACATCTTGGTAAACTTGGAATAAAATATTGTCCCAGTTTCGAGTTCCTAGTATCAGGTGTTGTTGAGATATTAATAAACAAGAAAGATCGATCATGCATAAAGCATTGATTATGAAACACTTTCCAATGCAATTTCATTTATACAGTTTTAAAATGCAATACATTCAGCACTGATATTTTTTAAATTATCACAGTACTATAATAATTTATTAAACTTGGAAACCTGAAACTTCATCAAAAAAGGCAATGCAATAAATCGACTGCTTCCCTGTTGTTGTTCTTGTTGAGACTTAAACCGTCCGATCTACCAGAAAGGTGCAAGGTGATTGCTTCTCTGTGTAAAATCAATAAATGTTTCATTCATATCACATATCTTTCAGAATCCTGAGTTAAACGCATGAAAAAATTTCAACAATCCTTATACAACTCATCTTATAGTCGCTTCCCCCCCCCCCCGGGGCGGGCCACCCAAGATGGTGGTTTCGGATGTTGGCTCTGTAGCCTTGATCCTCCAAACTGGGGGGCAAATTAATCCGGGGGTAATCAACCTCGCTGCTGATGACTCACGGATGCAATCGCGGAAGTGACGAGGCAGTCCCCGGACTCTTCCAGGTGGCTGGATCACGGGACTGTGGCTAATTATGCCCTGAGCCCAGGTCTGGCCGGTGACCGGAGTCGGGCCCGGCAGGTGCCTTCGGCCCCTGCCCGGTGAATGATTCCGCCGAGTTTCGCGACCGAGGTTGCGGCTTTGCTGGAAAAGAGATGAAGTGGTTGCGCCGCGATGTCCCACTATAGCTATAAACCCAAGAGGTTAGCTGGGCTCGCTGGTATGTACTCTTATAGTCGCTTGATTTGTTTACATTCTGCATCCTATAGAAATTAGGCTTCGTTGTAGGAATAATAATAGTGATCATTTGAAATAAAAAATATTTTAATTTCGTTGGCACAGAATTTAGATATACATATATAATACGCAAAAATAAAGTGGTTTTATGACGGATGCAATACTAAATATACTAAAATCTAAAAGATCTTCAACCATCACGATTTTTACACAGGGTAAAAAAAAAGAATGTCTCATTTTAATTTGAAACGAGTCACGTGATCACTTCATATGTCATGGGAGTGATTGTTATTTCAATTTTTATTTAAAAAAACTACCTAACATATTTTAATGAAATTTATGGCATATGCAAATCTATTATGTCACCAAAAAGATGTCAGGCTAGTATGCGGGACTGAACTCTTCTATGAAGGCAGCTATAAATACGCTGCACTTGTAAGTAAGCTGTGTGAATAAAGGTTGTTGAGTTCTGAGAGTGTCTTATGCCTTATTCCTCGGTGTACAAACTCAAATCAACAGTGGCGACGATGATGGTCACTGGTCGGTTCGGTACGTATTGTTCCACAGAGGAAGAATTTTCATCATATATTGAGAGGATGGAAGCGTCGTTCCGAGTGAAGGAAGTTAAAGAAGAATTCAAAATTGCAGCGCTGCTCAGTTCGATGGGAGCCCCTACTTATGAAATACTGAAGAACCGTGTCACACCCAGGAAACCTTCTGATTTGAAGGAGGAAGAAGTCGTGAAGTTACTTACCGACCGTTTAAGTCCGGCTGCACTTGAAATGACGAAATTTTACAGATTTTGCAATCGAAATCAGTTAGAAAGTGAGTCAGTTTCAAAATATATATCTGAATTACAAAATATTTCTAGAAACTGTAATATCGGTACTAATTTATCTGTGATGATAAGAGATAGATTAATAATGGGTCTTAAGGACGATACCATAGAGAAAAAAACTACTGATAATCCAAAATATAACTTTTGAGTTAGCGAAATCCACTGCTTTTGGCATGCATTTCATCCAACCGAGATGTGCATGAAATGCATCGAATATTTTCTGGTAATAAATTAAGTAGTACTAGTTCTACATTACGTAAAGTAGAAAAATCAAAGAGAGAAAGAAACCAGTTCGGTTGAAAGACTTGGGCGATATTGCTATCGATGCCTGGATCCGAATCATTTAACACACAAATGTAAATACTCAAATTATGTTTGCAAAATCTGCTCTGAAAAAAGGCCATTTAGCTCGAGCATGACGTTCCAAAAGAAAAGAAACTGTGAAAAAAGAGCGAATTGAACAAGAACTGGATAGGTTGGTGAAAGAAGATATTATTGAATCCGTAACGGGATATTTAGATAGAAAAGAATGAATTATGATATAGCCTTGGCCCCAGCAGTATGGCAAAGAAGTATGGAACGATTTGTAGCTAAGATAGACGGAATTCATGTATTTTTAGATGGCATTAAAATAACTGGAACAAACGAGCAAGAACATTTAAATCGTCTAAAGGAAGTACTTAAAAGATTAGAAAATTATGGTCTAAAAGTGAATAAAGATAAAAGTGAATTCTTCCAAAAATTATATTTAATATTGTGGGCATATAATTAATCCGCTTGGAATTCATAAAACTAAAGAAAAAGTAAAGGCCATTTTGATGGTTCCAGAATCCAAAAGTCAAATTGAAGTATTTCGGCGGAATGAATTGAAGTATATTCTATAACGGCAAAAGATATTGCCAACGCCACTAAATCTGACCTACATCTTATACAATGGTACAATTGCTTACAAACTGGAAGCATTTTACCCCCTCCTTTGAAGGTGAAAGAAACTGAATTTTAATTAAAACTGAGCCATCCAGGTATTGTAAAAATGACACAAATAGATAGATGTTATTGGCAGGAAATAGATACAGATATTGAAAACTACGTAATGAATTGCACAGCATATATGAAAAATAGAAAGGAACCCCCAAAATCGAATTGACACCCTTGAGAATGGCCGAATGGGCCTTGGCAAAGAATCCACTTAGATCATGCAGGACCATTTTTAGGAAAAATGTTTCATGTAATTTCTGATCCTTATTCGAAATGGATTGAAGTAATTCTCATGAAAAATATTACTTCTAGTCTACCCATAGAACAATTACGAATACTTTTTGCCAGATATGGTTTTCCTTATTCACTAGTCAATGGTAATGGGTCTAGTTTCATGAGTTATGACTTTCGTCAATTTATGAGGACGAATAATAATAAACATATTTCACCTGCTCCTTACTATCCAGCAACCAAAGGTCAGGCTGAAATTGTAGTGCAATTATTTAAGGATTCCTTAAAATCTTGTCTAGACGACCATGGCTATTTAAACACTAAATTACAGCGATTTCTATTACACTACAAAATTACACCTTATTCGGTAACGAATGAGTCTTCTAGCATGGTGTTTTTAAATAGGTGCTTTAGAACTAGGTTGGACATATTAAAAGCTAATTTAAGAGATCATGTACAGCAAAAGCAAAGTGCATCGGTTAATAAGAAACCTAATTATCGTGAATTTAAAGAAGGAGACAGAGTGACAGAAAGAAACTATTTCTGGAGGGAAAAATAGAAATTGGGAACGGTTATTATAATTGGGATAAGATGGATTATTATCTTACAGTATTAAAGTAGGGAACGAGATCTGGAGGAAGCACGTCGACCAATTACTTAAAGCGGGTACGTCTTATTTCTCCATCTATAACGCTTGGCGATATTTTGGCGACGAATTTGGCGGAATGTCGCCAACTTGGTGACATTTTTAATTGTTGCCAAATTAACAAAAATCTCGCCAAATTGATTAAAATGACGCTAAATCAATGAAAATGACGGCTAATTGAAGAAAATTCAATATCTTGGAAAGAATATAAGTATCTACTATAAGAATAACATTTTTTAACAGCAGCTCTTTACAAAACGCAATATTTCATAGACAGCTACATATGATGATGAAAGTATAAAGTAAAGAAATTGAGAATTTTCACCCCACAATTTAATGTGTATTAGACCATATTATGATCTGTAGGCGATAAAGTGCTGATGCAACGTCTTTTTAACTAATATTTTAATATACTAGTTACATCAGTATAAAAATACAAAATGATATTATATTAGTAATAAATTGCCCAATTGTTCGAAAAGCATGATAATTGCTAAACCAGTTAGTAAAAATTAGGGAAAATAAAAGGAATATTTTAAATCAAGGTTTGATGTGACAAATTTTCGCTACAAATTAATAAAATTTCAATACTGTGGGAACAGGGCTTCAAATAGAGGGACACCATTCGAGTGGGGACTCCAGAGAGTACACGGACCCCCCCTCCTCCCTTCATTTTTATTTTTTAGTCTAAAGTGGTTTAATGAAGAGATGAAACCTATGGAGAGATGAAACCTATTTAGATTCCTGATCTAATTCTAATGAAGAACTGAAACCTATGGAGATAGTGATCTGGATCCTACAATGAAGGGAGTTTCTGAAAATCTCAAAGATCCTGCAGCATCGACCATGACACAGTTGGACAAGACTTCTAAGAAACTCCAAGCCCTTACTTTGCCAACCGTACCAAAGTTCTTCGAGACTCCTGATCCGGAATCTGAAACCATTATTCCATGTCCAGGAGCCTCAGTCGAACCAAAGGAATCCATTGTACCGGTGATACCAGAAATGCCATTACGACGATCCGTGAGAATCCGGCAACCTCTTGATACACTACACTTTTACCAGTAACCCCTAAAGACTATAATTGAGGACAGAGGAGTGGGGCATATGCAAATCTATTATATCACCGAAATGACGTCAGCCTAGTATGCGGGACTGAACTCTTCTATGAAGGCAGCAATAAATACGCTGCACTTGTAAGTAAGGTGTGTGAATAAAGGTAGTTGAGTTTTGAGAGTGTCTAATGCCATATTCCTCGGCGTACAAATACAACAATTCTTATTCTCTGTGTAAAATAAATGAATGTTTTATTTATATCACATATATTTTAGACTAAAAAAAAATAATTTAGCATGGAAAAATGCAACAATCCTTATACAAACTCATATTACAATCGCTTGATTTGCTTACATTCTGCATGCTATAAAAATCATTCTTCGTTGTAGGAATAATCATAGTGATCATTTGAAATTAAAAATATTGCAATTGCACTGGCACAGAATTTACGGATAATACGCAAAAATAAAGCTGTTTTATGGCAGATACAACACTAAATATAAATTTAAAAGATCTTCAAACGTCACAATTTTTACACAGGGTAAAAAATGGATGCCTTATTTTATTTTGAAACGAGTCACGTGATTTCTTCATATGTCATGGGTGCAATTTTTTAATTTTTATTTAAAAAACTACCTAGCATATTTTGATGAAAATCTTTTTACACATTTTACGTAATAATTTCTGTATTTCCTAAAATTTCCAAAGAAATTTGTTAATTTTAACTCCTCTTAAAAGTGTTTGAAAAATTAGATCTCGTAGGGTTCAATGTATTTAATTATTTCCACGCGTGCCAAGTTCAAAACTAATTGGATGATATTACTCTTTTACATTCCCATATGTCCCACAGACCGTCTCAGCAACATACTACCATTTCATTTTGGTAAAGTCATTGTTACGGCAGATATCGTGCGAACGGACAGGCAGACAGACAGAATGAACAAAGCCATAAACACTTTACAACTATGTTGGAAAGTGTTGAAAACAAACGAGATAGTATTATGCAAACAAGATCTTTACAGAAAATTTATTTGAAAAGAAATTATATCACGTTCTTAAGCAACGGAATTAAACGCAGTACGTTTATACAGCAGAAGATTTTTATTAAATCTTTTCCTATGTAAATAATTAAGAAGTGTATATAAAAATAAATGGCACTTTTGACTGGATTACATAAATTTCATTTTTCGGGTTATGTCGAAATGTTAAGGTATATTGATATTTTCAATTATTTCATGTCATCTATTTTATTGTTGCACAGATTTTTCAAACTCGTATACTGTGTTTCGCAATTTATTCATATATTGAGTTTAGTAAATTGTTGAATATAACAGTGCGGTTATACCTTATACTTCTAACACAGTTTTAGTTCTTTTATGTTGGAATATATTAATCCAATTTCATAATTTTTGTAAATTTGTTTGCAAACGGGACCAGGATGTTTTACTTCTCAGATCTGCCTGTAAAGAATGGCATTTCGAATTTTACAGCAATGTGCAAATAATTGTGAATTTTAGGTTACTTTATATTATGGATTGCGTACGAAGAACGGGTATACTGCTCGTGTATAACATAACTGAAACCACTAACTCTGTGAGGGGTATTGTATTAGGGGCGACAGTGCAAAGGAAAAATCAAAAAGGTCAAACCCAATTTGTTTGCTTAATTATCATACATTTCCCCTCTATTAAGAAAACCCATATGTCGAAAATTCGAATTAGGAGTGACGATGCTAAGAAATAATTAGAATTTCGAAACTACTTTTCAAAATGATCAAGTTCTTCTCGAACCAGAACCAATTTTTTTTGTCTCAATCCGTCTCAGCTGCCAGATAAACGAAAACATAGAATTTTTTTTTAATTCGAAGTAAAGATGACGATACAAAGGCATTTTGCAAGAAACTTACACCACTTTGCCACTCAAAATGTGCTCCATTTCACTTTAGTGTTCATATTTGAAACGATTTATGACATCGAGAACATTTATTAAGCGAGTAGATATCACATTTAATGATCAATAGCCATTGAGAATGCCCGAAAATCGGGTGATATTTCTATTCACATAGAATGCCCGAAAATCGGGTGATATTTCAATTCACATAATATTGGTTTTTCCATCTTTGAGTTTTTAATGATCCGCTATATAAATACTTAGCAGACTTCAACTGGTTGAAACCGATTTTACTTATAGTTAACTTAATAAAACAAAAAATATTGCCAATTTTATTTTATTACTGAACTAATCCTTATCAGAAAACAACCAATAATCAAATAATTCTTATTGTATCTCTGTATTTCCGGATACAAAATAAATCTTCATTTAACCAGCAAAGAAAACCTTCTGATGTCAGCGATAATGCTGCAATACGTCTTTTGTGACTTCTATAATTCTTATCTCCCAGTTCGCGCTTATTTAATGGTATAATAAGCTATTCTAAAACCGATTTTTGTCAATCATAGAATCATTTAGGATTAGATGAAATGAGTAGACTGAAAATGCTTAAATTAACATATATGTATATTACAGGGTAAGTTTTGCAATTAGTATGATGCTTCGTAAATTAATAGAAGAAAACAATAGCAGCTGAACATTATATTTGGATATTATTGGGCTGAGTTAAAGCAGTAATAAAACATATAAAGGTTTTCAGTGAAAATCACAATGGAAAGAAATTTTTTTAGAAAATTACAATATATATTGCATTACAATTGTATTTTTAATAATGTTTAAAGCACATTTGTTGGAAACATAACGACAATATACCACGTAATTAAATATGAAAAAGGAAAATAATTTTTTTGACTTAAAATATAAACTTAAAAAAGTTACAGAATTATCAAGAAATTCCTTAGGCACACCAATAACTTTTAAAGAAAACTTTATAGAGTGTATAGAGGTTTTATCTACAGAAAATTGACCATGGCTGATCGAATGAACGTCATTCCGGAACCCCTAGCGGAGAATTTATTAAGTTAGGATAACAAACTAGTTACCAAAATAAGATAGATGAAAAAATCCAATTATATAACTGCAGACCATTGCTAATAATAACACGCATTCAAACTATTACAGAAGACATTTGTTTGACATAATAGGTTTATTGGTGAATTTCTGTCCTATTGAGAAATGATGCAATAACCAATACATGAACAGAATTGGAAGACAGAGTTTCGAACTGGATTTTCCCATCTTGATAAGAGTGCTGTATCGACTGAGTACTCACTGCGCACCCCCCTCAGATTCTATTATATAAAAACTCTGTAAATACAATATAAAACACATATATATAATGGACAATTGATTTCGAAAGTAGAAAACATATTCCTTCCTCAGGATCAACGAGAAGTTCGACTTCACTATTCTGGTAAGTTCGGCAATTTAGGCAAAGAAGTATGTGTGGCTGAAGACGGGAGAAAATTTGCTTTTCGCTAAAAAAAAATGAAAAAAAAAATGAGGCAAGATAATGAAAGCAGAATAAATGGAAAAGCATGTAGAAAAGAAACAAGAAAGATCAATCATGCTTAAAGCATTGATTATGAAACACTTTCCAACTTCAATGCAATTTTATTTAAACATGTCTAAAATGCAATACATTCCTCGGTAATATTTTAAAACTTATCACAATACAACATTAATTTATTATATTTGAAAACTTAAACCTTCATCGAAAAAAATGCACTTCACTCAAATGACGGCATTGAAATATAAATTGTCTGGTTTAAAGATCTCTAAAATGTGATACATTCCTCGGTAATAATTTTAAAATTATCATAATATTACGATAATTTATTATATTTGAAAACTTCATCGAAAATAACTGAAATTCATTCAAATGACGTCATAGAAAAAATAACACGCCTGGCTCTCTCTATAAAAGCAGCATTTCATTCATAAATAATTTCCCATTCATGTCATTCATCACAATACTATAATAATTTATTTTATTTAAAAATTAAGACCATGGAGCTACAAGTAATTAAACTCTATGCTTAAAACTTCATCGAAAAAAATCGTCCTGCTCTTTATAAAATCAATCATATCAGCTACGCAGACTCCATGAACTAAATGATTTTGTGTTAAAGAAATACAGCAATTCAAATACAACTCATTCTACACATTTTGCTGTTTACATCCTGCTCTTTATAAAATCATTCATATCAGCTACGCAGACTCCATGAACTAAATGATTTTGCGTTAAAGAAATACAGCAATTCAAATACAACTCATTCTACACATTTTGCTGTTTACACTTTACATAGGTGAAAAAAAGGCTTCGTTGTAGAAATAATCAAATTTGAATGAGCATTTAAAGTCAAATATATTGTAATTGCGTTGTTTCAGTATGTAAAGGCACAGAATTTAAGCAAAAATTAAGTAGTTTTAGGACGGATACAACACTCAATATGAATTAAAAAGAACTTTAAAAATCACGATTTTGAGACAAGATGGATGCCATATATCATTTTGAAGTGGGTCACGTGATATTTTCATATCATGGTCACGTGATCGCTTCATATAAGAGGTGTTATTATTATTTTAATTTTTATTTAAAACCGTACTGAATATATTTCGCTGAGTTTTTTGTATATATTTTATGGAGCAATTTGAATATTACCTAAAATTTTCGAAGCAATTTGTGAATTTGAAATCCGCTTAAAAAATGTTTGAAAAATTAGATCCCATAGGGCTCAATGTATTTCATTTTTTCAACCCGCGTTCAATCCGAAACTAATTGGGTGATATTATTCATTTACATTCCCATGGGTCGTACAGACCGTCTGAACAACATACTAAAATTTCATTTTGATTAAGTCATTTTTACGGCAGTTATCGTGCTAACAGACAGACAGACAGACAGAATGAACAAAGTCATAAACGCTTTTCAACTTTGTTGTAAAGTGTTAAAAATAACAGAAAATAAAGAATGGCTGAAACAAAAAAAACGTATTAGGAGAATAGACAGGAAAGTGTAACAACAGTAACAACTGAATAGTGTATCGCTCTTCTATCTGTTCTCTTATCGACGGGATTTATTTGCAGTCAATATTTTCTGCTATGCTTTCTTTCTTCCATTATTTTACCGTTCATTTGTAGCATCTTGCTTTTTGTTTTAACGCGTCATTGTTTCTTTTTCATTTCTGCATATGTCGTTGTCAACTTTTCTCCTACCTTCAGATACGTGTGCTGTTTTTGAAGCAGGTTGACCGTTGTATTTGCGTTTTAATATTATTGATTATTTATTACAGCAGTTTATTTTAGCGAATTTTGATTGAAAATCTCGGTTTAATGTATTTTCTACAGTTAAGGCAATTACTTCCCTACAAAAAAAATCACCTCCTATTTTTTGCAATGCAATCAATTAACATGAGATAAACCTAAAGTAAAGTTTATATCCAGTAAAATATCTGTTTCTTATTAACGAAAAGAAAGCTATAAAAACTTCTTCAAGACAATTAAACCGTTAATCGCTACAAGATGTTATTTAAATACACATTTTTCTTTCAACGCATCCGGAATTTTTTTCGTGTATTTTCAGGAGTTTCATGGTTTGAAAGAAAGTTGCGGAAAAAATAAGTTTTATGCAAAAATGCTTTATACAAGAATGCATTTACCAAAGCGAAGAGCACCTGCTATTTCTTCTTAATTAAATAGTTAATTAAATTGTAACAAAGTTGGAATTTTGGGAGATATAAAATGATTTGTATGCTGCATTTTCGTACTAGAAATCAGTCCAAATCAAATATTTTCTTAATATCTTGCTACTTATTCATTTAATTATTTGGAAGATAAATGAAATACAGGAATTAATTTTAATTAATTTCAATCAGCGTATTTTTATTTCATTAATTTTAATTTTAACCAGCTTATACATCATACAAAAACAATATTGTATTCGAAGAATTTGAAATTGTACATAATAAAGGAATATGTCTGTGTATGACTTTGTGTAGTGTTTTAGTTATTTTTTTGTTTAAGTACGATTTTAAGCGATTTTCATACAAATCGGTTTCTTAGTAACCATAAATATTGTCACAGATTTTTAAGTTTGACACCATAAGAAAGATTGAAGAAAATTATTAACTATGCTTGAACTGAATCCGTAGCACATTTTCTTCGTATTTAATTTTTTAGGTGCATCGAAAGTTAGGTGCATCGAAATTTGCATTTCCTAGTTTGTCCGATAGTTACTTCACCTCGTTAAAAAAGTACGATTATCATAATTAAATAGTGTGGCGAAATATTATGTGTAATATATTTGCATACCAGCAAAAATTCGCATAAAAATGCAAATTGTATATATAGTAAGTGAAGTGTGTTCAACTTTTCCCTGGGTAGATTTTTATGTGAATGCCTGACTTGGAACTCAATGGGAGGTTAAAGGCACACATTCACATCTGTAGTGTGGTCTTATCTTTATTATTATTATTATTATTATTATTATCATTTTTATTATTACTTTCCACGTTTACGGAGAGCATAGGAAATTGACGCTGTTTAAACAGGAGATTCTGTAATAGAGGTATAATATACTGGCGTGTTTCTGCCGTGGTCAATTTCGGAGTTAGCGATATTCGTCTGCAGATTTACTGGTGGTTCTGTAAATGTATTATTTAAGTAGGAAGATATACTTTCAAGAAAAATATACTTAAATAACAACATACTGTGAGAGAAGGACTGTAGTGTTTTAAACTGGTAAAAAACTTCTTAACTGTTGTACTCAAAAGCACGTTCTGTATATTTTATATAAGATTGCACTACTACTTTGATAAAGTAAATACTTTTAATTTGAGTAAAATATTATGCTAATTTTAATATAATTATAATCGACACTACATAGAAAATAATGCTATATTTCAGCTGCATTGAGCATAATCACTTTTCCAACGCACTGCTACAGTGTTGCACGGAAATACACAGATGACAGACAGAAAAACACTTACGTACCGCTGCACTATAAGTTTTAATTGTTCACATCATATCATCTTGTCCTTTGTAAGACTTCCAGAACTTGTAACCTTAATCCATTTTTTGATGTCCCAACAAAAGTGATTTTATTCTAAACCTAAATGTGACTAAAAGTAACCTAAAAGTCTAAATTACGTCCTGGCGAAAAGTAAAATATCAGCACTCCTAAATTCCAGGGAATTATATGCCGACGCACAGATGAAAGCAATCTACATATTCATTCATTTTAAATTCTCGCCTATCTAAACAAGATAAACAGTACGACTTGCATATATGACATATTGCCAAATTTACAAAGAAAATATATTATCACGTATAAGTGGTAATATAAATCTAGCATTTCGTATTATATCAATAATTACCGCCTGCCACACAGGCCTGGGTATCTACCCAAGCATCTTTGTCAAAATCTTCCGTGGCTCGCATATACACATTAGGACTCATTCTCTATACATGATCTGGCAAAAACTTAATTCGATTTCAAATAGAATTCGCAGCTTTGACTAGACCCGCAGCTTTGCCTGTAATTGGTCATTCAGATTTTAAATTCTAATAGGATGTTAGTTTACAGAAAAATCATAATTTAATGTAAATCAGAGAAATGTTAACAAAAAGGTCATCGCGACCTCACACTTTCTATTGCAATATTAAATAAACTTCATGTCATTTTATTAAAGCCGTATATCACGAAACAGAAATACGATGCTGCACATACACATAGATCTGTCTGCTATTGGCTAATGAATTGCTCTAGATTTCGGTCTATAAATTTACTTGATTTGGACGCAGCCGGAATGAACTATTTCATATGTATAAAATTAAGGCAGTTCAGAATTTAAAAATATTTTTAATATTATCATTTTATACTGCAATATCATGCAATTCCTCGGAATACACCGCATGAAAAAGAAAATATATGCAAGAATTTTCAATAATGTACTACTGGGACTTTTTGCGATGAAAACCATAACATCAAATTTATATTTTTTAGAAAACAATTAACAAACATTTTAATAATATTATTTTGAACAATAAAATTTTTATTGTTCAAATTTGAACATTAAAACAAGAAAATAATCTAAAACCTTTTTTAAGCTAATTAGGAAATTAATCTCTACAAGGTTTTGTTCAAGTAGAACATTTTATTTCAACGGATCCAAAAACTTTTGAAACACCTGCAGAATATTGAAGGGATTTTGGGGCAAAAAAAAAAAAACTTTTACAAAAATTGTTTATACAAGACCACATTTTCAAGAGAGATGAACATTTGCTGTTTCCTCTTAATTAAATAGTTAATTAGATTGTTTACGAAATTAAACTTTTTGGCAAAACAAAAAATAAATTCTATGTAGCTTTAAATAACCAGAAGTATCTGTATAGCGTTAGCGATGTTGCTTTTCACAAGTTATGCGAAATCAAATATTTTGTGGAGTGTTAAATATTATGTCGCATTAAAAAATATTTTGTGATTTGCTAAGAAAATTCTCCAGTTAATTTCAAAGTGTATTTTAAATTCATTTAGCTGCTATATTATTTATCTCAAGAGAAATTTAATTTTTGTTAGACTTGTTCCTAGAATATTTTTTTCTATTAGCTAAAATTATAATAAATTTGTTCCTTCCATTTAGAATAATTTAAATATTTAACATGAGAAGAGTAAAGGATATTATATAAATGTAGATGACAAAATTTGTAGCAAATACAAAGATTTAAAAAGTTTAGTAAATGTAAGATCATCGATTAGTTAAATGTTAAAGAATTAAAAATTGCTATAAAATATACTATAAAAGTCCACTTCAATACGCCCTAAAATGTATATCGGGAATGCAATGTCTTAAATAAAGAACACGGTCTAACCGTTTCAAAATAATGTAAAGAATAATTTTCACCAAATTCTTTTAATTCGAAACTTCAACATATAAGTAAGTTTTAAGACATTCTGTATCCATTTTAAACACATCATGTGTATTTATGTGTCTATGTCTGTACATATATCTAATGCGGACGCAATGATTAAAAAGGTAATAATATTTATAGATTTTTATGTGCGAATAAATTATGTGAAAACTAGAAAAATGTTAAAGAATTAAAAATTGCTATAAAATATACTATAAAAGTCCACTTCAATACGCCCTAAAATGTATATCGGGAATGCAATGTCTTAAATAAAGAACACGGTCTAACCGTTTCAAATCAATGTAAAGAATAATTTTCACCAAATTCTTTTAATTCGAAACTTCAACATATAAGTAAGTTTTAAGACCTTCTGTATCCATTTCAAACAAATCATGTGTATTTATGTGTCTATGTCTGTACATATATCTAATGCGGACGCAATGATTAAAAAGGTAATAATATTTATAGATTTTTATGTGCGAATAAATTATGTGAAAACTAGAAATATATAAAATTTTAATACTTGGGATTATTAGAACTTCAATTATTCTACACCCCCCTCCAAAAAATAAGCACGAAAGTGAAAGTCGACCACAAATAAGAAACGACTGCAACAATTTATTCCAAATGTTACAGTAACATAGAATAGGTCTTTTCCCATTACTTACATACAAAAAAATGTTTCGAATGTATACTTGCACATTAAAAAGAAATAAAACACTAAATGGAGAGAACGGCAGCTCATAGTTTTGCATGTGAAATTCTGTCAATAAGGAATATGACTTCCTCTTACACTAATGCAGACTTGCAACGGCGATTTATGCCTCCGATTAAGTGCTCAATGAAGTCGGAAGGCAGTAATTGCCACTCTTGTATGAGAGCACGCTGGAGCTCTTGGGTAGTGTTTGGAATCTGCAGCTCTCCCGAGAGCATCTCATACATGTTCTACTGGGTTTAGGTCTGTTGAATACGCTGGATTCCCTCTGTCGTCAGGTAATCGCTTGCGGTACAATCTCTATGTGGCCGGGCATTGTCGTTCATAAGAACAAACTCAGAACCTATAGCACTCGCATAAGGGAGAACATAGAGGTTAAAGATTTCGTTCCGATATCTTTGGCTATTCACAGTAACGTTGAGGAAGAAATGGACGTCAGTACGTCCGCCGAAGAAAATCCCAGCCCACACAAGGATGCCACCACCAGATAATGGGTGGCATTGGACGATGTTAATCGCTCGATACCTTCTCTCCACAACAAAATACGTCGATCGTCCGACTGCAAAGCGAACCTGGACTCATCGTGAATAGAAAATTGCTTTAATCGTTTATGGTCCAACTGGCGTGTGTCTGATTCCATTGCAGACGGGCTTCTCTGCGCTTCGCAGATAATAGAACATAAATGGTTGGCCGCCGTGCATAAAAGCCATGTGCATGTAATCTTCTTCTCACAATTGTAACGGATACAGGCCTACTGGTAGCTGCAACGAGGCTATAACATAAAGCAGGTGCTATTGCTTGCCTGTTGCGTCTGAAAAATAACGATAAGTAGCGGTCATCGGATGATGCTATAACTCAAGGGAGATCCGAGCCTGTCCTTCTGCTTATTGTTGCGCTATTTTGGAATTGGTTTAATAAGCTTTAAATCACAGAATAGTGGACTCTGAGGAATTCAGCAACTTCTCCAATAGATTGGCAGGATTCTAACCTCTCCACAGTTCGCCATCACTGACCATCATCTAAACTTTTTCTTTGGGACATATCGAATGGAATGTCTATTTCGGGTTTTCACTCCAACGTCCGTAGTAGAAGCGAGGAAGCACAGAATGAAACATCTGCTTTTACCAAAACGCTGATTTCCGTATGTAGTACACAGCCAATTGATATTATGTACGCGTTTTTATATTTGCATATTGTACTCGAAGTATATAGAAAGTTTCGTCCAATGAAATTCATTTGTTCACTCTTGATCTGAGAATTTCCTGCATATTTTGTGGAGGGAAGTGTAATTGTAAGGTTTTCATAACATTATCATTTTCCCTATATACGCAACGTAATGTATAGGAAGAGTATTGTAACGGAATGAAAACTCAAATTCGAGTTTTAGAGGGAAGAATACGTTTCAAGCATCTCTTATCTGGAATCAAACTCTTTTGAGGTAATATCTGTGTGTGTGTATGCGTTTATGAGGCTGTGGATGCGATATCTCACGAAGAAATAGGATGCATCAATCGAAATTTAGTACAAATATTACAATCAGTAGATGCAGGAACTAATTGGTTTTAAACCCAATCGAATATCCGGAAGACCCCAAATTTTTGAATGAAATTTTGATAAAATCATTAAAAATCTTGAACTTTAATAATATCATTCAAATGATCATTTCTTAAATAATTCTCTATTAGAAAACGAATGACACACATTTGAGAACTGTAACATGAACCTTTCTCGCGATAGTGCACATTTAAAAAAAACACATAAAATCAGAAATGTATTAACTCTTATGACATATCTTCACTTTTCATATGTAATATCACGTGATACATTTGTTAACATCATTCTCGTGGATCTAATTTGTTCCATACATTAAAGGATATACTTTGATTAACAATTTTATATTATGATGCTTGGCAATTCGCAAATAGTCATTTATATATAATACAGGTTATCCGTTAATAAGAGAGTCCTTTCCATTTGAATGTTATGCTTGGCGTTACATTTGGCGAACCTGGTAACTAATGTAGCTAAATATCGCCAGCTTTGCAATATTTCGCCCCAGATTAACGAAAATATTGTTAAAATTGCAAAAAATGACACTAAATCGACAAAAATGATGCTAAACTGATGAATTAATTAATAACATATTTTAATATATGGACTATGTTGTTTATGAACTATATGGATGCTATCAATATTGATAATTGTCAATTTATTTCACGAAAAAGTTATTTGGGTATTCCAAAAGTCTTTTACATGTTATCATCTTAAAAAACGTCAAATGTAATACTCAACGTTAATAACACTGTTCCATAGAGCTCATACATCGTTTTTTCACTGTGAAAGAAACAAATTCCTTGCATTTTATAGGAAATGTTACGTCTTGGCCACATCTGACTTTCCCCATTGAAGGAAGATGACAACTAATAGAATAAGGGTGCCAGTATATAGACTAAGTAATAGTTTTATGATGGAACAGAATTGATAATGTTGGGAATCATTTTAAGAGTCAATATTATTTTATTTGGAAAATTAAGGAGAGAACTTGGCAATTTCCATTGACTAGAAGAATTCGAAGCAATGGAAAAACAAATGATTGGAATAGAGGACCAGATATTTTGGTGTCGGGATAGACATTTGATAGGTATACAAACGTTTGACACTAGATTTATGAATCTAGATTTATGACATTAAAAATAAGTGCATCCAAATACCACAAAAATTTTGCAACTCAGCTAGGTCTAGAGCCTGTTTTACACACTCTAGCCATCTAGTCAACCAAATTGAACCAGAAGTAGTTAGGGGGAAAATTTATCTTAATGTTAGAAGAAGGTGGAGCATTATAGTGAATATATTATGTTGAAAAATATGAGAGAAGTCCCTGAGAAGTCAAGAGAGAGCGTCTCGAGAAGGCAAGTGAGATGGTACTGAAAATGCAAGAGAGAGTGTTTTGAGCATCCGAAAGATATGGTAACAACCTCTAAATGAATGTTATTGTATCATATATGAAATATACCATGCCAATATGTTGCTGAGAAGAGTGCTGTTCAATGCCGTACCGTCATAGAGAGCTGGACTTTTATCAATTACCCCTGAGCACTGAACGAGTAGAGGGAGAATCTTGCGATTATGCACCAAAGTTTATGCATTATGAGAGAAGGCGATTTACAACTGTGACTTACTGTGGGAGTCTTGAGGCTGACTATTCTGTCATGAATCGGGGAGTTTCTTTTTGTGCACTGTTCACTCTCTTCTCATATGTGAACACTTTTCCAAACGATTGGAACTGCTACTAGAAGATATGTATCGGGACGTCCTGGGATTATAGCACCTTACAATGACCGGTACAGCATCGGACGAGATGTAATCGCCCAGAGGCAGCAACAATTTTATGAGTAGTTGCAACTGCTGCAAAAAGAGGACCGATATTGACCGGTACTGTGAGGCGAAGCCTGCATAGTAGAGGTCTCTATGAGCAGTAACTTAGATATGATGCCTTCGGCCATGGTATTGTGATCGCATGAGATGACTTTTCATTGGGAGATCACATCGACTTTCATGTTTTCTCAGGTGGCACCGTGATGACACGGAAATATAATGACTAAGTCATTAATCTCTCTGGCAGATAGTATGTAACTGTAGTTGGTTCAGATTTTTGTGTATTGGACGACACGCTTGTTCACTTAGAGCGAATTTAGTGAAGGTATTAGCAGGTATTTAACGTATGGAGTGGCAAGAATATTCCCCGGAATATATTCTTATTGACAATATTTGGATGCCTTCCAGAGCGCTCTCTGCCTGCTTACTCACTCCCACTACACTTCAGAAACTGCAAACTACTTGAATACAAGGATGGGAGTCATCGTTCTCTGTCCCCCTAGATCACTTGATTCAAAAGATGAGTCATCGGTACCAGTCCCGTATCAGGATCCGAGGGGGCTATATTCCATATTAAGTACCAATTAGCCCCTTTACACATCATTTAGAAATTTTATCCTTTTATGCAAGATTATGTTATAGGATTTTAGGGGTAAATAAAACTCCTATATGTTTTGCTTCATTAAAATGAGTACTACAGATAACTCATCACAGAGTATTTACCTGTGAAATTTAGAGTCAATCGGTGCAAACATTTATGAATCATGCCCTATAATATATTATGCAAAAATTTTTGGTGTGTATATATTCCCTTTACTGATTGTAAAATATACCTTGTATTTTAATTTGATATAAGAGTTCAAGCCTTGTTTACGAAGACGCTGTCTCTTATAAGAAATTTAAAATATTGAAAATTCTGTCAATTATGTTCAATTATAAAAAAATATCAGCTTAATCCAAAATTATCTGCAGGATTTAATTATGAATAACCGAGACATGCAAAAATTGTGTATATGGCTTCAAGGTGTGGAGGGAAGGGTCTTACTCCACACCACGGTTTCCGCAGGAGATAAAATGACTATAGAAGAAGAAGGAACTTTAAATAACTTTTGGGAGTGGATTTCATAATGGTACTAATTCTGCCTTTTAAGTCTAAATTCAATCGTACATAATGACGGAAGATGTCTCTCTTTCTCTCTCACTCTCTCTCTCTCTCTCTCTCTCTCTCTCTCTCTCTCTCTCTCTCTATCGCTCTTTGTTTGTATGTAAGCAGACTGTAACGGGAAATTGGATTGTCGTAAGGCTATCAAATTCGGTACACATGTACTTAAGGACCCGGGAAGGTGCCCATTGTCCCGTTGTCTATTTACGTCTATTATCGTTGTTCTCGTTGTGTATTGTCGCTGTTCACGTTGTCTATTTTTTTAAAATTTGAATTAATTTTTGAGTTTTTTTATATTTTAGCATTTTCACACAAATCGGTTTCATAACTGCCAAAATTACACTCATGTCCAAAACTTAACCAACAAAGTGAAAAAAGCGGATAGTTGGAGAAGTATTTATTCGAATTCGTTGAAAGATCATAAAGTATAACAAGATGCACTAGTGAGGGTGAAATGCAAAGAAAATTATCAATAAATACATAATTGAATGATAGAGATAAAAATACATTGAATATTGGCGGCAGAATCAGTTCATTGGTGGAGGTCTGTCAATACGGAATGTAACGACCTCTGCTGCAAACACATGCCCGACAGTGTCGATTCACGCCAAGAATAAGATTATCTATGGTGGTTTGGGTTATCTGTGCCCATTCATGGAGTACTAGTAACAGTACGAATGTGAATTCGTGCGTTACCGTCGATAAAAATGCTATTAGGGCCCTTGTCCGCAAGAAATGGACACACATATTGAGCAAGGTTACTATCTAGATCAGGGGTGGCCAACCCAAATGACCCTGCGGGCCACTTCGGAAAAACATTATAATCCCGCGGACCGCATATATATATATTGAGGGCACTTGACTCATCGTCATTCGCCCATAATTCGGGCATTTATTAAATGATCCATTTAGCCGTCCTAGGGACGTTGCCCCGGGCGCACCAGAGGAGGGCGGAACACACTGCGCCCACAACACAACAACATGCATGCCTTACGTGGGGCTCGAACCCACAATGTGGCGCTCGAGCGATTGCTTTGGAAGCGCATGCCTTGACCACTCGACCACCACGTCGGCCCGAGGGCCGCATATAAAAATATATATCTTTATATTAGATTTGGACACATTACAAACATTTATTGGAGTGAAAATTTAAAACAGAATGAATTATTATTATTGTTTTCATTATTTTTCATGTATGCAAACATACATAATATAATAATAATAATGCAATGATCGAATAATGTTTAATTTATTTAATTAGTGAGATATTTGTTTCTCAACTCTTTCACTTAGTTTTTGCAAGTCGATCTCAATGCGTGTATCTGCACATCGTAATTGATGTTGCAGGTTTTCGTCCGTTAAGTTCGAACGCGATTTATGTTTGATAAATTTCATTTTTGAAAAAAACGATTCACAGGTGTAAGTTGATCCAAAAGCGCTCACAACTTTTTGTGCCAGCTTTCTCAAATGGGAACATTTTTCTTTTGTGACATAAGTGTTATAAAAATCTATTTTTGATTCTGATGTTTCAAAAACGTGTTTTAATTCATTATTGCATTGTAAGTCAACCAGTTCCATTTAAAGATATTCTGGGGCCAAATCGACATCGACGTGAAAGGGAGATGAATATATTTCAAATAATTTTTTGTATTTGTCTAAATTAGTGAAACGACTCTCAAAAGTAGCTGCAAGTTTGCTTATTTCTTTTGCGTATTTGATGTAACTGACACATTTTGAATTTTTTAATTCTTTCATCAATGGAAAGTGTTGAACGTTATTATTTTTCAATTGAGATTCAGATAGCAGTAGTTTCTTCTGAAATGCTTTGATGGGATTAAATGCATCGATTATTAAATTATCTTTTCCTTGTAATGATGTATTTAATTAATTGAGTTTTTCGATGATATCTACTAAAAAGCATAAATCCAATAACTATTCATCATTTCTTAATTCTGGTACAGGTATTTGCTTGTCATACATAAACAAGTCAATTTCTTGACGTAACTTAGAAAATCTCTGTAAACATCTTCCACGACTCAAGCATCTGACACGACTGAAGTATACAACGTCACCATATTCACAACCTAATTATTTTACGATTGCCTTAAATTGTCGATGCTAGAGTGCTGAGTGTTGAAAACCCAGACCACACGACCAACCCGAAGGCTTATGGTAGCAAGATGTGTGGCCGGCGATGCTAGAGTGCATGTGATCGAATGTAATTCACTGTTTTTATGACTACTTGCATAACATGATTCATCGATAATACTTGGGCACATAGATTTTGTTGATGAATCACAATGCGATACTGCCCACTTCTAAGTATGTATAAAAACAGAAGCAACGTGATAAAATAGAAACAGTTATGGGATTTATCTGTTACAAAACACTACACTAAAAACAAAAATATTGCACAAAATAATCGTATTTTGTAAAGTTGTAATGAATCTCGCGGGCCGCAAAATTATTCAAGGCGGGCGCATGCGGCCCACGGGCCGCGGGTTGGCAACCCCTGATCTAGATATCACTCAGAAGTCACAGTATCGCGAGGGAAGATGGAGATTAGTGTGGTCGCTGACAGCAATCCTTACCCAAACCATCAACCACCACCTCTGTATGTGTGGATTTCGCGGATGTTACTGACGTGATGGCGAGTTCCAGCGTACATTACCCTATTTTTGTGGAGTCTAGTTCAGGTAATTTCGAGCCAAGTTTAGCGGGCTCCTCTGTGCGAGGGCGTAATTGGGAGGCAACCCACTGGCCGTCTTGCAAATACCTGATCTGCATCTAGCTGTTTAAAACAGTTTCCCGAGATACCGTTCTTCCTCCCGACGCTGCAAGATCAGAAGCAAGCTGGTGTGCAGAGATTGATTTGTGGTGTCGTACTTGCATACGCAAAAAACGGTTATCCTGAGCGGTTGCGACCTTTGGACGTCCATTTACTTGTCTTCGGGACACCGTTCTTTCACTTTGATACCGGTTTCACAGACGGCAAATGGTGGAACGATTGACATTTAGAGTTATTACTATACTTCCGACTGTCGCTGGTTCCCTTCAAGACGCCCTTTTACCCCCCCCCCATCATCCGGAGTCACTCAGATGATGTCACCTATGTCACCTACAAAGTTTTTAAAAATCGGCTATTTTGATTTTCCTCCTGGAATCCCTAACGTAGCCATACAGGTTCTGCACAAAACAGGCCGTAATTATTACGTTTCCTTGTTAAATGTTTCCTTAATGCAAAATGTTTTCTGCGGGCTAATTGGAGCATGAATTTTTTTAGCTACACGTTGTTTATTTCGCTGAATATGCTAATTTTTTAGTTTGTCGCTTAACTTTTGGACTGGAGTGTATAAAGTTTCCATCCTGACACCATTCGAAAGATCGAGAAATTCATTTTCAAAGAAATTTCTAACGGAATCCAAACGATAAATAATCGAACTTTCGTGAATTTAAAATATACATATACACTACGTGACAGTGGAAATGAGACACCAAGAAGGAGTGGGCAGAGAAATATGCAAATCGCAGGGCAGACGCAGGTCACCGAGTTATGTAAATGGTGTGAAATACGCAGCTGTCCCGTGCACGTTGCGTGAGATACATGGGACGGAACAATCGGCAATAGTCGCGCCGCTCTGTCTGCCAGGGACATCATTTTGCAATTTGTCTCAGAGGAAACGTGTAGTAGCAGAGAATGCCAGGCCGCCGCCAACCGAGGCAGTTTCAACAGACAGATTATTTCACGAGAGGTATGGTGATCGGACTCTGAAGGGAAGGCTGGTCCATATGTCAAATCTCAGCGGATCGCCACCTACACGCGTCCACGGTGCTCCGGCTGTGGCAAAGATGGGTGGAACAAGGAAATGCGGTACGTTTGAGGTGTGGAGGTACGGTCAGAGCGCCAACAGCACACGTGGACCGACGCATCCGCCAGCAGGCGTTGGTGCCCCGTAGACGACTTGCGTCGCCCTTTTGCAGTATGTGCAGGACACCCTTGATACTCCACTGGCGACCAGGACCATTATTCGCCGATTGACTGCCGGAGACTTGCTTTCATGCCGCCCGATAAAAAGCCTGCATTGACTCAACAACATAGACGTCTCCGTTTGCAATGGTATAGGGATAGAGCTACGTGGACGGCGGAATGGCACAGGGTCGTCTTCTCAGATGAGTTACGCTTCTGTCTTAGCAATGACAGTCGTTGTGTACGAGTCTGACGCCGAAGTGGTGAAAGGTCCAATCCGGCCGCAACTGCGGAACGCCACACTTCGCGACAACGAGGCATCATAGTTTGGGGTGACATCGCCTACGATAGCAGGTCACCTTTGGTCCGTATTGAGGACACTATGGCGGCTAAACTATACGTGGATGACATGCTGCGGCCAGTGACACTACCCTACCTTCAAGGGGTGCCCAATGCCATTTACCAGCAGGTTAACGCCATACCACACACTGCGCGCATCAGTCAACATGCTTTGCAAGGTACCCAGGTGCTTCCCTGGTCAGCAGTCTCCTCTGATCTCTCACCAATCGAACACGTCTGGGACGTGATTGGACGTCGCTTGAGTGTGCTGCCACCGCCGCGTTTAGAAGACGAACTCTGGTAAATGGTTGACAGGGAATGGACAGCCATCCCTTAGGACACAATCCGCACGATCATTGATTCTGTACCTAGACACGTTGTTGCCTGTATCACCGCCCACTGTGGTTCTACAACCTACTGATCAGACGGTGTTATCTCTCAGTGTATAGATGTATCATGTTGCAATAAACAAACAACAATTATTTTTCTTCGGTCTCTCTCTGTGTATTGATTTTCATCACTTTCTGCCCACTCCTTCTTGGTGTCTCATTTTCACTGTCACGTAATGTATATTATACTTTTCATGGTGAAGGCGTAATCCATCTTATATATCTTACGATATTTTGTTATTATTAGCAGGTGTATTGTTAAAGCGTTCTTCGGTTTTCGAGAATTTGGTGTGATTTCCGGTTTTATTGTAATTAAACTTTTGCATCTTAAATCCCGGGCAGAGCATAGTACATTTTCTAGAACGTATCAGCGTTGCCCGGAATTTAAGAAGCAAATATCTGATGAAAAGTTCACATGAACTCACAGTGAACTCCCTTAAACCAATGAATATTTTAACAACACGCTCACTTATAACAAAATAAAATTTAAAAAAAAAATGATGTGTGGGTGCATACACTGCTACGCCACAGCCATTCATCCTAAATTCCGAGCAATACCTAACTAGTTTAACTAGTTTTATTACATGTTTAGCCCTAGATGTCATAAATATAATTTTATCTACAGTTGCAAAACGAAATGAAATAATTTGAGTGAAGATGAAAGTTACCGATAATATTTTGGAAGTATATTGTATATAAGAAATGATTTCAATTAACCACAGAGATAGTACTTTAAATCATTCCAAATCCAGAAAGCTGTGCTAAACAAGGCTTCAGCTAAGTTACAAATGCAGACTTATCGACACTTGCATGAACCATATGGACGCTATCAGACTGGGAAGGAGAACGTGTTATAGTGAATTAGAGGAACAGCATACCAGCCTCCGTAAATTTTCTTATGTGGTTTCATAATGCTTTATCTTTTGGCACATATATGGCACCACAGTCTTGATATACCATATCTAAAAATAATGTTCTCAACTCACTATTAAGCTATTTTACAGTTGTAAGTGATCATAGCTGCTGAAAGAAAAAAATATTCAGATGTATAGATTTCCTTTTCTCCATTTAACATTTGTGACTTGAAAGAAATGCCACAGTACCATATAAAAGTAAAGTGTTTTTCCTTTTAGATCATATCTAACTGCATTGATTAAATTTGAAATTTGTTTTTATATTTGTCGTTGTTGTTGATGTACAATCACATGGGGTACAATGGACAATGGTCTACTGTACCCCCATGTTCTTGTATCAGATAGTATATATTGCTCAATTATATGGTTCTACTGAATAAGTTTATGTACGATTTTTGTCCTAGTCTAACAACTTGAAGTTTTATAACTTAAAATTACAAATATTGCAAATGAAGATGGAACTAATGAACTCATTAGGTATAAGAAAATGAATGATACAAATTTGAAAGCATGACGTCTTACATATGATTTTTTAAAACTATAATTAATCAAACAAGTTACTTAAAAATGAATATTTTAAACTAATTAATTAGTTTCTTGTTCTATCTCTTGGAATATTGGATGAAATCAGTGTAGAGTGCTTGAAATCAACCATCAAACAGAATAATAAATATAACTAACTGTTTTGGAATTCTTTATCTAAGGTCAAATCCAGGGAAAGGTATAGAAATGCGCATATATAATATACTTCAAGCAACTATGAATGGGCTATTGTTAAGTCTGAAGAGGCAAAACTTAGAAGAAGAAAGAAACATTGATATATCAATAATATAAATTGTATATCAATAATATAAATTGTATCAATAACATAAATAACATTGATATAGCAATAATAAAATAATTTCAAAATATCAATTTAGAATATTTCAATTATTTTAAATATTTTACGTTATAAAGCTCTTAACAGGTATATTTTTTTGTTTTTTAGGAATGCTAATACAACACTGAAACCTGGCAAAGGAACCGTGCCAAATGCAGTGAAGAACATGCTGTGAAAATTGTTATTGATTATATTTAATTCATTCACTGAATTTGCTAAGAGACATGTATTGCAAAACAGTACTTTTACGTCATTTTCCGAAGTACAAGACCTCAAACTGGCAGAAGTGGAAACAGAAACACCATCTATTAGCTTTGAATATAACTATGCAAACAGATAGGTATTTTTAAAGGAATAGAAAGAAATTTTGGACGACTACATTATATATGTTGCTAGAAGACATAACGGACTTACATTTAAAATAACAAGAAAATTAGATTATGAATTTGCAATGATTAATCAGAAAAACAGGTCAAAGTTCTGGTAAAATATTCAACAGCAGGAGGAGATTGGCTGTACCACTTTAAAATTCGATATCCTAAAATTTCGTTCAGACATCCGGAATCAATAAGTTTATCTACTGCAAATTTTAACCTTCAAACAGTTTCCACCTTTTCATTAACTTAAAAAGTGTTTATTCACGTTTTACCTTTGAACTCTAAGACATCGATAATGTTGATGAAACTGGTGTTATCGCATGCCACAATCCTTTAAAGATTTTAGCAGAAAAATGTGGTAAACAGATTTGTGGAGCAAATTGGTTAGAAGAGTCAGTGGGTAACAATGCGTTTTGGTATAAGTGATTTAGGAAATAAAATTCCTCCTTTCATGATATTCACAAATGTAAAAATATAAAAATATAAAAAATTTCAAGTATCACATGCTGCATACAACCGCAGCGGTTTCCGAAGGTTCTACACATTAAACGGGCTAATTAGTGAATTATTTAGACTAATTATACGCATATATTGGTTATATAGGTTAATTAATATATATTAGGTTATTTAAGTTAACTAATATATGTTTTAATAGAAATTTTAACAAACATGCTGCTTGCCTGCCATACTGCTTGCAAAGAAACTCAACAAAGAGGCTCAACAAAGAGGCTCAGCTTTATTATTACTTTTTTATATGGCATTAAAAAATATAAAAAAAATTGTTGGTTGGAGTTTGTTATATTTTTTACGCTCAGTATTTCAGTAGGTCATACACGTAATGTTTTGACTTATCAGGAGAGTAAATTTATGTTCAATATAAAATAAAATTTCAGAAATTTTTAAAATGTTGCTTTGAGTGATCTCGAGCGTAGACATGTCGTATAACTGTCATCTGCAGAGCAGTAAAATCCGTCACTGTGGTGCTCACAAAGATATTGCGCACATGTGTACTAAGCAAATGATAACTCGTGTAGTTTACACTAATGTCCAACCGTTAAGCAACAAAGTGAAAACAGCGGATAAAAAGAAAAGTATTTACTCGAATTTATTGACATTTTCACAGGTCGTTGGGTATAACAAAAGACACTAGTGTGACGAAATGCAAAGAAAATTGTTAATAAAAAATTAAATAAGGGAGATAAACAAAAACATAGGATTTTGGGTGACAAACATTTTATTGGTGGAGGTCTTACATTACGTAATGTGATGATCTCTACTGGAAACACATGGTCAACAGCGTCGGTTCATACCAAAAATAAGATCCTCCATCCCGATTTGGGATATTTGTGCCAGTTCACGCAACAGGCATGTTCTTATCTCGTAAAGATTCTGGGGAGGGTCATAAAGAGAACTTACGCGTTTTTTGAGCATGCTCCATACCCATACATGTTGATTGGATTCAAGTCGGGTGATCTTTATAGTTATTCCATTTTAAGCAATGTATCTGGTTTTTAGTATACTGACCGATAATGCCTTTCAAGACCTGTAATACCTGTCTTAGTTTCTATAGTCCATAAAAATGGCATCAGGATATATGGCCGCAAGAAATGGGCGAGCATATATTGAGCAAGGGTGTTATTTCTTTAACGCACTGCAAATACAGTACCGCGAGGGAAAATGTGGAACTCAGTGCGGGCGCCGACAGCAATCCCTGCTTAAGCCATGAAACCACCGCTTCTGTATGCATGCATCTTGCGGATGTTACTGGCTTAAAAATCTAGTTCCAGGCGTTCTATAGACCAATAAGCGTCGAGAATCGCTTTGTAAACCAAATCGCTACTCATGCATAAAGATCACAGTATCCCATTGTTGTTAAGGCTATTTGAGATGATCTCGAGCTCAGTTAAGCGGACCCCTGTGTGCGAGGGCGTCAGAGGCCCGCAAACCTCTGGTCGTCTTGCAAGCAGCTGTCCTGCATGTAATCGTCTGTAAACAGTTTGCTGAGATGCTGCTCTTTCTGCTGACTCTGCAAGATCAGAAGCAAGATGACGTGCAGTGATTGACTTGTGGTGTTGTGCTTACATACACAAACACGGTCATTCTGAGCTGCTGTGACTTTTGGACGTCCATTTACTGGTCTTCGCGACACTAATCTTTCACTTTGATGCCGGTTCGATAGGCGGTAAATGACGGAACAATTGACATTTAGAGCTCGGGCTACTTCCGACTGTGATCCCTTTGAGACACACTATTACCTCCCGTCCCTGCCGCCTGGCGTCAATCAAACAATGTCGCCTACCATTTTTCAAAGTTTGGCTATTTCTATTTTCCTTCTGGAATCTGTAACGTGGAGATACAGGCTCTGCAAGAAACAGGCCGTTTTCATACTTAATACATTTTCTTGTTAAAAAATGTTAGTATGCAAAATGTTTTCTGCGGATTAGTTCCGCTAAAATGCGTCTGTGATGTATGCATATTTTGTGGCTACACATTGTTTCTTTGGCCGAATATGCTAATTTTCCGGGTGTTGCTTAACTTGTGGACATGAGTGTAAGTTCAATTTTGAAGAAGCGTTCTATTACCTAATTTGACAATTTCCATATAGAAATGAGATGCATAACAAGATTGTGAGCAAATTTTCTTTCTGACCTTACAAGTATTAGATACTACAGATTGGTAAGAGCATAGTACAATGACGAGCAATCCTATATTTTAGCAGCGCCCTCTTGAGGCGGAAACGTAGACGAGCATTAAATGATTGTAGCGTTGACTTTAATTTAATGCTTTTTTTAAACAAATAAGCACAATGAGTATGTCACACCTTTTAAAATTATTTTTAATTCTTTTAAATTGTATGGATTCGTTTAAACGGTTTCCATCCGGGACTTTTTTAATTTTTTAGATAAAAAAAATAACATCACACTCAATTACTCAGAAGAAACAATCAAAGTGTTTGGGCATTTATTGTATATTAAGTATCAAAATATTTGATTCGTATACTAAGAATATTTTCTGTCTATAAAAGCATGTGGCATTTAATAATCGATATGGATCAATAAATACTATGTTATTCTTTGTCTGGAGACATAATAAAGGCAAAAAGAATCTAGTGTTGAAGATCCAAGTCACCCGACTCACCCGAAGGTATGAGCAGCGTCGAAAATCCTGTCCCCTCGACTGACCCGAGGGCTTACAGTAGCAGTTTGAGTAGCCGGGGTATGTGTAGCGTGTAATTAATGTTTCCTACATTATTCAGATATTCCTTACATGAACAGAATTCAGCTATGAGTTTTATGGCTGCACTGAAAAGGCTGAATGTATTTTAAAACATCGAATAAATTTTATGCTTTGATATATTGATAAATATTATATTTTTTGTTTTAAGAATAAACTACTTCCGAAAATGAAACTGTTTATTCACAGTCATGAGTGTATCAAACTGAGAACAGTTTTACTGGTATCTGTACGATTTGAAAATGCATGTCTTGCAAAACTCAGATTAAATATTTCTGTCTATTGTGAACACTGCTTTATAGCTGAAAGAAAATGGTTGAATCAAAACATTATTGCTATAGGTAAAACTTTTGCTGGTAACTATAAAGAAAAAACTTTATATTATCTGATTATTTAAAAAATAATTGAGGAATTAAATGAAAACAGTATTCAATGTTGCATTCAAAACTCAAACTTATCAGATGCGCTAATGCAAATAAAATATAATATACAGGATTTTATTATGTTATACAAAACGAGTACGAATAGAAAGTTTACTTTCTAAAACAGGAGGCCTATAATCTTTTATCATTCGCAGTTTTCAAAATTTTGTGACGAGCACTGGGTTAATAATATATTATATATTCATGCATAAATATGAATACATAATATATACCTGCATGCTTGTAAGCATATACATATATGTATATGCTTTCAGTTTTTGAGCTGTGTAAACATATACATATATACATATACATATATGTGTAAACATATACATATATGTACATGCTTACAGCTTAAAAGTTTTTGAATGTGTTATGCATGAAAGGATCTTTTCCCAAATTAAACAATGGATTTCTCCGTACCAACATGGGTTTATGCCAAGACGATCAACTGTAACTAATGTAGCTTGTCTTACCAGCGATATTGTTGATGCTATTAAAACCAAGAGACAACTTGATGTTATTTATACTGACTTTAGTGAAGTTTTTGATCACATCGATCTGGGATTATTAACCCGTAAACTGATTACTAGCGGTTTTAGTGTTGATTTGTCGACTTGGTTACTCTCTTATATTTCAGATAGACTGTATTATATTTCAGATAGACTGTATTCTGTAAAGTACTGTGGTGTAAACTCTAGACTATACAGTAATTCCCCTGGTGTTCCTCAGGGTTCTAATCTGGGTCCACTCCTTTTTTTAATTTTTGTTAATGAAATTCCCCGGATTTTTAAAAATGCTAAATGTCTTATGTTTGCAGACGATTTGAAGCTTTATATGAAAATCAACTCATTAACTGATTGTGAACTGATGCAGAGAGATCTAGATGAACTGTATAACTGGTCTGCACTAAATAAACTCGTCTGTACTAAATAAACTCCATTTAAATATTTCTAAATGCTATATTATGAGCATTGCTAGGATCCATAATATTCTTAATTACAATTATATTTTAAATAATTCATCTCTATCTCGATGTACTTATATTACTGATTTAGGTGTCACTTTCGATGATACTTTTAACTTTCAGAGACATATCGATAATATTATTAAAAGAGCTTACAAAAGACTTGGTTTCACCTTAAGACGATTTCGAGTTTTTGCCAGTTCTGATACGATTATGTGTATTTATAATACCCTTGTTAAACCAATTTTGGAATATTGTGCGATGATTTGGGACCCTGTTTACAATCTGCATTCTCAACGGATAGAAATCGTGCAAAATAAACTATTACGTACTATTGATTACAGATTGACTGGCTATTATCCTTATGATATGCATACAAGGGAACTCAGACAAAAATATAGTTTAATGTCTCTTAAAAAAGAAGAAGCTGGTCCTGCCTCTTGTTTTATTATAAGGTTTTAAATAATACTTTTGATTGCCCTATTTTACTTTCTTGCCTGGAATTTCACATACCTGTCAATAATACCAGGAAAAAAAACTCTTTTTCACAATACTACTGTTAAACACAACTACATTAAATGCTATTCTATCTATAAATTTGTTGATCTATATAATACCGATTGTGCTGATATTGGTATATTTAACTTGACTCCTGCCTGTTTTAAAAAAGCCTGTTTCAATGCGCTTGACATGTTTACTACTTAGTATTCTTGTATCCTATGTTCTGTACTTTTTAATTTCTTGTGTAGCTACTGTAACTGGATTTCATCTGTAGTTGCCACGTAAATTGAATAAAATAAAATAACATAATATAAAATAAAATAAAATATGCTTTGTTAGAATTTGGATGATTTATATTTGTTTGTAACTGGACGTGAACCGGAAAAATACGTTACTATTCACTAACATCAAATTAAATGCAGAATATAAATTTAACTATCTGAAATCAAACTTTAGAATCATGTTCATAGTGAAGCAAATAGGCCCCTGGATTAGATCTGCAATAATTAAAGTTCAGTAACAACGAATTGTCCTTAACTATGTAACATATATATACCGCGTGTAACATATATGTACCGCAAAATATAATTTTTACCATGGTTTATCCGATTTTCTACAGTTAACACAGATGCTGTTAAGCAAAGCAAAAAATGCAAAGCAAAAAGAAAAGTAATAATAAAGTATTTATTTTGTTATAGTATACTGTTACAAATAGAAGGTTATTCTCTCAAAAATGATAACTCGTGTACTCTAATATCAATTATCAAGAAATTTAAAGACAATTGTTGGGTATAACTGAATTTGTCGATATTTGTATAGAATTGTAATACATAGCATAATTGTCGGACATATAAATTTTTCTTCACATCCTTACAGTTAGGGGATATTAGATTCTTAAGAGTACAAAACGAGGGAGAAACCGGTTTATGGATGCTGCTATTTGCAGTGAAAATCAATCCTAATATTTTTAATGGTCCCTTCAGGCGAGTTCTATGAGTTTGAACATCTAGTATTACTTTAACGATATTTTAATACCTAACTTAAAATGTTTAATAAATAGATTAACATAATGATTGAGCCAAATCTATTGAATTTCTTTTTAAGTACTATAAATTATATAGATTATTTTAAACATTTTCTATCCAATAAACACTAAATTTCTTAAATAAAAAGAATGACATCACACACAGTTTCTCAGAAGAAAGAAAAAACGTGTATAAACATCTATTGTGTATTACGTAGCAAAATATCTGCTTCGTGCACTGAAACTTATTTTCTCTTTGCAAAGACATGCGCCATTTAATAATCGAGATGGATCATTAACCACTATGTTTTTTTTCTTTTATGGAGAAAGCGAATATATAATAAATGCAACAAATAATGACGGAATATCCACTGTGTACTTTCAGAGAATACATTGCTGCTTCATAAAATATGTTTTTTATTCACGTTTCATACATTACTCCGATATTACTTACACGAAAAGAATTCAACTATCAGTTTTATGGCCACATTGAGATGACAGGAGATAATTGACATTTTTATGCTTTCGTGTATTAATAAACATTTTTGTTCATTCCGCGTATAAACTACTCCTGAAAATGAAGTTATTCATTCACGGCCATGATTAAGTACATACATTTGATTGAGGCTTTATGTGTTTTCGATCGATTTAAAAATGTATTTCCAGGAAAGCTCAAATAGTTCAAGATAGTATAACGAACACCGTTCTATATTTAACAATAGAACGAAGCAAAGATAGTTCATTGTGGTTTGTAAATGGGAGCAGTTAAAAATTACAAAAATGAAGATTTCTTATGAAATCTAAAACATTTTATTTGATAAAATGCTTATATACATGGGGTAATTTTAGCCAAATTATAGAATTATGCTAATATTAGTTTCTCAGGTGCGACAATATATATATATATATATTAGATCACATAAAAAATACAAATTTCAATGTGTTACTTAAAAAAATAAATAACTTTAAAGGAACTGTCTTACGCGTTCGGTTCAAATATTTCTATAAAAAACATTCTTTGGTCTTTCGATGGTGGGAATATAAACATTCTGTATTAGTATTTTAGATTATTAAGGAATCGTTTTGTGCAAATATCGGCCTAAATCGCAATAAAAATTAAATAATTAAAAAAATAATTCGAAATTAAAAAAAAATGCATTGAGATACACTTTTCGGGTCTTGATGTACGTATGTAAAAATATCAATGATCCGCTGATTTCCCGCTACAGAATGCACAAACAGCCAGAAGAGAAAGCACACAAACAGCTCCCTGTATTATGTAATGTTACGAACACTATGCGTTTAAAATTAAATTTTAAACTTTTTTCGCAGTTTCCAAACCACCATCTAGCACCATTTTTACCGCCAAGAATGCGCAAAATTTTCTATTACCGGTGCTCATCCTTTTAACACGTGGTAATTCAAAAGTATAACAACCATTGTTGTAATATTGAGTCCAATAACCAGCTTCAAAACGCAAAATGAGGTATTTTGGGTGTTTGATTCCCATGGATTTATTTTTGTAAATATATAGGGTGTCCCAAAAACACTGACATCGGCTTTTATTCCTTAAATATTGATCTTAGACATATATAATAAATTACAAAGTTGCATAAAAAAAGGTACGAAATTTTATGAAATCGATAAACATTTTCAGGGGATTAAATTTGAAGAAATACAAAATTTAAATTTTTATACGGCCCAAATACAAAATCATTTCCAATAAGTAAAATGTGCCCCATACACTAATAAGTTGATGTAGAAAATTTCAGCATGTTATCATAAAATGTCCCAGGAGATAAGTTTAAACAAAGTTGGTGAGGGATCAATCACAAATTAAAATGTAAATGTTTACAGCAGGAGTGCAAATAACGCAACGCAGAAATGCATCATAGGCAAATAATATCTGCTTCTTATCTTTAATGAATCTATGGTATGGATGGAAAACATTTTGAACAAGCTCTGTAAACTGTGTTTAAAGTTATTATTTCTACACAGTGTACCAATAAATAGCAAAATTGTTTTTCTTTCGTAATTTGTGTATGATCCTGAAACGCGATCTGCCGACATGATTTTTCCCCTCTGAGAAGCCATCTCGATGCATCGAAAAGTGGTTTAAGTCAGCATGTTTGACTTTTCATATCTTTGGAATTTTTTATTATAAAATGCTGAACTTTTGTACATCAACTTTTTAGTGTATGGGGCGCATTTTACTCATTGGAAATGTTTTTATACGGGAGCGGTATAAAAATTTAAATTTTGTATTTCTTAAAATTTAATTCTCTTGAAAAATTTAATCGACTTCATAAAACTCTGAATCTTTTTTACGTAACTTTGTAATTTATTATATTTGTCTAAGATCGATATTTAAGGAATAAAAGCCGAGGTCAATGTTTTTGGGACACCATGTATATATATATATATATATATATATATATATATATATATATATATATACATGGTGATATATATGCATATATTTATACTTATTTCTTATCTACAACCTATTATGACTCATATCATGAAAAATGGTTCAGTCATGATAAAAAATAGTGGAGATGTGATAAGGAACTTAAACAAACAACCGCCCAACTTGATATATAAAAGTTACGATTTCCAAGATCTATTTAATACTATCAATTTGGCGGATCTTTACGATATTATTACCGGCTTGCATAATCTATATCAAATGCAAAAAATTGTGCCATTTCAAAAGTTTAAGAATATATTGGATATAGTACTGTATGAAAATATCTTATTTAATGGTATAAATTTCTTCAGACAAATTAAAGGTGGACCGATGGGAAGTGGATGCTCATCATTATTAGCAAATCATTACCGCCATCATTACGAAAAAGGTACTCACATATTAAATGAGTTACCATACTTTAGATTCGTCGATGACATCCTTATTGCACAGCAACAAACCAATATCAACTTTGATTTCACTTTCTATCCTACGAATTTAACTTTGTTGGAAACTCCTAATAATACGACAAAAGAAATAAATTATCTGGATATAAGTATTCATTTTTCAAATGGAAGTAATACGTATACGAAGATATACGATAAAAGACGCCAATTCAAGATCAATATATATTATATAATAAATTGGAATTCTAATTTGAGTCACATGATTTTTCGTAATATTGTACTGAATCATTTCATACGTAATGCACGTATGCATACCTATACTGCGGATCGTATCAAAAGTGATACTGTTTTTATCAAGGAGGCTATAGTACAGCTCTATCCTCTTGCATTCCTACGTCATTGTTACAATACTCTGTATAATAAATTTGACATTGCTTTTAAAAGGGATTTTGGCAACATCTTCGATTCAAGTTATAATTGGCAACGTTACTGATAACTGAATTTTCAATTCATACGAATCATTTATTGAGCGGTGTTGTAAGAGGTGTGACGAAAGAGGAATCGGCGAGTTTTTCAAAAAGGTCATCTTTTCGATTTCGAATATTTTATATTTTTAATATTTTTTATATTATATCTCTATCGGTTCCATGTTCTTGTTGTGGGTTCGTCTTCTGTTTTGACGTTGTTCTGAAATAGGACCTCAGGTAATATATAGCTCCGGGAGTGTTACCATTGGTGTAAAAGTCGACTTTTAACCGGGAACTAGGGGTCACCATCCCCCTAGGCCTTTTATGTATTTCCACTTGGTCCTTTTTCTTCACCATTGCTGGTGATTATATTAGTTTGCTTATTATATAATATTTCAATATATCAATAAAAACGAATATATAATCAATAACTAAATATATCAATATATCAATAACTCAATATATCAATTACTCAATCAATAACTCAATATATCAATAATATCTATATATCAATAACAACAAAATAATAAACTGATGTGTGGACACGTTACGCCACAACCCCTGGGTAACACCAAGTACATGTTTATTCAAATGTAATGTATTCTTGAAGTACAGAAAGAAAAAATAAATACTTTTAGAATTCAAAATTGCTGGTGATTATATTAGTTTGCTTATTATATAATATTTCAATATATCAATAACAACTAATATATAATCAATAACTAAATATATCAATATATCAATAACTCAATATAACAATAACTCAATCAATAACTCAATATATCAATAACTCAATATAACAATAACTCAATCAATAATTCAATATATCAATATATCAATAATATCTATGTATCAATAACAATAAAATAATAAACTGCTGTGTCGACACGTTACGCCACAACCCCTGGGTAACACCAAGTACAAGTTTATTCAAATGTAATGTATTCTTGAAGTACAGAGAGAAAAAATAAATACTTTTAGAATTCAACATTGCTGGTGATTATATTAGTTTGCTTATTATATAATATTTGCCTGTCAGCTTTTATTTCAGATGTAGCAAAGCAGCTATTCATTTTAGGCAGGTTATTTGCGGGTAGTAAAAAACACAACGCAATAAATCTTTTAGCTTAAAATTAGGTACTTTAAATTTAAAGAATCAGATTAGATAAATCTTAGAATCATAATAGTTTAATCGATAAATTATATATCATACTAAATTTAACTAGCACAGATGCTGTTATTTGAAATTGCTAAATATAAAATTTTAGAACTCCCGTATAAACAGATTCTGGATGTTTAAACTTATATGTTGAAGAATCGTGCAGTATATTTAAGAAACTTCGTAAAACTTGTAAGCATAACACGCTTTTTTTCTGCTGTCGCAGTTACGACTTTTTCATATTGATGTGCACATAAAAACACGAAACAAGTCAATGGATTACTTTGGTGAAGTTATTTTATAACATCGTACTTACCTTTCGATTTTTTAAAAGTTTGATCTTCCTTTTCGTTCTTTTATAAATTCAATTTTTTTTCGATCCTTTATAATGTCATTTTTATTTTTGTTCTTTCGTAACTTCGATCTTTTTTCGATATATTATAAATGTGGTCTTCATTTCTAATGTTCTGTAAATTCAACCATCCCTTTAAATGTTTCATAAATTCGGTATCTTATTTTATCTTTAATAATTTCGATCTTCACATTTAATCTTTTATACGCTCGATCTTCACTTTCAATCTCTTATAAATTAGATCTTCTCTTTCAAATACTTTCGTACATCTGTTTTTAAACGTAGTATTTACCAGTGCGCTCATCCGTGCACTCAAAATTCATTTGGAATTTTGACTGTTATATCCAAGCTAGAAGATCCTAGCTGATTTTTTTTTACGGGAATTAAAGTTTCTTGTTTTTGAAATTAAAAAGAAAATGTTGAAAGTTTTTTTCACTAATTCGAAAACTAAGTTTTCAGAAACGTGTTCAAAATAAAATTGCATTACGTGCATAGGTTAATGAATTTAAATCGTTTCGAATGCAAATTGGATGCAAGATTAGTTAAGCAGTTAGGTGAAAAGATGAAATTATTTAAGATATCATTTGTTATTTGTATAAAGTTTGAATTGTTAAATCCGACAAAAATAGCCAGAAACGACTGTCAACTTAAGTGAATCGGGATGTAATTGTTTCTTGTTGCTTTTAATTTGTATAATTTTTTCGTTTATTTATAAATATAGGAATTTCGGTAAATATACAACATTACTTCTTTTGAGGCACCTTAGTTTGACAAGATGAGATGTCTTTACCGAACTTCTGAATTGTCTTTAATGAAATGTCTATACCCATGATCACTTTATGTTAGATGTTCTAGGATCAGGGTACAGAGTAAATCATAAAAAAATGTGGCGGGAATGAAATGGATGTATATGTATCGGAAGCGAAACCGCATTGCAGGGAATACGTTACAGAAAATCATTGATACATTTTGAAGTTCCAAGTCGCTGGATCTTGGCGATACATACTTTGACGTTGGCTCGACTTTATATTCGAAATAGCACCAGCTTTTTAAAATTTTACGAGTTCCAGAAACTTCTCGAATTTTGTAGCTTGTCTACGAACTTCACGGATTAAGTGTATTTTTAGAACTTTCCGCAGAGTGTACGTAAGCTTATAATAATGCAGTTGATATAATAAGGGTAAAAATATCTGGCGAATTTAATACGGAATTCAATATGTATTTTCATTTTCTTATTATAACCTTTAAGCTGTATTATATTCTATTATTAATCTTTTCTCAGTCATACGAAGCAGAATAAGTCTAATTAGAATGATTACAAGATAAAAATAAAACAATTCTGATAGAAAACGATTATAAAACAATATGTTTATATTCCCCTTACTAATTGTAAAAGATACCTTATTTGTTAATGCGGAATAAGAGTTCAAGCCTTGTTCGAGAAGACGCTGTATCTTAAATTTAAATTATTGAAAATTCTGACAATTATGTTCAATTATAAAATGCGTATCAACTTAATTTAAAAATATCTACAGAATTTAATTGTGAATATCCTGGGAATTTGTATAAATTGTGTATATGGCTTCTCCCACATTTGTCCCCTCCAATTTCAACACTCGAAATTTCCTTGGGGCATTTAAATATTGTTTCTTTGCAATAAATATGAAAGGGAAGAGCTTCACTCCGCACCACTGTTTCTGCAGCTGACAAAATGACTATAGGATGAGAAGGAAATTTAAATAACTTTTAGGCGTGGATTTCATAATGGTACTTATTCTGTTTTTTAAGTTTAAATTTAATGTTACATAATGAAGGAAGATTTCTCTCTGTTTGAGCGTGTGTATGCAGTCTGTACCGGGAAATCTAATTGTCGTATGGTTATCAAGTTTGGTAGACATGTACTTCCGTACCCGGGAAAATGCATGTCTGCACTGTTTTTTTAAGTTTGAATTCATTATTGAGTTATTTCAGCACTGTTTTTTTTTAAGTTTGAATTCATTATTGAGTTATTTTATATTTCAGGATTTTCACACAATTAGGTTCCTTAAAGCCACAACATATTACCCCAAAGTTTCCATCCTGACACCTTTTGAAAGATCGATTTTTTTTAAAACGAACATTGAAAGGAATCCAAACGGTTTATAGTTGAATTTCCAAAATTAAAAAATATATATGCATTTTGTGTGTTGAAAACGTAATCTATCTTATATATTTTACAATTATTTGTTATCAAAAGCAGGTATATTGTTAAAACATTTTTCGGTTTTCGAGAAGTTACTGTGGTTGTCTGTTTGACTTTAATTAAAAGTTTGTATCCCGGGAAACGCCTAGAACATTTTTTAGAACGTTCTGAGCTATTTTAAGGTCTGAAGAGAAAAAAAAAATTAGAACAAGAAAGAAACATTTATCAAACAATCAATTCAGAATATTTCTGTAATTATAAACATAAATTTATAGTAATAAGTTATTAACAGATATCTATTTTGCCTTTTAGTAATGCTAACAAAACACAGAAAACGGACATTGGAACTGTACCAAAATGAAGTCAAGAACATGCTGTAAAAATTGTTACTGATGATAATCAATTTATTCGTTCAATTTGCAAAAAGACACGCATTACAAAACAGCACATTTACGTCATTTTCCAAAGTACGAGGCTTCAAAGTGGCAGAAGTGGAGACAGAAACACATCATCTATTAGCTTTCAACCTAACTATGTAAACAGATAGGTATTTTTAGAGGAATAGAAATAAATGTTGGAAGACTGCATTATATATGCTGCTAGAAAACATAATGGACTTACATTAAAAATAACAAGACAATTAGATTATGAATTTGCAATGATTAATCAGAAGAATATGCCAAAATCCTGGGAAAATATTCAACAGCAGTGTCGTATCGCATGTATGTTCGATTCGACAGTTTGAGAATCGCGGCTTGGAAATCTCTCCTTTTCAACGCCTGCATTGTGTTAAGCCTTGTCCAGATTCATTTACGTGTGAAAGTCTAGTTTCGTTCGAGAATGTGAATTTAATGTTCTGCTGTTGTTTTTTCGCGGCGCCTGCCTCGTCTGAGGGAAGTTTTCGAAAAAGCGAAACTTCTCCTCTGGTCGGCAGCCAATGGGAGAGCTTCTTGGCTGTTGTCGGGCAGTTGCGGCCGTGTTCGGGGGCTTTTTGGAGAAGAACTTTGAGAAGTTCGGATGTAAGTTTTCGGAGGAGAAAACGGAACAAAGAGAGTAGGGCCGATGTCCCCATATTGCTGTGGATTATTGATTTTCCCAAAATCTAATCCGGGAAGATGCCCGAGGAAGAAATGCACCGGGATCTGAAATTTTATTCAAAATTTAATGCTTTATTTTTCTGTTTTAGGTTGTGATTTTGACCGTTGTCCGAAAATCCGGGCGTGGCTGCTTGATCGGTGAATGCTGATGTCGTATACTTCAGTTAGGATATAATTTTTCGGAAATGTCCTTCAGCCATGTTTTTAAAGTTAAGATCGGATGTTCTGAAACTATGTGGATTTGTTTTATCAACAGAACTGTAAGTTAAAATTACTAAAATTCTATTCATTAACAGTAGAACTTGAATCATCATCCTAAGACTGGTATAAATTTAAGGCTTATAAACTAACGGTTCTTAATTGGATTTCATATTGTAAGAATATTGATAATTGTCTATATAGAAATTTAAATTGATAAAGATTCTAAAGAGTGTGATTGATATAATGTTAACTGAATGTTAATTTACTTTGCATAAAGTTCTCTAGTGAAAGAGATTGTATTTACCGAAGGTATTATTGTGAAATGGATATTGAAAGTTAAATTTGTTTGGAATATATATATATAAAATATAAATGGCTTACTTAAGAATAAATATGAATATTTGGTTTAATGAGTTAAATTATTTGCACACCCTGAATTCTGTCTTTTATTCTTCTACCCATCTGTGGACTAATGTCTCCAGACCGTAAGTACTCCTGGGTTACATGCGAGTTATATATGAGTTATACGTGAGTATTTTATGTGAATTATGTGTGATTTTAGTGTGGACGCAATGTACTCATCTGCATATCTCCAATTCTTCTGTGCATATCGGTCGTGAGATCGGTTTCGGTTTCACTTTCGTTCGACTCCCCGCCGATTTGACTCCGGAACCGAATCCACCGCCGATATGACTCTGTCGTCGGGAAGGGTTCTGATGCGACACTGATCTCGTGACTCTCCCGATGCGACATTGGTGCCGTTCTGACTTACGGAGTGGTAGAAAATAAATTTAATTGCTCTATTTGAAAAAAAAAAAAAAAGTAAAACTTTGGCTTTTTGCTTTTTCAGGGTGTAAGTTATAAATTTGTGCATATTGAAAAAAAAAAAAAAAAGAGTAAAAAGTGGTATATTTGATATATATATGAGTATTTATTGTGCAAAAGTGTTAAATGTATTGATTGTGTGATCAAAGTAAGTGGTTTCTAATTGTATATTGATGCATAAAAATTGACAATTTGTGGGCAATATGAAATTGAAAAATAATAAGTCTGACCCACACATATATATATATTTTGACATATGATTTTGTGTTTGATATTTTGGGGGAAATATGAGTGATTTTTATAAAAACAATAACAAACTCAATTTTGATAGTATTTCATATACACTTTAAGCACACAACCACAAATATTAATCGCACTGATTGTTGCATTTCAAAAAAAAAAAAAAAATTCAAACATGCCTCGTAACAAAGCTGTTCGTGCTAGTAGAAGCACTGATTCCTCATCACAGACTGGAGCTAATGCTCGTGTGCCTTCACGCTCTCCTCCCCGACTCTCTCCAAATTCTGGAAGATCTGTGTCGGTTAGTGCAAGTTCAAGAAAAACCAAAACAAACTCAGTCTCCTCACAATTTATAAACACTATCCCTGATTTTTCTGGTTCTCCAAATGAATCATTTGTGGATTTTCTCGACAAATTTGACTTAGTGGCAAAACATGCGGAATGGTCGAACATAGATAAAATTTTCATATTGAAACTGAAATTAAAAAATCAGGCTGAAAGATTAATTAAGGGAATCCCTCGCCTTAATCACAGTGAAAACTTTAGTGAACTGATCCTTGCTTTGAAGGAGCAATTTGAAACAAAAGAAGATATTGCCAAAAAAGTAGAGAATTTAGTAAACTTGAAACAAAAACATAATGAAACAATTAGGCAGTTTGCCTTGAGAATTGAAGCGGACTCTTTTCGAGCATTTCCGGAAGAGTTATGCAACTCTGGTGAAAATTCGCTGAGAACTGCAATTCTGAAAAATTCCTTCATAAAAGGATTAAAGATGACTATTCGAAAAGCTGTAGGTGCGGCGAATCCACAAACATTTGAAGCTGCAAAACAGGTCGCTATCTTGCATGAAGAAATCCTGAATGAAAGCTCGGACTGTGTAGATGAAGAAGTTACTCTTACTGTGTCGAAGAGAAGAAAACATGAAGAAGAACTGGAAAATTTAAAAACTAAATTAAAAGAAAAGAAAACTGAGTATGAAGCTTTGAAGAAGAGGTTTGAAGAAAATGCTGCAAAAAGAAAAGAAAAACTTTCATTTTTAAGAGAAGAAATTGACAGAAGCAACAGAAGCTTTGAGGACAGTTTGAATACGCCCTCTACAAGTAAATATAACGAAGAAGAATTCGCGGAAGAAAAGTTTGAGAATATTGTTCCAAAAAAGAAATCCAGACCTTCAACTTCTTTTCAAACTTCAACTCCATACAAAAGCATAGGAAACAGAAGTCTAGTAAATCAAAGAGGAATTCCAGCTGCCTCGAGAAGAAACGAATGGAGAAATGGGAATACTTATCAAAATTATAAATCCAAAAGAAGTTTCCGATATTTTAGAAGACCATTTGAAAACACATATAGAGGAAATCAAAATAATTATAGAAGAAACTATTCAAACCAATTTCAAAATCGTTATGATAATTATAAATTTGCAACTTTCAATCAAAATAACAGAAATAATTATGGAAGAGGAAATTATCCAAATTTTTGTAATAGAAGATATTTCAATAGACAAAATTACAACAATCAGACTTCCTTCCAATATAATCCTAGTAGACCGAACTTTAAAACTAATTCAATGGTTGACTTTGATACTCCTTGTATCAATGCTTTTCCGATTATAGCAGTGTTTGTTGGTAATACAGAATTGAATGCTTTGATTGATTCGGGAAGTTCAATTAACATAATTTACGAAAGCTCTCTTCAAAGCATTCCTCCAGAAAATTATCAAATAAAACATACCTCTACAATTTTGAGGGGAATCTCCAATCAAAATATTTTGGTAGAAAGAAAAGTATCTTTTCCTATTGCAATTGCTAACGAAAGAAGTGAAATCGAGTGTTGTGTCCTGGACATTCCTGCTCCCAAAAATTACAATATGATTTTAGGAAGTGTTTTCCTAAACAAAAAGGAAGTGACAATAAGTTACAAATACAAACGAGTCAATTTTAAATATTGCAGTATTCCTTTTGTGGAAACAAGTACATCACAAACGACTGCAGTGGTATCAGAAGAAATGAAAGAATGCAACACGATTAGTCACTTACAGTTTGATACAAATTATGACACACAGTATTTAAAAGACATTGATCTTAGAAACAACAATAACAGTTTTTGTGAAAATTTCAGAAATGATTATTTGAATGTACAAAATGAATTCCATGACATTGATTTTAGAGATCTGTGTATAAATGAAAATAGTGAGTTTATCAGTAGAAATCCTATAATGCAAAGTGTAGTAAATGACTATAAGCAAACCAACAAGACCTTAACCGTTTCAAATATCTGTGATAATGATGTCAGTGAAATTACAAGTTCAGATTGTGATATGAATTCCTTAAATACAAGTTCTTTTTGCCAAGAAAAGAGAAAAATACAGCCAAAAGAGAATTTAAATTTTGTTGAAGCATACCAGAAATGCATTTTGAAACCTATGGAAGAGTCATTCATAAAAGTCAAAATTGATTCAAAATTTGAAAAAAATTCTACAATTTTATTAGAGCCTAGAGATGTCAGTGAATGTTCCACTGAACAAAATTATTTTTTAGCAAGAGCTGTATATAAGGTGACAAAAGATGATTTTCTATATGCTCGAGTAGCAAATCCTTCTAAAGAAAAAATAAATATTAACAAAGGAATGAAATTGGGTATAATTAGTCATGTGCAAGAGACAAATTTATCTGAGGTAAATAGTGTTGATGAACAACATATAGAAAACAACGAGATATTTGAAGTATGGGGTGGTGACTTTGATTTAAAACATATAAATGGCATGCAGAAAAAATTGTTACAAAATTTGTTAAAAAAATACAGAAATGTCTTTGCCAAGTCTGTTAATGAGATAACAGGCTGCGACACCATTTTGCACAAAATTAATTTAAATTCAAATATTCCAATTAGACAAAAACCCTACCGTGTGCCTCATCACCTGCAGAAAGAGTTATCAAAACAAACCAATGAGCTCTTGAACGCCAAAATTATCCAACCAAGCACCTCTCCGTATAACACACCTGTGTTATTTGTGAAGAAACCTGATGGTTCATATAGGCTGGTGGCTGATTATCGAAAATTAAACAATCTGACAATTAGCGAAGTGTTTCCGATCCCAAACATAGCAGAGTTGATTGACAAACTTTCTGGTGCTACATACTTTAGCACACTTGATTTGACCTCTGGATTTTACCAACTATGCCTTCATCCAGATGATTATGAAAAGACTGCTTTTTCAACACCCGATGGTCACTTTGAGTGGCTTAGAACTCCTTTTGGGCTGAAAAATGCACCTGCATCATTTCAAAGACTTATGTCGCTTGTTTTGGCTGGAATCTCAGGAATATATATCGATGACATAATAGTCGCTTCTCGCTCTTTTGAAGAACACTTAAAGAAATTGGAAGAGATTTTCATAAGATTAGGAAAACATGGTTTGAAATTGAAGCCTTCCAAGTGTCATTTTTTTAGGAAAACCATTAAGTACCTTGGTTTCCTTGTGTCTGAAGGAAAAGTGCAACCTGACCCTCACAATGTTGAAGTAGTTGAAAATTTTAAAATTCCAAAATCAGTGAAAAATGTGAGGCAGTTCCTTGGTCTCACAGGGTTTTACAGGAAGTTTATCAAAAACTATGCAGAAATATCAGTACCTTTAACCAAAATTTTAAAAACAAAAAACAAGGACAACAAAAAGAAATTTGTTTGGTCAGATGATGCTCAGAAATCCTTCGATATTCTTAAGGAAAAACTCTTATCTAAACCAATATTGAATCTCCCTGATTTTAACAAACCATTTGTGCTACACACTGATGCTTCGAATCAGTCCTTGGGTGGTTTTCTTTCCCAAGCTGATGAAAATGGAGATTATCACCCTATTTCTTACGCGAGTCGAAAGTTAAATGATGCTGAACAAAAGTACAGCGTGGTGGAAAGAGAAGCACTTGCTGTCGTATGGGCTACAAATTACTATAAACATTACCTGATTGGAAAACACTTTACTATTTTTTGCGACCAAAGCTCTCTCTCCTTCATATTTAAATTGAAAGACCCTACTTCCAGACTTGCAAGGTGGATTGCTTCATTAACACAATTTGATTATGAAATCATACATAAGCCAGGAAAGGCAAATGTAGTAGCCGACTACTTGTCAAGAAATGTCAATGATTGTGCAAACCCAGTGAATGTTGTTCCTAACAACAGATTTGTGTCTAAATACAAAGTTATCAATAATGCAAAGAAACAAAATTCTCCTAATTTAGTATCAAAAATTCCTAGTGTCAACAATAACAATATTCATGAGAATTTGAGTGAAAGTGTTTTTGGAAATTTAAATGAAAATCAAACTAATGAAATTTGTGTTGTGGATAATAATTTAAATGATCAACAAGATATGCAAAATGACAACAACATGCCAATTAAAGAGTTTGAACAAATTTCTGCACATCCAACTTTACTTGTAAGAATAAAAAATGCTCAGAAATCTGATTCCAGATGTAACAAGATCATAGATTGCTTAGAAAAGAATATTATGCCATACCCTCAGAGTCTAGTATTTTTTCGAAAAGATGATACCTTATGGTGCACCCACAAGAATCCGAAGTTGAGACACCAATACCAAGAGAGAATTGTTGTTCCTCAGGAACTTGTGTCAGAAATACTTTGGTTACATCATGATTGTCCCACTTATGCTCACTGCGGTTTTAGATGGACTTTAGCTTCTATTAGTCGTAAATACTATTGGACAGGGATGTACTCCCAGACAAGTAACTATGTGTCGTCATGTGAAATCTGTGTCATCAATAGAGGTTACAAAAACAATAAAGCTCCAATCCAGAGATTTTCGAGATCAAGTTATCCATTTCAACGGGTCGCAATGGACTGTGTTGGACCCTTGCCTACCTCTTATTCAGGAAAAAAATACATCTTGGTGATTACCGATTACTTCACTCGATGGCCTGAAGCGTACCCACTCGCTTCTATAAAGACGGATGACATTTTGCAGTGCCTAGAACATTTTATAGCACAGCACGGCATACCTCAATTTATGGTCACAGATTGTGGTTCGAATTTTTTATCAAGATCTGCGAAAAGTTTTTATGAAAAATTAGGTATTAGTAAATCTACTACAAGTCCATATCATCCTAGCTCAGATGGCTGTGTCGAGCGTCTCAATGGAACTCTCCTCAGGTCATTAAAAAACATTGCTTATGATGATAAAAGTAATTGGGACAGACTGATCCAATTTGCACTTTTGGCTCATCGGAATGCAATTCATGCCTCCACAGGTGAATCTCCTGCATACTTAGTCTATGGAAGAGACTTGACGGTTCCCAATACACTCATTTCCGGTTTTAAAATCCCTACATACGACTCTACATATGAATACGGTGAAGATCTACAATTTCGATTGAAAAAAATGTATGACTTGGTTAAGAGAAATTTAGAAAAAGCAGAAAACTCACAAATATCACAACAACATAAGAAAGCTAAGCAACCTGAAATCAAAATTGGTGATTTGGTTTACTTGTATACGCCTCATTTGCCCCAGGGACAGTCGAAGAAATTAAGCTCTTTTAATAAAGGACCCTTTCGTGTGATTAAGAAAACATCACCAGTGAATTTCTTGATACAACACATAATGAATCCGAAGAATGAACAATTGGTCCATGTGAATAGACTTACTTTATTACCTCCTAGAAGGAAAGAACTTCAAAAATTTACTCAACAAAAAAAGGCTGGAAGTGAAAGTGTAAATCCAAAACAAAATAATTCTTCATCCAATATTCAATCTAGAAAAGATACAGTGATCCTGAAGCCATGTTTATCTATCCCAGCTAACAAACAAAAAACAAAAGAATCTGTAAAAAGAGTTAGATTTAACCTTCCTGCTCCTGTGAATCCTTCTGTTCCTGGAAAACAATCAAATTTTCATGCTGATACAAACCGACAAATTTTTACAAGAGTGAATTCAAATCCTAACATTAGAAAAAGCAGAGTTATTTACAATAACAGTTACTCACCACAACAAAAACAAAATGTTTTCAATGCAAACAGAAGTACAAAAACACCATACAATTTGAGAGAATATAATAATAGATTTTATTAAATAAGTTTCACATTTTTCAAAAAAAAAAAAAAAAAAAAAATCTCAATTATAAAAGAAATTATTGTTCAGATACATTTTATTTAGTAGATGATTGTTTATTATGTTACTTTCCAACCATTATCTTTTAAAATTAATAGTCAATTTTTGAAAAAAAAAAAAAATAAAAGTGTCTTGATAATTCAGTAAAATGTTGTTACACATATGTTAATTGAAATGTTGAAATATTTGATGTGTTTGTTGTGAAACTTAACTTGCTGGTGTAAATTAAAATTTATAACTGATTTAAATGATTTTCATAAATGTTTTGAGCAACTCTCATCTTGAACTCTATTGAACTTTAAAATTTTCTGAGAGAATTTGCTCTGCCTGTTGGTGTTTGGCTGATTTGTCTAAAAATGATATTTTAATAATTTATTCTGATGTGATGTTTTTCACAAAATTTTGTCTTATTAAACAAATGAAATTAAGTTAAAAGAAAGAAAATTTGTTGTTAATTACAAAATAATTTTAAAAATTTACTGTTTGAAAATAATTTTATTGAAAGTTTAAATGTTTTGAGTTGTGAATAACTGTGATTTCAGTTAATTAAGGAATAATAAGAGTATATGACATTTGGAAAAAAAAATATATATATATATATATATATATAATTTCTTTGACAAACAGAATTTGATTTTGAGACTGAGAGAGATGAATTGATTTTGGCCTGAATTTTTGAAATTGATGAATTTGATTTTCTTTGAATTCCTGTATACATATATATTTTTTTTCCGTGCCTGATGTTTTCTGCCACACATTTTAGTTAGTCATCATAGGAGTGGAACCTTTGCTGCAACAACCTTTTTTTTTGGAAAACTTCGGGTGTACACAAACAGATACACTTATCACGAGCCTGGAAGAAGATGCACGCTGGCAAATTAATTGTCCGACCCGTGCGGTGGTGATTGGAACCAGAGATGACGACTGCTTTCTACTCCCACTAGATGCGGATCGGAAGCCTGACCAGTGGGAAACTGAAGTTGATGAAGGAAGGATGTTGGAAGTCGCCGTGGACAGCTCACTGCTGTGAGTCTGTTCAAAATTTTTACATTGAAGATATTGAATTGAGGGGCGCGATCTCTGTGACTGATTTCTGCTGCGTGGATCCTGCGCGCGGGTAAATTTTTTTGTTTTACACTCTCTTTTTATTCTGGCAACCCGACTACTGTCCCGCCAGATGTGTGTTTTTGGATAGGCCATCTTCACTTACAGTACATAACTGACGGAATTTCTTTGAAGTCAAATTTTTTCTCTCTCGTTCTCCCTCTCAGTGCTCATTGTTTGTTGGTGATATTTGAAATGTGAACACATGTACTTAATTGAAACATACATTTATTTTGGAAAACATACATTTAATTTGAGAAACTTACATTTAATTTTGAAAAATACATGTATTTTGGAAGATGTAAATTGATTTTGAAAATTGTTTTGAGAACATATAATTATTTCGAGAATTTAATAAGTTAAGAATTGAAGTTAAATTCATAATGAAACTATGCATAGTAATAACATAGTGATAATGATAATGAAAATATTAAAAGTTGAATTGATGATAATAGTAATATTAGAAATGAAAATGATTTTTGTAAGTGTAATACAAAAGAACTTTAAAGTGAATTTATAGTGAGGAAAGTTGAATGAGTAAAGAGAACTCATTTGTTTGTTTGTTTCATGAAATATATTTAATCTCATTGTGTTGTATAAATTAGTGTTTATTTTATTGTGGTCACTTAGTGTATTGAAGGTGACATTGTTGTTTGATATAGTTGTTTTCATCTTGCATCATATCATTAGTACATATATTCATATCATTTGTTTTCTGGAATTTAAGAATTTCGGAAATTGAAATTTTGCTGTCAGGCAAAAGTGCCCTGGCGTTGACATGTATTCATGTATTTGTGTGTATATTTCAGTGTATTTAATATATGTTTATATTTTGTAAAGGTTCCTTTTTGCTGTTGGGACGTCTTTGTTGTCAACGTTTGGCCCTTTTTGGTTTTTGCCCTGAATGTGATGGGTGTACTGCCTGTGCATCCGGATCTTCAGGTGGGATGTGTGTGGACGCATACATTTCCCTTCTTCAAAATTTTCTGCTAAATTGCTGACTCAGTAGAAATTGTTCTCTGAGTTGGTGTTACACTTAAAGGTTCCTAGTATACCTTTGTAAATGTTAAAGTTGTGTATGTGTGTGAGATAAAAAAATTTCTCACTGGTTCGAAATTTTTTCCTCCAAGGGGGGGGGAAATGTCGTATCGCATGTATGTTCGATTCGACAGTTTGAGAATCGCGGCTTGGAAATCTCTCCTTTTCAACGCCTGCATTGTGTTAAGCCTTGTCCAGATTCATTTACGTGTGAAAGTCTAGTTTCGTTCGAGAATGTGAATTTAATGTTCTGCTGTTGTTTTTTCGCGGCGCCTGCCTCGTCTGAGGGAAGTTTTCGAAAAAGCGAAACTTCTCCTCTGGTCGGCAGCCAATGGGAGAGCTTCTTGGCTGTTGTCGGGCAGTTGCGGCCGTGTTCGGGGGCTTTTTGGAGAAGAACTTTGAGAAGTTCGGATGTAAGTTTTCGGAGGAGAAAACGGAACAAAGAGAGTAGGGCCGGTGTCCCCATATTGCTGTGGATTATTGATTTTCCCAAAATCTAATCCGGGAAGATGCCCGAGGAAGAAATGCACCGGGATCTGAAATTTTATTCAAAATTTAATGCTTTATTTTTCTGTTTTAGGTTGTGATTTTGACCGTTGTCCGAAAATCCGGGCGTGGCTGCTTGATCGGTGAATGCTGATGTCGTATACTTCAGTTAGGATATAATTTTTCGGAAATGTCCTTCAGCCATGTTTTTAAAGTTAAGATCGGATGTTCTGAAACTATGTGGATTTGTTTTATCAACAGAACTGTAAGTTAAAATTACTAAAATTCTATTCATGAACAGTAGAACTTGAATCATCATCCTAAGACTGGTATAAATTTAAGGCTTATAAACTAACGGTTCTTAATTGGATTTCATATTGTAAGAATATTGATAATTGTCTATATAGAAATTTAAATTGATAAAGATTCTAAAGAGTGTGATTGATATAATGTTAACTGAATGTTAATTTACTTTGCATAAAGTTCTCTAGTGAAAGAGATTGTATTTACCGAAGATATTATTGTGAAATGGATATTGAAAGTTAAATTTGTTTGGAATATATATATATAAAATTTAAATGGCTTACTTAAGAATAAATATGAATATTTGGTTTAATGAGTTAAATTATTTGCACACACTGAATTCTGTCTTTTATTCTTCTACCCATCTGTGGACTAATGTCTCCAGACCGTAAGTACTCCTGGGTTACATGCGAGTTATATATGAGTTATACGTGAGTATTTTATGTGAATTATGTGTGATTTTAGTGTGGACGCAATGTACTCATCTGCATATCTCCAATTCTTCTGTGCATATCGGTCGTGAGATCGGTTTCGGTTTCACTTTCGTTCGACTCCCCGCCGATTTGACTCCGGAACCGAATCCACCGCCGATATGACTCTGTCGTCGGGAAGGGTTCTGATGCGACACTGATCTCGTGACTCTCCCGATGCGACAGCAGGAAGAGCTTGGCTGTACCACTTTAGACATCCTAAAATTTTGATTAGACAGTCGAAATCAATAAGTTAATCTATGGCAAAAAATGTTAACCGTCAAAATGATTCTTCTTTTTTCAATAATTTAAAAAGTGCTTATTCAAGTTTTACGTTTGATCCGCAAGACATCTATAATGACGATGAATCTGGTGTTATCATATACCACAATTCTTTGGAGATTTTAGCAGAAAAATATGTTAAACAGATTGGTGCAGTTTGTATTAACAAAGCAGGGTCAGCTCGTAACAATGTGTTTTGTTATAAGTCATTTTGGACGTTCCTCCTTTCATCATATTACCAAGGGTTTATTTCAAGTATCACATGCTGCATAAAATCGCAGCAGGTACCGCAGCTTATACACACCAATCGGGTTAGGGACAACGGCCGTACCGTGCTGAAAACACCGGTTCTCGTTAGATCACCGAAGTCAAGCAGCATCGGGCGCGGTTAGTACTTGGTGGGTGACCACCTCGGAACACCGCGTGCTGTTGGCCATCTCGGGTGCGGTATCCCCGTGGTTTGCGCGTTGGATTTGCACGCTGCCACAAATGCCGCCGTGTTCATGCGGAGTACGATCACGTTAAACATGTGGGTCCGTAAGTCCTTCCGAGAGGTTGGTGGTAGGGGAAGGAGGGTACGGTCCCTGTGGATGCCTCCCCCACTGGGTTCCGGTCTAAATTGGGTGGCACTTCCCGGCCGTCCATACAGTTACCTTACACCTTTCTGGTAGGTCGGACGGTCTGGGTCTCAACAACAACACCAATCGGGTTAATTAAATTAATTATATATGTCAATTGATATATATTATGTTATTTAGGTTAATTAATATATATTAGGTTATTTAAATTTTAATTATTATATACTTTTACAGAAATCTTAACACAGATACTGCTTGCCCACCATTGTGCTTGCAAATACATAAATAAATCACAAACTCAACGGAAAGGATCAGATTTATCATAATTGTTTGTGGCAAGCAAAATAAAAATATAAAAAATTTAGTTGGTTGGTTAGATTTTCTTATACGCGCAGAATTTCAATAGCTCGTACATATAATTTTACGATTTACAGGAGAGTAAAATTTAATTCAATAAAAAACAAAATTTCAGAATTTTTAAAATATTTCTTTGAATGCTCTCGAGTATCATACCACTGTCTTCTGAAGAGCACTAAAATCATCGGTGCTCCCAAACAAACTACGGTCCTGTGCTCTAAGTAAATAATAAGAAGTGCAGTCTAAGTTCAATCTTAAAAAAATTTGGAGCGTTCCAGTATCCAACTTGGCAGTTTTCATAGGGAAGTGAGACGCATAACAATATTTTGCACATAGTAAATTTGATTGCTGGCCTTACAAATATTAAATATTACAAATTGGAAACAGTGTAATAAACGGGAAAAATGTTTATGGATGCTTTTATCTACAATGAAGAGAGGGTCTATATTTTAGCAGTGCCCTCTTGAGGAGGAAGCTTGGATGAATTTTAAATAATTGGGACGTTGTCTTTAATTTTAAATGTTTTTTTTTAAATAAATTAGTACAATTATTGTGTCACAGCTTTTAAAAAATTATTTTTAATTTTTATAAATTGTATGGATTCTTTAAAACAATTTCAATCCTGGACGTTTTGAATTTTTTAGATAAAATGAATGACATCACATACAGTTGCTCAGAAGAAACACTGAAAGTGTAGGACATGTATTGTATATTTTGCATCAAAATATCTCCTTTGTACCGTAAGATTATTTTCTGTCTCTAAAGACATTTGCCATTTAATAATCAAGATGGATCAACAAACGCTGTGTTATTCCTTGTCTGGAGTTAATGGAGGTATAATAAATGCAACAAATAAAGACGGAAAATCTTGTGTGTACTTCCAGAGAATAAATCATAAAATAGGGTAATAATTCAAGTTTCATACATTACTCAGGTATTCCTTACATGAACAGAATTCAGCTATCAGTTTTATGGCAGCACTGAAAAGGTTGAATGTATTTTAAAACATCAAATAAATTTTATTTTTTGAATATTGATAGATATTTTCATTCTTTTCATGAATAAACTACGTCTGAAAATGAAACTGTTTATTCACAGTCATGAGTGTATCAAACCGATTAGTGTGTTATTATCGTATCTGTTCTATTTGAAAATGCCTTTCTTGCAAAACTCAGATTAAATATTTCTGTCTTTTATGAACACTACGTTATAATTTGAAGAAAACGGTTCAATCAAAACATTATTGCAACTGATAGAACTTTCACCGGTAAATATAAAGAGAAAAGTAATATACCCTTTGAATAATCAAATTAATTGAGGGATTACATTAAAGCAGAATATAATGTTGCATTCAAAAATGAAGATCACCATATGCGCTAATATAAATAAACTTAAATGGGGTGTAGATCACTTCTACTTTCTCTACCAGAATTCATCTGTTCAAATTTTACAAGAAAGAATTTGAAAATTGGTATTGTTGGTCCTAATTTCTACAACTACAGCTTGTTATCCTTTATTTTAAAGATCTTGAAAAAAATATTTCGATTGATACCATACTTGATAATGTATCTCGAGGAGGTAACTTGTTCCCCAGGGAGGGGCTAATGACGTCATGAAAAAAAAAGTTGTATCTTGGCTATTTTTCCCAAAAATGATTTAAACTATCAAGTCTCGTCATCATTGACACATAAATAAAACCTTTTATATATGAATATGTTAAATTTTGTCCTATGCTGCCACGTAAAAAATATTATTTTGAATAAATGTCGAAGTTTTTGCTCAAATTTAAAAGAAATCTATCTCGTTCTACATATTTTGATAACAAAGCCGGGCATAAAGTTTCGTGAGAATCTATTAATATCTGTGGCAGCTATGGTGTACGCAAAAGTCGACCACAGACATCAGAGAGACATTACTCCAAAAATAGTCAGTACGTTTTCAGGAGGTATTAACACATATATTTGCTTCAAAATTTCGAGATCAAAAATTTTCATGAAAACAATAATATCTCAATACCACACATGAGAAAGTAAAAACATTATATACGTGATTTTATTGTATTATACAAAGGTGTTACTAATTGGGGGTTTCATCTTTCAAAACGGAGACCATAACATTTCACAACTCACAGTGTTCAAATATTTCTGATGAGTTCTGCGTAGGCTGCATAATAGATGTCTCTATACAGTGGTGTAGTGAAGAGGGGAGGGGGGGTAAAGGGAGATATATGTCCTCGGCCGTCGATATAGGAGGGGGCGCTTTAACGCAGATAGTCTCTTTCCAAATTCAGGTGTTTAAATAACTACAGAAAAAGTATGAAAATTTAAAGAAATTTTCGGTTGTGGATTTCATAATGCCACTAATCTGCCATTTAAAGTCTTATTTTACGTTATTATATTTGTAGCCCGGCAGATCGTAGGTATAGGTTTTTCTACGATAGCCATTTATACAGCCCTTAGTCGATCCTTAAATGGATAGCAATATATGAGATTACAGAAAATTGAAACGAAATTATTTTAGTGTAATGCCAATGAGTACCAATAATATTCAAAAAGAATATTTTATATAATGATGGATTTCGCTCAATGATGCAACCAGATAGATTGAAAATAATATGAATTCCAGAAAGCTGTGTAGAACAAGACTGCAGCTAAATTGAAATAAGTAGACAAAACTAGGTTTGCAAGCCTTTGACTGAATCGTATTGCTTATAAATGAATACCACGTGTTCATTTTAATTTTTAATTTATTTTCATTTTATATTACCAAACCTATTAACCTATTGGACTTCTCTCATAAAGCCTTTTAACACAAGTAATTTGATTCCACAAATCAAATAAAGTTTAATAATAGATAAAAATGATATGCACCAAAAATGTATCAAAATGTTCTCCTATTACATTATTTTTGCATAGAATTAAAGTTATGAACTTTAATAATCACATGCTTAAGAAATGAAATCTTTCCGATATTCTTATTTTACCTGAACGACCGATAATAATCGGCTATTAATTCACTAGCAAGGTGGAAATTAAATCGTAAATGCTTTATAAGCGAATATGTGATAAGCTCCATAATTCTTGCTAAAAAACAGCTTGCTCAACACACATCATCAGAGGCAGTTGATAATTATTTTCATAGTGAATAGTAAAATTTACAAGTATTAAAGTGTTAGTGAGAATTTATTTTTATACTTTACATTTCTAAACCTCGTACATATAATTTGATGACAAATAACGTGTATAAATTTTAATTCAATAAAAAATAAAATTTCAGAAATTTTTAAAACGTTTATTTTAGTGCTTCCAGGCGTCATTTTTCTGTACTGTTAAGAACACTAAAATACGGCTCTCGGGCACTGCCGAGCTCACAATAAACATGTTGTGGAACTGCAAACAAATGATAACTCGTATAGTCTAAGTCTTCAAGAAATCTGAAGCGTGCTGTGGCCATATCTGTTGGCCTCCATAGAGAATTATGATTCATTACAAAATTGTGGCATATAACATACTGTCTTGTAGACCTTATAAGTATTAGATATTATAGATTAAAAAGAACGTAATAAAAAGATGTAATCATTTTATTTATGCTATTTGTGCTAATAAAGAAACGATCCTATCGATATATTGGCAGAAACCTCTTGAAGTGGTGGCGTGGCCAATCTTTACAGTGTAGTTGTAAATATTTTTATTAATTCCGGAAATCAACTACTTCTGATAAGGAAGTTCTGTATTTGTGAGCAAGTGTATAAACTTAATTTGGACTATAAAGGGTTCGTAAGTAAGTTTTTAAGCATTTTTAGAAACTTTGTAAGAAAATGCCCCTCAGTTTACACGTTAGATCCATCTACGGAAAAGTGACCACGTTCGTACAATATTGATTGTAGCGCTTCTAGCGAATAATTGAAATAGTTAGAAAATGAATTCGGCAACAAAGCGAGATAAACGATAAGAACCAAATACAATGTTGTAGAGTTTCATAAGTAAGAATAGCACAAGGAACGGACGAAAAACGTATAGGCAATACATAACTATCAAAGAGTTGTACTTTCAGGGCCACAGTAAGGAACTCATAAAACCACAGAAAATATCTTAATCATTCTGTTTGGCTCTGGAGAAGTCTTAAACCTCCGAGTAGAGGCGACGCAGCCTGGAATTCGCAAGACAGTGCCACCATAATAAATCTGCAAAAGCTTTTAGTTCAGCCTTATAAATGTGCAAAAGCTTCTAGTTTAAGCTTCTAGTTCAGCCTTATAAATGTGAAAAAGCTCCTAGTTTAAGCTACCAGTGACATCTCTTGTCCAAAAAGGTTTGGGGTTTTTGAAATGTCTGGAAAAACATTATGATATTTCTCATTTTGCCAGCCTCAGGGGGGATATATAAAGTTCGGTTCTGTCTTCTTTCCATAGGTTGGTATTATGTGTGAAGATTCAACCTGCGAGGTTACTGGAGGAGAAACGTTGTTTCTAAAGAGCATTGGAAAGTCTTTTCGATAACACCCACCCAGTTTTTCCTCCCAGGAGAGAGAAAACTAAAATCTGTCATGTAATATATTATCATACGTCGACGCGGTGGTCGAGAGTGGTCAAGGGCAGGCGTTTCCTTGTGATCGTTCGGTTGTTGGGTTGTGGGTTTGAGTCCCACCTGCGGACATGGATGTTGTGCTGTTGGGCGCGGTGTGGTTCGACCCCCACTGGTACGTTGGGGCAACGTCATGTGACGGCTAACAGGTTCACGGCTCTGGCCATTGCTAAGGAGACATTGACTGTTCATGTTATATGTTCGGGATATTTGTTCCGTTTGTATAATGTATGTCTTATTCTCCGGCATTTGAAATATATATATATATATATATATATATATATATATATATTATTGTGCAAATATAGAGTCTTTCTGATCATCAGATGTCTGGGAAGAGTACACTATATAGAAAAATTGTATATAGATTTTGTCATACATTTTAAATACATTTTTATCATAAAATATTTTGCATACCGGCGCAAATTTTCTGTCGTGGAACCTCTGAATTTTTCAGACACTTAAAACTACATTACACCCAGTTTCCCATTTTGCAGGTTCATTTACTGTCATGGAACTTATGAATTTCTCAGATTTTTAAAATTACATCACACTCAGTTTTTAAAAAGGAAGAATAACAAGAAAGATCAATCTTGCATAAAGCAATGATTATGAAACATCTTCCAACTGAAATGCGATTTTATTTAAACATATCTAAAATGCGATATATTCAGCACTGATATTTTTAAATTCTCACAGTACTAGAATAATTTATTAAACTTTGAAACTCAAAGCGTCATCAAAAAGTCAATGCTATAAATCGTCTGCTTCTCCATGTAAAATGAATGAATATTTCATTCATATCACTTACATTCCTGGCTTCAGATCTAAATAATTTTGCGTGAAAAATATTCAGCAATTCTGATGCAACTTACTTCTCCTTATACAATCCTTATTACGGAATATACAAGAATAGCTACCAAAAACACAAAAATAACTAACGGTATGAGGCCTTCCTTTATTTAACCTTTTAAAATTGAGAATTTTAATTACTTCTTAATTTTAAAAGGCTAAATGGCTATCTTGCGAACCTTGGACCAATGACGTAATCTGGTGAACTTTGGAGTGATGACGTCATTTTATGTGGAATCTTAGATAAGATAAGAACTGATAAGCTCTCATCTAATTGTTGCAATTAGTGTGTTTATCGTTCATTTCTAGTTTGGATATCGACTTGTGAAGGCCTCATACTGTTAGTTATTTTCGTGTTTTTGGTAGCTATTCTTGTATATTCCGCGTGATACATATCACCTAAAGTTATAAAAATATATATAAAATTTTTCTAAGTATATAATGTTAATGTGATTTAAAATTCGGAACTTTAAGTAAGTTTGGTACATATTTTCACTCTATGATTTCGAAGCTGAATGAAATAATATAGAAATTTTCTCATGTAGATAACAATTGCATTTACCACAATCTAATGTTGTACGATTCATTAAAAATTATAAGTTCTAATCACTTCATATCTTATGTGATCTGTTTGCACACGACACTCGATTTAGGTTACGTGATTATACTTATGAAGTTGTTTGATAAGTCATTTCAACTTTGGGCGTTGTGTGGATAGGTTTGGTTCGTTCATAGCTGCGACAAAATTATAATGTTTTAAGATGTTAGTGTTTTAAAAATAAATCTTATACTGTGAATGTCGTAGTTGGATGTTACTATCTAAAAAGAATGCCTAAAATTCAAAGTATGCCATCACTCGAGCAAATAATTTCTAGTGTAAATAGTGCTGAGTTGACTGTTCCTGCCCTAGAAGAAACAAAATCTGTGGACATTGTCTCAGATGTGATTAATTCGCCCTCACAAAAATTTGCTGTGGATTGGTTAGAAACCTATCTTATGTCTTCCAAAACCCCAGCAGAAACATCTACCGTTGTCAATTCACAAGTTCTCACCGAGGTTGAAAACTCAACTCAAGATCTGCTTTCTTGTACTCTAACACATAGCGGACTGTTATCTTCCAATGCAGAATCAGTTTCGACTGAATCTACTTCTTCAGATTTTATGCAAGATGCACTCCGTCGTTGGCATTTAGGTTCTAATGTGTATGTGTATTTGAAACTTCGTCATGGGAAGTTAAAAGTGTATATATGGAAATATCTCTCTAACGATCGAAATGAATTACAGCCTACGCGTGAAGGTGTTACACTGTCAACGGCTACATGGAGTGAATTTTCTCAAAAATTGTGGTCGTTCAATATTCTATATGCAGATACCTCTTTCGTCACTCGCAATGAGTTGTTCTGTTTCAATGACAACGGAAAATTGCATTTGCAGAAAATAATTCAATTATATGATTCAAAATTTTGTCTAACACAGTGTCATATTACCTTAGATAAAAATCAAATAGCATGTTTACTGAATAGTGTTAACAACATTAGTATACATCTTCGAGAAAGTATATTTATAGAGTGGCTTCCTGCTCAAATATTAAAAATAAAGAACACTATAACCTTTCTACCATCACTTATTTGGGACAAAAATTTTGCATTCGAACAATTAATCTCTTGTATTCATGACAACATCATGTGTCATGTAAGAAAACTTTTCAAATGTGTTGGTCAAGTTGAAGATTTAAGTTACCATGAATGTCTTTACAGCACTCCATTACAAATGTATGACAGAGTGTCTGAACAAGTACTTCTAAATCTTGACATTAATAGCATTGCTAAGAAAGTTTTGTTGCGTGGTGAAGAAGTCTTTTACTGCTATGATAGAAATTTTTTCGAGTCATTCAAATCAGAGGACTATGAAAGTGCGATAAGGAAATTATTTTAACTTATTTGTTTAAATGTACAACTGATAATGGTTAATGTGTATTTCATGAATAATAGATTCATTAAATGGTTTTTATCTTTCAAATTGAATTCCTTATTTATACTCATTAGCTAATTTTTTTTTTTTAGCATGTTCCATTTAAGAAATGTTATATTGTTATGAGTTATGTATCTATGCATTCAAGTGTAACAGGTTTACTAATCTCACTTTTTAAAATAAAATATAAAAAATTAAAAATAGATTTATTCGAATCATATCAAATGTCTACAGTGTGAGTTTCATGACAAAAGATATTTACACTTTACAGAGTTTAAATCATAAATTTATAATCAATGTCAAAATTCTGAATTCATTCAAAATAAATGCTAATCTATGTTCCATTCTCTAAAGTATGAAGATTCATAAACAATGCTGTGTTTCAATCTCTAAGAATCGGTGAAAATTCGACTGTAGTTTCTTAAAAATCTACGAAGTTGGGACTTATTCTGTAATAGGTGTAAAATTTTGTTGTGGTCCTGACATTTTCTGTGTGTTGATAAATATGTACATTCAAATGGGATCATTTATTTAGAGCAGAGGGGTCTTATGGAGCGCCTACAACCACAAAATTGTGACATTTCTATGTGCATGTCAATAATGTCTCGTATTAAGATATCAAAACTCATTACATGTTTCTTTTAAGGTGTTAATTGCATATCTTTCATATTTTTTAATGTTATTGCAATGTACTGTACTTGTCTCAGAGGGTCACTCTTTCATTTAAATTCAATGTTAACAATCACCTATCCTTAAAAACAGTAAGTTATATGCTATTCTTCTTTAAAAATATATATATATATATATATACTCGTTTAATGATCTTAAACGTTGTTGTAACAATAAAACCTAGCTCTTATTTGATAGTCATACACTAAGTATTGTGCAATTTTTGTCAAATTGCATTAAAATTTGATAATTTTAAATGGGAAAAAAAAACATTCGTGAGTATTCCATAATATTGAAATGTTAAGATCTTCCAGCTCTTGTATGTATTGTATAATTTGATAAATTTTTCATTTAAATATGGGAACTGCTTAAAACAATAACATTGCAATTATCTCGCTTTGCGAACATGAACTTTGGGTCACTATATGTTACACTGATAAGCACGATAAGCTATAGAGCCGATTTGGAATGTATTCTGGGTGAGTCTTTGGCTTGCATGTTGTGTGTATTGTGGGGGGAGGGGGTATATTTATGGAAAATATGTATTCATATACATATTCTTTCTGAGAGCAGCTTTTTCAAAATAAGATCCACACATTTTAGTGGTGTCTATTGAAATGTAAGGATGCAATCATGCGTTTGCAATCGTCGGATTTCCACTTGGACGAATTCAGACGTAAAATACACCTCTAATGCTTTTTTTTTAAATTATAACTTAACATTTAGAAGGTATATGGAATATCTGCTTATATGAAAAAAAAAATGGATAGCATAAGACAGTCGCATGTTATTTAAAAAAAAAAAAAGAAAAAATGCATAATTTGGAAAGAATAATTGTGTGGTGGCAACACGTCAACATAATGACGTCATTATAGATAAGATCTAATTTTTAATAATGTAATGAGAGTGTATCACTCATTTGGAGTGTGGACAGTAAGCTGTCGCTCCGTGAGTTCCAACTTTGTTAACTATTTTCAATGTGAATATAAAAATTATATGAAATGATTCTAAATATTCAAACTTAGAAGCTTCAACTAAGTTCGGTTTCATCGAAATATTTGCATCGGTAAAACCACCATTTGTAGTTCAAACAGTCGATTCGTATTTAGAAAATTCTAGAACCGTCGTGTACAACTGTAGAAATCTATTTTTAAAAGCTGTCGAAACAGATATTTTTTTCATAAAAATGTGTTCCATACAATTTATGTCTACCGATGAAATACAACTATTTCGGACATTTTTAAAAATTTAAAAAGTTTGAAAGTTAGTGTGATAAAATCTCACACAATACTTACTCGTTTCATGTTTAGCAGGTTTTAATATCGGGTGTTGAAATCTAGGTACATGTATGTGCAAAATGGTCTATTCCTATTCAATAGATTTTAAAATGTGTAGGTGTCCTGAAAAAAATAATGTACACTCAATTCTAAGTTCTATAATGGTAGTAAAATTACGATGTGAAAATGGTCAAATGATATTCATTGGGTTTTATTTAAACTGAATGCTAAAATTTTGGGGGTGAAAATTCGTTAGCTTGTTAAATTCTAAACTTCGATATTTCAATTACACCCACCACTTTAAAAAATGGTCAAATCATATTCAATGCACAATATCATTAAAGTGATGTGTTTCAGATTACGTGTAGCAAATCAGACCGTTGAAGTATCCAGTTACTAGAATTTATTTAAAAAAAAAATCGTAGAATCCACTTAATACAATTTTAGCTAATTATTACATTCGTGTTTTTAAAGTTTGTGTACGTGTATAAATTTGATTTTAGATACACAACACTTGAAAGGGTCGAATCCTATTCACTGAACACAATTTTGTGTCCACTGAACACAATTTGTGTGTTCATTGGAAATCCGTAATCAATTTGTTTTTAAACATTCGAAATCATTTCGTTATTATTATAATAGTCATATACGTTGTTAGATAATTTTTTTAAAAAATCACATTGCTATATATCCCTTAGAATGGTCGATTCTTGTTCACTTCATTTTAACTAAATACAATGCGCTATTTTAAAACTTAGTAAATATATTGTGTATAAATTTGTATTTAAATACACAACACTTAAAAGGGTCGAATCCTGTTCACAAAACATAATTTCAGCTATGTATTACATCCATGTTTTTAAGTGTTAAAAGGGTTGAATGCTATTCACTTAACACCATTTTGAAAATGAGTAACTATACTTGGGTGTATTCAATTCATTTTAAAAAAAATCATATTGATATATGCTGTTAGATTTATTTAAAAAAAAAAAAAATCCGCATTGCTATATATCACTGAATACAATTTTGTGTCCACTGAACACAATTTGTTTTAAAAAAAAAATCATATGCTAAAAATCGCAATATAAAATCACCAATTTTATATTCAGTCCGTAACATTCTGTTTTAAAACGCGCCCTTGCATCGCTATTCACCGAGCGAACAATAATCTATCTTCTGCTTCCTCTGATAAGGTACACTTCGAAGAAAATAATCTATGTAGCACGGGTGCTGTGGCATGGCGGTAAGACGCAGGCACCGTAATCGAATGGTTAGGAGTTCGAATCCAGCTCCTGACAAGTGAGACATTAATTTCTTTTGGGAAAAAAAATGCCGATAGATGGCAGCACTTCATCAAAATTCGCCAGAGGGCGCTTTAACTACATCACGCTGATAAGATCTTTCAGTTTGTTCCCAGACAGCAGAGAGGGAGGACGTGTGCTCAGAGTTCTTGTCAAAGGTCACTTCTAAGGTTATCAATCGCGACACGTCATTTCCAGATTATGTGATTGCGACATCGCTTGAAACCACTTCCTCAGGTCAAGGGTCTGTCAGCGATTGTGACACTTCCTCTCAAGACTCCGAGTGAAGTGAAACTCACTCCGTATGAGTCATCATGCCTCTGTGAAAGACTTCGCAATTGCCCTCTTTCGAAAGAGGCATTGGGCCTCACCAAACTTCCAAAAGGGGGGGCAGTGAGAGGCATCCTCCCTCCTGGGGGTCTAAAGACCCTCTGAGAGGATCCTCTCAAGAGAGGCATCCTCCTGAGGGTCTAAAGACCCTCTGAGAGGATCCACTCCAAAGAGGCATCCTACCAAAGAGGGATCCTCCCAAAAGAGAATCCTCCCAAAAGAGAATCCTCCCAAAGAGGGACCCTCCTCCCAAAAGAGGGATCCTCCTCCTCCTCCAGGGGCAGCCGCTGCCCAGCTGCCCCTGCGGGGGTACAACTGTCATTTCTCTTCTACTCATATGATATGCAAAAATAAAGCAGTCTGCAATACTAAATATAAATTTAGTATTGCAGACTTTAAACATTACGACTTTTACACAAGGAAAAAAATGGATATTATATATTATTTTCAAATGACTCACGTGATCGCTTCATATATGTTAGGTGGCATTATTATTTCAATTTTTATTTAGAAAACTACCAAATATATTTTGCCGAAAATTTTTCCACATTATATGTGATAAATTGAATATTTTCTAATATTTTCGCAGTAATTTGTGAATTAACTTTGATTTTAAAATGTTTGAAAAATCCAGTCCCATTAGGGTCCAATATATTTAATTTTTTAAATCCTTGTTAAATCCAAAACTATTTGTGTGATATTATTGATTTTCATCTCCCATATATCCCACAGATATTTTCAATAACATACTAAAATTTCATTTCTGTAAAATCATTTTTAATGCAGTTATCGTGAAAACGGACAGACAGACACAATGACCAAAGTCATAAAAACTTTTAAACTTTGTTAGAAAGTGTTAAATATGAGCATATATTGTGTATAAAGTTGTACAATATCTGCTTTGTGAATTGGACATATTTTCATCTCTGAACAACATGCATCATTTAATAATATAGATATATTATTTCCTAGTGTGATTTTCCTTTTGCAGTATAAAAGGATACACAATATATGCAACCAACACAAACTGAATATCCATCGCGTACTTTTAAAAATAAATTGTTGCATCATACAATGAGATAGTAATTCACGTATAATACGTTTCTCTATTTTTTGTAACTTGAACAGAATTCAGCTATCAGTTTTATGTCCGTACTGAAAAGACTGAATTGATTTGAAAACATCTGATATGTTTTATGTTTTTGTATATTGATACATATTTTTATTTGTTACATAAATAAGCTACTTTCAAACATGAAGCTGTCTATTCAAGGTTATGAGTAAGTGCATCAAACATATTATAGCTTTATTGGTTTCTGCGTTTTTTGAAAATGTATTTCTTGCAAAAACTCAGATTTAATGTTTCTATCATTTACAAAATCTATTGTACAGTAAAAAAAAAATTTTCCTTCAAAACATGTTTGCTATAGTGTAAACTGTTATTGTACTTATAAAGAAAAAAAAATACTTTTCTGTGTATTTTAAATTTGAGGGCTTAAAGTTTATTATATGTAAAAAGAGATCAGTGTTACTTTCAAAACTCCAGATCCCAGATGCTCTTATGCAAACCAAAAGATTTAATAAATTAATTAAGATAGAGTATACTGTTACACATAGAAGGTTCTTTTCTAAAAGTGATAACTCGTATTCTATAAGCTTAATCATCAAGAAACTTGAAGACGGTCGTGGGAATAACTGAATTTGTCGGTATTAGTATAGAATTCCAACACAGCGTATAACTGTGGCCCATAAATATTTTCTTGGTATTAGTATAGAATTGCAACACATCGTATAACTGTGGCTCATAAATGTTTTCTTGGTATTAGTATAGAATTGCAAATTAGTATAGAATTGCAACACATCGTATAACTGTGGCTCATAAATGTTTTCTTGGTATTAGTATAGAATTGCAACAAACACATCGTATAACTGTGGCCCATAAATGTTTTTGGTATTAGTACAGAATTGCAACACATCGTATAATTGTGGCCTATAAATGTTTTATTGATATTAGTATAGAATTGCAATACATCGTATAACTGTGGTCCATAGATGTTTTCGTGGTATTAGTATAGAATTGCAGCACATCGTACAGTACATTAGAGACCCCTTTAGGTGAGTTCTGTGAGTTTGAATAATTAATATTACTTAAACAATATTTTAATACCTAACTTAAAATGTTTCAGCAAATATATTAACATAATGATTGTGCCATACCTATTGAATTTTTTTTAATTATTATGAATTATATGCATTCTTTTAAACATTTTCTATTCAATAAGCTCCGAATTTCTTACATAAAACAAATGACAACACATGGCCTCTCAGAAGAAAAAAAACATGTATGGACATCTATTGTGCATTACATAGCAAAATATCTGCTTCGTACACTGAAACTTATTTTCTCTTTCAAAAGACATGCGCAATTTAATAATCGAGATGGATCATTAACCACTGTGTTATTTCTTTTCTGGAGTAAAAATGAAACATAATAAATACAACAAATAATGACGGAATATCTATTGTGTACTTTCAGAGAATACATTGCTGCTTCATAAAGAAAAAGTTTTCCATTCCCGTTTCATACATTATTCCGTTATTCCGTACATAAGCAAAATTCCGTTATCAGTTTTATGGCCACATTGAGACGGCAGGATAGAATTGACATTTGTATGCTTTAGTGTAGTAGAAAATATTTTTATTTATTTCGTGAATAAAACCACTTCTGAAAACGAAGTTCTTTATTCACAGCCACGATCAAGGGGCGCGGTAGCCCAGTGGTCAGCGCTCGGGAATTGCACTCTTTAGGCCCGGGTTTGATTCCCGCCATTGCTAAAACTGCCGCTGTGTTCACGCGGAGTACGATCACGTTAAGCATGTGGGTTCGTGAGTCCTTCCGAGAGGTTGGTGGTAGGGGAAGGGAGGTACGGTCCCTGTGGATGCCGTCCCCACTAGGTTCCGGTCTAAATTGGGTGGCACTTCCCGGTCGTCCAAACAGTTACCTTACACCTTTCTGGTAGGTCGGACGGTCTGTGTCTCAACAACAACAGCCATGATCAAGTGCATAAAATTGATCGATGCTTTATGTTTTTGCGTTTGAATTAAAAATGTATTTCCAGCAAATTTCAAATGGCATGCAATAGTAAAATAGTAAAATTGCATGCAATAGTAAAATAGTAAAATGGCATGCAATAGTAAAATATAGATTAGTTAAAAAATTACATATTAAATCGGAAAATTTCTATTGGAAGATTGCTCAAATGCTTGGAGATATTTTAGCCAAATTATAGAATTATACTAATCTTATTTTTTCGGATGCAATGATATATATATATATATATATATATATATATAAAGTGAAGAAGCCGACGCGTATATTTTTTCTGATTATAGCCTTAAAGCTGTAAATTCATTTATTAATTATTTTTCAGTGATACAAAACGGAACAAATTTAATTACAACAATCACGAGATGAAAATAAGACAAATCCGGTAGAAAACAATTATAAAACATTTCTGGTAGGAAAGTATAAAACATTTAAATTTCAAATCTGCCATATCTATACATCAAGAACGCAATATGTTAATATGAGCGTATCGCGTCACTGACGACACGATCGTCTGGTGGACTGAATGCAAACGCTACATCCAATCGTTTCATTTCGATAACTTCCGTTAGTCGCTCAATTTACACAAAATAAAATTGCATTCAATTAATGATTTGGACGTATAAGTCTGTCAAAACTGTATAACCAAAATGATAATTAAAAATCTGATGTGGACAGATTTCCCTATAGATTCCAATCCGTTTTATCTTTATCTCTTCAATAATTCAATTTAATTGCACAAAATAATACGCATAATTATTTGAAATTACACTGAATTTGATATTTTAATTCAATTTTCGTTTTCATTTGGTAACTGGACGTATTTTCAAAGGCGGGGTAGCAAAAATTCGAATACCTAAAATATCCCGAGAACGGCTATTTCTAGAGTAATGGGATTGATCTTATTCTTTTCACCATTAAACGTTATGCTCAAAACATGATTTTAATGGATACATTTGAGCGTACCTCGTTTTAATTTTAGATTTCGACGATTTTTGCCAGCCATTTCGTAAAGGAAAGCAGGCTGCTTTTTCCCGAATCGTCCCAAAATCTAATCAGCATCAGAGTAATCCACATGTGACTTATCTTTTGTGAAATTTGATGAATTAGTTTTTCAATTAGAATAGATACATTCGATATTTGTGGGCTATTTCGTGAAAAAAAGATAGTTTTTTTTATCTCAAATCGTACCAAAATCTAATCAGCGCCAGGTTAACCCATAAGGGACTAACCTATATAATTTTATGAAATTTGTTAATTAGATTTTGAATTAACGTGGATACATACATTACACATGCACACACAAACACAGACGTCACTCTAATAATAGTTTCTTCGTGTTCTGGAGGTTCCAAAATGTGTGTATCTGTCAAAAACTCGAGTTGCGATTTTCTATACGATTTCAATACTTTCCTTATACATTACCATGTATTATAGAGAAAGGAGGAAAATCATAAAATTTTAAAAATGAAAAATATCGGAACCTGTATCTTGGTATGTTGTACTATTGTCACATACAACATCATCCTTTTTCCGTTCAAAATATGCAAAAGGGCGATATTTTACATTATTCTGTACTCGTCAAAATAGAAATTGCATCACTAAGAAGGAATGCATGTAGCCATATGCAAATCACAGTACCGGTAGAAGAGAGAGTCATATGCAAATGATTAAAAGAACAAACAAAGATATGCAAAAGAAACCTGTGTATTCAGTAAAGAATGTGGTTATCCACGGGCAGTTATACAGGCCGCTAAACGGCGAGACATAGTATCGATAAGGTTATTAATGGTTGTTTGAGGTAATCCTTGCCAAGCAGCGTCTACTGCCGAAGTTCGTCTACGGTATGTACCGGCGGGCCATGGTGCACCTGACGTCCCATGAAGGCCAACACGCGTTAAATGGGAGAGAGATCCGGCGAGACTGTTGGCCAGGAAAGGATGTGAATTCCGTTCAGACAGTTGAGAATTCACCGTGCGGTGTGCTGTGTGGCATTGCCTTGCTGGAACACCGTGCCGGGGGCGGCTTTAACCAATGGCTGAACCACAGGCATCACAACTTGTGTCACGTGTCAGTCCGCTGTGAGATTACCTGCAATATGTACCAGAACTCTGCTTCTATCGAACTTGACACCACCTCAAACAATAATGCCCGGTGTGGGGCCTGTGTGACATTCGGTGATATGGGCTGGCAAGTACTGCAAGAAGCCGTCACACCTGTCCACGACTGTTATTCCGCCACAGGCAAAAGCGAGATTCATCAGTAAACAATACCCGATTCCATTCATTGGTCCAGTTCCGATGATAACGATATCACGTGTCAGACATGCACCCCTGTGTCGAGCGCTTAATGGCATCCCAGTGGCTGACCACTGTGCGTGTATTTGTACATCATGCAACCTGTGGTGAATGGTTTGGTTGCACGCAGGTGCAACCAAACCATTCACCACGGTTGCATGCAGGTGCAACCGTTGATGGTGGCAGGCTGTTTCGCATGTCACTTGCTGTTGCGAACGGGTCTCGACGTAAAGTTCGGTAAATATGCAGGTTTGTGCGCTTTGTAGTGCGGCTGTTCGATCCACCACTCTTCGACGTGCTCTCTGATGTTCTCTTATGGTCCATCGTGTCACACTGGATGGCACTCACATCGTGCTCAACACGCATCAATTTGCGCTCAAATTGTACGTATCGACAAACCCACGTCATGCAGCTTCAGGATACGGTGTCGTTCCCCAGCCGTTCATTTCTGGTATACAGCTTGCTGACATCTTCGAGGCATTATGTCTTCCCTTTTTTAAATTTCGACCTCTGCAAATCGTCGCTGATAGCATTTACGGGACGACCCGCCTGCAGGGCTTTATCACCCGAAATTAGGTGTCACGTAACCCTATATGTACGAAAGCTTTATCATTTGCATGACTCTCTCTTCTACCGGTACTGTGATTTATATATGACAACGTTCAATATTTCATGCTGTTGCAATTTCATTTTTGACGAGTGTATAACGAGTAACAGATTTACTCACTATTTGTTTTTCATTCATGATTCAATATATAATATACGAACATGCCTTATGTGTGTAGATTAATGATATAATAGACTTAGATTAAGATAGAAGATCCTTAATGTTGTAGCTTATACATACATAACATACCTTAATATACATTACAGTTATAAGCTGTCACCATAGTGGTTGATAGCACTACTACAGGAGACCAGTTTATTTACATTCAGTGAAGTTATAGACTATTTAGGACGTAAGAGAGACTCGAGTGTAGAGAATGGATCACTCATGATGGTCATTGCGCTAATATGGCCATTTGTAAGGATTTGTAAACATCCGTTATCGGGGGAGTTGATGGCTACGTTGTTATAAAATCTGATATTGTTTACCTTTAAATACATGCCATAAAGGACAAAAATCAACACATTAGCAATATTCGGCTTTAATTTTTTGACACACCTGCAATAAAGATACATTTAATGAGTAAATTTTTAGAGAATTAAATTTTATTTAAAGCTCGTTTCGTTCATTTGAACTAGAATACATGGTTCCCAGGGAAGTCTTTAGTACTCCAATAACTTTGCAAGGAATGGAAGTACACGTTAAGTCCATCTATAATAAAGTTCCAGATCGAATAAATGTAATTACAGCGCTCGTAGCGGAGAATTAAAAAAATTATGAAATTTTTAGCACATTATCTAATTAGTATTAATCGACAACAGGAACGAAAGAAACATGCAATGGGAACACACAAAAAAACTCTGTCAAAAAGTGGTATCCATGGGTCATCTTACATGATGCCATTTGCAATACGCGACAAAATATAAGTTAATATTTTTACTGGAATTCAAACATGCACTGTATCTAAAGGCATTGTCTCTGACATTTTGAAAAGGCTACATTAGATAGGTTTACACTAGATAGGTGTTTCAAAAAGTGTGTTTGTTCCAAGGAACCACTGGGGCGACAATATTCCAAGGGTTCCGCGACGTGATTGTTTCATATAAATGTTTTAAAAATGAACGAAAACGAGTAGAATTTGCATGAATAATTTGGACTATAATAGACTGCATCGCAATTTGAGGTTCCGCCGACAAATTAAATTTCAAAAAGTGTTCCGTGACTAAAAAAGTTTGAAAAACACTGCATTAGATTTCTCTTGTTATAAGTACCATTTATTGTGTCATTCCTAAATATGAGATACCTTTTTCGAATAATCACATTGTTTCAAATAACTGCCATCTGTAACATGTTTTTTATCTCCCTTGCAATACATAGCAATGTATATGGAAGGAATTGGAATCGTGACGAAAATTTCAACTCGATTTTTTGACGGATTTACACGTTTCGAGCACTCTAGAAGCCGAAAGATTTTTTTTAGCGTAACTCATTTGTGTGTGTGTATGTGTGCGGATGTATGAATCTATGTGTGTGACTGTATCTGTCTGTTAGTGTGTCTGTCTAAGAAATGTATGTATACACTCTAACTCAAATATTAACTAATCAAATTTTATAAAATGTGATATGTAAGGCACTTGTGGGTGACCTTGTTGCTAATTAAATTTTGGTATGATTCGGAGAAAATGAAAATGCCTTTTCCTGCAAAAATGGCTCGCAAAAATTGTCAAAATCTGAAATTAAGACTTCATATGCACAGATGGCAACAATTAAATGCTTGTTTCATACGTAATTTCTGATGACGAAAAAAATAAGACCAACTCCATTACTCTAAGTTTAACCGTACTTGAGATGATTCAGTTTTTTGTTTGTATCCATTTTTCTGCAACATCGTTTTTGGAAATAAACCCAGTGGCCAAATGAAAACGACAAGTGAATTAAAACTGCAAATTTAGTGTAATTTTCAATAATTATCCGTACTGTTTTATGCAATAAAACTCAAGAAATAAATAAAAATAAAATAACTTTGAGCAAAGTCGAATAAATAAGTCTTTGAGCAAAGTCATGTGCTGCCCACATCAGGTATTTTTGTCTATTTCTACTCCTTACACAGTGCTTTACATCTTTGCGATTGGATATAGTCGTCTATCTCGCTTTGTTCCCGAGTTCATATCCTAACTTTTTATACTTTTCGATCTAGACTGACTCTTCTAGTGAATTCTTTTAGTTTTGGAGTTGCTTTTGGACTTTTCTCAGATGTTTGTTTTACACTGATATTCCATATGTTTTGTATGATGTATGTTTTGCACTGATATTTAGTATATTTTGTAGGATGTAAGTTTTACACTGATATTAAGCATATTTTGTATGATGTATGTTTTACATCGTTATTAAAAATGTTTTGTATGATGCATGTTTTACACCGATATTAAGTATGTTTTGTATGATGTATGTTTTGCACTGATATTAAGTATATTTTAAAGGATATGTTTTGCACTGATATTAAGTATGTCTTGTTGGATGTATGTTTTACACTGATATTAAGTATGCTTTGTATGATGTATGTTTTACACTGATATTAAGAATGTTTTTAAGATGTATGTTTTACACTGATATTAAGTATGCTTTGTATGTTGTATGTTTTACACTGATATTAAGCATGTTTTGTATGAAATATGTTTTACACTGATATTAAGTATGCTTTTTATGAAATATGTTTTACACTGATATTGAGTATGATTTGTTTAAAGTATGCTTTATACTGATATTGAGAATATCCTTTTCTTTCAAGTAAACAAATAATTCTTAAAATGCTTTCCAGTTATTCGAGAAGTTATGTTTACGAAAAGTACTGAAAATAAAATTGAGTTACGTTGGAAGTTTCTCAAAGTAAAATATTTACGAATGCAAATTGGATGCTTTGTTAGTTAAATATTTAGGCGAAAACGTAAAAGTATTTATATGAAGTTAATGGTGTTTGTATCAAATGCCATTAATCTAAAGAAAGAAAATGCAAGTTTCAAATGAAACGTAATTTAATAATTTTTGTTCTCTTTTGTTTCTATAGTTAAATCAGTAAATCAAGGCAATATAATTTCGTTGAATATCTGTTGAAGATCGTATGGATTTTAAACGTATATTTGGAATATTTCTTATTGAAATGTTGCAGGTTCATAAATGAAATGCTTATTACATAATTATTTGTCTTGGGTTCTTACTTTCGCTATATGCATGGTATATTGTTTAAGGACATTATGCTGACAAGGTAGAAAATTCAAATTCGAGATTTCGATGGAAGAGCACGTTTCAAGCATTCCTGAACTGGAATCGAACGTATTTCAGGCGATGATTGTGTATGTATATATATATATACAGGGTTGTTATAATTAAAGTTCGCCTATTCAGAAGGCTCTAGAGCCGGTTCAATGGCTTCCAACGAAACAACATTTAACTAGTATGTAGTACAAGTGATGCGCTCTGCGAAAAAAAAAAAAAAAATTAGTTACAATTGCCGCCAGTAGGTGGCGCTGTGCCAATAGCTAAGGCGATTGTTGCAATTTGTTTGTAAAATAAATAAAGGAAAATGTATTGCGTAGTTGGTACAATAACAATTCGCTAATGCAGAAAGCTCTGGAAGCAGATCTATTGCTCCAAACAATACAGAAAAAAGGAGATAATTTCATGTGATGCAATCTGAGTCCAGAAAAATAAAACATGTCGCTCGCCAGCGACGAATAACAGCATTACGCATCCTCAATGAACCCTCCATTATTTGCAATCACACATTCCATTCTCAAAACTGTGTTTTCTACTGCAGAGCGTAAAGTGTCCTGTGGGATTGACCCGATGTGACGCCTAATACTGTTCTTCAGATCAGAGATCGTCAGACATCTGTCTTTAGACACAGAGTTGAAGCGTATATCAGCGCTTCGAAGTTGTGACATCACTGCTGTATCGTCGAAGATATGAATAAAAAGCGATCTTCTTCAAAGCGTTTGTTGAAATTTTGTACACTTTTGTGTGTTTCGTCTGGATTGACCGAAATTGATAGAATGAATCTGCACAATTTTACTTTTACCAACTGTGACATAAATTTTCCTTTATTTTTTTTACAACGAAACTTGCGAAAATCACCTTAGATATTGCAGAAGCGCCACCTACTGACGACAATTGTAACTAATTTTTTTTTTCGATTTTCGCTGAGAGCTTCACTTGTACTACATACTAGTTAAATGTTGTTTCATTTGGAGCCATAGAACCGGCTCTAGAGCCTTCTGAATAGGTGAACTTTAATTATAACAACCATGTATATATATATGTGTGTGTGTGTGTAAATGCGATATTTCAAGAATCAACGGCGTGTTTCGAACGAAATTTGCTACAAATATTTCAATCAGTAAATACTGGAATCCTACTGATTTTAGACGCAATGGAATTTTCTGAAGGCCACTAAATTTCCGAATAAAATTTTGATACAATCATTAAAGATCACAAAATCCACATATTAGAGGTATTCTTAAAATTAAGACTGTCTTTATATTGCAGATAACACTACAGCGTCAATTAACCGGTTTCGTACATATTAAATAACGCTCATTGTGAAATCGTTCCATTTGCAAATTCTGAGACTTTTAACTTGAGTGTTGCAGCCTCATAAAGCCAGAGCTCATTTTCAAGAATATTGAAATCGACTACATGGCTTACTTCCTTGGCTCTCATAGAGGTTTGTAAAACTGTAGCAAATAGCTAATGCTCTTGCTGCTTTTACGATATCGATTGTTCCGACAATCGGACGTGGGTGGTACAACTCAGTGTTTAGCGATGGGGATTGCACTTGAACTTGGAATTCAATTCCATGCCTAATCAAACGTCTCCGCTCTCACGCTTCTTCTTCGACCCAGACCGTCCAGCCTACCTGAAGGTGTAAGCTATCTGTTTGGATGACCGGGAAGTGCCACACAATTTAGACAGGAACCTAGTGGAAGAGGCATCCACAAAGACCGTAGCCTCCTTTCCCTACCACCAACCTCTCGAAAGGATTTACGGACCCACATGTTTAACATGATAGTACTCCGCGTCAACACGGTGACAGTTTGAGTAGAGGCAGGAATCGAACTTGGGTCGCTCGAGTGCAATCCCCGTGCGCTAACAACAGGGCTGTCGCGCCCACGCTGGAAAGCAGGATACGATTCCTGTGGATGCCGCCCCCACTGGGTTTCGGTCTAAACTGGGTGGCACTTCCCGGTTGTCCAAATATACATCTTACACCTTAGGGTAGTTCGGACGATCTGGATCGAAGACGAATAAACTCTGTCTTCTATAGAACAAAACACTATGAAACACTTTAATGTAGATAGTAAATTTCCTATTTTGCTCTTAACGAATATACTACAGGATGTTGAATGTAAGGTTTAGATGAAATTTTAATAATCTTTACAGATGGATAAATACAAAACTTGAAACTATAATTTGACCTCTGAAACTCCATTTAAAAACTGCTTATCACCCTAAATTTGCATTGGTTAATAAAATTCTTATGAAAATATAGCTATTTAAGTTTTTTTTTACAATTTTATTTTCCGAAAAAGATACTATATACATATATAATCCAATTATAATACACTTCGTACACATATCTTTATACGTAACAATTTAAGTAATTCGTTACTTTATCTTCACGTGATGCACCACACTTAGATTTTAAAGTCTTAGAATGGATTTTTTGAATGAGAGCAATGTCACTAAAGAGGTCGTTTAGCCATGGAATGACTCCATTGGGAACACACAACCGAAATGTTGACAAATGTACCGCAAAGTGGATATAAAACTGTATATTTATTGTGACGTTTTTGTTCTTTTAGAATGAATCTTTACTGTGATATTTAAAGGATTTACTTTAGACCTAAACTGTTATTTTATGATTAGAAAAGTTATGAAAGCTATTGTCGCAGAACCACTCAATTTTATTCGCTAGTTTAATCATTATATCTTTTCAAGACGACGATTTGTTTAAAACAATGTATCAGTGGCACGCAAAACAAAGGAGACGAGTTTCGCTTCCTTGAACACGACCGATGTGCGTCACTTCTGTAATAGCTTCCTGAGACGCCAAGTTGAGATCGCGTCCTGAGACGCCAAGTTGACTTCGCGTCTCAGCAATGCATTAGTTTGAATGATGTAGTTCTCAAGAGATGCCAAATCTGGCTACAAGTTGGCGTCAATGGCATGTTAAACAGAGGGACGCCTGTTCTGCTGGGGCTCCAATTTGACGCCAAACCTAGCATCCCTCCTATGCTGCACCAATCAAATCAATGTATTGCTGGAATGAAGTCAACTGGGCGTCACAGGACGTAATTGCACAAATGATGCATGTAGCTCGTGTACGTCGGTCCTGACACGAGTGTGGTTCGTTTTTGTGCAAAATCGTAACGACTGGATGTGTGTAAAAGGGATCTTTCAGACATCTAGTTTTCTGGGGTAAAACGTGTTGTCCATTCTTCAAGAAGCTACAGCTAGTCGCAACAATTACCGGCTTAAACATGTAATGCTATGCTAACCTACAACTTTCGGCCTGGAGATGCCCAAAGATATGATTGTTTTTATAATTGTTTATCGGCACGTACCAAAGTGCTTGCTCTCCATCTAGAGAGAGCTAGAGTTATCTCCTTACCTGCATTACTTCGACATCGGCTTGTATATTTCGAATGCCCATAATCAATGCTTTATGCATGATTGATCTTTTTTGTTATAATATCAGTTAACGGACTGTAACTAACCAAGTTGTATTTTTAATCCCCCCCTACTCCCGGGGGCGTAAATTATGGAGTTTTAAAACCTTTCGAGACCCTCAAGTAGCTCTCCGGAGACACAGAAGACTGTAGACTTATAGTATCAACTAGACCAAGCCTAATGGAACCCCAATTCAGATTGTTATCACTGAGAATGGGGAGATTAACCTTTTTCGCGTCACGACCCTTCCTGATCCTTCACTGGCCACATAAAAGGCTATAACTCGACTAAGAAATTAAACCCAACTATGCCAATTTGCAATTGAGAAAACTACTTTGGACTTTAAGTACCATTCAATGTTAAACAAAATAACAGTTATAAAAAAAATAGCAGCTTTTTGTTTCAAAAATATTAGCTTCCCACTTTTTCACAGGCTTAAATACTAATTCATTAAATAAGCATTTATCGTTATTGGCGTCATTTATTGATCATTTATAGTACCTGACAGTTAATTATTTTGCTTAAGTCATAACATAGAAAGTTTCAATTTAAAAAGAAAGTAGAATTATCATCGAATATGAAAATATACATTAGTGTCCATGGACGTCAGCAGACATGGGCGTCCATGGGCGCCCATGTCTGCAAAGGGGAATCGAACTGTTTGGGATAGGGTATGTTAAATACCTGTCTTTTTGGGAGGTTCTTCGTTTCGGATTGACGCTGTCGCACACGTAAGCAAAAGGTAGACTATTTTGTTATTTTGTGTAATAATGCTATCTGGTAGCGTTTATGATGCTGTTATCTGAAGAAGTTTTATGTGATTAGCTATGCGGTTTCGTAGTTATAGGTTTGTATTTGAATAAGAAAAAAAATGAGAAGTTGAATGAGAGAATAAATAAAAGTCAGCTTATATAAGGGGAACGCAGTATCTTGTTGAGCGATAAATATATCGCTAGATACCGGAATTTAATGTTCCTACAGAGCAGAGGTCCCTAGCAGTTTGACGGCTGGACCACATTAAAGTTTCCGAACATCTAGTGGGCTAAAACAACTTTTAGAAAGTAATACCTAAAATTTACTTGTACAATAAAGTACAATGTGTAACATATTGAGCAATAAAATAAAACTAATTTTTAGACAAAATATGTGATAAAATTTCCAAATAAATTATTTTCGAACAACACTAATGAGGGGAATGAAACTGCTATTCCTCTGCTTGAACATTTAGCCGGATCTAAAAAATCTGCAATCTCAATCATTAAATCAGTTTGCAAGTGTTTATCGGTAAGTGCTGAGTAAGCACTGATTCTACATTATAATTTGAAAAATAAAATTTAAATAAATAATTCGCTTCAAAATTTTGAGTTTGTAAACATTTGCTGTTTAGACGAAATTTTTAAAAATTCGTTAGCAATCTGCTCCTACACGTAAGGGGCGAATCTTTCGAACACTATGAATGAAGAAGGGTGAGAAGTAAACATAAATATACTGTAGTTGCGACGTCATAATAATACTGTGATTATCATTCTGCTTTTAAATACCGATAAAAATAGAAGCAGCGTATTTCACATTTAAAAAGTAAGCAGTGTGGTACATTTGAAACGGTATATCGTAAAACACTTGCGTCGTGCCGTTATTAAAACCCGCCATATTTATCTTCAGTGCGAGTTCTGGAATAGAATATTTATTAACATAATGCTACTCAATTAATTGCAACTTTTTAATTTTAAAAATAACATTATTTATTAACAACATTTGGTTAATTATTAGATTCATTACAACAATTAGCATAAATTATTTGCGGACGAGATTGGACAGATTAAGGTCCAACCCCCGCGACAACCTTTAGGTTTATGCTGACTATCAAGGAGGCGGTCGCACTAACTATGGACCAACCAGCGAAGGGGGAACGTAGTCGACGAAAGTATTCACTGGACGAGGTCCGAAGATGATCCCGAAGACCCGACCCCTGTCGCCGACAGGTCTGGAGACAGGCCACAAGACTAGCTCCTCTCCGCCACCTGGAACAGCCTGCTTCACTAGTCTGCTTCACGAACCTGCTTCAATTTCGTCTTTGGCCAGTGATCACAACTCTTACATCACAGTATATCGTACTGGTAACAACTCAAGGTGTGGTACTTCTACTCGTACTGATGTCGATCTGGCATCTGCCGTTGAAGTTCTGTATATCAGGATATTTTGTTCACATCTATAAGGAATCGGGCGTTGAAGTTATGTCAGGAAATTTCGTTCAAAATCTATCGTCTAAATCATCGAAGTTTAGATCAGGACATTTCTGTTGGATACTCTATAGACTCGCTCTTGAATCTAGTGTAGAAGTAGGGTATACCAACTCTAGAACCTTTCGTTTGCCGCTTCTTTTATTTGAGGTCTCACACGCCTATTCGACTACTATTGGCCGATCTTAGGGCACTTCGACCAGGCATCTTCCATATCGGTTAACATTTTTAACTAATCTCGTGGCTTCACTTTAGCCTCCTTTATTTATGGCCTCTTTGACCGCTCGAGTTAGGGTGCCATAAAAACGGCGTCCTTAAGTCTGATGTCATTGTTTGACATTACAGACAATCCTAAATAATCAACATAAAACTGTCTACGCTAAATCTTGTCTCAAATCTGGTTGCACAATTACAGAGAGAAAGCAAATCATATTTTAAAAAAATAATTGATGAGTCTATTTAATTATAATTCGTATTTATTTCTCTTTTCAAAAATACCGATGCCATTATCATTAAAATAATTGTTTGACATTACAGACAATCATAAACCAATATGTAAGAAATTATTATTTTCGTTGGCATGAAAGAGAAAAAATATATAATTACCGATAATCGATTTTTATTCTTTTTTAAGAAAACACATTTAATTACCATTACAAGTAAGAATAAATTTACAGTATTGTTACAACGTATCCTCTGGAATTGTGGGTGTACTCTCGATATAATAATGAGCCCAGATTTCTTGATAACTAACACTTTTATTTAAAAGCACTAATAAACTTAAACATGAACAAGATGCAGCTAATAGCTCGGTAATTGTGTTACAAGATCGCTAAACAGTCACATACAATAAGGCAGCAGTTAAATGTCCAGCTAATTCGCAAAATAGCTGGTATTAATCTTAAAACACTGACTTATCTCACAATTCAATTTGCCTCTAATGATGTCAGCTATGCCCTAAAAATGAAATGCAGTCAGCCCTCCTATAACGCGATTAATTCGTACCGCGTTACATGGAAACCGCGTTATAAGTAATTCAGATTAGTGAATATCAGATTAATTCGTATCGTGCTATATCTAAATCGCATACAGTGTTGTATGAAAACCACATTATAAGGAACTCAGAATTAGTACAAAACAGAACAATTCGTACCGCGTTATAAGGAAACCGCGTTAAGTGAAATTCAGATCATATAAATCCGGCTGATTCGTTCTACGTTATATAAAACTGTATTTTTAGAGTACCATGTTATGATGAATACGGTTATGAAATATAAGTTCAGCGGCACTATTGGATAAAGAAAGCCATGTGAGTAAGGTACAGCCAATAATATTGTCGAGCTGACACAGCAATACTGCATATTTCTGCATTTACAGGCGATTTCCCTGTAACTAAAATTGAAAAATGATGATGTATGTGGATTTAAAAACAGGGGAATTCCCCATTAATTTCAACTGTGAAATTGAATAAAAAAATTCATGCTATAGATTATAGAGAAACTGCGTTATAAGACTACCGCGTTGCATGGAAATAGCGTTTCATGAGTACCGCTTTATGGAAGGGCTGTCGCAATTTTTGTTCCGCTTTATACGGAAACCGCGTTATGAGGGTATCGCGTTATAGGATAGTTGACTATAATTATAATTTCAAATTCTGGGAACTGATTATGATATACGTTGATCTCTGAATTATGATTACGTTCCTATAGCATTTATATTTTTGCCCCCAGATGTAAGTTCTGTGACTATAAACTTGGTTGTTAGCTAAGTGAAATTTAAGAAAATGTGATGTCATCAACGTGATAGGACCAATTTTGTCGGTTCTCGTAAAATTCATAAAATTATAGAACATAGCTAGTTTTTCATTGCCATTGCAGATGTAGGATTTCCCATGCTGAAGAGTTAATAGTAAGAGGAAAACTTGTTCCAGGATGCTATTTGCAATAGAAGAGTAATCGTAATTTTTGAACGCTACTCATGGGTAAGTTCTAGAAATATGATCTCAAAGCGTTTTGAAATTTGTAGTTACTAAAACAAAGAACGTCCCCTCCAGGTATTTAAATATATGTTTCGCTAAAATTATATCTAAAACCATTTAAATGTAAATACATACATAATGCATTTTAAACCTGTTCAGTTTACTATACACAACACAGTACGTATATGAAAAAATAAAACGTCAACAAATTTAAACCCGATATATTTATGAAGTGAAATGTTTACGGAACAAAAGATTTCTAATTTAGATCTCATTATCTGGTTGAAATATTTCGAAAATGAGAACATTTATAGGATGAGAGGAATTTATTCTCATCAATCATTTTTCTCCTTACCTTCATAAGCACCCAATCTTTAACCCGGTTCGTTTGAACTCTAGTTTTACATACGCCGCCTGCTTTTGTGTTTGTGTATAGTGAATTAGATATTGAATAGGAGAATTATGCAGATATTTAACGACCATGTGGATATGGAATTTCAATGAGCTTTTAAAGTTAAATAGCTTTTATGTGAATATCAATATCCATGTTCAACTGCATTGGTTTTAATTAAACAAATGTATGAAAGTTTTATTCAGATATTATTATGTAAATGCCAATATAAGTATACAGTATTCTCAGAGAAGTACTTATGTATCCTTTTAATTTTGAGTTGAAGCATTCTAGAGCTACAGAAGCAGGGACTGTTGATAGGTACTGTGAGCTACCGATTGAAGTAAATCTAGTGGCGAATTGAAGAATGTAGAATTTTATCTCGCAAATGAAGTGTGACAGGTGAAAAATTCCAATTTCAAAGTTGCAGAGCGTTCTTTATTTATTATACAATTTCTTGCTATTTTCCCACGTATGTGTACACAGACAATTTATGCAAATATTTTATTTAATACTGAGTACTTCTGAAGGAAATGGCAAGAAATACGTAAAGAGAAATAATAATCAATTTAATAAGCAATTATTTGTATTTCGAATTGTCATTTCTTAGTTAACAATAAAGCATGTATAAAATACTCAGACAAATGATGTAGTAAAATTGTCATTAGTTTTTGTTGATATTTTAGCGTCTCTGTACATGATACGTGCAAACGTCATGTCTTTTCATACTAAATAGAGAACGCTCTACATAATTGCAATTAAACTGCAAACCTTTTTCAATTATCCACTAGGGTCTGCAAAAATTTCTCAATTGAAACAGCATAGTGTCGTAGACCCTGCTTCTGCAGCAGTGGAACACTTCAATCGAAAGTTAAAAGGATTCTTATGGACTTAATAGGTCAATTCATTTTTATATGAACAGGATAAATGTTATAATATACACAACTTCCTTGAAGAAAGTTGGCGTAACTGGTGTACCTGCTTTCTCTAAGGAAGTTATGTGCGTTATTTTCTTACAAGTAGCAATTTATTGTGATAAATGTTAGGTGTGTTCATACAGTGACAAAAGTAATTTACCGTAAACCTCTCTGACTTCGATTTAACCGCGTAATATAAAAATACTAGCACAACAAATACACACCAGCATAATACAACAAAATCGTATAATATAACAAATTCGCATAATATAGCAAATTATTAGCACATGAAAAGTTATTTTGAAGATAGTTGGAAAAATTTTCAAAAGTAGAGGGTTTTCAAAATTGTTGTCCCTTCTAATTTTTATAGAAGTTTTCAATTAGCAGCATTTTAACGTTTTCACTTTTATTTTCTATATCTATAAGGTCTCATTTTTTAAAGGGAGTGTGTAATGTAGTACGTGTCTTCGTGGTGCACCCTCGATAACGTTTAATTTGTTACAGTTTTGCATTTTGCTTCTTGATGGTCATGATATCCTCTTTGACAAAAATCTAGGAATTCCTACCTTTCTACCACAGAGTGTTGGAGTTGACTGTTTTAGGACTGTATTTAGACATGGCTACCTTCAAAAACATTTACATCAAGTTGAACTTACAGATTTACCTTTTATGTCTATTTTGTGGGATGAGTATGTATCTCATCCCACAAAATAGACATATAACTTAGCTGGTGTCTCCTTATTATATTAAGAGTTTTACCATTTGTCGTTGAGGAGATTCGCCATATGTACCCTTTCTGGCATAAGACAATGGATAGTGACTAGTTTTGCTGTTGTCCACTCTGCCACTTCGAATGTTTTACTATACGCTCTGAGAAGATTTTCCCATATGTCATCTTTGTGGCATGAGAATATGTCTAGTGACTATCTCCGCTGGTGTTCTCCTTGTTATATAAAGAGTTTTACCATTTACATGTGAGAAGATTTTCCCATATGACCTCTTTGTGGCATGATAATATGTCTAGTGGCTATTTTTGCTGAGTTGCATCATGACAATTACCAGTCGCCTCTGAAAATTTCTGCACCTTTCGCCCTGTCTGCTATTGGATTGCCAAAGGTTTATTAGTCAAAAGGTTTCAAACTGACGCAAAGTTAAAAAACTATTTCTAATCTCATATAAGTATTCGTGCTTACTTCCTCCCGTCTAACTGATATATGCGCGTGAACGGAAGGTATTTTGTCGACAAAACCGTCTAAATATTTATTTCATTGGTTTTTACTTCACATGCCAATGTATTGCTCGTTATTGTTTTTGCTTTGATTATTTGTTTTTTAACTGGTACCTTCGCAGTTGTACTTATTCTTTCTGTAAATATGCACTGTTTTAGCACATGATGAATGAGTATCCAAACGCCTTGGAAATACATCCAATCATCTAATCGAAATAAATATAACTCCTACTTGTGAAATTTAAAAAAATGTACTTCCTCAACAACATAAATACACAAATTATTTAACTTGTTTCCAAATTTTTATTTTATTATTATTGTTTAAAAAACTCGAACTGTTACTATTCACTACTCTTGTATGCTAAATTTCGTAGAATCGCATATCCTCGATAACAGTTTAAAGTATTTTATTCGACTTTTTACACGCAGGCCTCTTTGGTATTCCCCATTTCACTTTATAATTAGAACCCTTTATAATAAATATTTTTTTGGAAACACAAAATTAATCTTTTCCCTGGTCCCAGTCTTCCCCTTCTTGACTATTTTGACGACCTTTGCCCCCCTTTCCGGTAATCCTCCCCATCTTCGAATTGTTAACCTCCCTACTTCTGATCCTAAATAGTTTTCTAATTTTAACATTTATATCGATGGGTCAAAATTAGATGACAATGTGGGTTTTTCAATATGCATCTTTAAACATGATGAGTTGAGGCTTTCACCTTTAAATTGAAATCGGGGAATACAGTGTTTCAAACTGAACTAGAAGCCATTAATCAAGCTATCATTTGGGCCACTTAAAACAATCTTAAAGTTGACATTTTTTCAGACAGCTTATCTTTAATTTCGGCTTTAAATTTCATCAAAAACAAAACTAAATTTTTAAATGATATCAAAATCTCTGCCTAATCTCTTCTTAATCTTTAAAAAAAAATCTTTAATAAATTTTTCTTGGGTCAATGCTTATTCTAACATCCTGGACAACGAAGTCGCCGACCAGAATGCCAAACTAGCAACTATCTCCGGCACTTCTATACGAATTCCATCCCCTTACTCTTTTTCAACTAATCACTGTAAATCTTTTCTTTTAAATAATTGGCAATTCTACCTGAACGATTATATTTCTCCGCGGACCCATGACCTAGCTAGAATTCTAAATTACCTTCCTAAAGTTAACCCCAACTTCTAAATTTACAAATATCTCATTTACTTTTTAACGGGTCATGGGCCCTTTTTGGACTACCTACATTATTTTAAACTTAAAAAATCTGCTAATTGCCCATGCAACTCTTACGGGGATGTCGACCATTACGTCTTTTCTTGTCATTTTACCTCTAAATTTCATCTGCCCAAGCCCCCAGATAATTTTAATAAAACTTGGTTCTCAGGTGTTAGACCAAACAAAATCTTAATCAATAAGCTCAAAAACTGTATTCTCAAACCTGTATTTTCAACTATATTCTCAACTGTATTCTGAAATTTCCAACCAAGTTCTGTAACTTGTTTGTGTGCCCTCTGCTTTTAATTTTCTGCTATCAATGACTTCAACACTGTTCCAAACATTTTATTGTCATGGCGCGGTTTGCCAACTCACAAAAGCAAAGGCGCACCAGACAACTCAAGAGCCGGTGAAGCCGTATAGTGGAATTTTAGCAATTTAATCAACCATTCTAAATTTACCCAAGCAAGAAACTTTCTCAGTCTAACAGAATTGTTTGTTAGATGACATGCAGTGAATAGCAGAGGAATTAAAGGCATTTCAAATAAATCAGAAGCAAAGTAAAAATCAAAATATTATTTATTTAAATCACACTTAAGTATTTTACTTTAAAATCAATTTATCAATTCAGAGCTTCATTTAAAATAACACAATCTGCCTTTCTGCTCTGTTCAAAATTTATATAGCATACAATAATTCACTTCAATAATCATATGATTTACTTTAGATTTTTAAGTTATCAATAAATACATTTGACATGAGCCTGTTAATTTTAGAAATCATTCGTCAATATGCCGGTGCTGTACGGCATTAAAATTCCCGTAAAGAAAATGTTACCTGGCTATTATACATTTCACGCTTTTCAGAAAATACCTCTCATCAGATGTGCACGATTTTAAGTAGAACAAAGTTCTCAAAAGGACACGAGGAGGGATAAAGAGTCCAAAACTTTAAGTATTAGCCATCAGTCGATTTTACACTCCGAACGAATTGGAATAGCTACTTCAAAGCTCGGCGTCGATGTCGAATAGATTCCTGGAATGGAAAAAATATATTTTAGAAAATGTACAGAATAATTAATGTAAGTATCCAGGATCTTCTTCAATCATCTCCAGAAATGCAGGGGCGGTTTCCTTTAGAACCAAAATGCCCATCTCCGCCAGTTAGCCATTTCGGCTAAACGCCTTTTGTCTCTTTTCTAGACAAACTTTCGATGCGACTTTTCAGTCGAAATTTTCCAGCTCGAAGAGAGAGAAGTGTGGGTCGCCTGAGCCCACGCAAAAGTTCTCCTTCGCAAAAATGCGCCTCTTCCTGATTGGACGGCGCGCTCTCCTAGCAACAAGTCAGCAAAACGTCACGCTTCTCGGCCAGACACTAAGTCCAGACAATCCAACGATTTCACGACGAAATGCGCTTTTTAATGCGATTTCAATGGAAACAAGTGTTAGCGAAAAACACAGCACAGGCACGAACGGAGAGAAGGATGTTTCTCTTGCAGAAAAGTACGAAAAGGCTCATGGCGCAGAAATGCGACATGACATTATTATACCCAAGACTCACTTTGTTCACCAATGTTCTCTTTTCGGTCTTGTGTAATTAATGTGATATTCTTCGTTTGTTTTCCTCTGTATAAGCTTTGTTTTTACTGTTACCTGTACATCACATAGTTTCCTCACCTGTGTTTCACCTGCTTTTCACTCGTGCTTCGCCAACGTTTTCACGTAATTAACTGCGAATCGTTACATTTTGTTTCGTGCGCTCTTCAAGTTCGTTGTTCGGGCTCTTGTGACTCTTCTACGGATTCATCATAATAGTGTGTTTCATTCACTTTATTTGCCTCATTATCATCTTTGTGAACTTCATCGTCACTGCTTTCCTCATCGTCTCTGTGTGCTTCATCATCTTGTGTGAGTCATCATCACTGTGTGTTTCTTCATGTTCGTTGTGTTGAGGACCCAGACCACACAACCAACCCTAAGGCTAATGGTAGTTAAGTGTGTGGCCGGTCGTTCACTTCATCGTCGCGTGACCTCACCATCTTCATATAGTGTATTTCCCTTTTGTGTTCTTTCTGTCTCCTTTCGGCCTTTATTCTTAAATTTTGCGGTTACTCTGTTTTCTTTCTGCCTCAAGATTTTGTTTCTAAATTTTCGGTCGCATTGTGCAATATTTTTAAATTTTGTTTTTTTAAACCAGTATTAACTACCAAAATTGCCTTTTTTTAAGGCCTCTTCTCCTTTCCTTCCCCTTCACTGCCAAATTTTTACTTGTTAAACTGTATGTATCATCCCAATATATATCTTCAATTATAACTTATTAAGATTTTTAAAAAATGCAAACGTTGCAGTGTCGCTGGCCTTGGAGGTTGGTTTCGGCTTACCTCCATCCCAGCCACTGAAATTCCTGCTGTAAGCCCTAGGCCCAGCCGAGTGGTCTGGGCCTGCAACACTTCATCACAGGCCGGTCTCTTCCATTTCAGTTTTGTTGCCTTCGTATCAATACTATCCTCAGCCAGGGGCGTATATGTCAATTGAAATGCACTTTCATGTTTTACATAGAGCAACTGCTCAATAGAACTAAAGAAAAGTGATATTTTTGTCTCTGAAACAAGGTCATGCTTTTATTTATTTGTTTAAAGCTCCTTTATTAGCTAAGTGCCCAGTTTGTGGTTAGTATGTACAGGTCTTTGAGTGATTTATTTTAAATTAGAAAATGTAATTGGCGTTGGCTCGGGATCTAAAGCAAGGGTAATTGCATCCATGCATTCCATTTTTTAAAATGCATAATCGCATCCTGCGTGGACACATTGACATCTGCTCTTTATCCCGCTATGCATGTGTAATACGTGTATTTATTTAGACGTAATCCGCCTAAATAAGTTCCTAAACATGCCATTTTTACCTGCTAATACGACTGCATAAAACAGTACTTCAATTTCTTACCATAATCAAGCAAATTTAAAACCCTTTTCCAGTGTCGAATGTCAGTATATTACGTTGCTATTAGAGCAGCTCACACCAAGAATAAGAATAGAACAAAGTAGTTTACATTTCAAACACAAATAAGCAATTATCAAACAGAATTTTATAAACGTATTCATTCACCATAATTCGGGATATTAAGATGTGGACTTTCGGACCTCACAGCGACTCGAAGAGCAAAGAATTATTTTTACTCCCATTTAGGAGAAAAAATAAAAATACTATTGTGACATTACGACTTTCGAGAATGAACGTCTCTATGAAACTCGTAGCAAGCGGCACGCTTTGTTGCACACTGGATAATCTGGTTCAATACGCATGAGCCGAAAAACATAAGTTTGAACCGTGAAGTGAAAAATTATTCGATGCATTGATGTTTTATGAAAATTACAGTAAATGAAAGGATGATCTAAGAAACATAATTTTTATTTTGGAGCAGTGTGTAATATTCAATTAAACCCCTCTTAAATTATGAAGGTCGGATTTGCCAGTCAATTTATCTATTACAGAATTTTAACATCGATTATCTCTTCAAAATACGTAATGTATTTGTGGAAAACACGTGACATTTAGGCACTTTTAATGTACAAAGATTTATGATATCTGCCAAACCAGACAAAGGCCGAGACTCGTAGGCACCAGTTTACAACTGCCCTGGCCTGAAAGATCATGAAAGCAAAAAATAAGGGCAAGTAAATTACAGGTGTGGTAGAGTCATGAAAGTTATTAGAGGCATTAAAGCTGAAACCATGCAGATTGGTTAAAGAATTAACCAATGAGGAAGTATTGCTGCATTGTCCTGAGAATAACCAATCAGATACGGTGGGCGTATCTGGACCTCAGGCAAAACGATGTGGCAATAGGCTGAAAAAATTAACAAGATAGGGTTCGGGCGCATAGCCCAGTGGTTAGCGCACGAAATGGCATTCGGTAGGTCCGGGTTCGATTATCTCCGCTGCCAAAACTGCCGCCGTGTTCACGCGGAGTACTACCACGTTAAACATGTGGATCCGTAACTCCTTTCGAGAGGTTGGTGGTAGGGGGAAAAGGGTATGGTCCCTGTGGATGACTCCCCCACTGGGTTTCGGTCCAAATTGGGTGGCTCTTCCCGGCCGTACAAACAGTTTCCTTACACCTTTCTGGTAGGTCAGACGGTCTGGATATCAACAACAAGATAAGATTCATCATATTCTATTCAGATACACATTCGGTCATGAGTCTCTATTGAGAGGTAGTCAGTCATTATGGTGATCGTCAGACATGAGTTATCAGTAAAATTTCACTAAGATACACATTATTTCAAGAGATGGTGTAAGGCAGTTGATATTAAGAAACAGTGTGAAGAGTCACATCCAGAATCTTTAAGAATTGAGAGGCGATGAATGTCAATAATGTGGTTTAACAGTCGATATGCAGTTGACACGTTAAACATGTGGTTGACAGTCAATGATGAATAACCGTCGCAGAGGCGTTCGTGGACAAATTGAGTCAATATGCGGAATAGTGTTGTGCGTTTCAGTCTACAAGACGACAAAAGAGGAATGTGCCAATTAACGTTAAAATTAGACCATAATGATTTTAGGCAAATAAATGCCTGGTCTTACACATCCAGTCTCCTCCTTAAATATATATCGATATATTTAATGTAAGTGAATCTTAAATGTAAATGCTTAATAGATAATGTTGATTAAAAAGTTTAAAGTGGGTTTAGTTAATTGTGTGATATTATGTTAATATACTTATTTACACTTAGGAACTCGCACAAAGAATTATGGTGGGTTATTATGCGGCAACAATGTACGGCTATACGATTTACGGACAATTTAAGAATTGATAATTTAAGTCAATTATTTAATTACTACTTATAGGGAAATAAACTCCAACCAATGTTTGTTTTTTACAATGTTTGTTTGTGTATAACAATTTTTTTTTATTAATTCATGAAAATTCATCTATTAGCAGTATGGATTTTGCTTGTAGTATACTATTTGAAAGAAAACATTAGGAACACTTTTGGTATTTCTCTTGGTGTTAACATGAAAACTTTATAATAATATTCGTGACAGAAAAACTTCGGTTTCCTGCAAAAATCGCTTAAAATTCAATATGAAATAGTTAAATAATGAATTTGAATTTAAAAAATCTTGTCAAGATATTTTCTGTCAAGATCCAAGGTTTCACTAAAGCAAATGCCTTGGATGTGTGTCGCTTAGATTTGTCACATCGCGACTAACAAACAGACATACAATTACACAAAAATACGTCCTTTTTATAGTTATAGACGTATTAATAATTTCTTCATTCATCAACTTTTAAATAATGTATGTTCTTATGTGTTGCATTAAAAATAATTGCAAATTTTAATTTTCGATTGATTACACAAAATAAAACAATCTTCTCACTAACTATGATGTTTTTCTTTGTTCTAACAAGTACAATACATTTTTATAATATAATACAATAAGTACATTATAATATACCTTTAGATATTCACGAAAAAAAGGAAAGTAGACAAAATTCAACATATACACGTTCAGAAGAAAAAGTTATATTTTAAGCTCGGGGAATTGGAGTGTTTCTACATTTTTAGATCGAAAACATCCGATCCTCAATGCCTTCGAGGTTTACAGGTGAGAAATGCTTTTTTTTTCATTTTGACAGCTCGGTTGTTTTGAAATGTAACACACTATCAGAATAACAAACTGCTTCCAATGCTTAATATTTCAAGTGAATTTCTCAAGTCTATAAATTTTACTTGGAATAAATATGTTCTTCTGTCGAAAGAGGAACAACAGCGCAGTTCCTTTTTTTTATATTCCTTGCATATTTTATGTATTTTTCAAGTAAATAATTTTGTTCACTATATTTCCATAATATTAGGGTAAATTAGAAAATATTCAAATATGATAATTCGGTGGCCAGACTTGTTTCGATATCATAGGATTGGAGGTCAGAAATTTAAATTCAAATTTAGCTGAAGTGTCTAACAATAAATTTCCATTTTTGATTACCTATTAAATATATATTTGACATTTGTATTTAAACTTTAATAATACATATATATATATATATATATGTATATATATGTGTGTGTGTGTATACACTGCTGGACAATTGCTAAGAACGGATAACACTTACACACATAACAACCACAAAATGAAAGGAAACAAAATGTGGAAAATTTGATTAAGTGCGGGATACAATAAGAAGAGCTGTGCGTATGCAATTTTTTTATTTCCACGCTTGTTCGGCACGTGATAGCGCTGATAAGAGATTTAAAGAATTTGACGCGTTTGGACAGTTGTTGTTCGAAGTGAAAATTTTACGGGAAAGATTTAATTGACGAACTTGAAATTTTCGGTTTGTCTTCCCGATATCACTTAGATGATTTTACGCGTAGCCATATTATTGAAAAGATAGAAGAAGAGCGATAAATAGCAGATGTTGCCAGGGAGTTCGACATCGGCCAGAGCCTTGCTTTACGGTTGTAGCAAGCATTTAAAACAATTGGAATGTTTTCCAAGCGTTATGAGGGTGGTCATGTTAAAAGTGCGACGCCTGCAGGAGACAGGGACATTGTCCTATCGGCAAAAAGGGACCGCCGCACCACAGTTCTGCAGGTGGCAAATCAATTTCTTGCTACCACAAGACAACGGATCTCTAGAAAAAACTGTAGATAGATGTTTGGGAGAAGGAGGACTATATACCCTTCAGACATGTTGTGTGTGTCCCGTTGTCCAGACTGCACCGCACAGCCCGTGTGGAATGGTGTTGCAAACATCGCAATTGGACCGAACAGGACTGGGCTTGCGTACTACTCTCAGATGAGAGTAGGTTCAGTCTATCATCAGATTGTAAACGTCAACTGATCTGGCGTGAGATTGGTACTGCTTATCGTCCAGAAAATATCCAGGAAAGGGACAGATATCCGACATGCAGTACCATATGGTGTGGGCTGGCATCATGATCAATGGTCTCACGCCCCTACATGTGGTTGCATCAGGGACTATGACCGGCCAACGATACATTGATGAAGTTCTACTGCCTAATGCTCGCCTTTTCCTTGGTTCTGTCGGTGATTAATTTGTTTTCATGGCCGACAACGCACCATGCCATCGAACACTCTCTGTCCTGGATTGTCTAGTCAGCGAGGGTCTTCAATGCTTCATATGGCATGCACGTTCTCTAGATCTAAACCCCATTGAAAATGCTTAGGATGCTTTAGAGAGGCGATTTGCTGGTCGAAAATATCCTCCAACAAACAAGAACACCCTCATCCTTGCACTGACAGAGGAGTGGGTTAATTTACCTCAACATCTGCTGATAATGTTGTGCAAAGCATGGCATGACGTGTGGAATATTTCATCGCACTCCACTGTGGACATAACTCGTACTGACACCTTTCTCAAAGGTGCCTGCTTTCGTTCATATGCATTTTTCTATTTCTCCGTACATAGCATCAAATGAACACATTTGTCTCATTCATCATCAAATGAACACATATAGCATCAAATGAACTTTTTCCTTTCAGATGTTTCAAAATCTGTATTTTCCAGAACAATAAATAATCTCTTATTCTAATGTCCGAACAGTGGGGCAACAATATTATATCCTGCTGGGCCTCTACTCCTCTAGTTGATGCACACTAGTGCATCAACTTATTCCTCAACCGGAATAAGTTGATGCACTAGTGTGCTATCAACTTATTCCGGTAGACGATCTCGATGATAGTAGATGATGCTCCAGCATCTAATGTCTCGGATCCCGTCTCCTGCGATTGTTTCTGATAACTATCGTTACATAAATAGTCGGGGTGCAGATTTCCCGATTACTACAGACAGCAACAGTTGGGAGCGACTCGATCCGCAGTCGAGGCGCGTTATGTAAAAATGAGACCCTCTCTTTCTCAAATAAAAATTATAATCCAACTTTTCCTTTTTCAAATTGAGTCTCTTCACATTTCGAAGTGGACGGGGAAAAATTGGGGTGGAAGTCACCTCGTCCGTCATTCGTTATTTCACTGATGTGTGAGGAAAGGATGGTTCTAATTCCGATCAAATTATTGGATTGCGTAGTGACGCTCATTTGATATGAGTCCCAATAGAAATTGATGGCTTGCGGGTCTCCCAGTTGCCGGAAGGTCCGGACCGGGCCCCGGTGTGAGCTAACACTTGACAGGGGCTATAAATTTCGAGAGAGTTGTACTTTTCAATTTGACATTTACGACTACATATATTTTTAAGAAATTTACACCTCATGTCGTTAACCATTTAAACCATGCCGCCGAACTGTCCCATCTTGTCTATGCGGAGGCATCCTGAAGCAATAACTTTCCATACATATTGACTACATTGAGTAATTACTACTCCCTCCCTTACATGTCTGGACCTTACATGGAATATGAACAGTATTTGCATTCTGTGCAAATAAATGTTATGCTTCATAACACACACACCACAATGGTATGCTATTGAATTTCTAGCTATAGTCTGTGTTGTTGTAGCAGTCAGTTCCAGAATATCAGTTTCCAGCGACACATGCGATATTATTCTTTCTAGTTGGACGAACACGGTGTTGAACACAATTCCATTTATCATATGTTTCACAAACTATTCTTGTATAAGTGTCCATACAATTTATTTGTAATTTTTATTGGCATCACACGATTGAACGCATAAAACAGTCGCTAGGTACAAATAAAAAGCACATTTGCTCAATGCAATACAATTAGGCAATATTAAATGGACATTTTTTCAGTGCAATACAATTAAGCAACATAAAATGGACATTTTCTTAATAATCATTTGATCCATGGAGGATTTGCGTAATGAATTTTTAACAATATCCTAATTTTAAAACATTGGCGTATTTCGGTGAATTGAATAAAGTTTAAAAGAATGCATATATCTATGACTGGCACTGAAACAGCATGATTTTATACCTCCTATGAAAAATGCCAGATATCCTAAAATATTTAGCGAAATTATAGACTTCCTATCGATGTCCCCAAATATTCCACAGCTCTAAACGTTAACAATGTTTCGTCAATAGTCAACAAGTATATTGCCAAGCTATAGTGATCTGATCACTCGCGTAATGGTAATTCTCTTTCGTACTTGTTGTTTACAGATTTAATGCTGAGAAGGAAATGGAAAATGTCAATAATACATTGCAAGACTATTAAAAAACTTTGTTTGTATTAAAATCGTTTGATAAAAGTATCAAAAATTCCGTTTTCTGGATATATTTCAAAACACACTTTTTCCACTTCACATGAGAAGTTTATGATTATCAAACTTCGGGAACTATGAATAAAAGATGATGCACAACAAATAAATTTTTCCATCTGCATAAATCGGAATATTAAAATACCGAGATGAACAGGACCTCCGAATAAATTTAATTTCACAAAGGATGATTATAGTTTTGTACGTGCGATAAATATTTATAAATAATAATCTGCTAAGTATTCTAGCGTTGAACCTTCAATAACCAGACACAAATAATCAAATGCGTTACTTATTATAAAAATTTCGCACCTTTAAATACAATGGCTGTCAAACATATACAATGTCATCTGGAGTGATTTTATTTTTCTACGCTAAATAACTTAGATGGGCTTTTACGTGAATAATTTGAGTTATCAAGATCTGTATTGTGAAATTTGTGTGTTTTTTGTAAATATTCAGTAATAATTTATATCCAGAATTAATTGTGAATCCAGTATTAATTTCATAGGGAATAGTTTAATTTAAAAAATCCAGATAAGGTGTTTTCTATGTAATTATTTTACCTGTGGCTTAGAAAAACATTCCGTTAATGATGTTGTGAGGTATAATTTGCATTTTTTTTTCAGTATTATCCAGCTCATCAAGAGGATGTTGAAGATCCAGACCGACCGACTCATTCGAGGACATAGAGCAACTATTTGGACGGCCGGACATAAAGAGAGTGTTGCTGTTGTTGAGACCCAGACCTACCAGAATGTCCGACCTACTAGAAAGGTGTAAGATAACTGTTTGGACGGCTGGGAAGTGCCACTCAATTTAGACCGGAACCCAGAGGAGAAGGCATCCACAGGGACCGTACTCTTCTTCAACTACCACCAACCTCTCGGAAGGACTTACGGACCCACATGTTTAACGTGATCGTACTCCGCGTGAACACGGCGGCAGTTTTGGCAGTGGGGGGAATCGAACCCCGGCCTACCGAGTGCAGCTCCCTCGCGCAAACCACTGGGCTACCGCGCCCAGACATCAAGAGGGTGTAAAGCAGTTACAAGGGGCGGTCTGGAGAAACACAGAATAATAATACACAAATACATACGTAAAAAGACATAGACAATATACATTGGCATACAAAGACAATATACATATGCATACATTGAGAATATACAAAAATAAATAAAAAAGTTCAACATAAAAGGCCTGAAAAGAAAAATGGCAATGTAACTGGATTATACAAGAAACAAGAATGAAAAAAAAAATTAAAAAGAAAAAAATATAATTTTTTGCAGAGCATGTTTCAGATATTCTATCTAGACATGAGTGCAAATAAAATTCCAGTTTTTAATTTCAAAAATCAAGTTTTTAATTTTCAAAATAATTTTCCTATAATTAAAAGATAAATTTATTTCAATATTATAATTGTGTTTTGAAAATTCCACTTAAATCGGACAACAACTTTTCAAAATACCATATGAAACTTTATTTTTACTTTTCATTTTAAAATTATTTTTTCAAAATCAATCAGATAATGATTAATCAAGAATTTCTGCAGCTGTACATAGACTCTTCAACTGAATTTATGTCTAGACTGAGTGACAGCTGTAGCGAAAGTAACTAGGATTTAATCGTTTGGGCGATCCGCTTTCTGGGGGAAAATGTCTCCGCAGTTTTAGCTAATTCCCGGCGTTAGTAATGTTTCTCCTGTAGAGGTCATCAATCCCAGTCATCGCTATGGATGAATGTAATTGAACATTAAATAAAATATCACAGTCTTTACAGTAAAATCAATCGCGTTTCATGTCGTATTCACAAATTTATATTGCCTTTTACTGTCATCAGAAACCAGATGTTGAAGGCATTTCGCACTTTCATATGTAAGGAAAAATTAAAACAACGCAAAAATTATAAAAATAAAAGTGGGGGGGAAATCTGAAATCAAAGAACTACTGATTAGTATTGCCATCTTGGGCGGAACAGAACAATAAAATCTGTAAAATGCATTGAAAGTGTTTGAGACGTTTATAAGAAGGAAAAAGGTTGTTGGACGCTTCTAGAGCTTTACTAACGTACAGTAGCAGTTTTCACTGAACGAGCTAAGATGCGTTCGTATCGGTCAAAGTGTTAAAAATGCAAATTGCGAATTCAAAAGGTTGTTGAACATTTCTAGCGCGTTACTAGCTGGACTTGATAAGACAATATCTGCCAGTATTGTGCGCCACAGGTATCATGTAAAGGGACTTCACGACCGAGTATTACGTTTTCGTGTTCTACTAAACGTCCAAGCCAGAGAGGCCAGATTAAAGTGGTGTCGTCAACATGTCAAATGGACTGTCTCGGATTGGTGCAAGGTCCTGTTTACGGACGAGTACAGATTTGCCCTGGAATCTGATGATAAGCGTGTTAGGGTCTGGAGAGAACGAAGCACACGCAATCAGGCCAAGAACATCATCGACTATCACGCATTCAGAGGTGGCAGCATCATGGTGTGGGTTGGAATTTCAATGGAATATCGTACAGAGCTGCACATCTTTAAAGGCGGTTCTGTGACGGCTGCGCGGTATCGGAATGAAGTTCCAGACCCCATAGCAAGACTCTACGTGCAGCAGTTGGTCCTTATTTCCTCCTTATGGATAATAATGCCCGTAACCATCGAGCTGACATCGTTGTCGAATACATGGAAAGTGAGAGCATTTCTCGTATGGAGTGGCCGGCGTATTCCACCGAACTTAAACCCATTGAAAACCTCTGGAATGCCCTTAAAGTGCTCAAGAATGGCATTTTATCTTTGACTTCAGAACAGTAAACAACAGATCATGAGCAATGTGGTGCTTGTAAACATCACATTGCGAATTTATAAGATTATGATGCTGTTGCTGATAATATCATTAGACATTTCTATTGCTCCTTAAAGAAGGGGGTTGAATGTAGTAAAGGAATTAATTTAAACAAAATATAAACTGTAAAATATAATCCACCAGCTCTGCTATTCATAAATTTTTCTTTAAAATAAAAAAAATAATGTTTTGCGTTTGGCCCATGACCGAATTCTATTCATGCTGCACGACCACTCAGAGCAAGAGCTCGTGAAGAATTACATAACTATTATAACTATTTGGTTTAGAAGGGCTCAAAGCTTTACACGAATTGTGAACGTCCATGTGATTCAAAATTCCCTTATAAGCACGTGATAGGAAGTAATATGCATCATACATATGTAATTCAAAAATATTTGAGCTTTTAAACAAGCATTAATTGAAAAAAATATGTTAATAAATGTAGTGTATAGAGTAATCTGAGACTTCAGGGTTCATAACTAATGAATTGTCTTTTCTCTCAAAACTGATATGTTGTGTTGTTTCTTATGACCTCCTGTTTTCGACGGAGTGGATAACGGACCAGTGACGCAGGAAGCAGGACAGAACGAAGAAAGACACAAGGCACGAGAACAAAGTTTATTACAACCAAGCATCACTGACGAAGGTCGGAGGGGATGCAGCTTTTCATTTATACGAGGATCCAGAAGGCGGAAGACTGACTCCTCGATAAACATCTATGCCTTACTCGGGATTCAAACCCGAGCCCACCAGACAGCAGCCGAAGACGCTATCCACTTCACCGTCTGGTCGGCTCAAAACTGACATTTACTTATTTTAGAATATCAGCATTAGCGTTGTATGTCCGATTTGTGAACATAACAGTATAATAATTTTGAACAACAACAACAAAAAGATAATTTATAAGAAATTCTTAATTGTGTTTAGCATACCTCAAATACTTTGCTAAATAAATTGCGTTATAATCATTTGCAAGCATATTTCAATTTCATTAAAAAGGAAAATTTTAGTAAAATTATAAAACTTTTTTAGAGTGCTCGCGAATGCTGTTTTACTGTAGTCTTCAGAACACTAACTAACGGATCACGAGTAACAGGGTGCTCATAAAAATCACGTTGAGAATCTTTAAAATTATGCTGCTGTTGCTAATAACGTCATTTGACATTTCTGTTATTCCTTGAAGAAGAGGGTTGTATGTAGAAAAGAAATTTATTTAAACAATATATAAACTAAAAAATATTATTTACCACTTCTACTATTTGTAAAATTTTCTTTAAAATAAAAAAAAATAATAATAATATTTTGCTTTGGGCCTGTAGCCGAATTGTTATCATGCTGCACGAGCATTCAGTGAAGCTTGTGAAGAATTACACAAAAAACATATTTTGTTTAGATAAGTCTTTCGAAGCTTTTCACGAACTGTGCGAGTCCATGTTATTCAAAATTTCTTTATGGCTATGTGATAAGAAGTAATATGCATCATACATATATAATTAGAAAATATTTGAGATTTTAAAGAAGCGTTAATTGAAAAAAAATATGTCAATAAATGTAGTATATAGAGTAATCTGAGTTCATCATTAATGAATTGTCGTTAACAATTCATCGTTGTAATGTGCATAATACATATATAATTCGGAAATATTTGAGATTTTAAAGAAGCATTAATTGAAACAAAAATATGTCAATAGATGTAGTATATAGAGTAATCTGAGTTCATCACTAATGAATTGTCGTAATATGTATCATACACATATAATTCGAAGATATTTGAGATTTTAAAGAAGTATTAATTGAAAAAAAAATATGTCAATAAATGTAGTATATAGAGTAATCTCAGTTCATCATTAATGAATTGTCGTTAACAATTCATTGTCGTAATATGTATCATACATACATAATTTGAAAATATTTGAGATTTTAAAGAAACATTAATTGAAAAAAAATATGTTAATAAATGTAGTATATTGAGTAATCTGAGTTTATCATTAATGAATTGTCGTTAACAATTCATTGTCGTTATATGCATCATACATATATATTTCGAAAATATTTGAGATTTTAAAGAAGCATTTATTGAAAAAAATATGTCAATAAATGTAGTATATAGAGTAATCTGAGTTCATCATTAATGAATTGTCGTTAACAATTCATTGTCGTTATATGCATCATACATATATAATTCGAAAATATTTGAGATTTTAAAGAAGCATTAATTAAAAAAATATGTCAATAAATGTAGTATATAGAGTTTATCATCAATGAATTGTCGTTAACAATACTGTCAAAATTGGCATTTATGTACTTTAGAATATCAGCATTAGCGTTGTATATCTGATATGTGAACATAGCAGTATAATTATTTTAAACAACAGCAATTTTAAAAGAAATTCTCAATTTTGTTTAGCATATCCCAAACACTTTTATAATAAATTTTTTATAATCTTTTGAGGACAAATTTCAATTTTATTGAAAATGAAAATTTTAGGAATGTGTAAGACCAGGATGCATTTAGGCAATGTTCATATTACGAAGATTTTACAATATATAATTGCGAAACAGAAGCGCAGACTAGTGGGCACCAGTTTCCGACAACTCTGGCACGGAAACACTTCTTATGCGATGTTCACTTCTTATGTGATGTTTCATTCCTCATCATTTTTTATGTGATGTTTCATTAGAAAACGTTTGACATAAACTTTAGAACGCTAGCATCAACCGCTCTTGAGATATTGCAAAATTTCCTAATACATTTGTCAAAAACTCACACAAAATAAAATAAAAATACTTAGCAATTGTGAAATATGTTCACTTTCATATGTAATGTAATGCGATAAATTTGTTGACATCATACTAATGGAACTAGTGCGTTCCATTCATGAAAAAAGACACTTTGGGTAATAGTTTTGTATTTGGACGCCAATAGTCATTTATCGAATATAAGAATAACCTATATCTCCATCCATAATGCTTAGCGATATTTTGGCAACAAATTTGACGAAATGTCGCCACTTGACACTTTCTTAAATGTTGCGAAATTAACGAAATGTGTGCCAAATTGATAAAAATGACTGTAAATCAATGAAAAAGACGACTAATTGATGAAAATCCAATATATTTTGCGGGATTTTGTTAATTTGGCGACTTTTTGAATATTGCAAAGTGAATTAAAGTGCCCCAAATTTGATGGAAATACCGCCAAATTGATAAAAATGACGTTAAATTGGAGGTAAAGTTTTGCAAAATTTTAATTCCGCCATATGACAGGCATACCTCCCAGTACACTTCTATTATAAAGATTTTCTCTCTATTTGACTGAACACTTGGGCATACATTTAGTGAATAATCTAATGACATATCACCAACTTATCAATATTTAACCCCAGATTAACGAACATATCATGAAAATTGAAAAAATGACGCCAAGTTAATGAAAATAACGAATATATATATATATATATATATATATATATATATATATATATATATATATATATATATATATATATATATAAATTCTTATCTGAAAGAAATATCTTTCTTCATAAACTTTCATTATCAACAAAGATATTAAGAAGAGAGGAGAAAAACATCGTTTGAAGGCGGGGTTTAAAGTTGAGTATACTGTGAAATTTAGCAACATCTCCTAGAGAGAATGCCATGTGTTTAAAAATAATGAGTCTCGTACACAAATTAAGCCAATCGCCATGCAAGTTATATAGTGTACAGTCTCTCCGTAGACTGTAGCTATAACACTTATATTGTAATATCCGCTTACTATAGTGCTTATTTCTGTAATCTGCAACAAACTACAATTTACATTACGTGTGTTTCACTTAAAGAGTAAGAAATTGTAAAAAAATTCAGACGTGTAAAATACGACCAAATAATTTTTTTAAGTGTACCGACTCTTAAACATTTTTAATTATGCAAAGCGAAAATTTAACGAATTTTTATTTCTTTAACACAAAATATCTTCAATTAATAACACACCGAAATTTTCAAGATAGGAACTATAATGCAAGCCAATTTAAGGATAACAGCTATGCAATAATCGATAGACACAAAGATAACAGTACCGAAAAAATAAAATCTCGAATAATTATATTGGAAATTGGATACATTTAAAGCATACACAATCACTAAGAATGTATGTTAATGTTACATAATAAATGCTAAGCATCAAAATTCCGGACACTACGTCATTTTGATAAAGAACTATGCTAGTTGATTGAACCACAAAACACTTAAATAAGAATTTGATTGGGAAACATTAAAATGCAAAAGTATACATTAGGAAATATTTGTAAAAAATTTGTTCCAAACAATAATGATCAAACATGATACAACTTTTATATACGGTTATATAAAATTTATTCGCAGAATGAATATATTCTAAAGTTTGAAATTTAAGAACTCACCTTGATGTACTTACTAACAGATTTAACAACTAACCATTTAAAAGTACAGACAAATTATATTGTCACCAAAATTTATTATTTACTTCAGAAATTATATTTTATTTTCAGTACCATGACATGCTAAGGAATTTTACTTTCAATTGCACTAGACAGTTTTTTCAGGCAAATCCTATCAAAGTATGTATGACACTTTTAAAGTTAAACATTTGACCGAAATATTTATACAACTTGAAATATTTAAAGAGATAAATTTTTGTAAAATTTTGACACAAACCAAGAACATTTACATTGAAGCTTCTAGACCTTGAATTCCAGGAGGTGTCTTCTGATCATTACCTAATTCGACTCCTCGCCGCTAGAGGCATTGCCTTCAATTTAAGAGGTTTGTGTTCTAGACGCTACTGCCAGCTATACTGTTTTTCCACTATATCAAAATATTTAAAGAAGGCAAGCCTATACCTACGAATTCTTATGTTGCAAAATACATTATTAAAAATTATATCAAAATTATTTTTATTTACTTTTTATTTATTTTCAGTAAATGCTATTTTTATTATAGCAGAAAATACAGATAAATAAAATAAAATTGCATGAAAATAAGAAATTTGAACAATTCAAATTTATACCTATTTATGAATAATAAAAGATAAAATGGATTTATTTAAATATGTGAAGCTGTTTAACAAAACTACCTAATTATATATATATATATATATATATATATATATATATATATATATATATATGCATGAGTGTGAATGTATCTACATAAAATATATAATTATATGTTGGTACATTTCAATTTATTTTGAAATAAAATTTTGAAAGTTTTTCAAGTGATCGCGAACATTATTTTAGTGTTCTAAGAAGAGCACTAAGTTAAAGCTCACTACCAGTCTGGTGCTCATTAGCTACATTTTGTGAGTCCCTGGAATGGACCCTCGATAAACTGCAATTTGCAAATATTTTAAAATTTTTGCATAATTCTTGACCAAGTCGGCAATGAATTAAACACAGTTAATAACATTTATTGCCGCAAATACTGTATTATTGCCCAATGAGTTGCTATCAATATTTTCTCTTATATTAAATATTGCTTGTGAAGTATATTACGCATTAAAGTTCATTGACTAATATGGAAAAATATTTGATGAAGGAGTTTAGGTAATGTACTTAAATATGTGAGTGGGGTCAAAGACGTTACAGGATTTCCCAAAGATTAACTGCTTCAAATAACAATAAAAAAGAAAAGAGAAACATTGTTTGGTAGCTCTTAGAATAAGCACAGATATATGGAAAATTCTTCTGTCTGAAGCACCAACAATATTTTGAAGTATTAGAAGGAGACTCAAAATGGGAGCAACAGCTCAATGTTTAATTCATCAAAAAGCTGCACAGCATAGTTTTTTTCCAGAGAGCATATACACTTTTTTTCTTAAATTATTTAAATAAATAGGTGCTAACATAATTTTTAATTAATAACTATTTCACACCATAAAATGCATCGAAAATAAAATGGATAATTATTTTAGAAATTTTTGGATTGATTTTTCTCCTTCGTTTACTTATTATACAGTTCTAAAAGTAGTACGCATTTGTTCAGATGTAAGTATTGCTGCCATTTTTTAAGATATCAACGCATTGAGTATTTTTCTTGCAGTATAGAGTGTGTCCCAAAAAGATTGAAACGTGCTTTATTTCTTCATCTGTTGGAGATAAGTGGACACTGTAAATATAGTGTAGTTGTTGTTGAGACCCAGACCGTCCGACCTACCAGAAAGGTGTAAGGTAACCGTTTGGACGGCCGGGAAGTACTGTAAATGTAGTGTAAAAAATGTGGGCAATGTTGAAAGTAAGGTGGGAAATAAGACTTCATTAATAAAATAGTAATCCCATTCATTTTCGAAAAGTTAAACTTTTTAAAATTTTTACACAATCCCCTTAGACAAATTTGGTCAATCAGATAATTTTTATTTTTAATGCAGCAAGATCATTAAAAAAACCGCATATCTGTATCTTTAAAATCAACTGAATTATGATAAAGGAAATAATCTGACTTATGTCACTTTTCAGTACCATGTACAAGGCTGTTTCATCAATGAAAATAGTGATCATAAGCAAATTATCAGTGAAAATTGTTTATATCAAAAATACGTTAATACGTTAATATGTGTAGTTTTTTATCACAAATGCATCTAAATAAAGCATTACACAGACAGAGATGGTATAAAGCAATGATACTAACTACTCGATAGGGTGTCCTATGTAATATCATCCAGTTTTATCTTTTTTGTGATATGTTTCAAATTTACATTTATAGTTTGATATATGGTCTTCAATCACAACGTTCAATTTTCAATTAAATATAACTCGCTCAATTTTATAGATACAGATGTGAGGTCTTTTTTAATGATTTTATTGCATTAAATATAAAAATTTTCTGAATGACCAAATTTATCTAAGGGGTCGTATAAAGGTTTAAAAAGTGTAACTTTTTGAAAATTAATGGGAGGGTTATTTCATTAATGTAGTCTTATTTCCTATCTTGCTTTCAACATTTTTGCAATTTGCATTGTCTGCTTATCTCCAACAGGTAAAGAATTAAAGAGCGTTTCAATCTTTTTCGGACACCCTGTAGAATGAATTAACAGCACACTTTTCATAAGCAATTTTTACACATATATTGTTACAAATATTCATGATATCAACACATTGAGAGATCGTTAAGCATTATATTTAGAGTATAAAATTCGGAACAAACTTTCTATAAACTTACTATAGAGAAAGAGTATTGTTTCCAGAAAATTTTCGATTTCGAGATTTTGATGTCACTACAGGTTTTAGTATCACCTGAACACGTTTTAACTACTTTTAAAGTGATACCCGTCTATTTGCTTGTGGTTGATTTCTTGTTTATACAATAGCTGCCACAAATAATAATGAATTTTCACGGAACTTTGCATCCGACTTTGCTATCGAAAAATATAGAAATAGATAGAGTATTTTGATATTCGAGCAAAAACTCCGCAATTTTATATTTTCTCAACATGGCAGCATAAGACAACATTTGACATAATTATGCATAAAAGGAGTTATTTATGGCTCAATGATCACGAAATCAAACAGTGTTAACTACGGTAGAGAAAAATAGCCATGATAACCTTTTTGTGTTCTTGACATAATTGGCTTCGAATACTATTCCTCATTTATTCTAAGGAAGACAGCTATTTTTTTGACTAAAAGCCTTTCGATACTTTAATTTCCTTTGTTTTACTAATGAAGCGTTCCATTTTATTGTTAACATATCTTGCCCAGTGTTTTAGAAACTGATTAGTTCATTATCTGAGCTTTTCCCTGATATGGTGATTTTTACCTAAAAGAGACCTTACCTGACAGCATTTTGTTAAAAGCTGAAATGTTAAAGGAAAATCATTTAGTTGAAAGAAAGAATAAAATATAAAAAAGAAAAATAATATTTCTCCAATGAATAATACATATAGTATTTTAATATTGTTTAGTATTGAACAATTTATTTTTTTAAAAAGCATTTCTATTCTTTATGAATAACATACATCTGAGCAGGCATCTAAACCGTGGCTCGTCCTTTGTCCAATTTATGCTCTCGTCATTGGTCTATATTTTTCTGATGGTTTTTCTTCTATATTTGAAATTAACTGCACATATTATCTAACATAATTTAATATAACAAAGGCAGTGAGAACTGCCCTGCAGCACCAACTCCCCTCTCTCCTTCAGCTACTACCTTGCCCAAACCATAGAAAATCCATCCAAAACGTTAATTTATGTTTTTGCAGTTTTTTCCTCAGTTTAAACAAAATATTGTATGAAAGGAAATAAGGCAATTCCGGATGGTATAAGTACAGTTATAACCATAATCAATTGCTTTAATTCTACATTATTTCATTCACTGTATCATTGAGACGTAAGTAATTTCTGTTTCTGTGGATTCCCTATGTTCATCCACGTTCAGTGAATGAATATTTTTCTGGATTAATTAGCTGCGCCGACGGCCAACCAGATTATCTTTTGAAAATCATCCTGAGTTTTGGATCTAATAAAACTGAAATATTTTCAATGGGAGAGGGATTGTGTAGCGACCTTGATTATTTCTTATATATGGATGACTATTGGCAAATTGTTTGGCGCCAAAATACAAAATTATTACATAAAGTATCATAGCCTTCCCAGCCGTCCAAACGGTTACCTTACACCTTTCTGGTAGGTCGGACGGTCTGGGTCTCAACAATAACAACAATAAAGTATCATAACATATTATAAGATTATATCTCATAACATATTATAAGACGTATAATAGTACATATGAAAAGTGAAAATGCTTCACAAAAGTTACTCTTTTTAATTTTAATGGATTTTTAGCTCTTTTGATAAATTTATATTAAAAATGTGCAGTAACTCGAGAATAGTTAATGATAGCGTTTTAAAATCTATAGCAATCATTTTCTAAAGAAAAATTACACAGGAAATGACTACCGGCCACACAGAAAGCTACCATTAGCCTTTGGGTTGGTCGTGTGGTCTGGGTTTTCTACAGGAAATGATTATTTATTGAAGGTTCTGATCTTTTGGTAATTTATCAAAATTTCTTAAAAAATTTGGAGGCCTTCCAAACGTTTGATTACATTTAAAAGCAACAGTCTTCCAGTATTCACTGATAGTATATACGCTGATTGTATATTGAATAATTGTATTCCGTTCAAAACGATCCATCCGTTCGTGAGATACCATCTCCACAAAATCACGGACGTGCGCTCATACACCCACGCACACATCCACACACATGCACATGCTTAATCCACACATGCATCACTACAAAATCAATCGATTCGAATTAAGGAATGCTTGAAACGTGGTTTTCTGTCGAAATCTCGAATTCGAATTTTTGACCTCGTCACAATACTTCCCAATTTTATCATGCTATGTAAAAAGAGGGAAGGAATAGTTTTACAGGAGCATAGGAAAGATTCCACATAAATGTTTTCTCTTATGTACGTCTTTTACGATTGTGTATTTTCCCCAAGTGGAGTTTTCAAGCTTACAAGGGGGAAATAGACATGAAAGAGTTTTTACCCAATATATCCCTCTTTCGTAAATTCTTAATTGCTGTTACGTGAAGCAATTACAAAACCGGTACTAAATCTTATCCTTTACATAAATCACTGTAGTTCCTCACGTAATAACTGTAATTTCGAATTTCAAAATCCGTTATTGTTTCTTTAAGGTGATTACATGCTATAATGTAAAACACTGAGTTAGCCAAACATGTTCAGAAATATATTTTAAATGCTCTAAAACTATGAAACGATGTATCGTAAAATATTAAACAATTACATTTAAAACCATGTGTTCAGTATAGTCTCTCAAAGTGGTATGGAAAAGTAACTACTTGGAGTTATGTTCTAATTTATATCTTGTGTTACGCAATAACACGAAAAAGGGCTTTTATAAAAGTTGATAACACTAAAAGTTTGTAGAATTCTTGTTACCAATTGAAAAATGCACATTAATTGCCATGATAGTTATTTAGTGCTTTTGAGAGATATCACGCTATTGGAAAATTAGAGTTTTAATATCTCGCGAACGTCTCGTAACAACTGCTGAACGCTGGTTGTCACGCTCAGAGTAATGGCAATAAAAAAAGAAGAATTAAAATGTTTGTACTTAATTTTTTAATTTTTAATGTCTATTCAGATCAAAGAGAGTTCTAACTGCAGCGGAGAGAGATAACAAGACAAGTAAATAGCAATATGACAAGGGGGGAATAACACTTATTATAGACAACTGCTTAGTGTACATATATATATATATATATATATATATATATATATATATATATATGTGTGTGTGTGTGTGTGTGTATATGTATATGTATATATGTATATATATATATATGTATATATGTATATATATATGTATATATGTATATATATATATGTATATATATATATATATATATATATAAATATATATGTATATATATATATATGTATATATATATGTGTGGGAATGTGGAAACCAGGACGGCAGAAGACGTCACAAGAGGACAGCGCCACTTAGAGATGAGACTGTATAAATGAGTCGACGCTAGACAGACGAGGGGGGAAAACGGGCGAGAGGTTGATCAAGGAGGTCACGCGGACGAGCGAAAGGCTGACTAAGGCGAGACGGAGACGACGGCACGGACGAAGGGCAGGTGCTGAAAAGGAGCAGGCAAACACGATTGCTCGGGACGTTCAAAACTTTCAACTTGTAAATAGAAACCGTATGTATAGCGCTCATATCTTAAGGTGTGTGGTTATGCAGAGTGGAGTCTTTTTTCAACTTCTCACCTGACAAGCCCATATTATGGGGGCTCTACCAAGGCAACTAAACTAGGATCCGGAAATCAACTAGACGGGATCATGCCAATTAGACCTGGAATCAAATCAACTAAATTGGAATCAAATCAACTAGACTGGAATCAAGTCAAGTTGAACGAGATCTGAAAAATAGTTTCAAGTGAACCAAGATGAAGATAATTTCAAGTTGGACTCTAATTTTGGTTTCGAGAAAGTTGTGAGTGACGAATTATTACTACGACGATACTCTGACGAACTGCAACTTCTGACTGTGAGTTCAGAATCTTTTTTCTAAAACTATGGCATATCTTGCGAGAGCACGAAAAACAGATTTATTCACTTTGGTGGATGAATTAGGCCTTACTACGCCAGCAAATCCAAAAATTTCGCAATTATCGAAATTAGTACTCGATTCTGAAAATGATGACGAGAATTCACGAAAAATATTTTGAATTCTATTACAGCTGAACGAGAATAAAAATAAAAATTTGCTGAGCGCGAACTGGAATAAGAGGGGAAGAAATTTGAAATTGAAACGGCAAGCAAAAGGAAATATGATTCAGAGGTAGCCGATACGTTGAACGCTAACGATTTACTTAAATTGATTAACCGTTTCGAAAAAAGAAAAGTGATATAAATGTTTACTTAGCTCTGTTTGAAAGGCAAATAAATCGAGTCGAAATACCGAAACAAGAGTGGGTTACATATTTGTTGGGTTTACTCCCATTAGAATTAGTGAATTTAATCACCCGAGAGCCAGATGAAAAGTCTAATGACTATAATTATATAAAGAAATTGTTACTGAAAAGATTCAAATTTAATGCGGAACAGTTCCATCAAAATTTCATATCGCATAGAAAAGTCGATTCTGCGACGTGAAGTGATTTTGCTTTTGACTTAAGAAATTACTTCGAAGAATGGATAGAAAGTTTAGAAGTATCCAATTACCACGATCTCAAAGAGCTTATGATCGTAGATCAAATGAAACGAAAATTGCCTAATGAGATACGCGAACATTTTATTGATTACCTTCCTAAGATAAATCAAATTGATGAATTGGTAAATAAGTTAGATGAATACGAAGCAGCACGATATCAGTTGAAAAGGGGTTCGAAAATATCAGACGAAAAGTACAAAAAACACTTTAGTAAAGAGTATGACAAAACTAAAATACGAACGTATGTACGTGGTCATGAAAACATCGCCTTTATCAAGTGTTTCAATTCCAATGAAGTAAGTCATAAATCAATTGACTGCAGGAATAAAAAAGAAGAAATCTGGTGTTTCAAATGCAAAAATTTCGGACATAAAGCTAACGCTTGTGATCAAAAAGAAGTAAACAGAACTCTAGGTCTTAATACCCTTAATTTTCCGAGAAAAGTGCGAAAAAGTGTTGAAATATTAGGGAAAAAAGCATATTCTTTAATTGATACTGGAAGTGATGTTATAATGATAAAGTAGGAATTGTATGTGAAGATTGGATCGCCTACATTAACTGTTGACGATGTAACTCTAATAGGCATTAGCGGAGACAAGATAGACCCTCTAGGTTTTTTTTAATGCAGAAATAATAATTGATAAAATGTGCAATTCTTACAAATATTTATGTGTTGAAAAATTTGTGCGATTAAGTTATTATTGGTATTGATGTAATAAATAAACTTAATTTTACTCTAACTGGGAATAGCATAGAAAATTTGTATAAACGCGATATTCAAGTGAATTATCCACGAATTGTTCATAAAACAAAAATATCGATTGATCAAAGTAATAAAATATCAGCTGAAAAATTGAAAGGAACGCAGTCAACTTAAACATACAGAATTCATTTTGCTTACGCACTGAATCTCTTAAATACAAATGCAGAAATACCTTCAATGAAAACTTAAATAGCGGATTTCGGAAAGAAAAGGCTAATGAACTTGCAAGGAAAAATGACGAGTTTGTAAGTTTGTTTACAAAAATGGATGTAGAAAATAATGTGGACTTAACCCATATTTTAAGTGAAATTTATGAACGGGAAGTGTTGGATATGGTGAAAAGGTATAGAAAACCCCAGAAAACTAAAAGTACTGAATTAAAAATGAACATTATTTTAACTGACGATATACCTGCTAATCAGCGTTCACGTAGAATGTCGATCGCGGAACAAAAAGTTGTTGAAAGACAAATACAGGAATGACTAGATAGTGGTATTATTAAACCCAGTTGTTCAGATTACGCAGCTCCAGTAGCCTTATGTAAGAAAAAAGACGAATCCTTTAGATTATGTATTGATAATCGTAAACTAAATAAAAATATAGTTAAAGATCGTTTTCCTTTACCACTAATAGAAGACGCTTCAGATCGTATGAGACATTCGAAAGTATTCACTTCACATGATCTAAAGAGCGGATTGTTTCATGTAGACGTGAGTGAGAAAAGTACCAAATATACAGCTTTTGTTACGCATGAAGGACAATATGAATTTCTAAAAGTTCCTTTTGGCTTATCAAATAGTCCAAGTGTGTTCCAAAGATATATCTATACAGTATTCAGAGATCTTTTAAGAGATAACACTTTAGTTATTTATATGGATGCTATGATTATTCCATCACGAAACGAAACCGAAGGAATAAAGAAACTGAGACGAGTTCTGAAAATAGCATCAGATTATGGACTAGAACTTAATTTAAAAAAATGTCAGTCTTTAAAACGAAAAATTGAATTTCTAGGTTATTTGATTGAGAATGGAACGATCCGACCCTCTCCAGCTAAATCTTTAGCCGTGAAAAAAGGTCCTCAACCATCAACGACGAAGCACAAGTACAAAGTTCTCTAGGATTATCAGGATATTTTAGAAAATTTATTCCACAGTATGCCAGAATAGCAAAACCGTTCAGCGATTTGCTTAGAAACGAAACAGAATTTTGTTTCGGTACAGAACAGAAGCAAGCTTTCAATACGCTAAAAGAAATATTATCTCAAAATCCAATTCTACACATTTTTAAACAAGGATCACCATTAGAATTGCACACAGACTCAAGTATATATGGATTTGGAGCAGTTCTTTTACAAAGATCAGACGACGGAAAATTCTATCAAATTTATTACATGAGTAAAAAAACAACACCTCAACAGGAAAAATATAGTAGCTACGAGTTGGAAGTACTCGCAATAATCGAAGCTTTGAAAAAGTTCAGGAATTACTTGTTGAGTTCAAAATTCAAAATTATGAGAGATTGCGAAGCATTAAAAAAAACAATCTATAAGAAAGATCTTACTCCAAAAGTCACAAGATGGGCATTGTTGCTGGAAGAATTTGATTATGAAGTTATTCATAGATCCTGGAAACTGCTGAAACATGTAGATGCACTAAGTCGCAATGCTGTTTTGATAGTTAATAGTTCTCACGGTGAAGTGACCGCGAAAACCTATACCGCACAAGAAGAGGATGAACATGTAAAAATGATATAAACCTTACTCGGTAAAGAAAGAAAAAACGATTATCTATTTAAAAATGATATTCTATACAAATATGTAAATGGAAGAGAAGTGTTAGTAATACCTCAAGCGATGCAAACAGAAATAATCCGAGAAGTACACAAAAAAGGTCATTTTCCCGCAGCCAAAACTGAAGACGTTTTAAGGCAAAGCTATTATATTCCAAATGCAAGAAAGAGAATAGATAGTGTTATAGATAACTGTGTAAAATGCATTCTTTGTAATAAGAAACGTGGGAAAGGCGAAGGGATCTTACATCCGATACCAAAGGAAAATGTCCCACTAAACACCTACCACATTGATTTTGTAGGACCACTTCCGTCCACGAACAAACAATGCAAACATATATTCACAGTGATAGATGCATTTACTAAATTCACATGGTTTTATCCAGTAAAAGCTACAACATCACGAGAAGCAATTGAGAAGTTAAAATTACAACAAAACTTATTTGGCAGTCCTTCAAGAATAATTACACACAAGGGAACAGCTTTTACGTTGAACGAGTTTCAAGAGTATTGCCGCGAACTATCAATAGAACACCTTAAAATAACCACAGAAATACCAAGAGGGAATGGACAAATTGAACGAGTACACGGTACTATTATTCCCGTGCTTTCAAAACTTTCAATAGAAGATCCATCCAAATGGTTTAAGCACGTAGCTGATGTTCAACGCATTGTTGATAGCTCCACTACAAGAAGTACGAAGTATATACCTTCTGAGTTAATAACTGGCGTGAAAATGAGAAACAAAGAAGACATGAAAACAGTAGAACTTCTTGAAGAATATCTAAACTATAGGACAAAAGATAGAGAAAAAATATGAGACGACGCCAAGAACAATATCTTGAAATTGCAAGAAGAAAACCGTCGGCAATTCAACCGGAAAAGAAAAAAAAAGCGCAAATATATAGAATCGGTGATATGGTTGCGATCCAAAGAACTCAATTTGGTACAGGTCTGAAGCTACGACCAACATTTTTTGGGCCCTATCAAGTTAGATCAGTAAAATCTAATGAGTGGTATGATGTAGAGAAAATTGGCAACCATGACGAACCCAATATAACGTCAACTGCAGCAGATCACATGAAGCCGTGGTCTGGATAGAAAAGTCACCTATTCAGACAGACGCCACTTTTGTTCTTGTTTTTGTTTTCTTTTTTCTAATTTTAGGTTCCACAAAACTTTCGAGGACGAAAGAACTGTCAGAATGGCCGAATGTGGGAATGTGGCAACCAGGACGGCAGAGGACGTCACAAGAAGACAGCGCCACCTAGAGATGAGACTGTATAAAGGAGTCACCCACCGACCTTCGACCGGTGCGCACCTCTCTCTTCGAGCTCCCAGACTTACGTTTTTTGCTGCATGAGTACATCCTAATTGACTTTATGATTAGCCATGGATATTCAACTCACAAAACTCCTTGATGGTAGGCCTGTGGAGGCCACTGATTACAGACTGTCTGAACTACAACTCCTGGTCCAAAACATTGATATCACTGCCAAATACATCCCTGATCAGCAAAGATCCTTAAAGATCGCAGCGACCATCCAGTGCATTGCAAGGGCTGCACTTAAATACCGGGACTCCGATAACAACTTGGATGCTGATGCCAAAGACCGGAGCTTGCAAGACTTAAGAGGTATGTGCAATGGCATTACCTTACTGTTGTGCTCCCCCTCCCCTTATTCTCCTTAATAGAACCAAACCTTCGCATGTATCAAAACGTAGGAAATCTAACTAAGCTCTACTCTGGAAAGGCATTAGAGGAATCTAACTTAAACCAAATTTTAAATTCTGCTATTACTGATCATAATTTAAACTCTATTCCAATTGAGAACAACAACTCTGATAACTCTATGGACCAAGACTACCTTGAAATCAGTGATTGGAAATAAAACTAAAGTAAATGAAAATAATAATGATGCCAAAATAAACTTTGAGTTAGAAACTGACATAATAAATGACTTGACTGATACAACCAACGAGACAGACTAATCTACAGCAAACGAGGCAGACCGATGTGATGCCCAGTCACTAAATGATAATGATTTCAAGCTAGTCAAACACAAAACTAGGAACAATAAAAGGAAATATACCACTGGCGAAACCTCACCCTCTCAATTTGCAGCATCCAAAAAAATACACTCCAAGCTCTCGGAGAATGACGATAGCGAATATCTTTACCAAGACGTCCGATATTTAAAAAATTATCTTAGCCCAAAAAAGACCCTTCCCCCCCGCTCAACGACTGGAAACAGCACAGATAATACTAGACTAATACATAGATCTGAACATCCCGAGCCTTTTTTTGTGGAAATAGCCGACGACCCAAAGAAACTCATGAATGAAATTTCCAAATTAACCAAAAACGATGCAAGGGCAAAATTTTCCGGGGTAATGTTGAGAATATTTACATCAAATGAAGAGCTATACCGAAGGGTGCAGAAACACTTAGTTGAGAATAAATATAAATTTTATTCAATCCTCTTAAAGGCAGACAGACACCTTAAAGTTGTAGTGAAAGGCCTCCCCCCCCCCACCTACCCCACTGGAAAAATTAAAGAGTTCCTGGAGGCGCAGGACTTCCCCATTACTCGCGTATCCCCAATGCGTAGCCTTATAAATAAACAGCCACTCCCTAACTTTCTCGTAATACTCACCTCCAAATCTAACTTGGAAGAGTTATATAAACTAAACCACATAAACTATATATATGCCGTAATTGCCCCATTCCAGTCTAAGTCCTTCACACAATGCTACCGATGTCAAAAATCGACAGATGTCAAAAACCCAATTGCATCATGTTCTCAAAGAAAAAGAAAAAACTCCCCCATAACGATAAATAATACTCCAATACCGTACACAAACAACTGCAAATATCTTGGCATCAACTTCGATAAGAAACTTAACTTTAAACAACACATCGATTCCACCATAAAAAGTATTAGATTGCCAGAGCCAAATTATATCATATCCTGCATTCACCCCATGTCAGCTACAAAAATAAAATAACACTTTACAAAACTGTGCTTCGGTCTGTCTTGATATATGGAGCCGTCGTTTGGGGTTTCACAGCCAATATGAATCTGAAAATCTGTAAACTATCCAAAATAAACTACTTAGAAATATCAGAAAAACACCCAGGTATCTTAGAAACGACGTCATTCACCTAGACTTTGGAGTAAGACCCATTAAAGCTGAAATTAAAAAACTAGCCATTAGCTTTTATAAAAACATCCGTTTAATCCCAAACCAAGAACTGCAAAATCTTAAAATGTATGACCCCCCCCCCCCAGAGTGGAATTTTAAAAGACGACCAAGAACGTCAATTATCCTATCGTAACTGATCCACATAGTTCTTTACTGAAACCAAACTATACTGTAAAAAAAAATCCTGTCTGAATCAACCTTCAATTATTATTGACATTGCTTGCATCAAGATATCAGATGAAACCGTCTTAAAGATAAAACAGCACTGCACTGGGCAGAGAGTCAATGGAAGATCACCTTTGACATGAACCAATAGAAAATGACCTTTCCTCTCCTTATTTCTATATATCCATACTGCCTTCGGGAGCACAACATGTATCGTTTTTTATTGCACATACCCTCTAGGAGATACAGCCATTGAGGCTAGGGGCTCCATTAACAGCGTCAAACGCAACCAACGGATGTGTGTGTGTCCATTTATGTACATTGCTAGTTCTCATTTAATTGCTAGTTCTCATTTCATTGCTAGTTCTCATTTATCTTTTACTATGTGGAACTTTCCGAGATTGTACGAAAAGGTTTTGAAGGACCCCAATACTCTGTGGTCGCTTCTCTTATATTGAATGGCCTGATTTCCGCAACAAAATTCTGCACTGAATGTAACGAAGAAATGATTCTGAGGAAATTAACAGACAGAAATGTAATTAGCACTTACAGATGTCAACGACTGATTTTGCATCCTAACAGGAAAGAGAAGATCTTCTCGCGCAATAAAGGCACTTGGTTCGATAAAGCGCTTATTTCTCCAAAACGAGTTATTATAACTTTATGCTTTGCATTAGATCTGACTTTTACGGAGACATTAAGAGAAATGTCATACCCATTTAGCAAACCTTCGCACACCACTTTCAAATTGGTACAGAAAATGCAGAGCGCTAGTTTCTGAGGAATTGATGAATATCCAAAACATCGAAGGTCTTATTGGTGGTAGAAACTATATAGTCGAGATAGATGAAACGAAATTTGCAAAATTTCATGTTGGCAGGATTAAGGAAGTCGGTGAATTTTAGGAATAATTGAATGAGGTACTAAGCGTTTCCGGATTGAGGTTTGTCCGAACAACAAGCGGGACGCTAGAACGCTTTTTCCTTTAATTTAAAAACATGTCCTACCGCAAACTACCATCATCATAGATCAATGGGCTGCATATCGTTCCCTGGTTCGATCGGGTTTTCATCATTTTACGGTAAACCATTCACAGAACTTTGTAGATCCGACCACAGGGGCAAATACGCAACTCATCGAATTTGCATGGCGTCCTTTAAAGAAACGCCTTTACGACCGTGGTGTACGTGCTCATGATATGGGTGATCGACTTCTTGAATATCTATTTCGCCGTCAATGTGCATATGAGAATCGTTACGTGTTTGATGAATAGGTAAAATTGATGAAAAAGGCTTACCCCCAGGAAATTGATGAAACTACAAAAATATAATGATAGCCCTTTCAGGGTTAGGGCGAGTGCGTTTTTACGCGCTTGCCCGACATTAAAAAAGTAGAATCACCAAATACACACATAATAAATATATTTTATATATATATATATATATATATATATATATATATATATATATATATATATAATGTGAATTCGTATCTGAAAGAAAGATCTTTCTTCGCATACTTTCATTATCACACAAAGATATTAAGAAGAGACGCGAAAAACATCGTTTGAAGGCGGGGTTTAAAGTTAAGTAGTATACTGTGGGATTTAGCAACATCTTCTAGAGAGAATGTCATGTGTTTAAAAATAATGAGTGCCGTACACAAATTAAACCAATCGTCATGCAAGTTACATAGGGTACATTTTATCCGTAGACTCTAGCTATAGCACTTATATTGTAATATTCGAGTACAATAGTGCTTATTTCTGTAATCTGCAACAAACTGCAATTTACGTTACGTGTATTTTACTTAATGAGTAAGAAATTGTAAAAAAGAATTCGGACGTGTAAAATACGAACAAATATTTCTTTTAAGTGCACAGACTCTTAAACATTTTTAATTGTACAAAGCGAAAATTTTAACGAATTTTTGTTTCTTTAACACAAAAGTTCTTCATTTAAATACACACCAAAAGTTTCAAGATACGAACTATATTGCAAGCCAATTTAAAGATAACAGCTATGCAATAATCGATAGACACAATGATAATAGTACAGGAAAAATAAAATCTCGAATAATTATATTAGAAATCGGATAAATGTAAAGCATACATAATCACTAAGAATGTATAGTAATGCTAGATAATTAATAATAAATGTTAAGCATCAAAATTCCAGACACTACGCTATTTTGATAAAGAACTATGCTAGTTGATTGAACCACAAAACACTTAAATAAGAATTTGATTGGGAAACATTAAAATGCAAAAGTATACATGAGGAAATATTTGTAAAAAAATTGTTCCAAACAATAATGATCAAACATGATACAACTGTTATATACAGTTATATAAAATTTATGCGCGGACTCAATATATTCTAAAGTTTGAAATTTAAGAACTCACCTTGATGTACTTACTAACAGATTTAACAACTAAACATTTAAAAGTACATGCAAATTATATTGTCTCCACAATTCATTATTTACTTCAGAAATTATATTTCATTTTCAGTTTCATGACAGGCTAAGGAATTTTACATTCAATTACACTAGACAGTTTGTTCAGGCAAATCTTATCAAAGTATGTATGACACTTTTAAAGTTAAACATTTGACCGAAGTATTTATACACCTTGAAATATTTAAAGAAATATGTAACAGCCACTACCGAGATAAATTTTTGCAAAATTTTGACACAAACCAAGAACATTTACATTGAACCTTCCAGACCTTGAATTCCAGGAGGTGTCTTCTGATCATTACCTAATTCGTCTCGTCGCCGCTAGAAGCATTGCCTTGAATTTAGGAGGTTTGTGTTCTAGACGCTTCTGCCAGCTATACTGTTTTTCCACTATATCAAAATATTTAAAGAAGATAAGTCTTTACCTACGAATTTTTATGCTGCAAAAACATATTATTAAATATTATATCAAAATTATTTTTATTTATTTTTTATTTGCTTTTAGTAAATGGTATTTTTATTATAGCAGAAAACACAGAAAAATAAAATAAAATTCCATGAAAATAAAAAATTTGAACAATGCAAATTTATACCTCTTTATGAATAATAAAAGATAAAATGGATTAAATGTGTGAAGTTTGTTTATCAAAACTACCTAATTATATATATATACACACATATATATATATGTATGCATGCATGTATGTATGTATGTATGTATGTATGCATGCCAGGTGGTCAGAATTAAAAGACCCCTACTCTGAGCTCTCTATACATCGAACTACTCAGTGTAAAGGCTCCAAAATTGTTGAACCTTCTATTCAAGACATGGGGAAAGGGATTATGCGAAAAAAATTAGTTCCAGAAACACCGACAGGTGGCGCTGTCCAACAGAAAATGTGCTGAAATGACACAAAATACACATTTGTAAAACATTTTATTCGAACGTACCAAACATTCATATCACAAGGATCTTATCAATGCAGGGAATGCTGCGTATAACGTTATCCACTGATTGCTCAACAATAGCTGTGGCAACATCGTCAACGACATCTGAATGAGTTGATTTGCGTCCTCGACCCAGCTGAACTCCAAGATGTCCAGATTTCTCGAATCGAGCGATCATTTTCCTTAGAGCTTGTGGAAGTAATGGTCCTTTGCGCAAATTCTTAAGTCGACGAAACTCTCGAAGTGCAGCTGCAGCATGTCCTTTGTTTTTATAAAACAGCTTCACAAGCAAAGCGCGTTCTGGTAGTGTGACAGCCATCGCTGATAAGAAAGAAAATTTCCCAGTTTTTCCCCTTTTATGCCCAGAACATAGTAGCTGCAAACCAAGGGTTTATGCAAATTTTTGTTCTAACAGTGCGAAATTGCAGTTACAATGACAGTTTAAGTTTCTTCCCTTTTTTGTCTTCTTTTTTTTCATATTAGCAAAAGAAATTGAAAAGGTAAAATCCGTATCGCATGTGCTTGTTTTTTTGTGATTATTTTGTGTCTTTTCAGCATATTTTCTGTTGTACAACGCCACCTATCGGTGTTTCTGGAACTAATTTTTTTTCGCGTAATCCCTTTCCCTGTGTCTTGAATAGTAGGTTCAGCAATTTTGGAGCCTTTACACTGAGTAGTTCGATGTATAGAGAGCTCAGAATAAGGGTGTTTTAATTCTGACTACACGGTATATATATATATATATATATATATATATATATATATATATATATATATATGTGTGTAAATAAAAATTGAAATATTTTAATCGGAAACTATGCATAAACTACTGTATGTAAAAAAAAAAAAAAAATTCCATATCTGTTACAAATGAGTAACTATAGATCAAGACTAAGGATAAAAATAGAAGGTAATATATCACAACAATGGAAAGGGGGATGCAAAGAATATAAAGGATACAAAGCTCACAATTAAAAAGTATATATAAATATAAATAAAAATGAAAAAGGAAATACGGCAAAAATGAGAAAAGGCAATAATAATTTGCTCAAGATAAAAGATTAAGACATAGACAGCAATAAATTGAATCTACACAAAAAATGGCGGTTAGTTCGAAATTGCATTCTCATCAGGACAACCATACAATTCGAATTAACACCGACATAATGGCCAATTTCTGACAATGGCGATAGTATTTAATTATAGACACCATTGGAACTGTCTATTGGCTAGTGGAAGGAGAAAAGTAAATCAATTGAATTGCATATCATATATATATATATATATATGTATATATATATATATGTATGTATATAAATATATGTATGTATATATATATATATATATATGTATATATATGTTTGAAATGTAATAATAAGAATTATGTAAAAATAAAAAAAATAATAAAATAAAAATACAATTCAAGTAATATTAACATCACCATAGAAGCAAATTCACGGCCATAGTGCCGATAAGAGAAAAGACCAGAACCTTCCCAAATTCGATGATTAAGCAGAATAAAATTCATCTTCAGGTCTGAGTATTTTATTTTAATTAACCCAAACAAATGCCTGTTTCAGATTAAGCAATAGTACATTACTATAAATGCTTAAACTCAGACTACAGGCATCAAAAAATGAAAAAATGAAAAAAGGATACATTAAGAAAATTGTATTACCATGCGGCATGAACCCTTCTTCTACCACGTGTATACACGATCAACCTCAACAGTTTAATCTAGAAGCACCGGAATGAACAAGTCGAAATTCTACCATGGAGGCAGTACGAACGTTCACGGAAATACTCCCAAACCCGTCCAGTGAGTCTAAGCTGGAGACTGGACAAGCAATTCATAATACAACTTCCCAAACATGCAGAACTGAATATGAATATGAATCAAAGATGAAACTTCCTACTAAACAAGTAATTCATAGGAAAACTGGATAATCGAGAATGCCACTATACACCATTATAAGGGCGCTCAAAACGTAGTTTCAATACTGACAAAAGTTACATTTTTTTGCGAAAATAAAATTCAAAACATTAATGTTAATGCATCTTATTTTCCGATTTTTTGATTTTTCTAATGTTTTTGACTTAGTTTATTATTTTTCATTTTTATTTATTTATATAATTATTAAATAATTATATATAATATACACATATACACACATATACATATACACATATATATATACATATATATACACACACATACACACATATATATACTTATATATATATATATATATATATATATTTTTTTTTTTTTTCCTGTATGTTAGTCACTATAATTGGGGATGTTTTCTAGGATGTTATCGAGTGAAATTTGATACACTGAGTTGATAATTTTAATAACAAAATTGGGGGGATATGCATTATTAGTCGCTGTACTCAATAATTCTATAAAGTGCGCTAATTTATAATATTCATCACAAATTTTATTGATTCTAAGAGCCTGGTTTATTATAATATTTCTAAAAACAGATATATGCAGACAAGGGTCAAAATGTTGAATTTTTGATGTATTAAATTTAAAATCCTGTCTTTTATCATACAAGTTTATAACCATATTACAATTTTGTAAATTTAAATTTAAATCTAAAAAGTTTGCAACATTTGTGTCATTATTACTTGCATTTAATTGTAAATTTTTTGGATAAAAGTTTAATACTATAGGGATATTATTATTTGGGAATACACATAAAATGTCATCTAAATATCTAAACATGTGCATATTATGCAAGCTTGGATTAATGTTTTTTTCATAGAAGAATAAATACAGATTAGCTAACAATGATGAGGCACACCCCCCTTGTGGGATACCAACTTGTTGTTTAAAAATAGTACCACCATGTTGAATATAATTCTCATAAAGGGTGAAGTTAAGTAATTTTTTAAAAAGAAAATTTGAATATTTTAGGTTGATATTATATTTTTCAAAAATTCCTAAAATAATTCTATACAGATCATCTATTTCAATATTATTAAACAAATCTTTGAAATCAAAGGTATAAATACTACGAATATTAGTAAGAGTTTTCAATTTCTTAACTACTTCAAAACTGTTTTTTACAATATGACAATTATTTGAGATTTCATCTGACGAGGATACTTCATGTAATATCTTTAATGATAATTTTCCAGCATTTGTAATGTAAGAATTATGCCCACTGGTAATGGTTCGAAAAGCAACAGGGGATTTATGAAACTTGCGTACTAAAACAATATATGGAATGTTATTACAACTATTTTTTAGATGGATTTGCTTATAAATTGGGCTGATATTCTATTGTAAAGGATTTTAAGATTAGTATTATGTAAATTATAGATATGATTATTAAGTAAGTGTGACTGAAGGGTATTTTTATAATAATATTTACATATAATTGAGTAGTTTCCACTTGCCTTATCGACATATGTAATGACAAAATCATTTTGTATTTCTTTAATATCATTTTTAATTGAATTAAGTTTATATGAATTATTAATTTTCTGATTATATATATAATGATTTAAGTATTGCTCTATTAAGACTCTCCAAGGTTTAAAGGCTTCTACAGGGATTTGATATTTATAACTGATTTTATAGATAAATTTATTTAAGTCAAGAAATAAACCTTTACATATTAATTTATGTTTAAATTTAGTAAGTATACGGTACTTAGTACCCAGTGATCTTAGTGCATCATAATTAATAATATTTAGATTTCCCGTTATAATATGCCCATGGTGTTTATCTACGAAGTCTTTGTATTTTTCTAAATGACAGTGGCAATATGACTCTTTATCCAATTCATCGTTTTGATTAATATCTACTGATTTGGCAATTTGATTATAGTTGAAAATATAACGTCCTAGCGGTTTATCATATTTATAAGCAATTTTAGGATTTACATGTTTGACTGGAAAGTAATTGGAAACCGATTTTAAAAAATTATTTATCTTCAGATTATTTAATACAGAATTAGTAAAATTCAAGGTACAATATTCATTTATTTTAGTATTTTGTTTTGATTCGTTATTAAAGTTTAAGTCTGTGACATATAAATAACTATTAAGATTTTTACTTCTGGTAATGAGCAAATCATAGAATAAATGTTTAAAATGAACGTTATCAAATGCAGTACTTAGAAAAAGGTTATATACCATATTTAATTGCTGTTTTTTAATTGCGAAAATCCAGTTTTTACATTGTTTCCATCCAAAGTAATTTTAAAATTTGCATGTTGCTGAAGGATGGCATTTTTTAGCTCAGATAATGATGGCAATTTTTTATTATATTTACTTGCTCGTTTAGTTCTTTTTGATTTACTTTTATGATTGTTGAAGGAATTGTAAATATTATGGTCTTCATTAGGAGAATTAAAGGACTTTTCAACTATATTATGATGATTAAATATTTGATTGAGTCCATATGGATGGAAAAATGGTTTTGTGTGCACAAATGAATTCATTTTCAAGAAACAATCTGTCATAGTAATTTTTTTGAATACACAGATTACTACTTTCAATGTTGTCGAACCCATGTTTAGAAAAATGTTCGTATTCAAATTTTGATTCATTAAAGGTAGTTGCATTATTTGAAAATTTTTTTATGTGATTCCTGTGTACGTTAATTCGGAGATGCAGAGGGTTGCTGGTTTGACCTATATATGACATATTACATTTTTTACATTCAATTTGGTAGATACAATTATATGTTTTACAGAAGACAAGACTATTGTTACAATTGATCTGATTACTATTAGCAAACGGACAAGTTTTACATCTATTAGAATTACAAGATTTAAATTTAAGTGTGTTATTTAGTGATGCATGGCTGTACGATTGAAAGTTATATGAAGTGAACAAAGAATACTGGCTGGATGTATCGAATGAAGATGGAATAGTCATAGAGGATAAAGGATATTGTTGGTAGCTGGATAACGATCTAGGAGAACCCCAACAAGTTCTCGAATACCGAGCTTGGATGTCAGAGAGCATCCAGTTGCCAGTCGCTAATTTTTTATAATAAGACATCATGTAATAGGGAAAGATAGTAACCTTTATTTCCCAAAAATAAAGGCACTTGCATTAAAAAAAGAGACTCTTTAGCCAAGAATGCACCTTAATTCAATTACAAAGGTGGAGACACAATTACAACATATGAAAGGTACCATTGTTTTTCAAACTAATGGATCATCTAAAACACTTTGAAAATATATAAACTAATGTGTAGACACATTAAAAACCGGATTAAATAAATGCTTAGGAATAAGCAAAACTAGGATAGATAGTGGAAATATATACATATACACATTGACTATTCCAGAATAAATTGATTCAAATTAACATCCATCAATACAACATGAAACACAATATTTTACTTCAGAACTAATATAATCTAAGAATAATACAACCATTGCTGTAAATACAGAATTCAAATTCTTCCAATAAATATACATTTATTTAATGTTTCAACAATTCAGAGATTCAACGTATGAAAGGCTACGTACGATCACAAAAACAATAAGATATTCAATATATGAAAACTAAGATCGATCACAAAAACAATGGCTAAGAATAGAATTATTACCTAGGAATTACAATTACCAGACATTTTAAAATGATAAGATAAGGGATAATGAGATAAAAATGAAGTTAAAATTTGACACTAATTCAGCGCAAATGCAGCTAACTTTAGTGTAATTCAGTTCTAACTAATTAAAAATGAATGTTACCACAGAAACTCGTAAACAACTAGACAGAAAATAAGAAACCAATATACAATACGCGCATAATGCAGCAGACAAGTATATGGATAAATATTTGAAATGTAATTATAAGAATTATGTAAAAATAAAAAAATAAAATAAAATAAAAATACAATTCAAGTAATATTAACATCACCATAGAAGCAAATTCACGGCCATAATGCCGATAAGAGAAAAGACCAGAACCTTCCCAAATTCGATGATTAATCAGAATAAAATTCATCTTCAGGTCTGAGTATTTTATTCTAATTAACCCAAACAAATGCCTGTTTCAGATTAAGCAATAGTACATTACTATAAATGCTTAAACTCAGACTACAGGCATCAAGAAATGAAAAAATGAAAAAAGGATGCATTAAGAAAATTGTATTACCATGCGGCATGAACCCTTCTTCTACCACGTGTATACACGATCAACCTCAACAGCTTAATCTAGAAGCACCGGAATGAACAAGTCGAAATTCTACCATGGAGGCAGTACGAACGTTCACGGAAATACTCCCAAACCCGTCCAGTGAGTCTAAGCTGGAGACTGGACAAGCAATTCATAATACAACTTCCCAAACATGCAGAACTGAATATGAATATGAATCAAAGATGAAAATTCCTACTAAACAAGTAATTCATAGGAAAACTGGATAATCGAGAATGCCACTATACACCATTATAAGGGCGCTCAAAACGTAGTTTCAATACTGACAAAAGTTACATTTTTTTGCGAAAATAAAATTCAAAACATTAATGTTAATGCATCTTATTTTCCGATTTTTTGATTTTTCTAATGTTTTTGACTTAGTTTATTATTTTTCATTTTTATTTATTTATATAATTAACTTGAACTCACTCATTACTACAAGCAATCTTACCCAAAACTGCCCTTGGACGTTAAATGTGGAAGAAACAAATCCGATTAAAGTTTCGGAATTCTTAATGCCAAAATATGAATGTTGAATTCGGAATACTTTGACTAAAATAAATATTGAGACCAAACGATCTTGATTAATTACAGGGTGATTGTAAAACCAGAATTTAAATATTAACTTTTATAATAATTAAATCCATTAAAATTGTAGCTATATATTTTATTTTAAATGCAATATTTATATTATTAGAGCTGACAATCCATAATAGAGTGTAACAACCAGAGCATATTACTGTATTTACTCCAGTAGTCCTTGCTAATTAAACAGTATACAAGTTTAGCAATGATCAGATTTTAATAACATCTCAAAATCTAATATCTTGCATCAGAAACTTTTTCATGCACAAGAATGATAAAGCCACGACTAAATTATGGAACTGAATTCCTTAATTTCTAAGAAATCTAATGCAAACCGAATCTACAGTGAAGATACCATCATCGGTGGATCTAGGTTTTGCGCATTTATGTTTACTCTTTATTGATTTTAAACTGGCAACCGCACTCCTAAAGGTAACGGTACAGCATACATAAATACTTCTAGGATCTGATCAAAGTACATAACCAGGATCATTGAGGTTCGTTGAATGTCCACCAAACATTGTTTAAATTAGCCCCAATGTTGTTGCATAGCATGTATACTCCTCAGAAAACCCTCACATGGAATTTAGAATTCACTCCATCAAAAAATATATCTTCCATACGGGTTATTTTCTGTAAACTGGAGTTTTACATGTCCCAGATGTTTTAATAAAAGTTTGCATGACTTGGGAATGATTTTGGATACTGATCAGATTTAATATAAGGTAAGTCACCCAAATATGGGCACTACACCTAATATGGGCACTGCTGTAAAAAGACACATATATTCATCAATTATCTATCTCCGATATTTTAAAAAGACCAGAAAAAAGGCTTTAAATTATCGAGCTGTAAGACTGGTGAAATCGTTTTTTCAAGAGAAAAAGGTATCCAAGCATAAAGCAGCTGGCAAGTACAAACGAGCAGCTAAGCCGAAACCAGCGCCCAAGCCTAAACCCAAGAAAAATGTAATATCAACTGTTGCAACTTAGCCTTCCTGCAGTGGTGTATCCAGCTCAAAAGAGTCCTGCTATTGTGCACTGTGTCGTCAAGAAAAACAGTTAGACATGATAGAGTGTAATACGTGCGATGTTTGAATACATGAAGAATGTTGTAGCCTTACAAGTAAGGAAAAATTTTATATTTTTGTATGTCCATCTTGTGCTCACTCCGATTAAAGTTTTACGTTGATTTAAAGTTTTTTTAGCATAATTCTTAAGGGTGCCCATATTAGGTGCAAAGGTTCCAAATATGGGCATAGGGTCCCAACATGGAAACTGTCCATTATTAGCACTTATCTGATGTTTTTAACTAAATTATCATTTTTTTCATGTTACCCCCTGCAAGGAGAATACATCCACCAATTTTCAAATTTTTATCTGCTAAAACAAACATCATAATAGTTAAAATGCTTAGGGGTGCCCGTATTTGGGTCACTTACCTTTGTTCATATTTGTCACCCATTAACTAGAAAAACTATTTATATTTTTAATATATAAAAATTTAGTTTCTTATTAAATGACACTCCCCTGCGTGTCATAACAGCCAAATAATAAAATCACAACTTCATTCACAAGCCTTCATTTTCTAGTTTACTTTTAATTTGATGTTTTATATTAAATTAGATAATTTAAAATAAAAATAGTAATAAAAAATACACTATGCACTAGAGCAATATTTTATATTCATTTTTTCATCTCTCCCTAGCTTTTTTGTCATTTACCTGTCTTTGCATTTTAACACCTCATTCTGTACATAGATGACAACGCAGTATAATTAAAGTATTATTATTTTTCACTAAACTCCATATTCACCATTTTATGAGTTCGACTAAATTCTAGCTATCATTCTGTGCAGAGAAATATTATAAAACTGAATAATTTGGGGTAAGTATTTTTATTCCATACCATTCACATGTCTTCATGTCTTTAATTATTCTCAGAATTAAAATGAAAATAATTTTTATAACATATATATATGTGTGCCTCATTAACATATATATGTGTGCCTCATTAGTGTAGCAAACTGAATATCAAGTTAGTCTTACATTCAAATAAAAATCATACAGCCCGAAAATAAAATCACATGACTTGTCATTCCCCAGTCGTCATTTACCTGTCTTCTTCTTGGTAAACAGGGAAATAACATTAGAACAGGTGAATTATATTTAAAATAGATTTTCCTTTCAGAAGTTAAAACAAATAAGAAGTGAGTTCTAAGCATAAGATTGTAATTTAAGCAAAATAATTTTTTTATGAAATATATATATATATATATACAAATATACACGCACACATATATATATATGTGTGTACATATATATACATATATATATATATACATATATACATATATATATATTTATATATATATACATATATACATATATATATATACATATATACATATATACATATATATATTTATACATATATATATATGCACATATATATATATATATATATATATATATATATATATATATATATATATATGCATATATACATATATATATATATATACATATATACATATATATATATACATATATATATATACATATATACATATATATATATACATATATATATATATATATATATATATATACATATATATACATATATATAGATATATATATATATACATATATATATAAAGCATAGTAAACATAAAAAATTAAAATTATTTCCACAGTTATCCAATTATTCTCCAGAAGTTGGCGCAAAGCAGCACACTCTCCTAAAGTAACATACAAGATTCATATGAAAAAATGAGGGAAATGACCAAATGCAAGGCATAAAATGGTAGAGGGGGATGGCGACCCCTCTTTCCCGTTTAAAAGACTGCTTTTATGCCCGGGCAACACTCACGGTACCAATGCCATGCAGAAGTCATACTTCCGTATATGTGTCAAATCAAAAACACTCGAAAAAGTGCAGAGTAAACAAATAGGAATCAACCAGGATTGCAAGGGAAGGAAAAGAATGGAAATGCAGCAAATGCCAGAGTGCCTTATATATAAAAGCAGTTTACGCATGCGTAATACGTTATTTTTACTTTCATCGTTCTATACCTCTGCCATATCCCTTAAATAAGCATTTTCTCCCTTTTTTGTATTAAATAGGGAATTATAATAACATGTCAGAAAGCCAACTGGATAATTCCGTTTTATTGCCTCCTTCATAATATTCCTATTATGTATGATGCAATCTGACTTGAAAGTATTAATGCGTTGATTTCTTTTGAGGTGACCTATGACGACATTTCTGAAGATGTTTTTGGTCAAATTGGAACTCCAATCTATAATATGATTGATTTCCATATTGAAATTATTTCTCTTGTCATATAAGACGGTATAAGTACCATATCTACTGTCATGTTTTAGTGTGATATCTAGAAAATCAACACTATCATCCTCCTTACTCCCATACTTATTCTCAATCAATTCCAGTTCTTTTGGATAAAAAGTAAAATCAAATTGGGGTGTATTCTTATATTGCCCAACAAGGACATCGTCAACATAACGAAAGTATGGCATTTCGTGTAGTATATGAGTGCCATTTTCAAATTTATTCAAGTATAGATCGGCGAGCATGGATGAACAACCCCCTCCCATGGGAATACCCTTCACCTGTTGAAAATAGCTGGTGCCATCAAATAAGATATTTTCAAATAACACAATGCGAATCAGGTCCTTGTATTTTCTGAAGGTAATATGTTCTTTTAAGTCATATATTTCATGTAGGTCCTTCAAAATTTCATATAGATTTTCCAGATTGATGTTGTTGAATAAATCACGGAAATCGTAACTTTTGAAACGTATATCCTTGCTATAAAATGGAAGTCGGTTGATGACATCGTAACTATTATTTATCATTACTGTTCCTTGTTTCTTGAGTATAATCAGAACATTTTTAAGTATATTTAAAAGTTTTTCATTTGCAATTGTCAAATAGGATCCACATCCCACAGTCACCGGCCGGAATTTGACTGGATTTTTATGAAGTTTTGGTATTAATACCAGATATGGAAAGTTAACTACTTTAAGTTCGATATCAATTAGTTTATACAGATCTTTGATTTTATTTGCCAGACAATTTCCATTTTGTTGTAAAGGGGAGTACATTTGTTTGTCAAGATAACTATTTTTTAAAGTATCAACGTAGTATTTTCTGCATGTGAAAGCGTAATTTGATACTACTTTATCAGTATAAGTTATAACATATTTATCTTCATATTTATTGACTGCATTTTGAAGAGAAGGATAATACGTTTTTTACACACTGTTTTGTAGTGGAGATTGAACATTTTGGTAAGGTTGTATTGCCATTCTTGGAAAGCTTGTATTGGCATGCTGTATTTTACGGCGAGTTTATATGTAAATTTCTTTAAATCTTGTTCAAAGTCCTTTTTAATATTTGTGAAATCTTGTATACGAAATTTCGTACCAAGTTGAAGCATAGATTTTAACTTCCGATTATCCAATAGATCCAGGTTTCCAGTGACAATGTGCCCATGATGGGTGTCTATATAAGGGCTGTTTTGACAACTACACTCTTCACTTTGATATACATGGATGTTTCTGCTTATACGATTATAATTAAATATTTTTCTACCATTGGTTTGCACAAATTTATAAATCAGCTTTACCTCGATGTCAGGTATTGGCAAGAGATGTGCCAAGTTTTTTATATATGTCTTGATTGGTATTCCATCATAATTTTTATTTTTGTAGGTAGTAACAAAAGGCTCTGCTGTAGTAGTTTTCTTCCGGGTAGAGGGTTTTAATACTATGTTTAATGTACTGGCCCTTAGTTTAAGTAAATCCATCATTATAGCGTAATTTGTACAAGCATTTTCATTATTGTTAACAAATAGATGTTCTTCGAGTTGATACTCTTTCAAATAACACCAGATGCGTTGAATATAACGTTTTTTTATACTAAATATAAGATTTTTAATCCATCCAGGTTTTATTATTATTCCTGTACACACATTTTTTATGAACGTTTCGATCTTTTCAAGAGTTGCATTATAACTGATTTTATTATGTTTTCTTTTTCCCCTTTGCCATCTCTTTTTTATAGCACAATGGATATCTTGTAATACAGGGTTACGTTTTTCATTTTTACAGGATTCCAAATTATAATTGTCATTAAATATGATCGTATTGAGTCCATACGGGAAAGCTGTTCCGTATTGTTGGATGTGTGTATTTTCCCACCAAAGTCTTTCTGACAGGTTTGGTACAACATCGATGATTGTAACAATTATTTGTGAAAAATCATGGCTTCCATAATGACGGAGTTCCAAATTGGTGATAGTTGCATCAGTGAGAAGATTGCCGATTTGACTTCGATGTAAGTTTATTCGCAAATGTAAACGATTTTTGGTTTGGCCGATATATTTGGCATTGCATGTTTGGCAAGTTATACAGTAGATGACATTATAGGTTTTGCAGAATATACCGTAACGGGGATCTTGAGTAGATATTTGGAGAGGGTCTGCCACTGGGCAGAGTTTACATCGATGTGATTGACATTTTTTAAACTTAAAATCACGTATTCTATTAAAATAATGGCGATATGAATATTTAAAAAAGGGTGATCCATTAAGATTAAGGATCGAGTCGGTAGAACAAAGAGAAATATTACAGACGCTATTTATAACATTACAGACGCTTTCCCGTATGGACTCAATACGATCATATTTAATGACAATTATAATTTGGAATCCTGTAAAAATGAAAAACGTAACCCTGTATTACAAGATATCCATTGTGCTATAAAAAAGAGATGGCAAAGGGGAAAAAGAAAACATAATAAAATCAGTTATAATGCAACTCTTGAAAAGATCGAAACGTTCATAAAAAATGTGTGTACAGGAATAATAATAAAACCTGGATGGATTAAAAATCTTATATTTAGTATAAAAAAACGTTATATTCAACGCATCTGGTGTTATTTGAAAGAGTATCAATTCGAAGAACATCTATTTGTTAACAATAATGAAAATGCTTGTACAAATTACGCTATAATGATGGATTTACTTAAACTAAGGGCCAGTACATTAAACATAGTATTAAAACCCTCTACCCGGAAGAAAACTACTACAGCAGAGCCTTTTGTTACTACCTACAAAAATAAAAATTATGATGGAATACCAATCAAGACATATATAAAAAACTTGGCACATCTCTTGCCAATACCTGACATCGAGGTAAAGCTGATTTATAAATTTGTGCAAACCAATGGTAGAAAAATATTTAATTATAATCGTATAAGCAGAAACATCCATGTATATCAAAGTGAAGAGTGTAGTTGTCAAAACAGCCCTTATATAGACACCCATCATGGGCACATTGTCACTGGAAACCTGGATCTATTGGATAATCGGAAGTTAAAATCTATGCTTCAACTTGGTACGAAATTTCGTATACAAGATTTCACAAATATTAAAAAGGACTTTGAACAAGATTTAAAGAAATTTACATATAAACTCGCCGTAAAATACAGCATGCCAATACAAGCTTTCCAAGAATGGCAATACAACCTTACCAAAATGTTCAATCTCCACTACAAAACAGTGTGTAAAAAAACGTATTATCCTTCTCTTCAAAATGCAGTCAATAAATATGAAGATAAATATGTTATAACTTATACTGATAAAGTAGTATCAAATTACGCTTTCACATGCAGAAAATACTACGTTGATACTTTAAAAAATAGTTATCTTGACAAACAAATGTACTCCCCTTTACAACAAAATGGAAATTGTCTGGCAAATAAAATCAAAGATCTGTATAAACTAATTGATATCGAACTTAAAGTAGTTAACTTTCCATATCTGGTATTAATACCAAAACTTCATAAAAATCCAGTCAAATTCCGGCCGGTGACTGTGGGATGTGGATCCTATTTGACAATTGCAAATGAAAAACTTTTAAATATACTTAAAAATGTTCTGATTATACTCAAGAAACAAGGAACAGTAATGATAAATAATAGTTACGATGTCATCAACCGACTTCCATTTTATAGCAAGGATATACGTTTCAAAAGTTACGATTTCCGTGATTTATTCAACAACATCAATCTGGAAAATCTATATGAAATTTTGAAGGACCTACATGAAATATATGACTTAAAAGAACATATTACCTTCAGAAAATACAAGGACCTGATTCGCATTGTGTTATTTGAAAATATCTTATTTGATGGCACCAGCTATTTTCAACAGGTGAAGGGTATTCCCATGGGAGGGGGTTGTTCATCCATGCTCGCCGATCTATACTTGAATAAATTTGAAAATGGCACTCATATACTACACGAAATGCCATACTTTCGTTATGTTGACGATGTCCTTGTTGGGCAATATAAGAATACACCCCAATTTGATTTTACTTTTTATCCAAAAGAACTGGAATTGATTGAGAATAAGTATGGGAGTAAGGAGGATGATAGTGTTGATTTTCTAGATATCACACTAAAACATGACAGTAGATATGGTACTTATACCGTCTTATATGACAAGAGAAATAATTTCAATATGGAAATCAATCATATTATAGATTGGAGTTCCAATTTGACCAAAAACATCTTCAGAAATGTCGTCATAGGTCACCTCAAAAGAAATCAACGCATTAATACTTTCAAGTCAGATTGCATCATACATAATAGGAATATTATGAAGGAGGCAATAAAACGGAATTATCCAGTTGGCTTTCTGACATGTTATTATAATTCCCTATTTAATACAAAAAAGGGAGAAAATGCTTATTTAAGGGATATGGCAGAGGTATAGAACGATGAAAGTAAAAATAACGTATTACGCATGCGTAAACTGCTTTTATATATAAGGCACTCTGGCATTTGCTGCATTTCCATTCTTTTCCTTCCCTTGCAATCCTGGTTGATTCCTATTTGTTTACTCTGCACTTTTTCGAGTGTTTTTGATTTGACACATATACGGAAGTATGACTTCTGCATGGCATTGGTACCGTGAGTGTTGCCCGGGCATAAAAGCAGTCTTTTAAACGGGAAAGAGGGGTCGCCATCCCCCTCTACCATTTTATGCCTTGCATTTGGTCATTTCCCTCATTTTTTCATATGAATCTTGTATGTTACTTTAGGAGAGTGTGCTGCTTTGCGCCAACTTCTGGAGAATAATTGGATAACTGTGGAAATAATTTTAATTTTTTATGTTTACTATGCTTTATATATATATGTATATATATATATCTATATATATGTATATATATGTATATATATATATATATATATATATATATATATGTATATATATATATGTATATATGTATATATATATATGTATATATATATATGTATATATGTATATATATATATATATGTATATATGCATATATATATATATATATATATATATATATATATATATATATATATGTGCATATATATATATGTATAAATATATATATGTATATATGTATATATGTATATATATATATGTATATATGTATATATATATAAATATATATATATGTATATATGTATATATATATATATGTATATATATGTACACACATATATATATATGTGTGCGTGTATATTTGTATATATATATATATATATTTCATAAAAAAATTATTTTGCTTAAATTACAATCTTATGCTTAGAACTCACTTCTTATTTGTTTTAACTTCTGAAAGGAAAATCTATTTTAAATATAATTCACCTGTTCTAATGTTATTTCCCTGTTTACCAAGAAGAAGACAGGTAAATGACGACTGGGGAATGACAAGTCATGTGATTTTATTTTCGGGCTGTATGATTTTTATTTGAATGTAAGACTAACTTGATATTCAGTTTGCTACACTAATGAGGCACACATATATATGTTAATGAGGCACACATATATATATGTTATAAAAATTATTTTCATTTTAATTCTGAGAATAATTAAAGACATGAAGACATGTGAATGGTATGGAATAAAAATACTTACCCCAAATTATTCAGTTTTATAATATTTCTCTGCACAGAATGATAGCTAGAATTTAGTCGAACTCATAAAATGGTGAATATGGAGTTTAGTGAAAAATAATAATACTTTAATTATACTGCGTTGTCATCTATGTACAGAATGAGGTGTTAAAATGCAAAGACAGGTAAATGACAAAAAAGCTAGGGAGAGATGAAAAAATGAATATAAAATATTGCTCTAGTGCATAGTGTATTTTTTATTACTATTTTTATTTTAAATTATCTAATTTAATATAAAACATCAAATTAAAAGTAAACTAGAAAATGAAGGCTTGTGAATGAAGTTGTGATTTTATTATTTGGCTGTTATGACACGCAGGGGAGTGTCATTTAATAAGAAACTAAATTTTTATATATTAAAAATATAAATAGTTTTTCTAGTTAATGGGTGACAAATATGAACAAAGGTAAGTGACCCAAATACGGGCACCCCTAAGCATTTTAACTATTATGATGTTTGTTTTAGCAGATAAAAATTTGAAAATTGGTGGATGTATTCTCCTTGCAGGGGGTAACATGAAAAAAATGATAATTTAGTTAAAAACATCAGATAAGTGCTAATAATGGACAGTTTCCATGTTGGGACCCTATGCCCATATTTGGAACCTTTGCACCTAATATGGGCACCCTTAAGAATTATGCTAAAAAAACTTTAAATCAACGTAAAACTTTAATCGGAGTGAGCACAAGATGGACATACAAAAATATAAAATTTTTCCTTACTTGTAAGGCTACAACATTCTTCATGTATTCAAACATCGCACGTATTACACTCTATCATGTCTAACTGTTTTTCTTGACGACACAGTGCACAATAGCAGGACTCTTTTGAGCTGGATACACCACTGCAGGAAGGCTAAGTTGCAACAGTTGATATTACATTTTTCTTGGGTTTAGGCTTGGGCGCTGGTTTCGGCTTAGCTGCTCGTTTGTACTTGCCAGCTGCTTTATGCTTGGATACCTTTTTCTCTTGAAAAAACGATTTCACCAGTCTTACAGCTCGATAATTTAAAGCCTTTTTTCTGGTCTTTTTAAAATATCGGAGATAGATAATTGATGAATATATGTGTCTTTTTACAGCAGTGCCCATATTAGGTGTAGTGCCCATATTTGGGTGACTTACCTTATATTAAATCTGATCAGTATCCAAAATCATTCCCAAGTCATGCAAACTTTTATTAAAACATCTGGGACATGTAAAACTCCAGTTTACAGAAAATAACCCGTATGGAAGATATATTTTTTGATGGAGTGAATTCTAAATTCCATGTGAGGGTTTTCTGAGGAGTATACATGCTATGCAACAACATTGGGGCTAATTTAAACAATGTTTGGTGGACATTCAACGAACCTCAATGATCCTGGTTATGTACTTTGATCAGACCCTAGAAGTATTTATGTATGCTGTACCGTTACCTTTAGGAGTGCGGTTGCCAGTTTAAAATCAATAAAGAGTAAACATAAATGCGCAAAACCTAGATCCACCGATGATGGTATCTTCACTGTAGATTCGGTTTGCATTAGATTTCTTAGAAATTAAGGAATTCAGTTCCATAATTTAGTCGTGGCTTTATCATTCTTGTGCATGAAAAAGTTTCTGATGCAAGATATTAGATTTTGAGATGTTATTAAAATCTGATCATTGCTAAACTTGTATACTGTTTAATTAGCAAGGACTACTGGAGTAAATACAGTAATATGCTCTGGTTGTTACACTCTATTATGGATTGTCAGCTCTAATAATATAAATATTGCATTTAAAATAAAATATATAGCTACAATTTTAATGGATTTAATTATTATAAAAGTTAATATTTAAATTCTGGTTTTACAATCACCCTGTAATTAATCAAGATCGTTTGGTCTCAATATTTATTTTAGTCAAAGTATTCCGAATTCAACATTCATATTTTGGCATTAAGAATTCCGAAACTTTAATCGGATTTGTTTCTTCCACATTTAACGTCCAAGGGCAGTTTTGGGTAAGATTGCTTGTAGTAATGAGTGAGTTCAAGTAAAACTTTTGAGAGGTCTCTTGAATAGAATGATTACATGATTCAAAAGTTTTCAGAAGAGTTTTGTTTTGAAACGGTGTGTGCTCTTTAACGACTTAAGTTTTATATATTTTAAGAAAATAGTTTAATATTATGTAGGGTGTGCGGGGTTAGATGTGAACTATGATGTAGTATCCCTCCTGCTCAATAGATGGAGCTCGTGTTGACTTAAGACTGCTAGTTACAGTGGAATTATTTTTCGTAGAAGAAAAAGCGATTGTAATTCGTACCAGTGAATATTTTTTCCCTTTGTCTCAATTAGCTAAGGTAAAGTCATAACTTTTAGAAAAAAATGTGTGCTTAATTTACAAGCTGTATATCATGCAATTATGCCGGGAATTATATGTGATAATTTCGAGAGGTTAGGAGTAGATTTAAGTTGATTTCGATTTGAAGAAGTTTCCGACGTGTCGCAAACCTGTAAAGCCAGGAGATCATAATCGACAAATATATGGGGTGGCGGTGGGGTGGAAGATGAGCACAAAATATGTAGAGAAATATAGTCCGTAATTAATGTATTATTATTAATTTTACTTTAGAAGCTTGTAGTCCGTTGACATAACCATTCTCATATCTGGAATGTAAACCTTCTGGATTTCGCCGTGGCTATAAAATCGCCACTATTGTTCTCCCGGACCACACCATGTAGTATCAGAAGCCGCTGGATTACTCCTTTCCCTATCCTTTGAAGTTGCACTACTGAGAAAGAGATCGCGTCATCTTCAGAAATATTTTGGCCACCGCTTGAAGGAAAGCTGCAGCCGTAGGATAAGATTGTCAAGGATTAAAATGTATGGTATTTGTCTGTGCAATCGATCAGCCATTCAAAAGATAATTTTGCGCTTGTGGACGGTGCATACAGCCTTTTGAACCCGATTATTAGAATCAAAAGATATCGGTCCAGTTTACCGTAGTTCAGGACCACACACAACATCTATTAATAACAGACTGTATGTCTCCAGTCACTGTATCCTTCTACAGTCCTTTCTCCAATTCCAAATTTGCAAACGCACACAAAAGAGGAAGACGCCGACAAGTGGCCCTTGTAGTGACATCTGACACACATAAAATTTAGTGGTTGAAAGAGTTAGCATATTCACGATATTCTCCCAGCAAAACTGGAAAAGGTTCAGACAGATGAAAATAACCATGACATAGAAGCAGGATCTTCAGAAAGTAACAAATTAAAGAATGACCCTTTTAACTACAGTGGCAAATGCAACGCCTATATCTAACATTCTGCAAGCAGGATAAAATAATTGCATTGCATGTCATGTTTCAACAGCAGGCGAGTACACCACATGATTAAAAGCATAAATGATTGCAGAACATTATTCCATGTAATTTGTACTGAAGCCAAGGGGTATAAATACTTTGTGTGCCAAGTATGTTCACAAAGGCAAAGTACCATGAATAGCCAAGATATGACATTACAGTTGCCTTTTTGAACTACATTAATTTTATGATTTTTAATTTTATATAAAGATTTTTTTTATTTTCAAGCGCAGAATCTAAAATAGTATTTTATTAAATTTCCTAAGATTTTAATTTAATATATTTAACACCACCTCACAAGAGAAGTCTATGTTATTTAACTATGGATTCAAGGAATGAAATATGATAAAACAAACTTTTGGAACTTAAGATATCATAATAGTAAAATGCCATCATACGCAATCACCAATTGCTATTGTTCTTTTAATGTTCATTTGAATTTTCGTGGTATGAATGAAGTTTCGCTGACAAGGAATATGAAATAATTAAATAAATTCCGTATTCGTAACCTTCGAATCCTAAAATACGAGTGAATATCGCATCCATATGCAATCATTTCTTCTTAAAATATCAACAGACAATTGCTTTATTCATGTTATTTCTGTCTCTATCTAACAATAAAATATTTGATGGAATAACCACATAACTTTTTATGAAGGTATTTCTTTCGTTTACATTAAATGAAAGCTTTAATAAACGCAGTTAGATAATTCCAGTTCATGGTGAAGAGGGCTTGGGTATGCGAATCATATACCGTTCACACGTGCCTACTGTCACAGGCGACGTTGCGGAGATTGGGAGGAGGCTGGAAGGTGACTGCTCTATTTTCCACCGTCCAACTACCGATTGATGTCAGATCCCGCAAAAGGTGCCTGCGTGTGTCCAGATCCTGGCTACTCGCTGGCTATTCAAAATGTCGCTAAAGACCGGGTTGCCTGCTGCATAGGAGCCTGGGAGGTAAAAAGAGTCTTTCGCGGCTATCCAATTATGATTATGATAACCGTCTGAATCAATTCCAGTTCGTTCTGCGAGATGATGAACTAGTGTGCTATCAACTATCAACCTATTCCGGTGGACAATCTTTAGGACAGTAGATGATGCTATAACATCTATTGTCTCGGATTTCGTCTCCTGCGATCGGCTCTGATAACTATCGTTACAGAAATAGCCGGGGTGCAGATTTCCCGATTACCGTAGCCTGCAAGAGTTGGGAGCGGCTCGATCAGCAGTCGGGGCGCGTTATGTAAAACCGAGACTCTCTCTTTCTCAAAGAAAAATTGGAATCTAACTTTTCTTTTTTGAAATTGAGTATCTTCACTTTTTTAAGAGGGCACAGCAAAATTGGGGTGGAAGTCACCTCGTCCGCTCATTCCTTATTTCACTGATGCGTGTGGAAAGGGTGGCTCTAATTCCGACCAAATTATTGGATTGCGTAGTGACGCTCATTTCATATGCTTCCCAATAGAAATTGATGACCTGCGGGTCTCCCAGCTACAGGGGATTTCCAATTGGGTGCCGATGTGAACTAACACGTGATGGGGCTATAAATTTTGAGAGATTTGTAGTTTTCAATTTGACATTTACTACGACATCTCTTTTCTCTTACTACGACATATCTTTACAAATTCTCACGTGTATCATTTAAACCATGGAACCGAACTCTCCCATCTTGTCTGTGCGGAGGCATCGTGCGGCAATAACTTACCATACATATAGCCTACGTTGAGTAATTACTACTCCCCCTTTTTATTTCTGGGGCTAACTCGGGACATGAACAGTATTTCCATTCTGTGCAAATAAATGCTATGCTTTATAATACGTACACATCAATGGTATGCTATGAACTTTCTAGCTATAATCTGTGTTGTTGAAGAAGTCAGTTCCAGAATATCAGTTTCTAGTGACACACGCGATATTACTCTTTATAGCTGGACAAACACAAAGTTGAATACAATGCTATCTATCAGATGCTTCACAAGCTATTCCTGTATTAGTGTTCATACAATGCATTTGTACTTTTTTATGGCATCACACAATTGAACTCATAAAACAGTCGCTAGATACAAATAAAAAGCACATTTACTCAATCCAATACATTTAAGCAATATTAAATGAGCATTTTCTGTGTGCAATACAATTAAGCAACATAAAATGAACATTTTCTTAATAACATTTGATCCATGGAGAATTTGAGTAATGAATTCACAACAACAATCTAATTTTTAAACATTAGCGTATTTTGATGAATTGAATAAAGTTCAAAAGAATGCACATATCTATGACTGGTACTGTAATAGCATGATTTTATATCTCCTATGAAAATTCCAGATAACCTAAAATATTTAGCGAAATTATCGACTTCCCATTAAAGTCTCCAAATATTCTACAATTAAAAACGGTTAGCAATGTTTCGTCAATAGTCAACAAGAATATTGCTAAGTTGTAGTGATCCGATAACTTGAGTAATGGTAATTCGCTTTCGTAGTTGTTGTTTACAGATTTAATGCTGGAAAAGAAATGGAAAATGTCAGTAATACATTGTAAGATTGTTAAAAAACTGTTTTTATAATAAATATACTACACTAATTCTAAAAGGTTCCAGGAATAACAAAAAAATATATGTCAACTAATCAGTTTTATTAAACCCGCCCTCTTTTTAATTAAAAGTTATATAAACATATTTCAAATTAATGCAAAACTTCGACCCTATTTAGAAATTAATTTGGACGAATTCATCCAACGTATTGACTTGCTGATGCACTAGCAACTAAAATCTGCCTTTCATCAAAAGAAGAAGATTTTTGATAGAACTTTCTTGTGCCATATCGTTAAAAATATTGTTCTCTCAGCTACCGTTAGATGAGTTTTGCTTAAATGTTGTTGTTGTTGTTGTTGAGACTCAGACCGTCCGACCTACCAGAGAGGTGCAAGGTAACTGTTTGGACGGCCGGGAAGTGCCACCCAATTTAGACCGGAACCCAGTGGGGGAGGCATGCACAGGGACCGTACCCTCCTTCCCCTACCACCAACCTCTCGGAAGGACATATAGACCCACATGTTTAACGTGATCGTACTCCGCATGAACACGGCGGCAGTTGTGGCAGCGTGCAAATCCAGCGCGCAAACCACCGGGCTACCGCGCCCGAAATGTCTCAACAGCATGCGGTGTTCCCAGGTGGTCACCCATCCGAGTACTAACCGCTGCTTGACTTCGGTGATCTAAAGAGAACCGGTGTTTTCAGCACGGTAGGGCCGTTGGTTCGCTTAAATGTTGTGAATGATATAGCTCGATCTCAAAAAAGGAAGAGGTGAAGTGCCTTACCGTGTCTTCTACCTTTTTATATGAAACTGCTTTCTTTTAGCTCACTTATTTGGAATTCAAGTTCAGGAGTAGATTGACAGTTGAGAATGATTTGAGGATTACTAATTAAACCAAACATCGCTACTCTAATTTTTTTAAAGCAACAGCATTAATCAACTTTGATTATTATTAGTCACTTAGCGTTGCTAGTTTAAAGTTCTTAAATGTTCATATTTAAATGCCTTTTTTTTTAATTTCCTGAACTGATACTTTGGGATACTTTGCACAGGATTGATTTGAAAAGATGCTCTGCATAATAGATTTTTATTTTGACCCCTCAAAATTTGTCAACAGTTATTTATTATATAAGAAATGCTCTTCTCTCCGTTTGTCTACAGCGCTTGACTATAAATCTGGCGAACATGGTGAAAAATTTAACGAAATACCGCCAACTTTTCGATATGTTGACCCAAATTGACGAAAATATAGTTAAAATTTAAAAAATGAAAGAAAGTTAACGAAAAAGACGTCAAATTGTGGAATTAATCATTAAAATATTTTTGTACACATATGTGTATATGGGTTATATTGCTTATTGCGGATGCTAACAAAATTGGTAATTGCACATTTAAGGTTGGTTAAAAGGAAATTTATTGGATACTTCGGTATAGTTTCACATGTGCCCTTCGGAAAAGCGCCATATACACGATTCGATGTTTAAAACCTTATGCCGTGGATATTATGCATCATTGTTTCAGTGGGAAAGAAGTAAATTCATTGTATTATATAAGGAAAGTCATGTGCTGCCCACATCATTTTTTTTAATATCCAAACTTTCCTTGGGTTAAAAAGTATTGAATCCACTGTAATACACAATAAAATTATAAATTAATCTCTTCTTCAGATCCTTGTTTGTATAAAAAGCTTTTGATAAAAATATAAAAACTTCATCTTTCGTAATATATTTCAAAACACACTTTTTCCACTTTGCATGATAAGTTTATGATTATCAAACTTCTGGCCGTATGAATAAAAGATGATGCACAACAACTAAATTTTCCTCATCTGCATAAATCAGAATATTAAAGTACCGAGATGAACAAGACCTCCGAGTAAATTTAATTTCACAAAGGATGATTATAGTTTTGTACGTGCGATAAACATTTATAAATAATAATTTGTTAAGTATTCCAGCGCCGAACCTTCAATAACCAGAAACACATAATCAAATGCCGTAATTATTAAAAATAATTCGAAGCTTTAAATACAATGGATGTCAAATATATGCAATATTATTTGGAGTGATTTTATTTTTTCTACACTAAATGACTTAGATGGGCTTTTACGTGAATAATTCTAGTCACGAAAGAAGATTTGTATTGTGAAAATTGTGTGTTTTTGTACATATTCAGTAATAATTTATATCAAATATTAATTCCATAGGAAGTAGTTTAATTTTTAAAAATCCAGATGAGATGTTTGCTAAGTAACTATTTTACCTGTGGGTTAGAAAAACATTCAGTTAATGATGTTGTGAGGTATAATTTGCATTTCTTTTCAATATTATCCAGCTTATCAAGACGGTTTAAAGCAGTCACAAGGGACAGCAGGGAAAAACCCAGAAAACTAATACACAAACACATACGTAGAAATACATAGACAATATACATGGACAATATACATGACAATATACATATACCTACATTGAGAATATACAAAAACAAAACAAAATCGTTCAACATTTGTGAAACAAAAGCAGCCAAAAAACAAACAAATCAAATCCAGAAAGTAACAATTGTAGGTTTTTAGTTACAATTGGAATCTATTTAATCGAACGAAATAAGACCTAATAATAAAACTTTTATGTTCAATGGAACAATAATGTAAATTAAAAAAAGTAGCAATAAAAATTTCTAAACAAACTCAGAAAGAAAATAAATTTAAAAGGAAAAGGCCTAAAAAAAGAAAAATGCCAATGGAATAGGAATATACAAGAAACAGGAATGAAACAAAAAATTTAAAAAGAAAGAAAAAATAATTTTTTGCAAACACTGTTTCAGACATTCTATCTAGACCTGGGTGCAATTAAAATTCCAGTTTTTAATTTCGTGAATTTTAAAAATACTTTTCCCATAATTGGAATAATTTCCTATAATTTCAATATTATGATTGTGTTCTGAAAATTCCACTTACTGAATCGGGCAACAACTTTTCAAAATACCATATGAAACTTTATTTTTACTCTATATTTCAAAATTAATTTTTCAAATTCAATCAGATAATGATTAATTGATTAATCAAGAATGTTTGTAGCTGTACACAGAAGCTTCAACTGAATTTATGTCTAGACTGAGTGACAGCTGTCGCAAAAGTAACTTGGATTTAATCCTTTGGGTGTTAGGCTTTCTCGGGGAAAACTTCTCCCCAGCCTTAGCTAATTCCCGGGGCGAGTAATGTTTCTCCTGTAGAGGCCATCAATCCCAGTCATCGCTATGGATGAATGTAATTGAACATTAAATAAAATATCACAGTCTTTATAGTAAAATCGCGTTTCATTTCTTATTCACAAATGAATATTGACTTTTACTGTCATCAGAAACCAGATGTTGAAGCCATTTCGCACTTTCATATGTAAGGAAAAGTTAAAACAATACAAAAATTATAAAAATAAAAGTGGGGAAAAATCTGAAATCAAAGAACTACTGATCGGTATTGCCATCTGGGGCGAAACAGAACAATGACTACTGTAAAATGCATTGAAAGTGTTTGAGACGTTTATAAGAAGGAAAAATGTTGTTGAACACTTCTAGATCTTTACTAACGTACAGTAGCAGTTTTCAGTGAACGAGCTAAGACGCGTTCGCAACTGTCAAAGAGTTAAAATGTAAATTGCGAATTTATAAGATTTCGTTCTTTTTTTTTTGTGTTACATTATTATTATGAGTATTGTAGAAGACCCAGACCACACGACTAACCCGAAGGCATATAGCTGCTTAATGTGTGGCCGGGTCATGAGTATTGTGAAAAAAGTGGCAGAACTTGGTTAAAAACCTGCTGAGATAGCATTAACTTTTTCTTTTGTCAAAGTTTGATATATTTCAGCTTCTGTTGACGTTATTAACATGCATTTTTTACTGTCATACGAGCCATTATTAGCAAAGACCGCAGTAGAGTTCAAGCGTCCTACTTCTGCGCAAAGGATCAAAAGCTTAGTTCTTTAAGTTTTTTGTGTGTGTAATTTCAAGTATTTTCAGTATTAAAAGCTTAGCAAAACAGCTTATTTAGGGTGTATTTCATCCGCGTTGCACAACTGGCATAGTTTTAAATAGAAAGCATAGGAAGTGATTTTGGTTTAAAATAGGTGATTTGGAATTGAGCGTTATATGTATTATTTAAGTAGTAGTCGGTTATTTAAAAACCGGGAAATAACGAGTAATTTCTTTTAGTTCCTCATATTAAAATAAAAATCGAAATTAATCGAAATATTTATGCAAATTTATTTTCATACTTTGCGTATCTGGTAATTGAAGATTTATACAATTTCAATTTTTAGCATGAATATAAAGTAATATATTTGTATCCTAATGAAACCAATTTTGAATTGCTTCATTTATAAATTTTATATATGTTTTTAAAGTGTTGATCGCTCTCAGTTAATGCAGAGGAGAAAACATTATTGCTTTTTAACGTCAACACTAAATAGATCTGTATTCGTTGTTCGGCTTCCATTAAAGCTCCTTATATACATTTTGACGCAACAGCGACCATTTTGACTCGCAGTTTAAGCGATGGCAGTACATGGTAAAATAGTTACTTTATCGTCCTCTTTTCTCAGTATCTCGAAAAATCAAAACAGAATATTTACTTGAACGATTGATACAATTTTTTTAAAAACAGCTGAATTGCTTTTATGTTTCATCTAAATAGCGTATCAATTATCAGCTATGTAACATGCGAGCGTATTGAAGCAGCACGGGCAGAAGATAACTGACTTGACTGGTTGGACACAAATTGGCAATTACTATAGCCTGCATATTTAGAAGCCTTGGATTTCAAAATAGTATAAAACACTAATAAATAAATAGAAAAAGGATAAAACACTAATAAAACCGTTAAGCGGATATCTAGAAAACAAATAAAATCAAAAACAGGCTACGGCTCCAAAAAACTGTGTTGTCCATACTTTAAATGTTTTCGATCGTAGTGGTCACTTCTCGGTTAGTTTCTGAACTCTTGGGTTTGTCTCGCCGAAAATAAGTACAACTACTTCCACTCTCTCTGGTTTGGTTCATTCCATCGCGGTATTTCAAGTGGTAAGCATTTAAGCTGGATCACGTGGTGGACTTCCATGAAGATTATTCACGCTTCAGATTAGTGAATTGCCTTTTTTTTTCATGTTTGTGCATTTTTAAGCTATATTTTTCATGATTATGTGGTATTTTATTTTTTTAAGTTGAATTTTGTCCTCTTTGGTCTTTTTCCTGTTATTCTTGTTTATTTCGTTGTTGGGCACAGATCGCATAGAATTTCAACCATGTGTTTTTATGCAATCATAGAAACAGCGGATTTTAGCATATCTGTCCAGAATGTGCCCCTGAAGACGTTTCTGGCAGGTATACTATTCATTGATTTATTTTCTATTTTCCTTGTCCTATTATTTTAATTTATATATATATATATATATATATATATAATTTATCTTTAAGATTAATCTCTTGTAGTAGATTTCAACAATCTGAGACATTCCTATTAAATCTGAACGAAGAAATAAAGAAATTTATTTAAATAGTAAAGAAACTTTAAAAATAGCTACCAATTTTTTAGTTAATAAATTTTTATATAAAGTAAAAAAAATATAAATTGACTACCTAATCCATAGAATAAACTATCGTTCATGATGCACGTGCACTCAGATAAGAGCTCGTGACGAATAACGCAACAAAAAATTTAAATATCTTGTTTTACATCAGGGGTCTGTAGCTTTTCACTAAGTTTGAACAAGCATATGTTTAATTTTTTTTTACAAATCCGAATTCCAAATCAGGAATAAATTACATTCCTATTTTTGAATTCGGCTTTGTTTGTTCTCCTACAATGATGGATCCAGCGTATCGTCGAAACAGATAGTTGTATGCTGCATTTTCGTGTTATTTGTGATAATTTAAGTTGCTCTTGTATACAGTGGTGTAGTCGCAAAAAAAAAGGTGGGGGGACGCTCTTTTTTTGAAGAATTTTAGCCAATACTGTATAATTTCTGTGATTGACATAGGGCTGGGAAGTATCGCGATACAAGTATCACCCATACAAAATGTCTTGAGTAACGACCCTAGTTTTAAATGTATCGTGGATTTTGTATTGAGATACTTTTTCAATTGTATCCAGTTTTTTTTTTTTTTTTGTACTTTCCAACTCGAACTCTTAACATGTTGATAAAATCAAAAGAATAATAATTATTCTAATTTTATTTAGTTATTTATTAAAAACCAAAAATTGTGCTCCAAAGCATATGATTCTCAGCTTAAGAAAGAAAAATCAATTAAGATTCATGCATTTTGAAATGAAATTATCTCAAAGAACCTTCCAACTATGCCAAGCTGCAGAGGGGTTATATATGTATATATAAATTTAAAAAAAAAAAGAGCGTCCCCCTACAAAATAAAAAGTGGGGGTACTCTTGAGATCAGGAGAAAAGGTGGGGGGTCTGCGTCCGCCCTCGTCCCTCCTCGACTACACCCCTGCTTGTATACCTTAACCTTCGCGCATAGTGTTTTGTAATTATGTATTTAACTATATAACTTGAAAATGTATGCTTCTTTTCAGTATTATTTTTAATCATACATGTATGTTTCGTTTTTGTCTCAGTATTCAATAGTTTTTTGTACACATTTATATAATCAGCATGAGATATATTTTTGTACCCCTTACTGAGGTTCACTGTAAAATACGAATTTTTGTGTGTGTTTGACTTAATATAAATTTCGCAAGCAATGATGAGCAGGGGAGTAGAATTCTGATGAAGGGCGTTTCACGCCAAAAATTGTTAGACGCATTTTATATTTCGCATTTCTTCTAGATTTGTGAAAAAACACCTTTTAATGTTTTGGTGTTTTTGATCTGTTTATCTGTTGTTCACACCGCTAAATATAAGTGTTTATTTATTTTCATTTATTTAACATATTTTAATATCAAATATTTTCTTTCTTTATTATAGGTAATAGATATTTCTTCGATACAGTTAGTATATACAGATAAGTATTTTCTTAGACTGCTGTCTGCAAAGTTTTGTAAAGTAAAAAATACAATTTTAGACGACAGTTTTCAAATCATTATTCAAATAACAATTATTTTCCTTGGACACGGGATAGAACCATTTTTTGAAAGATGTACTAGTTATACATCCATTTTTGCCGTTAGGGAAATGTACCTGTCTCCTTCAGCCGTCGGTCTTCTAACACGATCTCTCCTGTGATGCTTGCTACACATTCTAGTTGTTTTACATGCTTGCCACAGTCGTGAAATAACGCCGTGGGCGATGTTAAATTCTCTGGCAACAACTGTTATTTTTCGCCCTTCTTCGTTCTTTCCAATAATACGGCTACGTGAAAATTATCTAAATGATGTCGGAAAAACATACAAATAATGTCCAGTTTGTCCATTAAATCTTTCACGTAAAATTTTCACTTGGAACAATAACTGTCCACACGTCTTAAATACTTTGAATCTCTTATCAGCGTTATCACGTGAAGAGCAGGCGTGGAAATTAAAAATTTTCAAAAAGCACACCTTTTCTTACTGTATCCCGCACTTATTCTAATTTTCGAGATATTACTCTCCTTTCATTTTGTGTTAGTTATGGGTGATAGTGTCATCCGTCCTTAGCAGTTGTCCAGCTGTGTATACATACACATACACACACACACACACACACACACACACATATATATATATATATATATACATACATACATACATATATATATATATATATATATATATATTTATCAGTATAAGTATTACAATCAATAGTAGTGGAAACAACATAAAATAAACACTGCCCCGGCGGGCAATAATAAAAATATGCAAATATTACAAAAACAGTAATTTCGGTTACACAAAAAACGTGCAAAATTAAAAAAAATCCACCTCGGCGGGAAAAGAAAAAAGTATAAAACACTAATAAAACCGTTAAGGAGGATATCTAAAGAGCAAATAATATCAAAAACAGGCTACGGCTTCTAAAAACAGCGTTGTCCATACTTTAAGAGTTTTCGATCGTAGTGGTCACTTGTCGGTTAGTTTCTGAACTCTCGGGTTTGTCTCACTGAAAATATATACAATTACTTCCACTCTCTCTGGTCTGGTTCATTCCATCGCGGTAATTCGCATGGTAAGCAATTATGCTGGATCACGTGGTGGACTTCCATGACGATTATTCACCCTGAAGGCTTTTTTTTTGCATGTTTGTGCATTTGTTCGTTATATTTTTTACGATTATGTGGTGTTTTATTTTTTAAGTTGAATTTTGTCCTCTTTGGTCTTTTTCTGTTAATCTCGTTTATTCCGTTGCTGGGCACAGATTACATAAAATTTTAACCGCGTATTTTTATGCAATCATAGAAACAACGGATTTTAGTATATCTGTTTAGAATGTGTTCCTGTAGACGTCATTCAACATCCTCAGACATTCTTATTGAATCTTAACGAAGAAGAAATAAAGCAATTTATTAAACAATAAATAAAATTTAAAACATGACTACCAATTTTTTGTTAATAAATTCTCGTCAAAAGTAAAAAATAAATTCCAATTGACTATCTAATCCGTAACAAATTATGTCCTTCATGCTGCACGTGCACTCAGAGAAGAGCTCGTGATGAATAACGCAAAAAAATATAAATGTCTTGTTTTACATCTGTGGTCTGTAGTCTCTCACTAATTGTGAGCAAGAACATATTTGAATTTCGTTTACGAATCCGAAATAGGAATAAACTACATTCCTATTTTTGAATTCGCATTTGATAGTTTTCTTACATCGATGAATCCATCGTTTCGTCGAAACAGTTGTACGATGCATCATCGTGTTATTTGTGCTAATTTAGGTTGCTGTTGTCTACCTTAACCTTTGCGCAATGTGATTTGAAATTATGTATTTAACTATATAATTTGAAAATGTATGCTTCTTTTCTATATTATTTTTATTCATACCTGTATGTTTCGTTTTTGTCTTAGTATTCAAAAGTTTTTTGTACACATTTATATAATCAGCATGATATATATTTTTGTACCCCTTACTGATGTTCACTGTAAAATGCAAATTTTTGTGTGTGTTTGACTTAATATAAATTTCGCATGCAATGATGAGCAGGGGAGTAGAATTCTGATGAAGGGCGTTTCACGCCAAAAATTGTTAGACGCATTTTTTCCTCGCATTTCTTCTAGATTTGTGAAAAAACACCATTTAATGTTTTGGTGTTTTTTATCTGTTTATCTGTTGTTCACACCGCTAAATATAAGTGTTTATTTATTTTCATTTATTTAACATATTTTAATAACAAATATTTTCTTTCTTTATTATAGATAATAGATATTTCTTTGATGCAGTTAGTATATACATATAAGTATTTTCTTAGACTGCTGTCTGAAAAGTTTTGTAAAGTAAAAAATACAATTTTAGACGACAATTTTCAAATCATTATTCAAACAACAATTATTTTCCTTGGACACAGGATAGAACCATTTTTTGAAAGATGTGCTAGTTATACATCCATTTTTGCCGATAGGGAAATGTACCTGTCTCCTTCAGGCGTCGGTCTTCTAACACGATCTCCCCTGTGACGCTTGCTGCACATTCTAGTTGTTTTATATGCTTGCCACAGTCGTGAAATAACGCCGTGGGCGATGTTAAATTCTCTGGCAACATCTGTTATTTTTCGCCCTTCTTCGTTCGTTCCAATAATAAGGCTACGTGTAAAATTATCTAAATGATGTCGGAAAAACATACAAAAAATGTCCAGTATGTCAATTAAATCTTTCACGTAAAATTTTCACTTGGAACAATAACTGTCCACACGTCTCAAATACTTTAAATATCTCATCAGCGTTATCTCGTGAAGAGCAGGCGTGGAAATTAAAAATTTGCATACGCACACCTTTTCTTACTGTATCCCGCACTTATTCTAATTTTCGACATATTACTCCCCTTTCATTTTGTGTTAGTTATGGGTGATAGTGTCATCCGTCCTTAGCAGTTGTCCAGCTGTGTATACACACACATACACACACACATACAAGTGGAAACTACTCAATTATATGTAAATATTATTATAAAAATACCCTTCAGTCACACTTACTTAATAATCATATCTATAATTTACATAAAACTAACCTTAAAATCTTATACAATAGAATATCAGCCAAATATAAGCAAATCCATCTAAAAAATAGTTGTAATAACATTCCATATATTGTTTTAGTACCCAAGTTTCATAAATCCCCTGTTGCTTTTCGAACCATTACCAGTGGGCATAATTCTTACATTACTAATGCTGGAAAATTATTATTAAAGATACTGCATGAAGTATCCTTGTCAGATGAAATCTCAAATAATTGTCATATTGTAAAAAACAGTTTTGAAGTAGTTAAGAAATTGAAAAATCTCTCACTAATATTCGTAGTATTTATACCTTTGATTTCAAAGATTTGTTTAATAATATTAATATAAATGATCTGTATAGAATTATTTTAGGAATTTTTGAAAAATATAATATCAACCTAAAATATTCAAATTTTCTTTTTAAAAAATTACTTAACTTCACTCTTTATGAGAATTATATTCAACATGGTGGTACTATTTTTAAACAACAGGTTGGTATCCCACAAGGGGGGTGTGCCTCATCATTGTTAGCTAATCTGTATTTATTCTTCTATGAAAAAAACATTAATCCAAGCTTGCATAATATGCACATGTTTAGATATATAGATGACATTTTATGTGTATCCCCAAATAAAAATATCCCTATAGTATTAAACTTTTATCCAAAAAATTTACAATTAAATGCAAGTAATAATGACACTAATGTTGCAAACTTTTTAGATTTAAATTTAAATTTACAAAATTTTAATATGGTTATAAACTTGTATGATAAAAGACAGGATTTTAAATTTAATACATCAAAAATTCAACATTTTGACTCTTGTCTGCATATATCTGTATTTAGAAATATTATAATAAACCAGGCTCTTAGAATCAATAAAATTTGTGATGAATATTATAAATTAGCGCACTTTATGGAATTATTGAGTACAGCGACTAATAATGCATATCCCCCCAATTTTGTTATTAAAATTATCAACTCAGTGTATCAAATTTCACTCGATAACATCCTAGAAAACATTCCCATTTTTAGTGACTAACATACAGGAGAGAGAGAGAGAGAAAAAATAAATAAATAAATAAATAAATAAATAAATAAATATATATATATATATATGTTTGTATGTTATATACAGTTATTTATTAATTATATAAATAGATAAAAATGAAAAATAATAAACTAAGTCAAAAACATTAGAAAAATCAAAAAATCGGAAAATAAGATGCATTAACATTAATGTTTTGAATTTTATTTTCGCAAAAAAAAAATGTAACTTTTGTCAGTATTGAAACTACGTTTTGTGCGCCCTTATAATGGTGTATAGTGGCATTCTCGATTATCCAGTTTTCCTATGAATTCTTGTTTAGTAGGAATTTTCATCTATGATTCATATTCATATTCTGTTCTGCATGTTTGGGAAGTTGTATTCTGAATTGCTTGTCCAGTCTTCAGCTTAGACTCACTGGACGGGTTTGGGATTATTTCCGTGAACGTTCGTACTGCCTCCCTGGTAGAATTTCGACTTGTTCATTCTGGTGCTTCTAGATTAAGTTGTTGAGGTTGATCGTGTATACACGTGGTAGAAGAGGAATGATTCATGCCGCATGGTAATACAATTTTCGTAATGTATCCTTTTTTCATTTTTTCATTTTTTGATGCCTGTAGTCTGAGTTTAAGCATTTATAGTAATGTACTATTGCTTAATCTGAAACAGGCATTTGTCTGGGTTAATTAGAATTAAATACTCAGACCTGAAGAGGAATTTAATTCTGATTAATCATCGAATTTGGGAAGGTTCTGTTCTTTTCTCTTATCGGCATTATGGCCGTGAATTTGCTTCTATGGTGATGTTAATATTACTTGAATTGTATTTTTATTATTTTTTATTTTTACATAATTCTTATTATTACATTTCAAATATTTATCCATATACTTGTCTGCTGCATTATGCGCGTATTGTATATTGGTTTCTTATTTTCTGTCTAGTTGTTTACGAGTTTCTGTGGTAACATTCATTTTTAATTAGTTAGAACTGAATTACACTAAAGTTAGCTGCATTTGCGCTGAATTGGTGTCAAATTTTAACTTCATTTTTATCTCATTATCCCTTATCTTATCATTTTAAAATGTCTGGTAATTGTAATTCCTAGGTAATAATTCTATTCTTAGCCATTGTTTTTGTGATCGATCTTAGTTTTTCATATATTGAATATCTTATTGTTTTTGTGATCGTACGTAGCCTTTCATACGTTGAATCTCTGAATTGTTGAACCATTAAATAAATGCATATTTATTGGAAGAATTTGAATTCTGTATTTACAGCAATGGTTGTATTATTATTAGATTATATTAGTTCTGAAGTAAAATATTGGGTTTCATGTTGTATTGATGGATGTTAATTTGAATCAATTTATTCTGGAATAGTCAATGTGTATATGTATATTTTTCCACTATCTATCCTAGTTTTGCTTATTCCTAAGCATTTATTTAATCCGGGTCTTAATGTGTCTACACATTAGTTTATATATTTTCAAAGTGTTTTAGATGATCTATTAGTTTGAAAAATAATGGTACCTTTCTTATGTTGTTATTGTGTCTCCACCTTTGTAATTGAATTAAGGTGCATTCTTGGCTAAAGAGTCTCTTTTTTTAATGCAAGTGCCTTTATTTTGGGGAAATAAAGGTTACTATCATTCCCTATTACATGATGTCTTATTATAAAAAATTAGCGACTGGCAACTGTATGCTTTCTGACATCCAAGCTCGGTATTCGAGAACCTGTTGGGGTTCTCCTAGATCGTTATCCAGCTACCAACAATATCCTTTATCCTCTATGACTATTCCATCTTCATTCGGTACATCCAGCCAGTATTCTTTGTTCACTTCATATAACTTTCAATCGTACAGCCATGCATCACTAAATAACACACTTAAATTTAAATCTTGTAATTCTAATAGATGTAAAACTTGTCCGTTTGCTAATAGTAATCAGATCAATTGTAACAATAATCTTGTCTTCTGTAAAACATATAATTGTATCTACCAAATTGAATGTAAAAAATGTAATATGTCATATATAGGTCAAACCAGCAACCCTCTGCATCTCCGAATTAACGTACACAGGAATCACAAAAAATTTTTTTCAAATAATGCAACTTCCTTTAATGAATCAAAATTTGAATACGAACATTTTACTAAACATGGGTTCGACAACATTGAAATTAGTATTCTGTGTATTCAAAAAAATTACTATGACAGATTGTTTCTTGAAAATGAATTCATTTGTGCACACAAAACCATCTTTCCATATGGACTCAATCAAATATTTAACCATCATAATATAGTTAAAAAGTCCTTTAATTCTCCTAATGAAGACCATAATATTTATAATTCCTTCAACAATCATAAAAGTAAATCAAAAAGAACTAAAAGAGCAAGTAAATATAATAAAAAATTGCCATCATTATCTGAACTAAAAAATGCCATCCTTCAGCAACATGCAAATTTTAAAATTACTTTTGATTGGAAACAATGTAAAAACTGGATTTTCGCAATTAAAAAACAGCAATTAAATATGGTATATAATCTTTTTCTAAGTACTGCATTTGATAACGTTCATTTTAAACATTTATTCTATGATTTGCTCATTACCAGAAGTAAAAATCTTAATAGTTATTTTTATGTCACAGACTTAAACTTTAATGACGAATCAAAACAAAATACTAAAATCAATGAATATTGTACCTTGAATTTTACTAATTCTGTATTAAATAATCTGAAGATAAATAATTTTTTAAAATCGGTTTCCAATTACTTTCCAGTCAAACATGTAAATCCTAAAATTGCATATAAATATGATAAACCGCTAGGACGTTATATTTTCAACTATAATCAAATTGCCAAATCAGTAGATATTAATCAAAACTATGAATTGGATAAAGAGTCATATTGCCACTGTCATTTAGAAAAATACAAAGACTTCGTAGATAAACACCATGGGCATGTTATAACGGGAAATCTAAATATTATTAATTATGACGCACTAAGATCACTGATGTTACTGGGTACTAAGTACCGTATACCTACTAAATTTAAACATAAATTAATATGTAAAGGTTTATTTCTTGACTTAAATAAATTTATTTATAAAATCAGTTATAAATATCAAATCCCTGTAGAAGCCTTTAAACCTTGGAGAGTCTTAATAGAGCAATACTTAAATCATTATATATATAATCAGAAAATTAATAATTCATATAAACTTAATTCAATTAAAAATGATATTAAAGAAATACAAAAGGATTTTGTCATTACATATGTCGATAAGGCAAGTGGAAACTACTCAATTATATGTAAATATTATTATAAAAATACCCTTCAGTCACACTTACTTAATAATCATATCTATAATTTACATAAAACTAACCTTAAAATCTTATACAATAGAATATCAGCCAAATATAAGCAAATCCATCTAAAAAATAGTTGTAATAACATTCCATATATTGTTTTAGTACCCAAGTTTCATAAATCCCCTGTTGCTTATTATTATTAAAGATATTACATGAAGTATCCTCGTCAGATGAAATCTCAAATAATTGTCATATTGTAAAAAACAGTTTTGAAGTAGTTTAGAAATTGAAAACTCTTACTAATATTCGTAGTATTTATACCTTTGATTTCAAAGATTTGTTTAATAATATTAATATAAATGATCTGTATAGAATTATTTTAGGAATTTTTGAAAAATATAATATCAACCTAAAATATTCAAATTTTCTTTTTAAAAAATTACTTAACTTCACTCTTTATGAGAATTATATTCAACATGGTGGTACTATTTTTAAACAACAAGTTGGTATCCCACAAGGGGGGTGTGCCTCATCATTGTTAGCTAATCTGTATTTATTCTTCTATGAAAAAAACATTAATCCAAGCTTGCATAATATGCACATGTTTAGATATATAGATGACATTTTATGTGTATCCCCAAATAAAAATATCCCTATAGTATTAAACTTTTATCCAAAAAATTTACAATTAAATGCAAGTAATAATGACACTAATGTTGCAAACTTTTTAGATTTAAATTTAAATTTACAAAATTGTAATATGGTTATAAACTTGTATGATAAAAGACAGGATTTTAAATTTAATACATCAAAAATTCAACATTTTGACTCTTGTCTGCATATATCTGTATTTAGAAATATTATAATAAACCAGGCTCTTAGAATCAATAAAATTTGTGATGAATATTATAAATTAGCGCACTTTATGGAATTATTGAGTACAGCGACTAATAATGCATATCCCCCCAATTTTGTTATTAAAATTATCAACTCAGTGTATCAAATTTCACTCGATAACATCCTAGAAAACATTCCCATTTTTAGTGACTAACATACAGGAGAGAGAGAGAGAGAAAAAATAAATAAATAAATAAATAAATAAATAAATAAATATATATATATATATATGTTTGTATGCTATATATAGTTATTTATTAATTATATAAATAGATAAAAATGAAAAATAATAAACTAAGTCAAAAACATTAGAAAAATCAAAAAATCGGAAAATAAGATGCATTAACATTAATGTTTTGAATTTTATTTTCGCAAAAAAAAATGTAACTTTTGTCAGTATTGAAACTACGTTTTGTGCGCCCTTATAATGGTGTATAGTGGCATTCTCGATTATCCAGTTTTCCTATGAATTCTTGTTTAGTAGGAATTTTCATTTATGATTCATATTCATATTCTGTTCTGCATGTTTGGGAAGTTGTATTCTGAATTGCTTGTCCAGTCTTCAGCTTAGACTCACTGGACGGGTTTGGGATTATTTCCGTGAACGTTCGTACTGCCTCCCTGGTAGAATTTCGACTTGTTCATTCTGGTGCTTCTAGATTAAGTTGTTGAGGTTGATCGTGTATACACGTGGTAGAAGAGGAATGATTCATGCCGCATGGTAATACAATTTTCGTAATGTATCCTTTTTTCATTTTTTCATTTTTTGATGCCTGTAGTCTGAGTTTAAGCATTTATAGTAATGTACTATTGCTTAATCTGAAACAGGCATTTGTCTGGGTTAATTAGAATTAAATACTCAGACCTGAAGAGGAATTTAATTCTGATTAATCATTGAATTTGGGAAGGTTCTGGTCTTTTCTCTTATCGGCATTATGGCCGTGAATTTGCTTCTATGGTGATGTTAATATTACTTGAATAGTATTTTTATTATTTTTTAATTTTACATAATTCTTATTATTACATTTCAAATATATATATATATATATATATATATATATATATATTTATCAGTATAAGTATTACAATCAATAGTAGTGGAATCAACATAAAATAAACACTGCCCCGGCGGGCAATAATAAAAATGTGCAAATATTACAAAAACAGTAATTTCGGTTACACAAAAAACGTGCAAAATTAAAAAAAATCCACTTCGGCGGGAAAAGAAAAAAGTATAAAACACTAATAAAACCGTTAAGGAGGATATCTAAAGAGCAAATAATATCAAAAACAGGCTACGGCTTCAAAAAACAGCGTTGTCCATACTTTAAGAGTTTTTGATCGTAGTGGTCACTTCTCGGTTAGTTTCTGAACTCTCGGGTTTGTCTCACTGAAAATATATACAATTACTTCCACTCTCTCTGGTCTGGTTCATTTCATCGCGGTAATTCGCATGGTAAGCAATTATGCTGGATCACGTGGTGGATTTCCATGACAATTATTCACCCTGAATGCTTTTTTTTGCATGTTTGTGCATTTGTTTGCTATATTTTTTATGATTATGTGGTGTTTTTTTTTTAAGTTGAATTTTGTCCTCTTTGGTCTTTATCTGTTAATCTCGTTTATTCCGTTGCTGGGCACAGATTAGATAAAATTTTAACCGCGTGTTTTTATGCAATCATAGAAACAACGGATTTTAGTATATCTGTCTAGAATATGTTCCTGTAGATGTCATCCAACATCCTCAGCCATTCTTATTGAATCTTAACGAAGAAGAAATAAAGCAATTTATTAAACAATAAATAAAATTTAAATCATGACTACCAATTTTTTGTTAATAAATTCTCCTCTAAAGTAAAAAATAAATTCCAATTGACTACCTAATCCGTAACAAATTATGTCCTTCATGCTGCACGTGCACTCAGAGAAGAGCTCGTGATGAATAACGCAAAAAAATAACCTTAATCTACCTTAACCTTCGCACAATGTGTTTTGAAATTATGTATTTAACTATATAACTTGAAAATGTATGCTTTTTTCTATATTATTTTTATTCATACCTGTATGTTTCGTTTTTGTCTTAGTATTCAAAAGTTTTTTGTACACATTTATATAATCAGCATGATATGTATTTTTGTACCCATTACTGAAGTTCACTGTAAAATGCAAATTTTTGTGTGTGTTTGACTTAATATGAATTTCGCATGCAATGATGAGCAGGGGAGTAGAATTCTGACGAAGGGCGTTTCACGCCAAAAATTGTTAGACGCATTTTTTCTTTCGCATTTCTTCTAGATTTGTGAAAAAACACCTTTTAATGTTTTGGTGTTTTTAATCTGTTTATCTGTTGTTCACACCGCTAAATATAAGTGTTTATTTATTTTCATTTATTTAACATATTTTAATATCAAATATTTTCTTTCTTTATTATAGATAATAGATATTTCATTGATGCAGTTAGTATATACATATAAGCATTTTCTTAGACTGCTGTCTGAAAAGTTTTGTAAAGTAAAAAATAAAATTTTAGACGACAATTTTCAAATCATTATTCAAACAACAATTATTTTCCTTGGACACGGAATAGAACCATTTTTTGAAAGATGTGCCAGTTATACATCCATTTTTGCCGATAGGGAAATGTACCTGTCTCCTTCAGGCGTCGGTCTTCTAACTCGATCTCCCCTGTGACGCTTTCTACACATTCTAGTTGTTTTATATGCTTGCCACAGTCGTGAAATAACGCCGTGGGCGATGTTAAATTCTCTGGCAACATCTGTTATTTTTCGCCCTTCTTCGTTCTTTCCAATAATACAGCTACGTGTAAAATTATCTTAATGATGTCGGAAAAACATACAAAAAATGTCCAGTATGTCAATTAAATCTTTCACGTAAAATTTTCACTTGGAACAATAACTGTCCACACGTCTCAAATACGTTAAATCTATTATCAGCGTTATCACGTGAAGAGCAGGCGTGGAAATTAAAAACTTGCATACGCACACCTTTTCTTACTGTATCCCGCACTTATTCTAATTTTCGACATATTACTCCCCTTTCATTTTGTGTTAGTTATGGGTGATAGTGTCATCCGTCCTTAGCACACACACACACACACATATATATATATACACATACATATATACATACATACATACATATATATATATATATATATATATATATATATATATATATATATATATATATATATATATATATATATATATATATATATATATATATATATATATATATATATATATATATTTATCAGTATAAGTATTACAATCAATAGTAGTGGAAACAACATAAAATAAACACTGCCCCGGCGGGCAATAATAAATATGTGCAAATATTACAAAAACAGTAATTTCGGTTACACAAAAAAACGTGCAAAATTAAAAAAACCCACCTCGGCGGGAAAAGAAAAAAGTATAAAACACTAATAAAACCGTTAAGGAATATATCTAAAGAGAATTCTGACGAAGGGCGTTTCACGCCAAAAATTGTTAGACGCATTTTTTCTTTCGCATTTCTTCTAGATTTATGAAAAAACACCTTTTAATGTTTTGGTGTTTTTAATCTGTTTATCTGTTGTTCACAGCGCTAAATATAAGTGTTTATTTATTTTCATTAATTTAACATATTTCAATATCTGATATTTTCTTTGTATATTATAAATAATATATATTTCTTCGATGCAGTTAGTATATACATATAAGAATTTTATCAGACTGCTGTTTGCAAAATTTTGTAAAGTAAAAAATTCAATTTTTGACGTCAATTTTCAAATCATTATTCAAACAACACTTATTTTCCTTTGACACGGAATAAAACCATTTTTGGTAGATGTATTTGTGGCATAAGGAATCTAAAGTTACACTTTAATTATTAAATTTATTATTTTAAATCACATTAACATTGCCGTAAATTCATATATAGTGGAATTAACATTTAAATCGTACATCGCTCGTTGTTGTACCGCAAAACCCTCCAATTATTTAACTTATGTGTAAGTTCTGAAAAGAATTATTAATTAATATTAAAAGATTAGACTATTTTAAAACTTAAACAATATCATTTATTAACAACATCAATTTATCAAAAACACCAATTTTCATAAATATCAATTTTAACTTATTATCAATTTTCATTTGATTATTTTAGCGAGGGGAGAAGAATTATTAGTTTTACCATTGTTATCTAGGACCTGTTATTATGAGCACATACCTTCAAGTTTAGTCTTGGGCTCATCTTCTCGCTTGCATCAGTCTTATACTGCCATAACTCTGTGGTGTGTGGCTCCTCCTCGTACTACTAATGCACTCGCCATTTGATCTACCTCCATGGGACACTCAACACTTACTCGTACTTTAGGTCAAAATTCGTGATTATTTTCTTTCATGTCTGATCTCCATTTCTGCTCCACGTTGTCTTTCGTATGCTACTGCACTCTCATTTTGTCTATAACTGAAACTCGTGTATTTCGTCCACAACTCTTACTCTTAAGTCATGATAGTATAAATACTCGTACTCTCTCTGCAACTCCTAAGTCATGTCTGCTAGGTCATATTCACTTCGCTCCTTTTGTAAATCAGTTTTAGACTTGTGGTTCCTTCGGCTGGGTGGGGGGGAGGAGTAGCTCCGCCCTTCTTCGCCTTGACGCTCATTGGTTCTTCTGAACCCAATGGCATCACTTCACAGCCCCTCTCAGCTCCTGTGGCCTGGCACACCTAAATTTATAGCATTTGACCTAAAAGTTCAAGTTGTCGTAAAGTTCGGCGCCAGCCAGACTCAACCTTTCTTTTCCATAAAGGACACCATAAATAATCAAATAAAAATGTCTCATGTGAGAACAATTTCTGGTCTCACAGTACTTATATTTTCCTTATATACAGTGCAATGTATACGGAAGACGTAGTTCTTCTAACACGACCTCCCCTGTGACGCTTGCTGCACATTCTAGTTGTTTTATATGCTTGCGACAGCCGTGAAACAACTCTGTGGACGATGTCAAATTCCCTGGCAACTTCTGCTATTTTTTGCCATTCTTTGTTCTTTCCAATAATACGACTACGAGTAAAATGATCTAAATGATATCGGGAAAACCTACCAAAAATGCCAAGTACATAATATCTAAAGAGCAAATAATATCAAAAACAGGCTACGGCTCTAAAAAATAGTGTTGTCCATACTTTAAGTGTTTTCGTTCGTAGTGGTCACTTCTCGGTTAGTCTCTGAACTCTTGGGTTTGTCTCACCAAAAATATATAGAACTAGCAGCATACCCGTTCTTCGTACGGAGTATATAATATAAAGAAACTTGAAATTCATAATCATGCCCAAATTCTTATAGTATACTAAATGACATGTCAAAATATTCTGTCAAAATATTTAATCAAAATATTCTGTTAAAATATTTAATATAATGCTCCTAAAAAGAAGTTTAAGAATCTCTGTTCTCGCTATATAAAATTATCTTCATGGACATATCTGAAGAATAAAACATCTTGGACCCCTTATGTAAGCAAATATAAAAAAAAATATGGAATTGAATCAATATATGCAAAATAAAAGCGTTAAAATTGTATGGGACCCGTACAAATTATATACGCGAATATTAGAAAATATAACCTGTATTAGTAGATTACACGTATAAATTGAAAATACCAATAAACCCGTAATCTTTAAATCTGAAGACAGTCATTTATTCCAATATATGTCAAAATTAAAGTGCTAAAATTATATGGGAAGATATACACGTACTACTTATAATGTCCGATTATTAGTAGAAGATTACCCGTTTTGCAATATGAGTCACAAATGTTTTTTGGTAAAATACAACAGACGACGTAATAAATTGAATATATAATTAATCCCCTTAATCTTCATACCAGAAGACTGTACTTGATTCCAATATATATGCCAATATATGTCAAAATATATGCCAATATACCTGTACTACTTATATTCTCGTAGGTTAGAAGATATACCCGTGCATTCCTAGAAGATTACTCGTACAAAGTACAATATGCGTGTGTCAGCAATTTTTGCCGCAATAAAACAATGGCGTAACAACTTAAACATATCAATAATCCCTGAATCAATAATTCCGGAAAATATCAATAATAATAATGTTTAAACCTGAAGAGTATAATTGATATTATCCAGTCCAAAATGAAATGGCAATGCAATTTATTTTATATACATATTTTCATTATTCAAATCGGAAAGGATTTAATAAAAATCGTCTGCCGCATAAACACATTGGATTTAAATCCGTTGCTAAGCGACATGATATCATTTGCTTCAAATAAATTGGTAGAAAAAATATCGTCTAAATAGTTATATTTCTATGGAACATTTGGCGACAGTTTCGTCAAATTAGCGACATTTTAAAAAATCGCCAAATTTATCGCCAAGTGGGACTGTAGAACTGACAGTTCCACTTTGCGACAAATTGACGAAATATCATCACAATACTATCCCCTAACAAAAAACAATTAATATCATTTATGTAGCGCAATTTTATCAATTTCAAGATATTTTTATAGATTTGAAAACATTTTTATCAATTTGGTGACATTTTAAAAATTCGCTGAATGTATTACTAAGTAGGATGGTTGGTCTGACAGATAAATGCTAACCAAACATCATTTCAGTACTCTCTTCTAACAAAACAAAAAAAAATTTCATTGATATGTAGAAGACCCAAGCCACACGACCAACCCGAAGGTTTATGGCAGCTGTTTGCGTGTCGTTTATATCAATTTGGCGACATTTCCGCCAATTTGGCAAAGTTTAAGAAAAGTTGTCAAATTAGCGATATCCCTCCAAATTCGTAGCTTTGAATTTGCAGATCTGAATGAAACATTCTTATCCCGTTTCAATATACTAAATGAAAACACTACAATTGTATTAGAAGATATACCCGCTCTACTCTTTTTCTGTTTCAACAATCGGCTATATGAATTTATTGGCTAAACACAATATATGAGTTTAGTAGCTAAATACGATATAAGCTTGAAAACTCTTTGCCAAAATAAATGAAATTGATCGCAGTCAACAATTAATATAATTAAAAGAAAAATCAAACCGTCCATTCATAAGATATACTTTTATATCCATTTATCCATTTATTTATTATTTAAATCGAAAAAAAATAATAAAAACATTAACAAACACATTTAATTTAATTGCGATGCCGAGCAACATGATATATCCTCTTAAAATGTTAAAATTTATTAACCACTAACAGCACACCCGTTATTCGTACGGAGTGTATAATTTAAAGAAACTTAAAGTTCGCAATCATGTGCAAATTCTGTTAAAATATTAAATTTATTGCTCCTAAAGAGAAGTTTAAGAATATATGTTCTCACTATGCAAAATTATCTTCACGATCAGATCTGAAGAATAAAACATCCTGGCCCCTTTTGTAAGCAAATTTACAGAAGAAAAAATAGGAATTGAATGAATATATGCAACCCCGTACTAATTATATTGTCGCAGATCAGAAAATATGCCAATGTGTTAGTAGAAGATTACCCGTATTACAATATGCGTCTCAAAAATATTTGCCAAAATAAAAGAGATGACGTAATAAATTTAAAACAACAATAATATCCGTACTCTTTATACCAGAAGGTCGTAATTGATTCCAATATATGCCAATATATATCAAAACATATGTCAATATACCTGTACTACTTATATTCTCGTAGATTAAAAGATATACACGTGTATTTGTAGAAGATTCGTACAACATACAATATATGAGGTTAAACAATTTTTGTCATAATAAAATAATTGCATAATAACTTGAAAATATCAATAATCCTTTAATCAATAATCCCCGAAAATATAAATAATAATAATTTTTAAACCTGAAGACCGTAATTGATATTATCCAGTCGAAAATGCTATAAGAAAAATCAAATCGTTCTTTTCTAAAATATATTTTTATATCCATTTATTTATTATTCAAATCGAAAAAATAATTATTAAAATTAACAGACAGATTTAATTTAATTGCGTTTCTGAGTAACATGATATAAGATAGAATCTTACATCATGTTAGATATGTCATATTGGATAGAAACATGTTAAATATGTCATGTCTTATAACATAAAATGCGAAATTAAATAACGATTTTGATTTCTCTATACTTCCCATTGTTCCGTAAAAGCTTGTTTTAAATAAACCATGAACCATGGAGATAGATTTCCCCTTTAAATCATGTTTCAAACAATTCATTTTTTTCAGAAAGTGACTAATTAACGCAAAAAATCTGCCATCAAACTCAGAGATTAAATTTTAATTCACTTTCAAACGATTTTCAAGCTTTTCGTTTGGATAAACCACGGAGTTAGGGAGTAGAACTCCTAGGAAAAAGTTCCGTTTTTCATTAATATCTCGACAACCCCAGGTCTTAGTAACTCGAAACTTGGACAAAATTTATGGGGGGATATTTCAAGGCTATTCACCAAATTTCATTAAATTCGGTTCAGCCGTTTTTCCGTGATGATGAGACAAACGGAAATTTCGTTTTTTACTAATATCTCGAGAACCACTGGTCGTAGAATCTCAAAACACGGATATAATTTTAAGTGGGGATATTTCTGGGCTATCTACAAAATTTCATCAAATTCGGTTCAGCCGTTCTCCCGTGATGGTGTGACAAACAGACAGACAGACAGACAGACAGACAGACAGACAGACAGACAGAGAGATTTTCATTTTTATTTATATAGACTAGCAGCATACCCGTTCTTCGTACGGAGTATATAATATAAAGAAACTTGAAATTCATAATCATGCCCAAATTCTTATAGTATACTAAATGACATGTTTAATCAAAATATTCTGTTAAAATATTTAATATAATGCTCCTAAAAAGAAGTTTAAGAATCTCTGTTCTCGCTATATAAAATTATCTTCATGGACATATCTGAAGAATAAAACATGTTGGACCCCTTATGTAAGCAAATATAAGAAAAATATGGAATTGAATCAATATATGCAAAATAAAAGCGTTAAAATTGTATGGGACCCGTACTAATTATATACGCGAATATTAGAAAATATAACCTGTATTAGTAGATTACATGTATAAATTGAAAATACCAATAAACCCGTAATCTTTAAATCTTAAGACAGTCATTTATTCCAATATATGTCAAAATTAAAGTGCTAAAATTATATGGGAAGATATACACGTACTACTTATAATGCCCGATTATTAGTAGAAGATTACCCGTTTTGCAATATGAGTCACAAATGTTTTTTGGTAAAATACAACAGACGACGTAATAAATTGAATATATAATTATTCCCCTTAATCTTCATACCAGAAGACTGTACTTGATTCCAATATATATGCCAATATATGTCAAAATATATGCCAATATACCTGTACCACTTATATTCTCGTAGGTTAGAAGATATACCCGTGCATTCCTAGAAGATTACTCGTACAACGTACAATATGCGTGTGTCAGCAATTTTTGCCGCAATAAAACAATGGCGTAATAACTTAAAAATATCAATAATCCCTGAATCAATAATTCCGGAAAATATCAATAATAATAATGTTTAAACCTGAAGAGTATAATTGATATTATCCAGTCCAAAATGAAATGGCAATGAAATTTATTTTATATACATATCTTTATTATTCAAATCGGAAAGGATTTAATAAAAATCGTCTGCCGCATAAACACATTGGATTTAAATCCGTTGCTAAGCGACATGATATCATTTGCTTCAAATAAATTGGTAGAAAATATCGTCTAAATAGTTATATTTCTATGGAACATTTGGCGACAGTTTCGTCAAATTAGCGACATTTTAAAAAATCGCCAAATTTATCGCCAAGTGGGACTGTAGAACTGACAGTTCCACTTTGCAACAAATTGACGAAATATCATCACAATACTATCCCCTAACAAAAAACAATTAATATCATTTATGTAGCGCAATTTTATCAATTTCAAGATATTTTTATAGATTTGAAAACATTTTTATCAATTTGGTGACATTTTAAAAATTCGCTAAATGTATTACTAAGTAGGATGGTTGGTCTGACAGAGAAATGCTAACCAAACATCATTTCAGTACTCTCTTCTAACAAAAAAAAAAAAAAAAATTCATTGATATGTAGAAGACCCAAGCCACACGACCAACCCGAAGGTTTATGGCAGCTGTTTGTGTGTCGTTTATATCAATTTGGCGACATTTCCGTCAATTTGGCAAAGTTTAAGAAAAGTTGTCAAATTAGCGATATCCCTCCAAATTCGTAGCTTTGAATTTGCAGATATGAATGAAACATTCTTATCCCGTTTCAATATACTAAATGAAAACACTACAATTGTATTAGAAGATATACCCGCTCTACTCTTTTTCTGTTTCAACAATCGGCTATATGAAGTTATTGGCTAAACACAATATATGAGTTTAGTAGCTAAATACGATATAAGCTTGAAAACTCTTTGCCAAAATAAATGAAATTGATGTACGCAGTCAGCAATTAATATAATTAAAAGAAAAATCAAACCGTCCATTCATAAGATATACTTTTATATCCATTTATCCATTTATTTATTATTTAAATCGAAAAAAAATAATAAAAACATTAACAAACACATTCAATTTAATTGCGATGCCGAGCAACATGATATATCCTCCTTAAATGTTAAAATTTATTAACCACTAACAGCACACCCGTTATTCGTACGGAGTGTATAATTTAAAGAAACTTAAAGTTCGCAATCACGTGCAAATTCTGTTAAAATATTAAATTTATTGCTCCTAAAGAGAAGTTTAAGAATATATGTTCTCACTATGCAAAATTATCTTCACGATCAGATCTGAAGAATAAAACATCCTGCCCCCTTTTGTAAGCAAATTTACAGAAGAAAAAATAGGAATTGAATGAATATATGCAACCCCGTACTAATTATATTGTCGCAGATCAGAAAATATGACAATGTGTTAGTAGAAGATTACCCGTATTACAATATGCGTCTCAAAAATATTGGCCAAAATAAAAGAGATGACGTAATAAATTGAAAACATCAATAATATCCGTACTCTTTATACCAGCAGGTCGTAATTGATTCCAATATATGCCAATATATATCAAAACATATGTCAATATACCTGTACTACTTATATTCTCGTAGATTAAAAGATATACACGTGTATTTGTAGAAGATTCGTACAACATACAATATATGAGTTTAAACAATTTTTGTCATAATAAAATAATTGCATAATAACTTGAAAATATCAATAATCCTTGAATCAATAATCCCCGAAAATATAAATAATAATAATTTTTAAACCTGAAGACCGTAATTGATATTATCCAGTCAAAAATGCTATAAGAAAAATCAAATCGTTCTTTTCTAAAATATATTTTTATATCCATTTATTTATTATTCAAATCGAAAAAATAATTATTAAAAATAACAGACAGATTTAATTTAATTGCGTTTCTGAGTAACATGATATAAGATAGAATCTTATAACATGTTAAATATGTCATGTCTTATAACATAAACTGCGAAATTAAATAACGATTTTGATTTCTTTATACTTCTCATTGTTCCGTAAAAGCTTGTTTTAAATAAACCATGAACCATGGAGATAGATTTCCCCTTTAAATCATGTTTCAAACAATTCATGTTTTCAGAAAGTGACTAATTAACGCAAAAAATCTCCCATCAAACTCAGAGATTAAATTTTAATTCACTTTCAAACGATTTTCAAGCTTTTCGTTTGGATAAACCACGGAGTTAGGGAGTAGAACTCCTAGGAAAAAGTTCCGTTTTTCATCAATATCTCAACAACCCCAGGTCTTAGGAACTCGAAACTTAGACAAAAGTTATGGGGGGATATTTCAAGGCTATTCACCAAATTTCATTAAATTCGGTTCAGCCGTTTTTCCGTGATGATGAGACAAACGGAAATTTCGTTTTTTACTAATATCTCGAGAACCACTGGTCGTAGAATCTCAAAACACGGATATAATTTTAAGTGGGGCTATTTCTGGGCTATCCACAAAATTTCATCAAATTCGGTTCAGCCGTTCTCCCGTGATGGTGTGACAAACAGACAGACAGACAGACAGACAGAGAGATTTTCATTTTTATTTATATAGACTAGCAGCATACCCGTTCTTCGTACGGAGTATATAATATAAAGAAACTTGAAATTCATAATCATGCCCAAATTCTTATAGTATACTAAATGACATGTTTAATCAAAATATTCTGTTAAAATATTTAATATAATGCTCCTAAAAAGAAGTTTAAGAATCTCTGTTCTCGCTATATAAAATTATCTTCATGGACATATCTGAAGAATAAAACATGTTGGACCCCTTATGTAAGCAAATATAAGAAAAATATGGAATTGAATCAATATATGCAAAATAAAAGCGTTAAAATTGTATGGGACCCGTACTAATTATATACGCGAATATTAGAAAATATAACCTGTATTAGTAGATTACATGTATAAATTGAAAATACCAATAAACCCGTAATCTTTAAATCTTAAGACAGTCATTTATTCCAATATATGTCAAAATTAAAGTGCTAAAATTATATGGGAAGATATACACGTACTACTTATAATGCCCGATTATTAGTAGAAGATTACCCGTTTTGCAATATGAGTCACAAATGTTTTTTGGTAAAATACAACAGACGACGTAATAAATTGAATATATAATTATTCCCCTTAATCTTCATACCAGAAGACTGTACTTGATTCCAATATATATGCCAATATATGTCAAAATATATGCCAATATACCTGTACCACTTATATTCTCGTAGGTTAGAAGATATACCCGTGCATTCCTAGAAGATTACTCGTACAACGTACAATATGCGTGTGTCAGCAATTTTTGCCGCAATAAAACAATGGCGTAATAACTTAAAAATATCAATAATCCCTGAATCAATAATTCCGGAAAATATCAATAATAATAATGTTTAAACCTGAAGAGTATAATTGATATTATCCAGTCCAAAATGAAATGGCAATGAAATTTATTTTATATACATATCTTTATTATTCAAATCGGAAAGGATTTAATAAAAATCGTCTGCCGCATAAACACATTGGATTTAAATCCGTTGCTAAGCGACATGATATCATTTGCTTCAAATAAATTGGTAGAAAATATCGTCTAAATAGTTATATTTCTATGGAACATTTGGCGACAGTTTCGTCAAATTAGCGACATTTTAAAAAATCGCCAAATTTATCGCCAAGTGGGACTGTAGAACTGACAGTTCCACTTTGCAACAAATTGACGAAATATCATCACAATACTATCCCCTAACAAAAAACAATTAATATCATTTATGTAGCGCAATTTTATCAATTTCAAGATATTTTTATAGATTTGAAAACATTTTTATCAATTTGGTGACATTTTAAAAATTCGCTAAATGTATTACTAAGTAGGATGGTTGGTCTGACAGAGAAATGCTAACCAAACATCATTTCAGTACTCTCTTCTAACAAAAAATAAAAAAAATTCATTGATATGTAGAAGACCCAAGCCACACGACCAACCCGAAGGTTTATGGCAGCTGTTTGTGTGTCGTTTATATCAATTTGGCGACATTTCCGTCAATTTGGCAAAGTTTAAGAAAAGTTGTCAAATTAGCGATATCCCTCCAAATTCGTAGCTTTGAATTTGCAGATATGAATGAAACATTCTTATCCCGTTTCAATATACTAAATGAAAACACTACAATTGTATTAGAAGATATACCCGCTCTACTCTTTTTCTGTTTCAACAATCGGCTATATGAAGTTATTGGCTAAACACAATATATGAGTTTAGTAGCTAAATACGATATAAGCTTGAAAACTCTTTGCCAAAATAAATGAAATTGATGTACGCAGTCAGCAATTAATATAATTAAAAGAAAAATCAAACCGTCCATTCATAAGATATACTTTTATATCCATTTATCCATTTATTTATTATTTAAATCGAAAAAAAATAATAAAAACATTAACAAACACATTTAATTTAATTGCGATGCCGAGCAACATGATATATCCTCCTTAAATGTTAAAATTTATTAACCACTAACAGCACACCCGTTATTCGTACGGAGTGTATAATTTAAAGAAACTTAAAGTTCGCAATCACGTGCAAATTCTGTTAAAATATTAAATTTATTGCTCCTAAAGAGAAGTTTAAGAATATATGTTCTCACTATGCAAAATTATCTTCACGATCAGATCTGAAGAATAAAACATCCTGCCCCCTTTTGTAAGCAAATTTACAGAAGAAAAAATAGGAATTGAATGAATATATGCAACCCCGTACTAATTATATTGTCGCAGATCAGAAAATATGACAATGTGTTAGTAGAAGATTACCCGTATTACAATATGCGTCTCAAAAATATTGGCCAAAATAAAAGAGATGGCGTAATAAATTGAAAACATCAATAATATCCGTACTCTTTATACCAGCAGGTCGTAATTGATTCCAATATATGCCAATATATATCAAAACATATGTCAATATACCTGTACTACTTATATTCTCGTAGATTAAAAGATATACACGTGTATTTGTAGAAGATTCGTACAACATACAATATATGAGTTTAAACAATTTTTGTCATAATAAAATAATTGCATAATAACTTGAAAATATCAATAATCCTTGAATCAATAATCCCCGAAAATATAAATAATAATAATTTTTAAACCTGAAGACCGTAATTGATATTATCCAGTCAAAAATGCTATAAGAAAAATCAAATCGTTCTTTTCTAAAATATATTTTTATATCCATTTATTTATTATTCAAATCGAAAAAATAATTATTAAAAATAACAGACAGATTTAATTTAATTGCGTTTCTGAGTAACATGATATAAGATAGAATCTTATAACATGTTAAATATGTCATGTCTTATAACATAAACTGCGAAATTAAATAACGATTTTGATTTCTTTATACTTCTCATTGTTCCGTAAAAGCTTGTTTTAAATAAACCATGAACCATGGAGATAGATTTCCCCTTTAAATCATGTTTCAAACAATTCATGTTTTCAGAAAGTGACTAATTAACGCAAAAAATCTCCCATCAAACTCAGAGATTAAATTTTAATTCACTTTCAAACGATTTTCAAGCTTTTCGTTTGGATAAACCACGGAGTTAGGGAGTAGAACTCCTAGGAAAAAGTTCCGTTTTTCATCAATATCTCAACAACCCCAGGTCTTAGGAACTCGAAACTTAGACAAAAGTTATGGGGGGATATTTCAAGGCTATTCACCAAATTTCATTAAATTCGGTTCAGCCGTTTTTCCGTGATGATGAGACAAACGGAAATTTCGTTTTTTACTAATATCTCGAGAACCACTGGTCGTAGAATCTCAAAACACGGATATAATTTTAAGTGGGGCTATTTCTGGGCTATCCACAAAATTTCATCAAATTCGGTTCAGCCGTTCTCCCGTGATGGTGTGACAAACAGACAGACAGACAGACAGACAGAGAGATTTTCATTTTTATTTATATAGACTAGCAGCATACCCGTTCTTCGTACGGAGTATATAATATAAAGAAACTTGAAATTCATAATCATGCCCAAATTCTTATAGTATACTAAATGACATGTTTAATCAAAATATTCTGTTAAAATATTTAATATAATGCTCCTAAAAAGAAGTTTAAGAATCTCTGTTCTCGCTATATAAAATTATCTTCATGGACATATCTGAAGAATAAAACATGTTGGACCCCTTATGTAAGCAAATATAAGAAAAATATGGAATTGAATCAATATATGCAAAATAAAAGCGTTAAAATTGTATGGGACCCGTACTAATTATATACGCGAATATTAGAAAATATAACCTGTATTAGTAGATTACATGTATAAATTGAATATACCAATAAACCCGTAATCTTTAAATCTTAAGACAGTCATTTATTCCAATATATGTCAAAATTAAAGTGCTAAAATTATATGGGAAGATATACACGTACTACTTATAATGCCCGATTATTAGTAGAAGATTACCCGTTTTGCAATATGAGTCACAAATGTTTTTTGGTAAAATACAACAGACGACGTAATAAATTGAATATATAATTATTCCCCTTAATCTTCATACCAGAAGACTGTACTTGATTCCAATATATATGCCAATATATGTCAAAATATATGCCAATATACCTGTACCACTTATATTCTCGTAGGTTAGAAGATATACCTGTGCATTCCTAGAAGATTACTCGTACAACGTACAATATGCGTGTGTCAGCAATTTTTGCCGCAATAAAACAATGGCGTAATAACTTAAAAATATCAATAATCCCTGAATCAATAATTCCGGAAAATATCAATAATAATAATGTTTAAACCTGAAGAGTATAATTGATATTATCCAGTCCAAAATGAAATGGCAATGAAATTTATTTTATATACATATCTTTATTATTCAAATCGGAAAGGATTTAATAAAAATCGTCTGCCGCATAAACACATTGGATTTAAATCCGTTGCTAAGCGACATGATATCATTTGCTTCAAATAAATTGGTAGAAAATATCGTCTAAATAGTTATATTTCTATGGAACATTTGGCGACAGTTTCGTCAAATTAGCGACATTTTAAAAAATCGCCAAATTTATCGCCAAGTGGGACTGTAGAACTGACAGTTCCACTTTGCAACAAATTGACGAAATATCATCACAATACTATCCCCTAACAAAAAACAATTAATATCATTTATGTAGCGCAATTTTATCAATTTCAAGATATTTTTATAGATTTGAAAACATTTTTATCAATTTGGTGACATTTTAAAAATTCGCTAAATGTATTACTAAGTAGGATGGTTGGTCTGACAGAGAAATGCTAACCAAACATCATTTCAGTACTCTCTTCTAACAAAACAAAAAAAAAATTCATTGATATGTAGAAGACCCAAGCCACACGACCAACCCGAAGGTTTATGGCAGCTGTTTGTGTGTCGTTTATATCAATTTGGCAACATTTCCGTCAATTTGGCAAAGTTTAAGAAAAGTTGTCAAATTAGCGATATCCCTCCAAATTCGTAGCTTTGAATTTGCAGATATGAATGAAACATTCTTATCCCGTTTCAATATACTAAATGAAAACACTACAATTGTATTAGAAGATATACCCGCTCTACTCTTTTTCTGTTTCAACAATCGGCTATATGAAGTTATTGGCTAAACACAATATATGAGTTTAGTAGCTAAATACGATATAAGCTTGAAAACTCTTTGCCAAAATAAATGAAATTGATGTACGCAGTCAGCAATTAATATAATTAAAAGAAAAATCAAACCGTCCATTCATAAGATATACTTTTATATCCATTTATCCATTTATTTATTATTTAAATCGAAAAAAAATAATAAAAACATTAACAAACACATTTAATTTAATTGCGATGCCGAGCAACATGATATATCCTCCTTAAATGTTAAAATTTATTAACCACTAACAGCACACCCGTTATTCGTACGGAGTGTATAATTTAAAGAAACTTAAAGTTCGCAATCACGTGCAAATTCTGTTAAAATATTAAATTTATTGCTCCTAAAGAGAAGTTTAAGAATATATGTTCTCACTATGCAAAATTATCTTCACGATCAGATCTGAAGAATAAAACATCCTGCCCCCTTTTGTAAGCAAATTTACAGAAGAAAAAATAGGAATTGAATGAATATATGCAACCCCGTACTAATTATATTGTCGCAGATCAGAAAATATGACAATGTGTTAGTAGAAGATTACCCGTATTACAATATGCGTCTCAAAAATATTGGCCAAAATAAAAGAGATGACGTAATAAATTGAAAACATCAATAATATCCGTACTCTTTATACCAGCAGGTCGTAATTGATTCCAATATATGCCAATATATATCAAAACATATGTCAATATACCTGTACTACTTATATTCTCGTAGATTAAAAGATATACACGTGTATTTGTAGAAGATTCGTACAACATACAATATATGAGTTTAAACAATTTTTGTCATAATAAAATAATTGCATAATAACTTGAAAATATCAATAATCCTTGAATCAATAATCCCCGAAAATATAAATAATAATAATTTTTAAACCTGAAGACCGTAATTGATATTATCCAGTCAAAAATGCTATAAGAAAAATCAAATCGTTCTTTTCTAAAATATATTTTTATATCCATTTATTTATTATTCAAATCGAAAAAATAATTATTAAAAATAACAGACAGATTTAATTTAATTGCGTTTCTGAGTAACATGATATAAGATAGAATCTTATAACATGTTAAATATGTCATGTCTTATAACATAAACTGCGAAATTAAATAACGATTTTGATTTCTTTATACTTCTCATTGTTCCGTAAAAGCTTGTTTTAAATAAACCATGAACCATGGAGATAGATTTCCCCTTTAAATCATGTTTCAAACAATTCATGTTTTCAGAAAGTGACTAATTAACGCAAAAAATCTCCCATCAAACTCAGAGATTAAATTTTAATTCACTTTCAAACGATTTTCAAGCTTTTCGTTTGGATAAACCACGGAGTTAGGGAGTAGAACTCCTAGGAAAAAGTTCCGTTTTTCATCAATATCTCAACAACCCCAGGTCTTAGGAACTCGAAACTTGGACAAAAGTTATGGGGGGATATTTCAAGGCTATTCACCAAATTTCATTAAATTCGGTTCAGCCGTTTTTCCGTGATGATGAGACAAACGAAAATTTCGTTTTTTACTAATATCTCGAGAACCACTGGTCGTAGAAACTCAAAACACGGATATAATTTTAAGTGGGGCTATTTCTGGGCTACCTACAAAATTTCATCAAATTCGGTTCAGCCGTTCTCCCGTGATGGTGTGACAAACAGACAGACAGACAGACAGACAGATTTTCATTTTTATTTATATAGATTACTTCCACTCTCTCTGGTCTGGTTCATTCCATCACGGTAATTCGCGTGGTAAGCAATTATGCTGGATCACGTGGTGGACTTCCATGACGATTATTCACCCTGGAGGCCTTTTTTTTGCATGTTTGTGCATTTGTTCGCTATATTTTTTATGATTATGTGGTGTTTTATTTTTTTAAGTTGAATTTTGTCTTCTTTGGTCTTTTTCTGTTAATCTCGTTTATTCCGTTGCTGGGCACAGATTACATGAAATTTTAACCACGTGTTTTTATGCAATCATAGAAACAACGGATTTTAGTATATCTGTCTAGAATGTGTTCCTGTAGACGTCATTCAACATCCTCAGACATTCTTATTGAATCTTAACGAAGAAGAAATAAAGCAATTTATTAAACAATAAATAAAATTTTAATCATAACTACCAATTTTTACTTTCCTTATATACATAATGTATAAGGAAATTATTGTGACGGGGTCGAAAATTCGAATTCGAGTTTTCGACGGGAGAGCACGTTTCAAGCATCCCTGATCACGAATCAAACATTTTTGGAGTGATGTGTGTGTGTTTGTGTGTGTGTGTGAAAGTATGTGTGTGTCTGTTGGCATATGGTGGGAACTGGGGACATTCATATGTTTACACAGCTTCGAAGTGGGGACGTCCTCTGTTTGGATTTTGTCAGAAATGTGGTATTTAATGAAAGATAATACCCTGAAAAAAATTTGGTCGTGTTTTGGCATGGGTCTCCAGTTAGTCAGTATATGTATATAGTCTGTGTATAACTGTGTATAGCTCGCGAATAAGTGTGTGTGTCTTGCAAAAAGACACGTCCGCGGTTTATCATAATTGCAGCATATTGTGTGTATGCGGAATAGGTTTTCAGAGAGAAGGCGTTAACTGCCCTCTAGCTAAATCTGCGAAACACCCGTGTTGGTCTTTGATGGAAACCGTAGACAACTCATAGAACCACCAAATTTAGTAATTCGCTTCTTGGGGGGCCTCTACAACCAATAGAGCCTCCCTAAAGCCCCCCCCCCCCCCAAAGAGATATTCATTAATATTTTTAGCAGGCACAATCCCCTCTTCAAATTGTTGTAATTTTGATTTTGAAATATATTTCTATCTCGCCAAAAGAGAAAAATATTACCCTTCTGAAACTAATGTATTTTTTTTTTCTTTTGAAGTCCCATTTATAGTTAAGAAACAGATTCTAGCAGGACTGTTTTTCATTATTTCCTATGTATCAAGAAATATTCCGTCCAAGAAGATAAAAGTTTTTAGAAATTAAGTATACAACCATCTTCACAGCATATTTTTGCATAACATTTATAGAAATACAGTGTGATTCAGTTTTTGAAGAGTTGGGTGTAATTGTAAAAGACAGTCATTCTCTCTGTATGTATACTATATTTCTGTGTAAGCATTTGTCTGGTAATAATTTTAACACAGGAATTCGAAATTCGAAATTCGGATAAACTCAAACTGCGAAGTGTACTTGGTTCTTTTTTAATTTCAATTAAAACTTTTTTTTTTAAATTTTAAATATTTCAATTTTTTTTTCAAAATTTTCTTCTAATCCTTAGACTCTTGAAACTGCATTTTCTTTTCAGTGTGTCAGAAAATATCTCTCCTCAGATCGCTCAACACTTTAGTTGTTGCTTTTTAATGCCATCTGAGTTGAATCCCTCCCCGCAATTTTGCATATCCGTTTAATTCGAAAAGTATCTATATTTTAACAATGGAAGCCAAAATATATAACACTAAACGCAGAATACATATGCTTTAATACTCGGAAAAGTACAAATATTGCTGAATTTCCCTGCATAGATATTTAAAGACACCATTTGTACAAATCTGTTGTGGCAATTCTGTCCACAATAGTACAGAATATATACGTATATAGAGCAAATAGCTGAGGTTTTGAGAAGTTAGTCAGTATGAGTAGAACGGCCTACTGCACGATGTTTTGATATGAGTATTCCCCAAACTAACCGACAAAGCACTTCTTGACAAACGCATATGAAAAAACCCGCATACATTTGACACAAGCACATTCTTCTGATAGTTTAGAGCGCTTGTCTCGAGATCAAAAGGCTGTGAGTTCTAAATCTTTATAGTCGGTACAAGTCTTCATACAGACTCACACTCGGTATTGCCGACTCTGCTATATTAAATGAATACTGTATAAATGCAAATATTTGATAATCTTTAAAAAATGGATTCATTTGTTGAGGCCAAGAAGTATTTTTATTGAATTAGTGGGAATATATTCTGAAGTGTTTTTATACGGTCAGGAGAGCTCAAGTAGAGGCATATATAGAAAATAATTTTTAAAATACTCAGTCACCTGTACGTGCCCCAAATTTTGCATGCCCATATATATATATATATATATATATATTGGACAGTCTTTTACATCTATAGATTATACATTATTCAGATATGTTGATGATCTGATTTTCTTAGTATATACTGAAAATTGTGTCATAGGTATAGACTTTTATCCCCACAATTTGGAATTAATTAATAATGAAGCTACTATTAGTAAAAATATTAATTTTTTGGATTTAAATCTTATTATTGAACCTTCTAAAAGAATTGTTACTAATTTATATGATAAAAATATTCTTTAATTTTGACATTAATAAAATCTTATCATTTAATTCCTGCAACTCGATTCTATTGTTTGGAAATATTATTCTTAATCAGCTTTTTAGAATTTATAGATTATCTGATAAAAAATATCATGCTATACATATTGATAATCTAAACATTACCAGCAATTTATATAAATATCCCTCTTATTTTGTAAATGGTATAGTTAAAAAATTTAGATTAGCTGGATTTTCATGAATTCTTTTCATGGTGTTTTATATATTAGCCTGACATCTCCATACTTTTGTTTTTATTTTTACATCCACTTACACATTAGCCTTTCTATTATTGCCCCTCTTGATTGCATATTATCTCTTATACTTGTATTTTCGCATTACTGTTATTTATTTCTTAGGAATTCCAACGGTAGATCATATCTTTTTCCTTTGTGAATGGCAACACTGGACTCTTCATTCTGGGTTCCCGAGATCGATAGGTTCGTGTATTCGTTGAGTTAGATTCCAGGTATCATTTTTTTCTTTTTTATGTATGTTGTCCAAGTAGAAATAGTTTATAGATATAATCTATCTAGTTCTTCAGAAACATACATTTTTGTGCTTGCTTCTACAAGACACTTGGACTTGAAAAAGAGTTTTGAAGAAATGAACAAATCCTGATTTAGGCTTAGACCTTGTCCACGTGTATAGCGTTTGTGCGTGGATTTCGTCTGTTTTTCTTTTATCGATTACATACCATTGTTTTTTGATACTTTTCTTTGACTTGATGATTCGAAATTTGTATTTTTTTCCCATTTGTTTGAAGATTTGCTAATTTATACTTTTATTTTGTAAGCTTGTTAGAAAGTTAGGTTTTTCGAGTTACAGCTTCTCACTTTTCTTTCATTGGACCTTCAAATCTTTTTATTATATATATATATATATATATATATATATATATATATATATATATATATATATAAAATGTTCTGCAACTTTTCATCGTAAACACATTTCTTGCATTTACACCATATATGTTTATGCTGGGAACAAAGGGATTAGTACATTAAGTGCCTGCATTACATATATGATTTATATCAAAATACTTTCATCTTAATGTGTAGTTAAAAAAATAAAACAAAAAAATTTTACCCATCTTTACCACATGTAATTCTTATTCCATTCTTTAACTTATATATGGAACAGGAAAAAGTGGTATATTATACCAATTTAGTACCTGTATTTTTTATAATGTTTACTTATCGCGTTTTTCTTAAATATCCGACGGCTTGTTATATAGTATTTTTGATGCCATATTTACATTTCAGTCCATCTTCCTTTCACTTATACTTTACTGAACATTTTCTTTTAATGATTAATCCCAGGTATATAATACAAGAAAAATAAAAATTATTCAATTATATATATATATATATATATATATATATATATATATATGATCATTGTATAGGAGTGGAGAAAATTTTAGTCTCAAGTTCCAAATAACACTGTAAACAACCACATTTGATCTTCGACCTCTCTTCCCTCTTCGAGATCCTGGCGACATCTATATACCAATCTTGACACTTTTTAAAAAATTAAAAATTTTTGATTTTCATAAATTTCATTGAAATGTCGGCAGAAAAAATCAATGTTTTCCTTCAAAAGGCTCTCTTTCTCCCAAGAATGCAGGAAAGTTATACACTCTTATTAAACATCGAGTTTTTGCAATAAATTAATGTTTAGCATTTGGCAACAGAAGTTTGGATCCTTTAATCTCTATTGTTAAATTATTACAAGATATTTTTAGCTATCTATCTATCTATATATATTAATTGCCAAGTGTCCGTCTGTCCGTCCGTCTGTCTGTCACGTTTTTCAGGCACTTCCCGGATAGATAGAGACTTGCAATTTGGTACACGGGTCGATCGTTCGATAAAACCCCCAGGAAAAATCGAAAATTTTTCGTAATGGTTTCGTAAATGTTTCGTAAATTTTTCGAAAATGTTCCGTAGAGGGTATGCTCCACACCAAAACGTTCGAAAAGTGAAATGATAGGAAAGCATACTTTACGATGAGATAGGGATTTCAAATTTAGAGTATGTGTAAACCATTCTAAAGGAAGAAAATGCGTAATTTCAGATTTCAATATTTTCTATTTTAGTGGGTGCCGCGCACAGAAATGTTCGATTTTCCAAGCAAACGAGAAACGCTTGCTTTAAATTTGATAGAGGCTTAAAATTTGGTATACGGGTTAATCATTTGATGAAAACACCCAAGACAAAAGTGTTTTTCAAATATGTTCGTTTAAAGGGGTGCTCCAGAGAAAAACAAAATGATGAAAATTCATATTTCAAGATGCGATAGAGACTACAAATTTGGTGTGCGAGAAGATAGCTCAAAAGGAAAAGCACGTACAATTTTAGTTTTCCGATAAGTTCTACTTTATGAGGGTGCCGCAAAGCCAAATGTTCGATTTTCCGAATAAATGAGAAACGCCTCCTTTCAAAATGTAATAGAGGCTTGATATTTGGTATTTGGGACAATCATATGATAAAAAACACAAGAATAGAGTTTTTGAAAACTGTTCATTTAAGAGGGTGCTCCACATAAATCTTTCGAAAGGTGAAATGATAGCATTGCATGCTTCAGAATAAGACAGGGACTTCAAATTTGGTGTACGAGCAGATAGTTCGAAAGGAAGATAGTGAGCAATTTAAGTTTTCCAATGTTTTCTTCTTTAGGGGGTTCCGCACATGAAAATTTTCGATTTTCCGAATAAATATGAAATGCAAGTTATTAAAAAATTTACTTTGTTCGGGGATTGCTTATTGTGGGACCGTTGATTTTCAACCAGTATTCGGCTAGTATATACTAATTTCCAAGTGTCCGGTCATTCATTTTTTAGGAACTTATTGAATAGATAAAGACATGTAATTTTGTACACGGCTCGGTCATTCGATAAAACCCTCTGGAAAAATTGAATTTTTCGAAAATCTTCTCTAGAGGGGGAGCTCCATACAAAACGTTCGAAAAGTGAAATGATAAATAAGCATGCTTAGCAATAAGATAGAGACTTCAAATATGGTGCATGGCTAAATCGTTCAAAAGGAAGAAAGTGTGCAGTGTGTGAATAATCGACTAGAAAATTGTGTAATATGTAATAAAAAGTATATGAAAGAAACAAGCGACTTCAAAATGTTGAAGAATTTTATGTGTCTGTGTCAAAAATAAATAAATAAATAATTTTAAAAAATCAAATTTTAAAAATGTAGCCCTGCTTGAAACTTGTCATTTGAAATTCAAACTAAGTGATCCATGGGACAACCCACATATTTGAAAAACAATATTATAAACTATACCATTTAGCTGAAAGTGATAGAAGATAGTACAAGACAAGACTCTTTTCTTTTTCTCAAAATAAATAATGTGGCAGACATTATATAATTCATCAAAATATTTGAAAATAATTGTAATTTGGGTATCTGTTTCCATTGCTCAAGAAAAAGAAAAAATAAATAAAATAAAATACATGACTTTACGAAGAGTTAAAACTAAGGCATCTCGGGACTCCTCTTCAAACATGCAGCTCGTATATATATATATATATATATACATTAATATATATATAATAGTATACTTTATTTCATGTATTGTTTATTTTATAAGCATATTTACACAAATAATATTTTTAGCACTCGCTTTTATCGATCAAATGAAAGTAAGACATAGATTTTTGTAAGTAAATGCAGTTGAGACACTGGACATTTTGGGCCCCTCCTTCAACTAACTCACAGATTACACAAAATACAATGTAATATACTTTATATAAATTGTATTAGAATATTTACAAAAATCTTACAAATAATTCTAATAACAGTCTAAAGGGCTTTTTGGTAGCTTAGGATCCGAGACAGAAGATAATTGACTCCAATTTTGATTGAACAAGAAAATGGATTTTATTTTCAGAAAAATGGAAATAGAAGAATGAACTATTTTACATATTTACGACTTTTTGTCAGAATTCATTATATTGAGGTACAAGTATTTGATGTTTACTATGCTACTGTCTAGTCTGTTCTATCTACTATTAAATTTTATTTCTTCTACCTCAATGAATTCATCTTATGAGAAAATAGTGATTGAAACAAGAAAGATTAATGTTGCATAAAGCATTGATTATGAAACACTTTCCAACTGAAATGTAATGTTATTTAAACATATCTAAAATGCGATACATTCAGAGGTGATATTTTTTAAGTTATCATTGTACAATAATTTGTTTACTTGGAAACTTAAAAATTCTTCAAAAAAGTCAATGCTATAAAATCGCTTGCTTCTCTATTTAAGTAAAATCAATTAATATTCCATTCATATCACTTATATTCCAGATTTCATAGCTAAATAATTTTGCTTTGAGAAATTCAGCAATTTTTATACAACTCATCTTACAATCGAGTTTACACTTTGTATAGGTTAAAATTAGACTTCGTTGTAGAAATAATCAAAGTTTAGTGGTCATTTAAACTCAAAAATATTGTCATTGTAAAGACACAGAATTTAGAAACACAGATAATATGCAAATGTAAAGCGGTTTTAGGACGGATGCAACACTAAATATAAATATAAGAAAGATCAATCATGCATAAAGCATTGATAATAAAACAATTTCCAACTATATTTTTATTTTAACATCTCTAAAATACGATGTATTCAGATCCGATATTTATAACACATTTATACACTTTACAACATAGTTGAAAAGTGTTTATGACTTTGTTCATTCTGTCTGTCTGTTTCTCCGTTCGCACGATAACTGCCGTAAATATGACTTTATCAAAATAAAATTTTAATATGTTGTTCTGATGGTCTGTAGAACATATGATAATATAAATGTATAATATCACCCGATTAGTTTTGGATTGAACCCGGGTTAATAAAATGAAATACACTGAACCCTATGGAACCTAAGTTTTCAAACATTTTTTAAGTTAATTTAAAATTCACAAATTGCTTCGAAAATTTTAGGAAATATTTAAATTATCCTATAAAATATATAAAAAAAATTAAACAAAATATATTTGGTAGTTTTTTAAATAAAAATAAAATAATAATTACACCCATATTATATGAAGAGACCACGGGACACACTTCAAAATAAAATATGGCATCCATCCTGTGTCAAAATCGTGACTTTTAAAAGTCTTTTTAATTTATATTTAGTATTGCATCAGTTCTAAAACCGCTGTTTTTTGCGTTTTTTCTGTGCATCTGTATTCTGCGCCAACGCAATTATAATATTTTTTAGCTTAAATGATCATCAAACTTTGATTATTTCTACAACGGAGCCTAATTTTAACGTATGCAGAATGTAAACATATCAAGTTGTAAGATGAGTTGCATAAGAATTGCTGAATTTTTTTAACGCAAAATTTAGCTCTGGTGACTGGAATAAAACTGATGAAAAATGAATAAAGCTGATGAAAAATAAATAAAGCTGAATAAAGCTGATGAATGAAATATTCATTGATTATACATAGAGAAGCAGACAATTTTCTAGCATTGCTTTTTTTTGATAAATTTCAAGCATAAGTGTTAAACATAGTAGAGTTAGAAAGTACTTTTACTTCCATGGATTTATGTTTTGAAGTAAAAAATATATTATAGTATTGTGATGAGTAAAAGGGATGGAATAAAAAATTTTGAAAGAAATATTTACTACATTTACATAGAGAATCAGGCGATTTATATTTCGAAGACGTTATTTGAATAAAGTTATTTTTTTTCGATGACGTTTTAAGTTTTCAAATATAATAAATTATTGAAGTATTGGGATAATTTAAAAAATATTACCGCTGAATTATAGCATTTTATAGATGTTTAAATAAATTGCAGTGTAGTTGGAATGTGTTTCATAATCAATGCTTCATGTGGGATTGATCTTTCTTGCTTTAATTATCACAGAACTACAATAAAATTTATTTTACTTGGAAAATTAAACCATGGAGGTAAAAGTATTTTCTAACTCCATGCTTAAAACTTCTTTCAAAGTTTATTTAAATGACGTCATCGAAATATAAATCGCTTAAAAAATGTTTGAAAAATTAGGTCCCATAGGGTTCAATGTATTTCATTTCTTCAATCCGGATTCAATCCAAAACTAATTGGGTGATATTATTCATTTACATTCCCATATGTTCCACAGACCGTCTCAACAACATACTAAAATTTCGTTTTGATAAAGTACTTTTTACGGCAATTATTATGTGAACGGACAGACAGACAGACAGACAGATTGAACAAAGTTATAAACACTTTTCAACTATGCTGCAAAGTGTTAATAAAAATAATTTCATCATTTGAATGTTGGATAAAATTTTATATCTACTTATAAATAGTAATGTGAATGTAAAAGAAACTTGCGCAATATAATTTTGCAATATGCATATAGACCAACATTAGTAGATGGTAGTTTCATTTTATGAAGGATGCATGGCTTGAAACCGATTCTAGCTCTTTGCTTGAAACTTTCTGGTGTCACAGAGTGCGCAAACGGATTTCGGGTTCCTTTGAAGTGATGGCTCTGAGCGTCGAGAGCCAGATACTGGATATATTATCAGCAGTATTGTTCACGCAGACATCTTCTACTAAGGGGACTATGGCCTAAAGGCCTGCTTACCTTGTGGCAGGGCTGTAGAATTAATGAATCAGGTCTTAGCACCTTCTCCCTTGAAACCGGAAATGCTTGTTAAAGACATCACGACATTGCATGAGGAAAATTGACATTCATAGGATTTAATGGAAAGTTTACATTTCAAACTAAAAATAAGTTCATGTAGAACACAGAAAATAAAAATAAAACATCTTTAACTAGAGCTCCAATTGGATTTTATTGTTAGAGCAATGTAACTTGCGTTTTCTTGACACGAAACAATATTTTTAATTGTTTCTTTTGAAACATTTTCAAAATTTTTTTAATCTGGTTGTAACAATTAAGAAGCAAGTTACAATTAAAAAGTATCTGGAACGTGGAGATATATTGATGTAGGTAAAGAAAAAAAATATATTTCAAATTTTGTATCCAAGTTATTCTAAAATATAACATAGAAATACCACTTTAAAAGTTAATGTTATTTTAAATTAGCAACAGCTTAATCACGCCGATAAATGTACGTTTATCTGTGTAATATTTAAACATATGCAATTTATACATGTAGTATAACTTCGGGAATAAAAGTTATATTGAAAACAAAATATTGCTATAAAATCTTAAAGTTCTAGAACGTTGAGTTCTTATTAGGAAAATTAAAAAAACATTCTATCAGATTCCACATAATAATTGATATTAGTAGCTGCATTCCTTATTATCGTGTTCTTATCTCACACTTTCAATGGTATTCGAGGTGGGTTCAAAAAGTTTTAAAACCTGCTTATTTGTTAATATCTGGAATTCTAATAATTTCGAGGGAAAGAAATTATGTTTATGCAATTAGTATGAGAAAAAAATATGTCATTTAAATGGAAAATTATTTCAAATAGAAGATTTATTCCGTTTTTTAAATATAAAGGATATGGAGTTTAAGTGACCATTGGACATTTTTATATATTCGTAATATCGCACTGGTTAATTCTACTTCTGTTGCAATCGGCATCAGAATGCAAAAAATATATTTTATTTTTACATATTATTGTATAGAATAAGTACTGTTTTCTTGAGAATTTTCGAATTCAAAATTTTGATGGAAGATATCCTGACGGAAGACAGTTATTGAATTTGATAATTTGATTACATAATTTTTGAAATTAAATAATATATTAATACTAATCAAATTGCTTCTGGGCAAAAATATAATTTTGAAAAATATATAAAGGAAAAGAGGGCAAAGTAAAATATTCTTTATATAAAAATCCAGAAAAATTTGCTTTAATGACATGTATTAACATACTTTTTATTATTTTTTATGCTATTTTGTAAAATAAACCGAAAATATACAATTGTTTAAAGAATACGATAACCCATATGGATGAAGCAGAGGCTATGGTATTTAAAAGACAGGTGTTATAATGACTTGGAATATAAATAGAATACAGTGTCTGATTACATACGCAACTATATAATTTTATCTGTTGCTATATTAGCTGCAAATATTCAGTGGGACGGTCTGTTTGGACGGCAGTGATAGTGTCACCCAATTTAAACCATAACCCAGTGGGGGCGACATCCACAGGGACCGTGTCCTCCTTCCTTTAACATCAACTTCTCGGGAAAACTTTTAAACCCACATATTGAACGTGCCCGTATTCCGCTTGAACAGAGGGCAGTTTAGGCAGAACTAGGGATCGAACTCGGGACCTCCGAGGGCAATCCCCGTGCTTTACCCACTGGACTCTCCCACCCCGAAGTTCATCAATTTGTCCTTCAGACCGTATGCAATACACCAAAATCCACTGGATTCATGAATAATAATACGTATATAAAGCATTTAGCGAAATTTTTGTCATGCCAAAATAACATTTTTTAAATAAGTTAAAAAATTTTAGAAACATTTTTATATAGAAGACACTTCTCATTGTAGATACTATCTTCCATGGACGGGTTTCGCTCTTATTATGCGCTCGTCAGCAGGGAATACCAGAAATCTGTAATGATAGTAAGAAACATGTCACAATTTTTTGCGAGCTTCTATGGAAACTGATAATTTCAGTCCTTCCACGTAGTTGACATAACATTTTCTTACAATTTAACTCAGGCCACACGGAGCTGCAAAGGTAAATTTCATAAAACACAAATCTGCTTATAAGGGACGTCCCCAAAAATATGAAAGACACCCCTGCCACAATTTTTAATCAATTTTATGCCTGCCATATAGAAGAATTGAAATTGCCATTTTACATAAAAGCTCGTAAAATTTGTGGATTTTAGCATGTTGTGTACTACCATTGCAGCTGATAAGCTGTAACTTCCATGCTGACGAGCGCATAATAAACGCGAAACCGGTCAATGGATGTTGGTATCTGCAATGGGAGAGCCATTTTTATTTTGGGGAAGCGGCCCTTATAAGGGGGTTTTGTGTATAATACACTTTTATATGTTTAATCTTTTTTTCTCAATTTTGCATATACATATAACGATTTTCTCAGACTGCTGTCTGCAAAGTTTTCTAAAGTAAAAAATTCAATTTTTGACTACAATTATCAAATCATTATTCAAGCAACAATTATTTCCCTTGGATACGAAATAGAACCATTTTTTGAAAGATGTATTTATACTTTCCTTATATATAGTACAATGTATAAGGAAGATATTGTGATGGGGTCGAAAATTCGACGGGAAAGTACATTTCTAGAATCTCTGAACAAGAATCAAAGAATCACATATTTTTAAGGTGATGTCTGTGTGTGTGTGTCAGTGAGAGAGTGGATACGATATCTGACAAACGAATGGAACTGCTCTAACGAAATTTGGTACAAAATTTGCAATCCGGGGATACTGGAAGCCTATTGGTTTTAAACGCAATTGAATGTTCAGAACCCCTAAAATGTTGAAAAAATTATCAGTGAATCAATCAGTGAAGTTTTGAAAAATCATTAAAAAATCAAAACCTTTAATAAAGTTACGCAAAACATTATTTCTTATGGGATTTTTCATTACTGTACATATTTTTCACCAACCGTTCTCGAGATAGTGTAAATTTTTCAATTAAATTTATAAAAAAATCACATACAAAAAAAACTCTTAACTATTGTGAAATATGTTTACATTTCTTATGTAAAATAATACGATGATTTTTTTGAAATCATTCTCGTGGATCTATTATATATATATATATATATATGTATATACTCGTATATATATATATGTACACTGTTTTGCGAAAAAAAAAAACGAAGCACCCCAAAAAAGCAATCCGATAATTTCGAAATTTCGGATGCAAATTCCTTTATGACAAGTATGCAAATGACTAAATTTGCAAGACCAATGAGTGTTAAATTCGGTCATAGAGCGTGTTTCTACTGCTCAAATAACATCCTATTAAACAGGTTAAAGTGTGGACGGTTTATCTTAGCTCGTTATCAGAGTTGCAGTTCCGTGGTGACACAACCGACAATGCCGTCATGACGGTGCCGAAGACCTTATAAGCAATTAGACGAGTTCGAACGTGGTCGCATTGTCGTGATGCGTGAAGCTGACTTGTCAGACCGAGCAGTAGGCCCCCACAGGTACAGAACGGACACTGCTGAGCGAAGGTGCTGGCAGCATTGGTTGCTGCAATTTACGCATCGGCGGAATGCTGGCTGTGGAAGGCCAAGGTGCTCGAATGCAAGGCAAGATTGAATGATTGTGTGATAGGCCCGAATTGGACCGACGGCATAATTGTCCGCCATCCAACGTGCTACAGCATCTTCCATACGACTTGTGGAACCTTCCACCATCATACCCGCTTGGCTGAGGTGGGGTTACGCTCACAGCTGTCTTCAAGACGTCTGCCCATAACCTCACAACATGTACAGAGCCATTTGGTGTGGTGTCGTAGTCGAGCATCATGGCTGCCAGTAGACTTACATTCCATAGTGTTCAACGATGAATCGCGGTTCAGTCTTTCAGCAGATGACCATCGGGTAAGTATCTGGAGGCCCCAGAGCCAGCGGTCCCAATCAGCCTTTGTTTTTCACGGGCACACAGTCATTTCCCCTGGTGTGATGGTGTGGGGTGGTATCTCCTACGACAGCAGGTCGCTCCTAGTCATCTTGCGCACAACTTTAACAGCTCAACGAAATGTTGATAAATCCTGCGGCCGTTTGCGTTACCATTCATTGCACGTCATTCTGGGGCGAGTTTCCAACAACATAATGCTACTCCATAAACGGCTCGTATATCTGTAGACTGGCTCCACGCTGTTGATTCTGTTCCTTGGCCAACAAGGTCACCGGACGTATCGCAAATCGAGCATGTATGGGACATGTCGGGTACCCTGAAATGTAGGAGATCTGGAGCAACAATTGAGGAATGCCCGACAGAATGTACCGCAGGATGACATAAGGAAACTTTATCACTCCTTAGCTAGACGTATACACGCATGTATTACGGCCAAGGGGAGTTTCACCAATTACGGTTTTGAAAATTCACTGAGCAATTGCTAACCAGATTGATGGGTCCTGCGGCCTTGATTTTCAAATCATTTTATTATGTGTATGAGCTGTACGCATATTTAATTTAAAAAAAACCCACTCACATTCTTCATGATGCTTCAGTATTTTTGCAAAAGAGTGCATATATGTGCCTATAAATATATACTTTTATGTAGACATACCTTCATATATATATATACATATATATATGTAATATTTGGCTTGGAATAGTCCAAGGAAGATACAATTTAAGTTACAGAAATCTATTTAATTAGATGCCACTAGGAATATATATAATTACATGTTTTGGATGACTCCTGATAGTCGACCAGTTCTCTCCAAATCCGTATGCCGTCTGCGTAGTTCTTCACAACTGCAAAATGCATTTTTATCAGAGGAGGAGATAGGATATGAGGCATGTGACTGCTATCTTCGCGGTTTAGGCTTTAAAAAAGTGATTGAGAATGCAGTTTCAGATGAGAACGTTTATATAGGGTTAAGTTTAGTGACCAAAAATGTATGATCGAGGAAATAAGGAAGTGTTTGCAGACTTGTTAATATTAGTGGCGTGGGATAGAATTTAATGTAGTTGCAATATGTGCTGGACATGAGATAGGAATTTGCAATAATAATTGTGAAACAGAGGAGCTCGTTATCGGGAAAGGCTTAAAATTATGTATCATATTCCCCCTTCAAAAACAAAAGGTTTGGGCACAGACACACTTCATGCCCAAGGCTTTTCAGAGTATAACATTTTGATATAAATTTAAAGTAAATATAAAAAATAAAAATTGTAATATAAAAGCATTACAAATATAAATACTTGCAAACAACATGTTTTCTAATTTTACAATAAAATTATGGACTTTCCATAAGTATAATTATTTCAATAGATAACTGACATAGTAGCAAAATAGTTTTTCTGTGTGAGTTTATTCTGTGTGTGATGATTTAGTTTGTGTTAAAAAAATGTAGCTTTCCTTGATCAGGGGACCTTGATCACACACCATTCACTCTTCTCACAGTGTTATGAAGTTTGAGTTAATGTATCTGATGGCATCCCATAAATTTATAAAATGCCTACTAATATCACAAATTTCAAAAAATTCAACAATAAAAATATTAATTCTAAGGTTATATGTGATTACAGATGATTTTAAAATATTTAAATGAATTTACATATGTACTTCATACAATATCCTACAATGTTTTTAAATAGAAGTTCAACATTTCACTAAAATACGCATTTACTATAAATTCAATTTGTTAACTGAATATAATATATTTATACAATATTAAGTGTATTGATCCCAGGTTTAATTATCCTGATAATTCCAAATGGTTTCGTCATTTTCATTCAATTTATAAACCCGCAAGACCATTAGACTTCTCGTCCCAATTATAATAATAAACTACACTTCATATATAACACTTAATAAAATAATATTTGAAATTTTCAATGAATATAAAATAAGTACTTGTTTACAATCTCATTATTTATTTGCAAAACTGAACTTTCGATTTCATATTATAAAGTATGTGTACTGTAATATTTATCTATATGAAAATTCTTATTTTAAATCTCAATTCAATCCTTAATTCATCCCCCCCTGAAACGAAAGAAAGTCTTTATTTTTACATGTTCATTCATTATTTCTCAATAACTCTATATTCACTTATTATTTCTCATTATTTCTCAATAACTCTATATTCTCAACTGTCTTATCTCCTCAATTTATCCAATAACACTGGTAGTTAAAAGAGGGCTTATCCTCACTTGTGATTGGTATATCCTCATCCTAGTACCAAGGGGTAGGTAAAAGTATTTATAAAAGGAAAAGTTTACTTTTAACGCAGAGTCAGTTACTTTTTGTTTATGTTAATAGAGCTCTGCCAGGGTCATTGATCCTCTCATATGTTTTTTTAATCATTTCTCATATATCTCATAACGCAATATTTATTTAAATATATTTCTTAAATTTATGAAATAAAAGTCACAGTAAAATCAAAATCATCACTAATAAAATACTTATCATAATCACAATATACTTATCATTTATTTACAATAATCCACTTTATGTGACTGTCACAACTTTATTTATATCGTATAAAGTGGAAGAGGCGAAATAAAAAAACTGAAAAAAATTCTGATTGCTTGACAGCCTTATGGCTTGTCAAGAACCATGGGTTCTATGACCTTTGACTCCTTAGTAACTTTACTAAAGTATTATAAAAAAGAGGGAAGGGGCTTTGGCGTGTAGTTCTCAACCAATATTGTAAACTTCAATTTAATTTTCAATTCAATATTTCAATAAGTTCTGAATTATTTTAGTAATTCAGGAAACAGTGCGTCAGCGCGGGGATGAATTTTCTAAAAATATATAATTTTATAAGAATCGATTTTATTCGATGCCACTAGGAATAGATATAATTACATGTTCTGGACGACTTCTGATCGTCGACCAATTCTCACCAAATCTGTGTGCCGTCTGCGTAGTTCTTCACAAGTGCAAAATGCATTTTTATCAGAGAGGGAGGGCGGATATGAGACATGTGACTGCAATCTTTGCGGTTTAGGCTTTAAAAATGTGATTGGGAATGCAGTTTCAGATGAGAACGTTTACATAGGGTTAAGTTTAGTGGCCATATATGGTATGATCGAGGAAACGAGGAAGTGTTTGAAGACTTGTTAATATTAGTGGCGTGGGATAAAATTTAATGTAGTTGCAATATGTGCTGGACATGAGATAAAAATTTGAAATAATAATTGTGAAAGTAAAGGGCCCGTTACTGGGAAAGGCTTAAAATTTATGTATCATATATATATATATATATATATATATATATATATATACACATGCGTGTGTGTGCCTACACAAAAACAGTATATAATTATATGTAGGTACATTTCAGGTTAATTCAAAATAAAATGTTGAAAGTTTCAAGTGGTCGCAAACGTTATTTTGGTGTTCTAAGAAGCGCACTAAGCAAAAACTCACTACCAGTCTGGTGCTCATAAGCTACATTTTGCGGATCCCTGGAATGGATCCTCGAAAATGCTGCAATTTGCAAGTATTTTAAAATTTGTGCATAATTTTTGAGCAAGTTGGCAATGAATTAAACACAGTTAATCACATTTATTGAAGTGCGATCAAATACGTTACAAGATTTCACATAGATTAACTGTTTCAACTAACGATTAAACATAAGAGAAAAGCAATGTTTGGTAGCTCTTAGTATAAGCAAAGGCATATGGAAAATTCTTCTGTCTGAAATTACCAACAATATTTTGAACTATTAAAAGGCGATTCAAAATGGGAGCATCAGCTTTATGTTGAATTCTTCAAAGAATTTGTACTGCATAATTTTTTTCCAGAGAGTATATGCACTTTATTTGTTATATTATTTACATAAATTAGTACGAATATAATTTATAATTAATAACTATTTCACAACATAAAATGCATCGAAAATAAAATAGAAAAATATTTTAGAAATTCTTGAATAGATATTCCTCCTTCATTTGTTTATTATACGGTTCTAAACGTAATACGCATTTGTACAGATGTAAGTATTGCTGCAATTTTTAAAGATATCAACGCATTGGGTATTTTTCTTGCAGTATAAAATTAAGATCACACATTTCAAAAGCCTTTTTTAAATTGAGCACAGATATATTTTTATAAATTTTTAAGATATCAACACATTGAAAGATCGTTAAGCATTATATTTGAAGTATAGAATTTGGAACAAACTTTCCATAAACTTAATATAGAGAAGGTATTGTTTATCTAAACATTTTCGGTTTCGAGATTTTAATGTCACTATAAGTTTTAGCACCACCTGAACACGTTTCGACTACTTTTAAAATGATATCCGTCTATCCGTTTGTAGTTGATTTTTTGTGTACACGAAAGTTTCCACAAATAATAATGAATTTTCATGAAACTTTACATTCGACTTTGTTATCGAAAAATATAGAAATGGGTAGAGTATTTCGAGAAAAAACTCTGCACTTTTCTATTTTCTCAACATGGCAGCATAAGACAGCATTTGACATAATTATAGATAAAAGGGATTATTTATGGCTTAATCATCACGAAATCGAACAGTCTTCAATATTGTAGAAAAAAATAGTTGTGATACAATTTTTGTGTTCGTGACATAATTGATTCCGAATCCTTTTCCTCATTTATTCTGAGGAAGACAGCTATTTCTTGCCTAAAAACCTTTTGATGCATTAATTTATTTTATTTTACTAATGAAGCGTTCTATTTTATTGTTAAAATATCTTGCTCAGTGTTTTAAGAACTAATTAGTTTATTATCCGAGCTGTACCCTAATATGATGGTTTTTATCTAATGCTATACGATTCTTAAGTATATATTTAGAGTGAAGCGAAGAACAATACATTTTAGAAAATGGTAGATGAAATGGAGAAAACGTAATCTAAAGTTACATCTTTTGTGGGAAATTGAGATAGATGTTTTTAAATCCTTTGATACAACCGAAGCGAGATGCTTTACATCTCCTGAGGTTTAGATCTAATAAAACAGAAAGGATCTCTTTAGAAGAACAAGAATTATGTGTTTTTCTTTATCTTGGATATCGCTGAAGAGTTAAAGAAAAATCATTCTGTTGAAAGAAAATATAAAAAAATAATTCTTTAATAAATAATATATTGTAATATTGTTTAGTAATTGAATAGTTTATTTGTTTGAAAAGCCTTTCTATACTCTTTGAATAACAGACGTCTGAACTGCCATCTGAACCTTTTTCCAATTTATTCTCTCGTATTTGGTCTATTTGGCTGATGGTCATTCTTCTTTATTTGAAGTTAACACGTATTATCCTCTTGCCAGTTTCATAAAAATTGAAATTTTCATATCGAAATGACCTCCTTATTCCTCAGTTTATATACATGATAGCATTCTTGTAATGCTCGTGAATTGTAAAACACTGCCATCAATATCAAGCCGCTCCTGAAATAAATTTAAATTCGGTATATTTCAAATGTCACTGTGTCACTACTTTCAACCTTAAATGTCAAATAGTTTAACATGCAATATAAAATTTAATCTTTCAACTGATATGTGAATCGCCTGACAAGTCATTGCTCTATCCATTGGACTTCCTGAATGAAACTGTGATGCCAGATAAAAAATATTTTAACTATGGAAATGGGTACAATAAAATGTAGTGGCTGTTGAATGCTGTTTTGACAGTAAACGCACATAAAATACAGAATATACAAAGAACTCGACAGACGTAGGCCATGACTGACAATTGTTAATTAAAGAATTTGTGACGACCCGTCACAAACCACTCTAATCCCTGGCAGCAGAGAAGAGACGCAATGTAAATCTCGCTTTGATCTCGTTTTTTTTTCAGATCACCTGAGACTTGAGAATGTCATGGCTTGTGGTGGTGGTTTTGTTGTGAACCCAATTATGTTTTAAAAGTGTGATATCATAGTGTCAAACACCCAGACCACTAGACTGATCCTAGGGTTTACAACCGCTATTTAAGTGGCGAGTGATATAGTGTGGAAGATCTAGACCACACTACTGACCGGAAGGGCTTTCAGCAGCTGTTTGTGTGGTCGCGGTGATATAGTGTCGAAAACCCAGACCGCCCGACTCATCCTAAGATATACAGCAGCAATTTAGACGGCCGGGCGGTGATACAGTGTGGAAAACAAAAACTACATGACTGATCCGAAGACTTGCAGTAGTTTTTTGTGTGGCCGGGGATAGTGTGTTGTTGTTGTTGAGACCCAGACCGTCCGACCTACCGAAACGGTGTAAGGTAACTGTTTGGACGGCCGGAAAGTGCCATCCAGTTTAGACCGGAACTCAGTGGGGGAGGCATTCACAGAGCACGTACCCTCCTTCCCCTACCACCAGCCTATTGGAAGGACTTACCCACATGTTTAACGTGATAGTACTCCGCGTGAACACGACGGCAGCTTTGGCAGTGGCGGGAATCGAACCCGGGCCTACCGAGTGCAACTCCTGCGCGCTAACCACAGGGCTACCGCGCCCCGGGGATAGTGTTGAAGACCCAGACAGTCCGACTCATCCTGAGGACTTGAGCAACTAATTGGACGGGATGGTGTTGTTGTTGAAACCCAGACCGTCCGACCTACCAGGAAGGTGTAAGGTAACTGTTTGGACGATCGGGAAATGCCACCCTATTTAGACCGGAACCCAGTGGGGGAGGCATCCACAAGGACCATACTCTCCTTCCCCTACCACCAACCTCTCGGAAGGACTTACGGATCCACATGTTTAACGTGATCGTACTCCGCGTGAACACGGCGGCAGTTTTGGCAGTGGCTGGAATCGAATCCGGGCCTACCGAGTGCAACTCCAGCGCGCTAACCACAGGGCTACCGCGCCCGGTCGGGATAGTGTTGAAGGCCCAGACCACACGACCAACCCTAGGGTTTGGGACGGGATAGTGTGGAAGACCCAGACCGTCCGACTCGTCCAGAGGACTTAGAGTAACTAGTTGGACGGCCGGGAAGGGAACGGGATAGTGTGTAATGTCTCACCATGGACCGTTGTGTAAAGTTGCTGACGTACCTCTGTTGAATGAGATACATAGCATACTTGCAAAAATAGCATGCATCCTAGAAATTGATTCACATAGCCGAGGAATTCCACCATTTTCTCTTTTGCTCAACGTTTCCTACACCTAGTTTTATCCTGTGTGAGCGTCAATGTTTGAACGTACCACGAATTTTAACCGCCAATATGAGCTAACTCTCTTGTCTACGAGCTTCTTAGGATCCCATGCTTTTTCAATTCGGGTTGCCTTTCAAGAAACATTCTGATCTACTATGCATATAAACGGTGAGTGTTGCTTTACTCTTTCCTAGACTGCTGTCTTAAATTTAAAACATGTATTGGTCTAGTTTTGCTTAATAAAGTTTCGTTTTAATATGTTGGTTTTCTTTGAGCATATGTTCATTCATTAGACTTCGTCATGGAGGAGGTTAAAATTGACCGGGGCGTAGTACACTTATGACATTCCAGATGTTTACAAAAATATTTAAGACAAGTTGGAAAATAGGCCTACATTGAATGATAAAAGTCTATCTTTCTTAGGCGATTCTTTAATTCTACATTATTTCATTCACTATATCATTGGAACGTAAGTAATTTCTGTTTCTGTGGATTCCCTATGTTCATCCACGTTTAGTGAATGACTATTTTTCCGAATTAATTAGCTGCTCCGGCAGCCAGCCAGATTACCTTTTGAAACACATTGAAGTATTTTCAATGGGAGAGCGATTGCGTAATGGCTTTGATAAGTTCTTATATATGAATTCTTATATATTTCTTATATATAGGAAAATTGTTAGGCGCCAAAATGCAAAACTATTATACAAAGTATCATAGCATATTATAAGACGTATAATATTACATATGAAAGTATTTCACAAAAGTTAATGCTGTTTTTAATTTTAATGGATTGTTTGATAAATTTATATAAAAAAGTGCAATAGCTCGAGAATATTTTATGATAGCGTTCTAAAATACATGTTAATCATTTTCTAATGAAATATTACATAGAAAATGGTTATTTGGGTAACATTATTAAAGAGGTTCTGATTTTTTAATGAGTTTTTCGAAATTTCTTCGAAAATTTGGAGGTCTTCCGAACATTTGATTAAGTTTAAAATCAACAGTTTCCAGTATTAACTGATTGTATATACTCTTATCTTATATTCACTGATTGTATTTCGTACGAAACGATTTTGTGAGATATCGTCTCCTCAAAGTATCGGGCGTGAGTTCAAACACACACACATACACATTCGCACATGCTTCACACATGTCTTACATATGCATCACATTCACACATTCACACATACTTACATACACATATGCATCACTTCAAAATCAATCAATTTGAGTTCAGGGATGCTTGAAACGTGCTCTTCTGTCAAAAACTCGAATTCGAATTTTCGACCCCGTCACAATACTTTCCCTATTTCTGTACGTCTTTATCAATATATTTTCCCCGAATGGAATTTTCAAGCTTACAAGAGGGAAATAGACATGAAACAGTTTTTCCCCAATTTATCCCTCTTCCGTATATTCTTAATTGCAGTTACGTGAAGCAATTATAAGACCGGTACTAAATCTTTTAAAGCCTTTACACGAATCACTGTAGTTCCTTGTGTAATAACTGTAATTACGAATTTCAAAATCCGTAATTGTTTCTTTCAGGTGATTACATGCTATAATGTAAAACATTGAGTTAGACGAGCATGTTCAAAAATGTATTTTAAATACTCTTATAAATATGAAAAGATATATTAAATAATATTACGTGAAATATATCGTGAATAAACAATATATCAAAAACAATATATTGAAATAAACAATATATCGTGAAATGTTAAGCAATTATATTTAAAACCATGTGTTCAGTATGGTCACCCAAAGTGGTAGGGGAAAGTAGATAATAGGAGTTCTTTTCAAATTTGCATCTTGTGTTACGCAATAAGACGAATAAAGGCTTTTATGAAATTTGATAACACTAAAAGTTTATAGACTTCTTGTTACCGATTGAAAATGCATATTCAAAAATGCATTGTCATGATAGTTATTTAGTTCTTTTGGAAGATATCAGGTTATTAGAAAATAAAAGTTTTATCTCGAGAACGGCTCGTAACAACTTCTGAACACTGATTGCCACACCCAGAGTAATGGCCCAAATAAAATAAGAATAATTAAGATGACAGATGTTTATTAAAATCAAAGATGGTCGTCACTGCAGCGGAGAAAGATAACAGTACAATCATTATAATTATACGAACGTGTAAATAAAATGTAAACAAATACACAATAATGGTGGTTTCTAATATGAACTAAAGATATGGGTCATTTTCTCTAAATGGGCTTTTTCACCTTTCTTGTTGCAATATATTTTTTAAATATTTTTCAACCTGTTTTCTGCATTATATTTTAACATGGTTGGTTTAAACTAAGAAAAAACAGTATCAGCTATCACTTTGGGGAAATTAAATATAAAATGCAAATGTTTTTTCAAGACAAGTAAATGGCAATATGGCAATATGACAGGGGAATGACACTTAATATTGGAAAATGCTTTGTTAGAATCTATATATATATAAAGAAATACAATCCCAAAAAGTATGAAATTCAAGAAAGAGAAAGGCGCAAATTGCCGCACTATCAGAGTCTTGAAATATAAGATTTAAAATGAAAAAAGAAAATATATAGGTGGAATGATTGTGTTTACATGGTTGCAGAAAGGTCAAGGGGGATTGCGACCCCTATTTCCTGGTTAGAAAATATACGCTTTATGCAACTCTTCCATGATTCTCGTCTTGCTGGTTAGTAAAATTTCCAATTTTTGTTATTTTGATCATTTTTATGTTGTCTGGGATTCGGCCATTTTTTCCCCACGGGCATGATTGATTGTTGTTTCGGGCGTGCAGAATATATATATATGTATATATATATATATATATAATAGAAGTTTGAAAATCCAATTAACGAAAAGTAAGAAGATGTAACACGATAAACCTAACTTTTTAAAACACCCACAGAATAAAATATAATACAGCAAATCATCAATCAAATGGATAAATAATACAAAACACAAGCTATCAAGTTACAGAAAATCAACAAAATTAAAAGGTATGGAAACAAAAAAAGAAAAACTTAAACTAAATTCAACTACCTAACTGGCTTACAAAACAAAATTAAAAATCAACTAATCCTCAAGCAAATGGAAAAAAATAAATATCGATTCAACAAGTCAATGAAAAATATATAATACAAAGGTATGGAATCGAAATAAGTATAACAAACGAAATCAAGCACAAACGCCATACACGTGGACGAGGCTCTAAGCCTAAATCATGAATTGTTAACCTCTACAAAAATCTAATCATGTCCAAGTTTTTTGTAGAAGCAAACACATAAATGTATTATTTCTGAAGAAATAGATAGATCATATCTATAAACTATTTCTACTTGGACGACATACATAAAGAAGGAATAAAAAAGAAAAAATGAATACCTGGAAAAAGCGCAGCGTATGTACAATCGAGTCGATACAGGGCACATTGATAGAAGAGACCAGTGTTGCCATTCGTAAAGAAAAAATAAAAAACCATTTACTGTTGCCATTCATAAGAATTGAAAAACAGTGAAGAGAAATGTTAAGAAAAAGTATTAATATACAAAAAGAGCTACTAAAAGGAGGGGCAAATAATAGTAATGCTGAAGTGGAAGAGATTGTAAAAAAAATATATATATATATATATACAAAAAGAGCTACTAAAAGGAGGGGCAAATAATAGTAATGCTGAAGTGGAAGATATTGTATAAAAAAAAAAAAAAAAGAATGAAGATGTCTGGCTAATATAAGATACTATGAATAGAATTATCTGATACTATGAAAAGAATTATAAAAATCCAGCTATTTTAAATTTTTTAACAATACTATTTACTAAATAAGAGGGATATTTATATAAATTACTAGCAGCATACCCGTTCTTCGTACGGAGTATATAATATAAAGAAACTTATAATTCGCAATCATGTGCAAATTCTGTTAAAATATTAAATTTATTGCTCATAAAGAGAAGTTCAAGAATATCTGTTCTCACTATGCAAAATTATCTTTACGGGCAGATCTGAAGAATAAAACATCCTGGCCCCTTTTGTAAGCAAATTTAAAAAAAAAGGAATTGAATCAATATATGCAATCCCGTACTACTTATATTGTCGCAGATTAGAAAATATGCCAGTGTGTTAGTAGAAGTTTACCCGTATTGCAATATGTGTCTCAAAAATATTTGCCAAAATAAAAGAGATGACATAAAAAATTGAAAGTATCAAAAATCCCCGTAATCTTAATACCAGAAGGTCGTAATTGATTCGAATATATGCCAATATATATCACAATATATGCCAATATACCTGTACTACTTATATTCTCGTAGATTGGAAGATATACCCATGCATTTGTAGAAGATTACTCGTACAACGTACTATATATGAGTTTCAACAATTTTCGTCATAATACAACAATTCCATAATAATTTGAAAATATCAGTAATCCCTGAATCAACAGTCCCCGAAAATATCAATAATAATGATGTTTAAACCTGAAGACCGTAATTGATATTATCCAGTCAAAAATTCAATGTCAATGAAATTTATTTTATATACATATTTTTACTATTCAAATCGGAAAAGATTTAATAAAAATCATAAGCCGCATAACATATTGGATCCGTTGCTAAGCGACATGATATCAATTGCTTTAAATAAATTGATGGAAATCATATCATCTGAATAATGCAATCTCCATGGAAGGTTTGGCGACATTTTCATCAATTTAGCTATAACTTAAAAAATCGCCAAATTTATCGCCAAGTGGGACTGTAGAACTAATAATCCCATTATGCGACAAATTGACGAAACATCATCACAATACTATCCCCTAACAAAACACAATTAATTTCATTTATTAAGCGCGATTTTATCAATTTCATGATATTTTTATTGATTTAGAAATATTTTTACCAATTTGGTGATATTAAAAAAATTCCTTAAATGTGTTACTAAGTAGGATGGATGGACTGACCGACAAATGCTACAGAAACATCATTTCAGTACTTTATTCTAAAAAAACAAATTTAATTTCATTGATTTGGGTCATTTTTATCAATTTGGAGACATTTCCACTAATTTGGTAAAGTTTAAGAAAAGTTATCAAGTTATTTAGAGATATTCCTCTAAATTCGTAGCTCTGAATGATTTGGGTCATTTTTATCAATTTGGAGACATTTCTACTAATTTGGTAAAGTTTAAGAAAAGTTACCAAGTTATTTAGAGATATTCCTCTAAATTCGTAGCTCTGAATTTGCAGATCTGAAGAATAAAATATCCTGATCCCGTTTGTATATTTCCTAAATAAAAACAGTAAAATTGTATTATATAGAAGATACATACACCCGTCCGCAATATATATAATTAAAAGAACAATCGAACCGTTCATTTACAAAATATATTTTTACAGCCATTTATTTATTATACAAATAAAAAAAATAATAATTGATATTAACAACACATTTAATTTCATTCCGTTGCCGAGCAACATGATATAAGATAGAATCTTCCTCATAAAATGCGAAATTAAATAGCCATTTTGATTTCTTTATACTTTACATCGCTTAAAATCGGTAAAAGCTTGTGAGAGATGAACCATGGAGGTAGATTTTTCCATTTAAATTCATGTTTCAAACAATTTATGTTCTCCTATAGTGACTAATTAATGCAAAAATCCTGCACTGAACTCGGAAATAAAGTTTTATTTCATTTTGGCGTTTAAAACAAACGATTTTCATCCTTTCCGTTTGGATAAACCACGGAGTTGGAGAGTAGATCTCCCAAGAAAAAGTTCCGTTTTTCATTAATATCTCGACAACCCCTGGTCTTAGAAACCCGAAACTTGGACAAAATTTATGGGGGCTATTTCAAGGCTATCCACAAAATTTCATTAAATTCGGTTCAGACGTTTTCCCGTGATGATGAGACAAACGAAAATTTCGTTTCTTACTAATATCTCGAGAATCACTGGTCGTAGAAACTCAAAACACAGACTAAATTTTAAGTGGGACTATTTCTAGGCTACCCACAAAATTTCATCAAATTCGGTTCAGCCGTTCTCCCGTGATGATGGGACAGACAGACAGACAGACAGACAGACAGACAGATTTTCAATTTTATTTATATAGACTAGTAATTTTGAGATTATTGATATGCATAGCATGATATTTTTTATCAGATGATCTATAAATTCTAAAAAGCTGATTGAGTATAATATTTCTAAATAATGGAATCGAGTTACAGGAATTAAATGGTAAGATTTTATTAATATTAAAATTATAAAAGTCTTTTTTATCATATAAATTTGTAACAATTCTATTAGAAGGATCAATAAAAAGATTTAAATCCAAAAAATTAACATTTTTTCTAATAGTAGCTTCATTAGGAATTAATTCCAAATTGTCTGGATAGTAATCTATATCTATGAGATAATTTTCTGTATGTACTAAGCAAATCAGATCATCAACATATCTGTAAAAAGTATAATCTATTGAAGTAAATGACTTTTCATAATGATAAAGGTATAAATTAGCTAGCATACTGCTACTGCAGCCACCCTGTGGAACTCCTGAGACTTGTATGTATAATTTATTTCCTTGAAAAATATAATTATTGAAAATAACAAAGTGAAGAAGTTTAGGAAAATTCAAAAATTTAATTTGATTTGAAAGATGTGTAATATAAGAATTATATAGAGCTAAAATTACATCATATAGATCAGATATCTTAATATTATTAAAAAGATCTTTAAAGACAAAATTTGAAATCCTATTATTTTTCTAAGAGATGTTAATTTATTCTTTAATTCTTTACTATTACTTAGAATATGGTAATTATTGCTAGCCTGGCTTAAATTATTATTTATTAGATTTAAAGAATTTAGTAATAATTTACTCGCAGTAGTAGAGTAAGTATGATGGCCACTAGTAACTGTTCTAAATTTAATAGGATTTTTATGAAATTTTGGAATAAGCACTATATAAGGAAATTTAAGATATTTATATTTAATATTTAAATCACTATACATATTGATAATTTTCAATTTGATACTATTGATGGAATGTAAATCAGGTTTAAAAGTTTAAAAAGACTATTATTTTTTAAATAATCTAATACACATATATATATATGTATATATACATATATATATATATATATATATATATATATATATATATATATATATATATATATATATATATATATATATATATATATATATATATATATATATATACACACATATATATATATTATATATATATATATATATATATATATATATATATATATATATATATATATATATAGATAGATAGATAGATAGATATAAAATTAAAAAAATTGTTTCTCTTTAATTGCAATCTTATATTTAGGACTAACTTCTTACTTGTTTTATCTTCTAAAAAGAAAATTTAGTTTAAAGGTAATTTACCTGTTCTAATGACATTCTCTTGTTTACCAAGAAGACAGGTAAATGATAGCAGGGTAATGAAAAATAATGTGATTTTACTTTCTGGGTGTATGAGTTTTATTTGCCTAACTTGATAAGCCTAACTTGATATTCAGTTTGCTACACTAACTAGGCACTATTTGTTAAAAAAGGTATTTCCTTTTTTATTCAGAGAATAAATAAAGGCAGGCGAAAGACAAGGAATAAAAATACTTATCCAAAATTGTTAAGTTTTATAATATTTCCTTGCACAGGATTACAGCTAGAATATAATCGAACTCTTGAAATGGCGAATATGCACTTTAGTAAAAAATAATAATACGTTAATTATATTGTGTTGTCATCTATGTACAGAATGATGTGTTAAAATTTAAAGACAGGTGAATGATAAAGAAACTAGGACACAGATGTAAAAAATTAATTTAAAATATTGCTCTATTGCATAGTAGATTTTTATTGCTGTATGTATTTTAAATTATATAATTTAATATAAAACATCAAATTAAAAGAAAACTAGAAAATGATGGCTTACAAGTGTAGTTGTGATTATATTATTTGGCTGTTGGGACACACAGCCAAATTCTTTTTTATTCAGAGAATAAATAAAGACAGGTGAAAGACAGGGAATGAAAATACTTATCCAAAAGTGTCCAGTTTTATAATATTTCCCTGCACAGAATGATAGCTAGAATATAATCGAACTCTTGAAATGGTGAATATGGGCTTTATTAAAAAAAGTAATACGTTAACTATGCTGTGTTTTTATCTATGTACAGAATGATATGTTAAAATTTAAAGACAGGTGAATGACAAAAAAACTAGGACACAGATGTAAACAATTAATTTAAACTATTGCTCTATTGCATAGTGGATTTTTATTACTGTTTGTATTTTAAATTATCTAATTTAATGTAAAACATCAAATTAAAAGAAAACTAGAATATGATGGCTTGTAAATGAAGTTGTGATTATAGTATTTGGCTGTTGGGACACACAGGGAGATGTTTTTTAATAAAAATAATAAATTTTTAAATATTAAAAATATAAATTGTTTTTCTAGCCAATGGGTGACAAATATGAACTGCAATATATTTACATTGATCACTGTCCGAAATCAGTCTCAAGTTTGTGCAAACTTTTATGAAAACACTTGGGACATGTAAAACTCCCGTTTACAGAAAATAACCCATATGGTAGATATTTTTTTTATTGGAGTGAATTATAAATTCTATGTGGGGATTTCTGAGAAGTATACATGCGATGCAACAACGTAGGGGCTTCTTTAAACAATGCTTGGTGGACACTTAGCGACCATCAATGATCTTGGCTATGAACTTTGTTCAGACACTAGAAGTGTTTATGTACGCCGTACCGTCAAATTTAGGAGTGCGGTTGCCAATTTAAAATCCATTGAGAATAAACTTGGATCCACCGATGCTGGTATCGTCACTGGAGATCCGGTTTGCATTAGATTTCTTCAAAATTAAGAATATCAGTTCTATAATTTTGTCATGGCTTTATCATTCTTGAGGATGAAAAAAAGTATTTGCAGCTAGATATTAGATTTCGAGATGTTAATTAAATCCGATCATTCCTGTACTTGCATACTGCTTAACTGGCAAGTATATTCTACTGGAGTAAATACAGTAATATTCTCTGGTTGTCGCTATATAATATAGATTGTCTGCTCTAACAATATAAATATTGCATTTACAATAAAATATACAACTACAATTTTAATGAGCTTAATTATTATAAAAATTATTAGTGTAAATTTTGATTTTACAACCACCCTGTAATTTATCAAGATCTTCGTCTTACTATTTATTTTAGTTAAAACATTCCAAATTCTGCATTAATATTTTGATATTAAGAATTCTGAAATTTTAATCGGATTTGTTTCTTCCGCATTTAACGTCCAAGGGCGTTTGCGGGTGAGATTGTTTGTATTAATGAGTGAGTTCAAGTAAAACTCTTGAGATGCTTCTTGAATAGAATGATTATATGATTCAAAAGTTTTCAGAAAAGTTCTGTTTTGAAATTGTGTGTGCTCCCAAACGACTTAAGTTTGATATATTTTAAGAAAATAGTTTAGTATTATGCAAGGTGTGCGGGGGTATTTGGGCACAATGGGGTAGTTTGCGCACAATATGTGTAAGGTAACTGTTTGGACGGCCAGGAAGTGCCACCCAATTTAGACCAGAACCAAGTGGGGGAGGCATCCACAGGGACCCTGTGAAAATATTATGTTGTTGTTCTTGAGACCCAGACCGTCCGACCTACCAGAAAGATGTAAGGTAACTGTTTGGACGGCCGGGAAGTGCCACCCAATTTAGACCGGAACCCAGTGGGGGAGGCATCCACAGGGTGAAAATATTATGTGACGTACCTGTGGTAACCACGAAATCTACAACATATATAAGCAAGATATGGACCTGACAGTGTAGAAATTATCAAAGCATAGCGAGTTAAAAAAGTCACTTTTGCCAAACCAAGAGGTCTTGGGAGGAGAGACTGACTGTGGGTCGACTACTTTTACTTTGATATCAAGGCTAGTAGGATTCAGTATCGTACTGTCCACTGAGGCTCAGAAGCTGAACCCCTCTTGTTTAAAATCTAATTTAAAGATACTTTTATTTAATATATATTTAAAACATCTTTGCGATTATATATATATGTCTTTTTTAGAAAATTGTATAGCACTTACTTAAAATGAGACGTTTTAAAGTATTTTCTCATTAAAAGGCATATCTATCTAAAAGCTGAAATCATCTGGTTTTCACAGTGCATTGAAAGAATCATGATATTAGGACTGCCCACTTGTTAAACTCCGCCCTGGCTGATAAGCTAGCTTCTAGAAAGGCGTGGCTATTTCATCCCCCATTTTCGACCTTTTATGAACAACGTAACTTAACACTTGGATAGGACATGACATTTCATGAATGAAAATTTGTTGGGAAAGGCTAACAGATCATCCATTTTGACCCAAAGGTGGTTCTATTAATTAATCTTCTCAGAAAAATCTCATATGTAATTCAAAAATTATGAGGCATTTTCCACGAATAACATGACATTCACTTAAATGCAAACAAATATTAAGAAACACACTAATAATGACTATAACAGATTTGAATTTAAATACTTTGTGAAATAGACTTAGTCGCAACAACAATATGACGAGCATCCGTTTGCGTATTTGGGAGTTTTAGAAATAATAAATCTAATTTTTTTTCAAAAATCACGTTACACGAGAATCTCAGTTAAACAAAAGTCATTGATAATTTTCTAGCGCATTTTTGTTATGTTGTTGTTAAGATATTTTTAAGTTTTCAAAATAGTTATTGTATTATTTAGTTATAGTATTTGTAAATAATTAATATAAAATATTGTTTAAGAATATTGTTGACTACAGTGTTGTGTTCTCACCCATTATCAGTGCACTTCTTTGAATTACTTAATTTTGTTAGTTCTATATGTTTATATTTACAAAACTGATATATTTTTTCTATCACCTGCGAATAATATTGTAATATATTTCTACTTCACACATAGGGGTCCGTAAAACTTTTTCAGGAGGGGGGGTGCAAACTCAAACACATGATGTAAAACATCGACTGGCTTCATGCTCGCCTTTGTTATATTGAATGTCCAAGGGGGAGTGTGATATTTAATAAAATAATTGTAAAAGTTCATCTAATTTATAAAAAAAACATTTGAAATGTTATATCTTGTATATATTCATCTTACATAGAAAACGTTTTCAAACCTTGTGCATTTCATTCGCTTTTTGCATTTTGTTAAATTATTTCATTTTGTTCACCAATAAATGAAACTTATTGAAATAAAAATTATGAAAATGCGAATATAAATTTCACTTGTAATACCAATTTTTTTGCCTTGTAATACCAAAAATCTCATGCTACGCTATTAGTAGGATTACGAACTCGAGAGTTTCAGTAACTAATAGATGTCGGATAATAGATATCGAAGATTGATTTGGACGGTCTTGGAGTAGAGAAAAGGAAGAGGAGTAAATACTGTAAGAGAAGATATTAATCCCTAATTGTTTCTTATATTGAAAATGCTTGTTGCGCAAATATAAAATTTCCCACATGTGTAATTTTAGAAATTCAAAATCTTTCCTTTTCTACCTTTTTATACATAATACATGCAAATAGTACAAGTCCCAACCGGAATACCGAATTGCATATTTCTGAACTAACGTTGCTCTATCTATTTACCTACTGGAGATTAATCATTTTCTCTTATAGTGGAATTGGACTATTAAGTCTTGATATATTGAAAATGCTTGTTGCGCAAATATAAAATTTTGCACATGTGTAATTTTAGAAATTCACAAGCTTCCCTTTTTTACCCTTTTAAACATAATAAATGTAAATAGTGCACGTCCCAACCGGAATACCGAATTACATATTTTTGAACTAACGATGCTCTATTTTTTACTAACTGGAGATAAATCATTTTCTCTTATAGTGGAATTGTACCATTAAGTCTTGATATATTGAAAATGCTTGTTGTGCAAATATAAAATTTTACACATGTGGTATTTTAGAAATTCACAAGCTTCCCTTTCTTACCCTTTTAAACATAATAAATGTAAATAGTGTACGTCCCAACCGGAATACCGAATTACATATTTTTGAGCTAACGATGCTCTACCTATTTACCAACTGGAGATAAATCATTTTCTCTTATAGTGGAATTGAACTATTAATTCTTGATATATTGAAAATGCTTGATGCGCAAATATAAAATTTTACACATGTGTAATTTTAGAAATTCACAAGCTTCCCTTTTTTACCCTTTCAAACATAATAAATCGAAATAGTGAATGTCCCAACCGGAGCACTGAATTACATATTTTTGAACTAACGATGCTCTATCTATTTTACACACTATTGATAAATCATCTTCTCTTATAGTGGAATTGGACTATTAATTCTTGATATATTGAAAATTCTTGTTGCGCAAATATAAAATTTTACACATGTGTAATTTTAGAAATTCACAAGCTACCCTTTTTTACCCTTTTAAACATAATAAATCTAAATAGTGCACGTCCCAACCGGAATACCGAATTACATATTTTTGAGCTAACGATGCTCTATCTATTTACATACTAGAGATAAATCATCTTCTCTTATAGTGGAATTGGACTATTAATTCTTGATATATTGAAAATGTTTGTTGCGCAAATATAAAATTTTACACATGTGTAATTTTAGAAATTCACAATCTTCCCTTTTTAACCCTTTTAATCATAATACATGAAAATAATCCACGTCCAAACCGGAATATCGAATTACATAGTTTTGAACTAGCTATGCTCTATCTATTTACCTACTGGACATAAATCATTTTGTCTTATAGTGGAATTGGACCATTAAGTCTTCTGTTTCAGATTTCTGAGCAAAATTAAACTTTTGAGCTAAATCATTGTCTCATGTGTTATATTTTTATATAGTCTGGTACCCTGTGCTTTGTAATAGACAACCGCGCCTTGTTGAAAATTACGACATAAATCTTGGGGTGCTTGTAGATATCTAAACTTACCTTTTTAGAAAACAATTATTTTTTCGTTATTCTTGCTTACGATTGTTTATTCGTTATTTTTGCGTACGATTGTTCCTCCGTTATTGCTGTGTATGATTATTAATTCGTTATTGTTATTGTTCATTCGTTGCGCACGATTTTCCATTCATTACTCTTGAGTCTGATTGTTCGTTTGTTATGCTTGCGTGTGATTGTTCCTTTGTTATTCTTGCCCATGATTGTTCATTCAGGATACATCCAAAGACATAAAATATGTCTTCCAGTTTTTCGTTCAGTCTTTAAATTGCTTTTATATTAACTGAACTAAATAGTACTAGATATATTAGTTAAATTTTGAGTATGAAGTTTACAGAAAATACTGCAATACTTGCCATCCTGGAATATATTTTACCTTCAATATCTGAACTTTGCATTTCATATTCTGGCATTAAGAATTCAGAAACTTGAGCAACATTTGTTGTTCGACATTAAATGTTTAAAACTCTTTATGGGGAAGCTTAATGATATTACTGGGTGGATTTAAAGAGCACTTTTGGAGGTTATTTGAGTAAAATAATTATGTGGTTGCAAAGTACTCATTAAAGTTTAATTTTAAATCTAATTAAGCTTCAGTTTAAGATATTCGGGTTGGTTTAGTTTTTAAAAATTTGTTAGAGAATATGCTTTGAGACGTTAAAGGAGCAACTAAATTTTGCAAAATAATACGATAACTAATAATGGAATTCATTATAACTATATAGTGATAAACAATTTGTAGGATTTTTAAAATTGATAGAAGCCAGTCACGTACGCAACTAAAACAGCAGTTAAATTAATTTCTATAAGCAATAGAGAAATATATTTAACAGAAATGAATAAAGAACGGTTAGTAAAAAGTGAACGGGGAAACTTTAAATTAAACTTTAATTTGTGTAAAAGGATACAGTGTAGCACTCTCTTAGAATTGTTTAAAATATGTATGTAGTTGTGCATAAAAATCCATAATTGATGAACGTAATACAGCAGAAATATCATTTTTCGATATTAACAATGTATAATATTAAAAGAAACATCTGGTAAATTATGAAGATACGCCTTTTTTGTTACATCGCAATTTTAAAATTGGGTATGAGTTTAAAAAAACCAAAAGTATCTAAGATAAAAATTTATAATAATCGGTCTATTGATTGTATAGAATCCGTTTAAAACGTGTTTAAAAGAGAATTCTTCAATATTTGAAATGGTTTTAAATTAGAAACTCTGTGATAATATTTTTGGTCGCTAAGGAATCAGTTTTTGTGAAAATTGCTCAATCAAAATAGTAATAAATCAGGCTCAAACATAAAATTACTAAAAATCTAATGCCAAGGTACGCCTTTTCGGTTCATGAAAATACCTGTATACTAAATTTCATGGCCGTACGTCGCTTTGATTTTCAGCTGCAGACAACACAGACAAAGAGCCGAACAGCCAGGCATCTCCTATTATGATATAAAATAATGATATAAGAAAATAATTATATATACACAGATAATCAACTCATATTATTATCGAATGTCTTGGCGATAACAACATAAATGAGATTTGTTGCCGGGTTAGCAGGTGAACGTTTACCTGGATAATTTCTTAAAACTTAAATTGGTGGATGGACGCTTGAAATTGTATCTCCAATATAGAATACTATATGGTTTTTCTTTTCTGTCGTATTGATATATTCGGTTTTTATTTCTTATTAATATACCATAAATTTTTAAGGACAAAAAGCACAGATAACAAGCTATAAGAAACCTTCTTCTGAATCTTCGACTATTTCATACAGTCTATGTTACAGGACATTTATGAAATTTTTAACGTTAATTTTTAGCATTTTTAATGTACAATTTTAACGTTGAATTTCTTGTCAGTTTATAGGGCGCTACTTTGCTCCGCTTCTTTTAATCATGCTCTCCGCGAAGCTTAATATCTGAAATTATCATTAATTGAGAAGCGCTTAATACAGACCCAGAGAATTGCGGGGAATGTTATATGGCGTAGATAACTAACAATCACTAAAGAATGTTTTTCCTTGTACATTGCACATTACTATATTTGTATTTTACATTTCTAATTTCATAATTGCACTCCTAAATTTGTATGTACCACATTAGTATTTTTCCTTACACAGCGAATTGATGTAGGAATTACTTCATATACTACTCAAAGTCCTAAAACTGCCTCCTGTAGATTCATTTTACATTTATATCAACATCCATTTGTATCCTACATTAGTAATCCTAAATTCGAATATTTTTAAATATTATTTGAAGACATCGTTTAATAATTCTGTGTATATTATAGCAAGTGAAGGAAAATACCTGGAGTTGATTTAGTACTTCTACACTAGTTAGAATCTCGGTTGTGGTCACATACGATGGGCAACAGTTTTCAGATCAAAGGAGGAAATATGTCAATATATGGTCATCTGTATAATGATACTTTTAATATATCTCGTTACAATCGTATTAGCAAATTTTTTAGACATTAATTTATCGTTATATATATAATTGTATAATTGTATGAATATATTGCATATTTGTAGAATAGACTACGAAAAAGAACTCTATTATATAATATAATATATATAATATGTTATATATATTATATAATATAATATATTATATATATTATATTATATAATATATATAATATATTATAGAATATATTATATAATATAATATATACAATATAATATTGTATATATTATATATATATATAATATTATATTATATATATTACGGTGCAAGCTTTTCTCCGGCAAAATTTGAGATAAAATCTCGAAGCTCTACACCGGAGACATAAAAGGCTGACAAAACTTTACTGAACCAATTTTATATTGACAATTCTTTTCGATACTTAGTGTCAAACATTCTAAAACAAAATAAAACTTATTTAATTGCATATAATTGTATAATTGGATGAATGCTTGCACATTAGTAGTTTCAACTACTAAACAGAACCCTACGAAGCCGGCATTTCTCTGGCAAAATGGGGGTTTAGGGTATAAAATCTCTCCGAACACTCCCAAAGCTCTACACTGGAGACATAAAACACCGACACGAAACAGAACCTAACTAAATCTATTGTCTATTGACAACTATTTCCAGTATTAAGTGGCATACATTGCTTAATAAAATAATGGCTGGAATTTCAATGTGATATCATACAGAGCTGCACATCTTTAAATGCCGTTCTGTGACGGCTGTACGGTATCGGAATGAAGTCCTAGACCCCATTGCGGGACTCTACGCTACAGCAGTTGGTCCTGATTTCCTCCTTATGGACGATAATGCCCATCCCCATCGAGCTAATATCATTGGCGAATACCTGAAAAGTGAGAGCATTTCTCGTATGGAGTGGCCGGCGTATTTCACCGATCTAAATCCCATTGAAAACTTTCGGGTTGCCCTCGGGCGTGCTGTCTCTTCACGTTTACCTCCTCCAGCCGGTCTCAGAGAGTTGGAAGTATCCCTATTGGAGGAATGACCATTTCTTGCATCTGCGATGGTTGATCACCTCATTGAAAACATGGAAAATCGTTGTAAAATTTGTGTGAAGGTCCGATATTGTCATATACCATATTGTAGTTTTGTTTGATTTGTTTGCCTTTAAACATCATTTTATTAACGACACAAATGCGACGTCATCATATAACTTACGAACATTAAGTATTTTTTTCATATTTGTACATAATTATTTTTTTATTTAATGCATAAACACATTTGCTACCTTCATGTACAATTTTTAGTTAATTAATGCTTTAGTTTTATATTTTTGTTGTTTTAACCGTCCATGCTTAACTTTTGGAAGCTAGTATATTTATGAATTTAAGACAATAAGAATTTTAAAAGAAATTATCAATTGTGTTCAACATATCTCAAATACATTGCTAAATATAATGTGTTATAAACATTTGATATCATGCTTCAATTTAATTATAAAGGAACATTTTAAGAATGTTATAAAACTTTTTTAGAGTGCTCGCGAATGCCATTTTACCTTTGACTTCAGAACACTAAATAACAGATCACGAGCATTGTGATGCTCATTAACATCAAGTTGAGAATCCTTCAGATTATGCTGTTGTTACTGATAATATCATTAGACATTTCTATTGCTCCTTAAAGAAGATGGTTGAATATAGTAAAGAAATTTATTTAAATAAAATATAAACTATGAAATATTATCTACCAGTTCTACTATTCATCAATTTTCCTTTAAAATAAAAAAATAATGATTTTTGTATGGCCCATAACCGAATTCTATTCATGCTGCACGAGCACTCAGAGCAAGAGCTCGTGAAGAATTATACAGCACCATAACTATTGCACAAAAACTATGACTATAACGGCCCAAGAAGGTGGTTTAAATGAATTAAGAATAATGGGCAATCAATTGTCAATATACAGAGACAGTCCCTACATCTGAGACAAAGGGTTGGCATGAAACAAAACCGTACTGGACCAATTTTCTATTGACAACTATTTCAGATATTATGTGACATGCATTGTTAAACGAAATAAAACGTATTAAAATAGCTATTTACAATTGTATAATTGGATGAAACTTTTTACATTTGTAGTTTCGACTATTAAACAGAACCCTACAGTGACGTCTTTTCTCTGGCAAAATGGGAGATAAAGGAAATAAAGTCTTTCAGAACAAATCCGAAACTCTACACCGGAGACATGAAAAACTGACACAAAATATATCTTAGGGCGCAGTAGCCCAGTGGTTAGCGCCGGGAATTGCACTCGGGTTCGATTCCCGCCGCTACCAAAACTGCCGCCGTGTTCACGCGGAGTACGATCATGTTAAACATGTGGGTCCGTAAGTCCTTCCGAGAGGTTGGTAGTAGGGGAGGAAGGGAACTGTCCTTGTGAATGCCTCCTCCATTGGGTTCCTGTCTAAATTGGGTGGCACTTCCCGGCCGTCCAAATAGTTACCTTGCACTTCTCTGGTAGGTCGGACTGTCTGGGTCTCAACAACAACAAAGTATATCTTAACTGAAGCAATTTTGTGCAGCTATTTTCGATATTAAGTACATACATTCTTTAAAATAATGAAACGTATTAAAATAGTTACAACCTACTTTTTAAGAGTGTTAGTTTATGTGTCTTTGACAGGCTTAAATATTAGTAATTTATAAAAGAAATGCAGTTAGTTCTCTTGCTGCATTCTATCATATCACATACATAAATAAAAATAAGCACATCCATAATTTTAAACCTTGCAATTCTATTTGAACAAAACAACATTTAGATATACAAGAATACTTATATACTTATATTTAGATTCCTTAAAATTCGTCACAGGATTTTCTGTTTTTTTCGAATTATGGAATGTTAGATTTTTTGACAGTATTTATTTCTTTGGTCTTCAAGCTGCCCATTTTAGAATCCAATTTGAATAGGTAACATATTTATAACGGGGTTTATCTAAAAATAAAATTAACATAACAGCATCCAGACTTTTGTCGTTGACTATAAACAGTTTATAAAACAACACAATTTTGTTCTTAAAAACTTTTCAATGCAATTAATCGATTTTTGCACGGAAACAGTCTGTTTAAAAACATAAAGTCTAATTTATCATTCTAATAATATTTATAGGGCAAAGTACAGCAAGAAAAATAAAGTGGCTTATTTCTTTTGCACAAACTACTGTACTTTGTACCAAAATCAATATTTTAGATGTTTTTATTTCTATTTCCTTTTAGAAAGATATAATTTGTATACTGTCTAAAAAAATAACTTGAAAGCGGATACAGCGCTTTAACCATTTCAGAGTTCTAATATCAGTAACAAAGTCATTAATGAACCATCTGTGAAATTAATATATAATGTGACTTTAGATACAATTAAGTCAATTTACAAATTGGCTGGCGATGCGAGAAATTATAGCCGCATACGAAACCACTTGTAAATACAAAACACTGTATATTGTTTAAACTAAACCTGCATTAAAGTACCAGTAGATAGAACAAAAATGTATGCCAAAAATATAATAAATAGTGCTTATTTGCTACACGCTGCTGGATGACTACTCATACGTACTTCTTCTACCTCTCTTTTCGAAAATTCTCCAAGGATTTTGGTTTGGAATTTTTAATACTTATGTGTTAATAAACCTTCTAAAGATCTAGTCAATAATTATGAAACCATATTGCTCACAGTTTTGGCATGACCAACTACATTATTTTTTCCTCTGTTTTACTTTTTGTTAATGGATCATTTTTTCACTTCGCGATCATATTTTCTGCATTTCATTGTTTTTCTCTCTTTTATCTTTTCATTCGTTCAACTAAATGGCACTGCCTGACTGGGTTTTGTAATTGTGCCCTTTTACAAACATGACGTACTCAAGCTTACATTTGACTTATTAGTAATGCATTAATGCTTTATTCACTTACAAGCAAACGAGACAGTAAATATAAGACATACAAAACTTTATTTACATCTTAAAATATTAGTTCAAAGTTCTGTCTAACAGAATCTCAAAATAATATATTACATATGTAATAGTATAAATATTAGATTAAAAATAAAATATTTCAAATCTCTTGGCTAAAGATTTCACTTTTAGATTTAATTTTTAGTAGTTAATGATTTTCCTCTAATGATTGGGCAAGCCTGTGGTAGTTTGGATGCATTATCTGAAGAAAAAGACTGCTGTTAGCTCTGAAAACAGTTTATAATTTTTATCAAATATTTATACTGTTACTCGTACTAACAAAGAATTGACATTGAATGCATGAGACCAGGACGCACCATATGCAGTTTTGATATTTACGACGAAACAAAGCGAAGACTTATAGTCACCGTTTTAAGACAGTCTTGACCTGAAAATTTATAACCCAATAAATACATGCTAAACAAATTGCAGGTGTGGTTGGGGCAAAATATCCTAGGGTCAAGACTTAAACCAAGCTTCACTGGAAACTTAAAGAGCCAATAACGTAAAGATATGACATCGCCCTGAGGAGCACCCAATGAGAGAAGGAGGGCGTATCTGAACCCCAAGCAAAATGATGCGGCTGCAAGGAGGAGAGTCGACGAATATAATTAAATGATTATTCAAGTGTTGAAGGGAGAGAGTCGTGATTATCCAGCAGTGTTATTCAGAGAGAGTCATTATTCATTGGAGTATTGAGCATGTTATAGAAAAAGAAGAAGTCTTCATGTATGTCAATTTTTTATTTTTGGAGTAAGATTCTCTCCCACAGTGACCTTCTCTCCCACAGTGCTTTTCGCCTCCTTAAGCGTTTGTTAATGAATTTATGTAATTTTAATCAAATTAATATAGATGTGGGAATAAATGATAATTTATTTTACAGGTTAAAATGCGGATTTTAATATGTAGTGTTTTGATTTAATGATTATGTTAAGGAACTCGTGCAAGCAAGTAATGGTTTTGCAATGTGAAAATGTTACGATTCACTACCACTTTAACTAAGATTAATAATTTAATCCACAAAATTCATTTAAAAATATGCACACAATTTAATTTTGCTTCACCACAGAATGTATAGCATAAACAATAGTAATAAGTAAATAAATTAAAGAATAAAAATGATGTACTTTTGTAATCTACTTCAGAAATAACTCAATGCCACTATGTATAAAAATGTAACCTTTAAGTTTATTTCTAAAAGCAGTAGGTGGCCTTTCTAACTTTAGCTCTACGAAAAAATCATTATAAGAACATTATTTGTAATTATTTTTCTAGAAAATCGAAATTTGAAATTTTTTTTAGAAAAAGCCATCTGTGCTGGACATAACCGATTCTTTAACTAAATCTTTACAATTGCTCTATTAAATCACTTAGATAAAATAGTAGAATATTTACTCTTTTAATGTAATCCATATATTCCGACTATCCAGTTTTACTTCTTTTAAAAGTAATTTCATGATTGTATTTGGGAAACAGATGTTTCCGAAAATCTGAAGCAAAGACAATGAGCGCCTACTTTCTTTGGGCAATTAATATTCAACTTCACATTACTGGGGAAAAAGAATGTTTGGCATTTAACGTAATGAATTTTTTATTCGATTTTTCCTTTTTAAAATGGCAATAAAGAACAGAGAAACTCATTAAAAGTAAAGATCAGCATGGGAGAAATTTCCGTAAAGAATTTAATCGGCAAGGACTGGGACAGGTAATAAATTGTTACTTACGCACTTCTCATCTGTTAGAGAGGTTACAGATATCTTGCTTTGACAGAAAGAAGTGAAAATACGGAATTTACAGGCTCCAGTTCTGTGATAAGTCCCAGCAAAAATAGCACCATGGAGATAACCTGAGATGAAATAGCAAGGAGAGGCAAGTCCGTTTGTCAGTTACACGTCAATCTGATACTTGAAGGAGGAGAATGCAGGGCCCACTCGACGATAAGAGCTTGCAATTTTATCCCAGCAGCTCATTTGGGAGTACGTCTAATGGTCAGTATGAAGATCCGATCTGGTTATCTAAAGTAGCGCCCGACTAGCTCCGACTGAAATGTCAGGTTATTTACAATAGCGCCTGAACAAAATTATCTCTACAGAAGTGAAATTAAGTGTGAAATTAAGTCTAAGGAAAAGTCTAAGTCGTGAAATTAAATCTAGGGTCTGAAAGTGGTTACAGTACGACTTGCACGAATTCCGTAGACTCTACGATATTGAGTGCCAGTTTCAAATTGAGAGGCCAACGACCACGAAAGAGGATAAAAATAGCATCATGAGGCTAACCTTAGGTAAAGATAGCAGGGCGTGGTCAGTACGGTTGTCAGGCGCAGGCCAATCTGACATTAGAAGAAGGATAATGTTCACTTTAACGATAAGAGCATATAATTACGTCCCAATAGTTCAATAAGTAAAGTGTCGACTGGACACTATGAAGATCGACGGTTAGCGCCCCGGTTGGGGATTCTGGTTAGACCATAATCGGACAGACCAAGAATATATTTTTTAACTTAGCATCCAAATTGTCCCTTGTTTTTTTTTTCAAGCCTGGAACTGTAGGAGTTGGAAGTGAAGGAATAATACTACTAAGGCTAACAAAGATGCCGCGAGAATGGATAAATCAATTTTATTTCATGATAAATTAAATTTAATGTTATTATAGTATACAGCATCGTGCTACAGTAATTCCATAACTTAACTGAATTTTATAAACCACATGCTTTAATGTATGTAAATAATAAAATTTGTCTATTGTTCTTAGTCTGTGTATTGGCCAGGTCAATTGCTTTGGGTACAACCCAAGGGGAAGTGTAAATTCAGTCAATGGCTCTTTAGAGGAGCATAAAATAGAAATCCTTAACTTTACCTCCACTATAGAGGTAGATGGGGTCAGGAGATAAGGTTTTCACTACTGCTTCGTCAAATCGGATTTCCACGGAATCAGGCTGTTTCATGCTTGGTGGTATTTATGGCTTGGTGGAAATAATTGGCTTTCGTTCCAAAAGAGATGCGGTGATTCTGGTAATTTCTCTTCAAATGTCTCAAACTCTTTCATGATAAAAAATATCCTCAGTTGTCAAAACTATCGACCTGCAATTTCGGTTTCAGCTTTCTCAATTTACAGAAAGAAAAACTAAACAATAAATATTTAATTTTATTTCGAACCGTAAGCCAAATGGACATACATGGTTTCTATGATGAAGATTGCAGTTGAATTTGTCCCCGTAATTATTTTCAATATAAGTATTTTAAATCACGATTTATTAAGATATTGTCTATTTCATGTAATTACTATTAAATTGACTATACATTAACACTATAAGAGTGTATTTCAGTCATTTTCAAATTCCTTCTCCATATAATAGTGTTACACACAATGTTATCAGCAAGTTCCATTATTGGAAAATACTTCGAAGACTTCTACGTAGCCTATTATATCCCACTTGAGGAATCGAAACTAGATAACGGCAAACATTTCATGAACATGAGACGTTTTATCTCGGGTAAGATCTTGTCGAAGAATTTTAAATCACGGAATTTGACATAAAACTTGACATTGTTATAAGACTTGCGTGTTTAAGACCATAATATTGAGTTGGTTATGCTATTAGTTTAATAAATATTTTATTATAATTTGTACAAATTCCTGTTTTTGTCTAATTTAATATGTTTTTTTGAGATAAGCATAATCGTATAAAAGTCTGCATATCTTGAAATGAATGTAATGAGGTTTCGTAAAGGTTTTATAAAGCTTTTCATAAGGTTGTGAGACCAGAATCACAGGTGATAGACACATGATAGTAATTTTAATAATACTGGTCACATATGTCCCCTCTGCCTCAATAATTAATGAGAATAATTGTTGTTAAGCATGCAGATTTGCGCAACTTGTGCACATATAGCTTGTTCAACATGACTTAAGACTTGTGAAAATGTTCCAAAAATACTGGTTAGATCTAAATAAGGTGGAGTGCAATCAGATGTACGAGAAGGAGCAACACACCAAAGAGTTATAGCGGTGCAAATAACTGATTCAAGCATTTGATATATGATCAAAGCCCAAGACGGATTTGAAGGTATGTGCCCATTAACAATCACAGGTCATAGACACATGATAGTAATTTTAATAATACTGGTCACATATGTCCTCTCCGCCTCAATAATTAATGAGAATAATTGTTGTTAAGCATATAATTAATAATATGAATAATTGGTGTAATTAAATAATTTAGATTTTATGTTGTTGATAAATGTTTTATTGTTAAAGTTTAAACGGTGCAGTCAATGAATATTATAATAATTAATTATTCCTTTACAGGACTCACACGAAAGTTAAATAATTGGAGGGTTATATATAGCGGCACAACTAGCAATGTACGATTAAATAATAAGTCCACTATGTATGAATTAACGGCCATGTCAATCTTAATGAATTTAAGAATGTAAAAGTATAACTTTTTCGGTTGCTACAAATGTTTCATAAAAATTTTAAGATACAAGTTTCAGAAATGCAATTATCTGAGTCAGAATATTTATGATATCGATAAGATATCATCAATATATCGATGCAATCAAAAGTACCATTGACACATTATTGATACACTATTTAATGATACATATCACTACGTTGAACACTGGTGCAGAAGTAAAAATTTGCGAAAAAAACCTATAATTTCAGCATTTATCAATTAAAAAAAATTTTTTTTTCATGTATACATAGTTTCTAGAAATATATTTATATGAAAAGCAACATTGTAATTATTAGGATGTATTTAAGGGAAAAATTAAATAAAAATAGATGTCTAATTATTAGCCACCTTTTACTGTTATCTGTACTACCTCAAAACATATTTTAACACCTATTTATCAATACATAATTTTTCATTTTAAACTACTATTTTCATATACATAACTTAAATATTATTATAAATAACAACACCGAATATATATATATATATATATATATATATATATATATATATATATGATTAATACTATTTTTAGAAAATATATGTAAATAAATACTTACTATTTTAACAGTATTTGCGATAAGAAAATTGAATGATTAATGTCATTTTTAGAATCTATACACAAATATAATACTATTTAAAAATTTTTTTAGTAAAAATCTGAATGATTAATATTAGTTTTAAGATCTATGAATAAATGTGCATGCTATTTTAATAATATTTGTCATTCTTTGCTAAATAGATGTGCTTTAGTTCAGGCCTTATGGGATTGGTGTACGATCCTTTGATGTGAAAATCACATGAAATACATCATTTATTGCTAAATGCACAGCGATTCTCCTATTTCCAGTCTACAGCACTTACTGCTGCGATAGATCCTATAGAGCGTGCTATCATTATTTCTGCTTTTCCGTGCCTTTTTAGAGAGTGAATAAGGCAAAGCAGCACACTCTAACATTTCCGTTTCATGCATAAGAATTTACTGACATGTTATACCAAGGGTATAACGCAAATAGATAAATTAATGGTTTTTTGAATATATTTCAAAAATACCTCTACCTCTCGCAAGATTGCTGTAAAGCAAACAATCAAATAAAGAGGCAACCAGAGAAACAGACAATCGTTTTTATATTTCGTCGATTTAGTAATTTCGGCCATGCTATTAGGGTCTCAAAAATCTTCTGATCGTCTCGTTATCGATCGTTATACCATTTTCTTACTTAACAATGTCAACTCATTATCCTATACTTTCCTCAAATATATTTTTATTTATTTTTTCGATTCTTCTTCGATGATTCGAATTTCTTCATTCGGATTCCACTCTTTAAAATTGAAATGTTAACCTAAATAAAATATGTATTCCATAAATCGCATTTGGGCGTGCAATGAGGATTCTTCTTCATATGGTGGACCTCTAAAGTAGACTTGAAACTTCCAAGTCAGCTGTTTCTAAATTTACTAGAAACATATCCTCAGGACATTTCCTATGCTTATCATTAAACTCGTTAGAATACGATACACTGGTTTAAGCCCCTTTTAACACTTTACAACATAGTTGAAAAGTGTTTATCACTTTGTACATTCTGTCTGTATGTCCATTAGCACGATAACTGCCGTAAAAATGACTCAATCAAAATGAAATTTTAGTATGTTGTTGAGACGGGCTGTGGGACATACGAGAATGTAAATGAATAATATCATCCAATTTGTTTTGGATTAAACCCGGGTTGAAAATATCAAACACAATGAACCCTATGGGACCTAATTTTGTAAACATTTTTCAAGCAATGTTAAAATTCACAAATTGCTTCTAAAATTTTAGGAAATATTCAAATTATGCCTTACAATATATAAAACAAGAAAGATCAATCATGCGTAAAGCTTTGATTATGAAACACTTTCCAACTTCAATGCAATTTTATTTAAACATCTCTAAAATGCGACACATTCCTCGGTAATATTTTTAAAATTATCACAATACTACATTAATTTATTATATTTAAAACTTAAAACTACATCGAAAAAATGAACTTCATTCAAATGACGGTATTGAAATATAAATTGCTTGGTTTAACATCTCTAAGATGCAATACATTCCTCGGTAATATTTTTAAAATTATCATAAAACTACAATAATTTATTATATTTGAAAACTTCATCGAAAACAAATGAAATTTATTCAAACGACGTCATCGAAATATAACATGCCTGGCTGTCTCGATAAAAGCAGCATTTAATTCATAACATTTTTCCATTCATTTCATTCATCACAATACTATAAAAATTTATTTTATTTAAAAACCTAAGAGCATGGAGGTACAAGTAATTAAACTCTATGCTTAAAACTTCTTCAAAATAATTGGCTAGTCCTCTGAGTAAAACAAATAAATGTTTCATTTATATCAACTATATTGCAGACTCCATGAGCTAAATAATTTTGCGTTAAAGAAATGCAGCAATTCTAATAAAACTCATTTTATATTTTTTGTTGTTTACATTTTCTATAAGTGAAAATTAGGCTTCGTTGTAGAAATAATCATAGCTTGATAAACATTTAAACTCAAATACATTGTAATTTCGTTGTTTCAGTATGTATATGCACAGAATTTAAGAAAATATAACGGACGGATTAGGACGGATTCAACAATAAACCTGATTTAAAAAGAACTTTAAAAATCAAGATGTTGACACAAGATGGAGGCCATATTTTATTTTCAAGTGGGTCACGTGGTCTTTTCATATAATTTTAATTATTATTTAAAACGCTACTGAATATATTTTGCTGAAGTTTTTTATATATTTTATGGGATAATTTGAATATTTCCTAAAACTTTCGAAGCAATTTGTGAATTTTAAATTCGCTTAAAAAATGTTTGAAAAATTAGGTCCCATAGTGTTCAATGTATTTAATATTTAATTTTTTCACACTGGGTGCAATCCAAAACTATTTGGGTGATATTATTCATTTATATTCCCATAGGTCCTACAGACATACTCTGAATAACATACTAAAATTTCATTTTGATAAAGTCATTTATACGACAGTTATCGTGCTAACAGACAGGCAGACAGACAGAATGAACAAAGTCATTAACACTATTCAACTATGTTGTAAAGTGTTAAAAAAATTCAGCAAAATGTGTTTAGTAGTTTTATAAATGAAAATTAAAATAATAATTACATCCATATAATATGAAGAGGGTACGTGACCCAATTCAAAATAAAATATGGCATTTATATACTTTCCCAGTGTCAAAATCGTTATTTTAAAAGTATTTTAACACTTTACAACATCTCTGAAAAGTGTTTATGACTTTGTTCATTCATTCTTTCTGTCTGTCTGTCTATACGTTAGCACGATAACTGCCATAAAAATGGCATTATCAGAATGAAATTTCAGTATGTTGTTGAGACTGTCTGTGGGACCTATGGGAATATAAATGAATAATATCATCCAATTGGTTTTGGATTGCACCCGGGTTGAAAAAATGAAATACATTGAACCTTATGGGACTTAATTTTTCAAACATTTTTTAAACGAATCTAAAATTCACGAATTGCTTCGAAAGTTTTAGCAAATATTCAAATTATCTCATAAAATATATAAAAAAAAAATTCAGCAGAATATATTCAGTTGTTTTTTAAATAAAAATTAAAATAATAAATACACTCTTTATATGAAGAGATCACGTGACCCACTTCAAAATAAAATATGGCATCCATCTTGTATCAAAATTTTGATTTTTAATGTTCTTTTTATTTCACATTTAGTGTTTTATCCGTCATGAAACTGTTTTTGTTTGCTTAAATCCTGTGCATTTACATACTGAAACAACGCAATTATAATATATTTGAGTTTAAATGATCATCCAACTTTGATTATTTCCACAACGAAGCCTAACTTTCATTTATGGAGATCGTAAACACCGAAATATGTAGAAAGAGTTGTGTAAGAATTGCTGCATTTCTTTAACGCAAAATTATTTAGCTCATGGACTCTGCAATATAGCTGATATGAATGAAACATTCATTGATTTTATACAGAGAAGCTGACGATCTTTTCTATGAAGTTTTAATCATAGAGTTAAATTACTTAAAAAACCTCCATGGTTTTAAGTTTTTAAATAAAATAAATTATTATAGTATTGTGATGAATGACAGGAATGGAAAAAGCTTTATGAATTAAATGCTGCTTTCATAGAGAGCGCCAGCCGATATTTATTTCGATGACGTCATTTGAATAAAGTTCATTTGTTTTCGATAAAGTTTTCAAATATAAGAAATTATTGGAGTATTATGATAATTTCAAAAATATTACCGAGCAATGTATTGTATTTTAGAGATGTTTAAACCAGGTAATTTATATTTCAATGCCGTCATTTGAATGAAGTTCATTCTTTTCGATGGAGTTTATGATTTCAAATATAATAAATTAATGTAGTATTGTGATAATTTTAAAAATATTGCCGATCAATGCTTTATGCATGATAGATCTTTCTTGTTTAAATTTATATTTAATGTTGAATCCGTCATAAAACCACTTTATTTTTGCTTATTTTCTGTACATCTATATTCTGCGCCAACGCAATTCGAATATTTTTAGTTTAAATGATCATCAGACTTTGATTATTTCTACAACGAAGTCTAATTTTAATGGATGCAGAATGTAAACAAGTGATTGTAAGATAAGTTGTATAAGAGTTTCTAAGTTTTTTCATGCAAAATTATGTTATTCTGGAGTCTGGAATAGATATGTATGAATGAAATATTCACTCTTTTACATATAGAGCCAGACGATTTTATAGCATTGCCTTTCCCATGAAGTTTCTGAGTAAAATAAATTATTGTACTGTGATTATTTTAAAAATATCACCGCTGAATGTATCGCATTTTAGCGATGTTTAAATAAAATTGCATTTCAGTTGGAAAGTGTTTGATAATCAATGCTTTATGCATGATTGATCTTTATTATGTTCTAATTGTGGTAAAAATACTTTATTAATTACTTATACTATTTTACAAAATCGTTTGCCTTGTAAAATTGGACATAAAAGATAATTCGAAAGAAATGTTATGATCGAAGAAAACTTCGTTTAAAATTTAGCAAGGCACTGTTAAAGTGCCTGTGATGTTATAGTAGTATATTCTTGAGCTGCAAAATTTCAAATTAAAAAATATTGACTCTAATCACTTTACTGAATTTTCGCTGATCTCTTAACTGCATTTTCATTGATCGTTTTAATAAATTCCATGAATATATTAGAACAATCTGTTAGAATTAGAGATAGTTTATTAGAATTCCAATCAGGGGCATACGATAAGTTTTCATGAAAATAAAAATTTAATATCGTCTGCATCTGATTGGAATTCCTAGACGTTTTATTCGTTAGTTCTTTATTATTGAGAAAATATTACTTTAATATTGAGATTCAGTAATAAAAGACTACAAAATTATTAGACTATGATTTTTGTAATTGAAAGTGCTTTAATTGAAGAAATTTTATGTAAATCAAATATACCTTGTTATGGAAAGAAGTTAGAATTTGTAAAATATGTTTTTGATGTTTTTAAAGTTAGCAATGGAATATTTCTCATGAAAGTAATTATCATGGGACAAATTAGAGAGATACATACTACTGATACATAGCAAAGCGAGAAGTTCAGTAAATGTATGAAATATTTATAATTCGAATGCGAAAAATAATGAATGTTGTGAAATGTTTAATTTTTACAGAACGATCATAATATAGTATTTGGTTTCAAAATGTATAATCGAAAGTGTGTAGAAAATAGTAGCTACTTAAAGAAATGAATGTAAACTTTGAAATCTTAGATATTTTTAATTTAAGCTTTTTAGCATGATTTTGTTAATATCTATATAAAAGTATTTTTGCCAGAAATTTGCTGAGGAAACATACATTTAAAATACGTGACATATACATTTGAAATACATGAAACATACAACATATATATAGTGTATACTTATAAATATTCAAAAACTTTCAGGAAAAAATATAGTAAATCTTGGCAGAGAAAAATAAGATTTCATCTGTAATGTGAAAGTCCATCTGCAATGTCAAAGTGTGTTAAGATAAGTTTTTCTTCTTTATTATACATAACAAAATATATTAATTTTCATTGTATGATATTGGGATTACATGGTGTATCACAAAATTGTAGTCGTTACAAGAAATATTATTTTCATGTTTTAGGGGTTTTCCTGCATTTGTACAAGTTTTATCATGCACCATTTGGAGTGGGGCAGCCCAGTGGTTAGAGAGCAGAGATTGGACTCGGAAGATCGGAGTTCGATTCCCTGCACTTTTCAAACTGTCTCCGTGGTCACGTGGAATACGCGTACGTTAAATATTCGGGGTCGTAAGGCCTTCCGAGAAGTCGGCGGAAGGGGAAGAAGGGTACGGCTCCTGTGGGTGTTTCCCCAACTAATTCCGATATAAATTGGATGGTAATGCCCCAATTGTATAAACAGATACCTTACACTTTCGGGTAGGTCGAACGGTCTGTGTCGTAGAAGAAAAATTAATTCAACTTCTACGTTTATACAACTTTGCAACCAAATGAACGACATAATTCACAGTCTGCAACATTTCCAATATGTTATTTTAAAACGCAACACATGTTTATGATTAGAATTTATTCTGAAAAACAGAAAATCTATGTGCAGATCTATTTGTTCATTTATGATTCCAAACCAAACTTTCATCCCCTTTCGTATCTTTATAGTTTTCATATAATGCAGATGGTCCTATCATTCTCTCATGGTCCATAAACTGTATCCTGGTATTTCCTGGCTCGCATCCAACACTTAACCATCGTTGTGATTCTATTCTATCATAACGGTTCTTTTTTTATTGCTCTGTTTGATATTTATGAAACTACCCCACATTACTCAATATCGATGAAAGTTATAGGAAGACGCATTTCTTAAAGTAAATTTTGTTATGTGTCTAAACAGTGTGTATATATTTAAAGATATTTCAAAAGCAACAGTAAAAATATTCTAATGTGGGCAGCACATGACTTTCCCTACATAATGCAATGAATTTACTTTTAATTTTCCCTACATACATAGTGTAATATATAAAGTAAAGTATTGTGACGGGGGTTGAAAATTCGAATTAGAGTTATCGACGGAACTGCTCGCTTCAAGCATCTTTGAGCTCGAATCAGACGTTTTTGAGATGATGACTATGTGTATGTGTTGAAGACCCAGACCGTCCGACTCGTCCAGAGGACTTAGAGTAGCTAGTTGGACGGCCGGGAAGGCTATGTGTATGTGTGTGCATGTACTGTGTACGTGTGTGAATGTACTGTGTATATGTGTGCATGTACTGTGTATGTGTGTGTGTACGAATATATGCATGCGTGTGTGTGTGTACGAGTGTGTGCATGCGTGTGTGTGTGTGTACGAGTGTGTGCATGCATGTGTGTGTACGAGTGTGTACATGCATGTGTGTGTGTGTACGAGTATGTGTATGCGTGTGTGTGTACGAGTGTGTTTGTACGTGTACGTTGAAGATCCAGACCGTCCGACTCGTCCGGGGACATGAGCAGCTCTTTGGACGGCCGGTCGTGCGTGTATGTGTACGAGTGTGTGTGTGTACGTGCGTGTGTGTATGTGTACGAGTGTGTGTGTGCGTATGTATGTGTACGAGTGTGTGTGTGCGTATGTATGTGTACGTGCGTGTGTGTATTTGTACGAGTGTGTAGTGTGTCCTTAAATAATTGTAATATTCGTGATAGCTCAAGAACAAATAGAGCGTTTTGAAATCAATTTGATGCAATCAGGAAAACTGGAAGCCTATTAATTTTAAATGTGATCGTATGTTTGGAAGACTTTCAAATTTTCAAACGAATTTTTTAAAAAATCAGGACATTCAATAATGTTAAATAAATAATTATTTTCTTATTTTATTCTAAAACGAATGACACTAACTTTAGAAGGCTAGCTTGAATCGTTCTTGATTGCACGTTTGTCAAATAATAGTGTCTAAAATTACATAAATGTGCACAGTAGTAAATATCATGATTCATGAAATATGTAACACTTGGCGACTAATTTTTCGAACTATTGCCAATTCGACGATTTTTTTAATGGCCTGTAAAATGTCGCCAAATTGGCAAATGTGACTCTTGCGAAAATGACATCCAATTGACGAAGTAATAATATTTAACATATTTTACGAGTAATATAATATAATGGTGTATACTGTTTAGTACATGTTAGCAATATTTCCAATTATCAAGTTATATTTCCATGAAGTATAAGTTAATTTGGTATTTCAAAATAATTTTGAAATGCATAACCAGAAATGCAGTGTGCTTTTTAACTTTAAAATGTGAGCCATGGATCTTGTCAATCATTATGTCTCATTGAAAGAAGTAGAGTATGTAGGGGATTGTCATTGTGGAGCGAAAGTCATGTACAGATCGTCCTACCAAAATTATGATGTACGAGATTTATAGAACATTGGTTTTTGCATTTGGCACAGCATAAATTCTAATTTGAGTCTTTTGGCATCTTATTAATCCAAATCGAATAACTTATTCATACTCACGTGCAAAAATTTCATCAAAATTCATGCGATATTTGATTCATATCTTGTGAAATAAATAATGATTGGCGAATTCTTCGAAGTCACAATATAAAAATATTCCACAAGAATGATGAGATCTACAACAATATCCACAAGAATGATGTTAACAGACTTGTTGTATAATATTGCACACGGAAAATGTACGTATTTAACTTTACGCTTTTTAATTTTCAGTCATTTATTTTATAAAATTAATTGATAAACGTGCAATTTTGTTTAAAATGGTTATTTATATAACATTAGTAAAACGTTCTGATTTTTAAATGATTTTTTCAAAATGCCATTTGAAAATTGAGAAAGGGGGCATTCGATTTTGTTTAAAATCAATAGGAATTGCTGTTTTTACTGATTGTAATAATAGTACCAAATTATTTTTAAAAATCGCGCCCATGAACTAACATACATACACATACACTAATATTCATAAAGCCACACTACTATACATACACGCACGTCCACATGCACCCACACATTTTAATATACAAACATGTGGTCTACATACATACACTACAAACATACACACACAAATGTGAATTGTCACATACTTATGGGTAAAACTGTATTTCGTTTTACTCAGAAGGTCCCGAGCATGCGTTGTGCGTTTTTACTTTTATGAGCACTCTACACGTACAGGATTCTAAAAAAATGAATTACAATAACTATTTTATGCGTACAATAACTTCTCGAATGCACCCTATTTTACTTTTCGATTCTAGCTGTCCCATTTTGAACAATCTTGGGTTTTTTATATATATTTAACAATAATTTAACAATAATTGTAATATATATTTAACATTAAATTCTAGTAAAAGGTTCACAAAGAATTTTCAATTCTGGTTTATTTTTTACTTCCAACTCAATACTTCTCTGTAAAGCATGTATTTCTCGGGATTGGCTATAGATAGATCTTGGATACGGCCTGATAGGGATTTAGGAGAAAATGAACTAAATAAGGATTTCTACTTCCGTTTCTGGTAATGTCGTTTTCTATTAAAAAATTATATTTTCGTTGAAACATTTTTCTCGGTATCTGCTATATAGATATCTCTGTATCTACTATAGATATATCTTAGATGATGTCTGATATGGATACAGCATCAAATTGCAGAGGGTTCACTAAGTAGGTTCACTAAGGACTTCTTTTACGGTCCTTTTTTCACTTCCGGTTCAACATGTTTTCTTTAAACATATTTTTCCCAAGATTATCTATAAACAGAAATTAGATGATGACTGAGATGTATTAGACATTAAATCCCTGAGGAGATAAGATTGTCCCTAAGGATGACCACATCTTTTGTTTTGATTCTGTTTTTTACTTCCAAAAAATTCCATTAAAACTTATTATTGCTTGGGATTAGCTACAGACAGAGCTTTGATGAGGATTGATCTGGATTCGTAATCGATTTTCATAAGGATTACGGTGGTTCACTAAGAATTTCCATTTCGGGTTCTTGAAATATCCACCATATGAAAGTTCCTTCATAAAATTCTGTTCATTTTTTGTTAATGGTTTGAAAAATTTAAAACTAAGCAACAAGCATACAGAAAGCTGTCTGATTTTCAGCGGCATCGCGGTAATGTTATGATGATACATAAGATCTAATAAGACAGAAATCAGTACTATGATATATATATATATATATATATATATGTCAGTACTATGATATACAAATGTCAGTACTATGATATATATATGTCAGTACTATATATATATATTTCCAGTCACTTTTACTAAGATATAATTAGTTGTACATCAACCCTAACCCCATTTTCACCCTGAAATAAACGACAGTTGTCAAGGGAGTACTCAATTAGTCTGAAGTTACAACGTTTGGACATTTGAAGTAGAAGCTTTAAAATAGTTTAGATACATTCCTTCCCTTCTGGTTTATATGAAATAAAAATGAAAGAAAACCTTCTGGGCAAACTGAATAATGTATTATTTATCCTAGATATGTAAAGGAGCGTTAAAGGAAGATCATTTGATTAAAAAAATGATTAAAAAAGTATAATTTAAAAAAGTAATATTTAAAAAATTTATTTTGATTTATTTTCAAAAAATGTAAGTATTTAATTGAATTTAAGAAAATTAAACACACAGTAAATAATTATGAACAAATTCTGATGTGGGAATGACATACAAGATCTACAGAATTCTGTTTTTCAGGATGCAATTGCACATTAATATTCGATGATTTGATTAATATGTATATATATATATATATATATATATATATATATATATATATATATATATATATATATATATATATATATATATATATATAAATGTGTGTGTATACATATTAACGGTTAAATTGCGTATTCTAATTTTCATAGAATTCGATCAATAATTTCCAGAGTTTTGCCGCTCCATGAGCAAGTGGGGGAATTCCAATACTTAAAGAACAACGTGTAATAACTGCTACACAATTTCGTCATTCGTTTCTGATTTAATGAGCTTACACAGCATTTACTCAATTTGATTATAGTGCTTTTGTTTAAATAATTTATGATCCTTTATATATTAAGTCTAAAACGAGCAATATTTAGATTATGTCGTTTGTTATTATTGTGTGCACGATGTCATATGCTTCTAAATATACAATACATATGAAATGGCTATTTGAGATTTAATGTAATTATTTTTTGGATGTATTTATGACTTTTGAAAAAAATGTTCGAAAATTGAAGGTATTTCCTTAAACAAAAATACTCAAAATTCAATAGGCTGTCATATATTCTTTGAAATAATCGTACCAAATGTCATCACATTTACTCAATTTATTCTGGAGCTACGTTGCATCATGTGGAAAGTAAAATGTTATTTTTCGATGATGGTTTTTGATAAATCCTAAACAAAGATATTTAATTATGTGTTGTAAAAAGTACTTGCAATGCATTATAGTCAATAATTGAGAATATATTTATATTTAAATGTTTGATTTTCTACCAAATATGTGGCAATACCTGATGTGTTACACTTAAACTTTCTGTAAAGAATAAACATTCACTTTGAAATAAAGTAATACATATACATATAATGAGTATTTGCATAGAACATTTTGACATGTAATTTTTCATATATTTCCAGTTTCACGATAATACGTGTTCGAAAAGTAAATATAATTTATCTTATCTGACCATCTTGTGTGAAAACCAACAGACTCAGACGTTTAACTACTTAATTGATCATACCGAAATTCATCAAATATGCTCAATTTTTTCAAGAAATATTGGGGGCGTTCAGACAGATACGCCTACATTGATTTAGATCTTGCTATCACCCGAAATCAAGTGATTTACATTAAATTTGATATTAAAATTAATATTTTTATTGATATTGACATTTCTTTAAAGTTGATATTTTACAGTTTCACATAGCCTATTAGGAAATCAACGTAAAAGTTTTGAAAATTAAAATGTGTTGTGAAGTCACACATTCTTACGTAGATATTTCCATTTTTAACTATATACACTTCATTTTATAATTAATATCGTTTCAAATATGCATGCGCTATTAATATATAATTAATATATACATAATTAACAATACATAATTAATATAGATTTAAATATACAATTTTATTTTACATTTTAATGGTTGCTAAATAATTTGTAAACATGATCCTTAATGTAGATATCTAATATGAAGGGCAAAATGGAACTAATATGTAACGGTATGTAACTATTTTATGTAAATAAAATAGTTACGATTGCGAAATTTCTGGTATTTTTAGCTACAAAACTACCGTGTATAGCAGTAAAAATGAATCCACTTTTATAATAATTAATAAACTTATATACAGTATATATGGTAAATTCGAAAAATATTTACATTCTAAACTTCAGCAGTTTTAATACAAAGTCAGTACATATTATCCCATCACACGTTATATTTCAAAATTGTAAGAGTTGCATCAGGATATTAGAGGTAGACCATAAAACTCAATATTTGGATTCTGATTATATTACTTACAGTGGCAACAAACTGGCAATACCAAACGACATTGGCAATTCTAAGCCCCAGACAATGGTAGTGGTGGTGGTGGTGGTGTGTGTGTGGGGGGGATTACCTTTCGGTTTAAAGCAACAGTTTCCACGGCCTAGCAATAAGAATTATGTTGTCATTTTTAAATTAAATCTATTGTATAAATCTATAAAAATAAAATTGAAAATCTGTCTGTCTGTCTGTCTGTCTGTCCCATCATCACGGGAGAACGGCTGAACCGAATTTGATGAAATTTTGTGGGTAGCCTAGAAATAGCCCCACTTAAAATTTAGTCTATAATTGGAATTTCTACGACCAGTGGTTCTCGAGATATTAGTAAAAAACGAAACTTTCGTTTGTCTCATCATCACGAGAGAACGGCTGAACCGAATTTAATGAAATTTTGTGGGTTGCCTTGAAATAGCCCCCAATAAATTTTGTCCAAGTTTCAAGTTTCTAAGACTAGGGGTTGTCGAGATATTAATGAAAAACGGAACTTTTTTTATAGGAGTTCTACTCTCCAACTCCGTGGTTTATCCAAACGGAAAGGATAAAAATCGTTTGTTTAAAGCGTCAAAGGGAATTAAAACTTTATTTTTGAGTTTGATGGAGGATTTTTGCATTAAATAGTCACTATCTGAAAGTATGAATTGTTTGAAACATGAATGTAAATGGAAAAATCTACCTCCATGTTTTTACATGTATTAACCTCCATGTATTTCACAAGCTTTTACTCAACGATTAGAAGTATAAAGAAATTAAAATGGTTATTTAATTTCGCATTTTATGAGGAAGATTCTATCTTATATCATGTTGCTCGGCAAAGGAATGGAATTAAATGTGTTTGTTAATGATTATTATTATTTTTTCTATTTGTATAATAAATAAATGGATGTAAAAATATATTTTATAAATGAACGGTTTAATTGTTCTTTTAATTATATATATTGCGGACTGCGTACATTAATTTTATTTATTTTAGCAAAGAGGTCTCAAGCTCATATATTGTGTTTAGCTAATAAACTCATAATAAATGAACGGTTTGATTGTTCTTTTAATTATATATATTGCGAACTGCGTACATCACACTTTTATTTATTTTAGCAAAGAGGTTTCAAAGCTCATATATTGTGTTTCGCTAATAAACTCATATATTGCGTTTACCCAATAAATTCATTTAGCCGATTGTTGAAGCAGAAAAAGAGTAGAACGGATGTATATATCTTCTAATACAATTTTAGTGTTTTCATTTAGTATATATACAGACGGGATATGGATATTTTATTCTTCAGATCTGCAAATTTAGAGCTACGAATTTAGCGGAATATCGCTAAATAACTTGGTAACTTTTCTTAAACTTTACCAAATTAGAGGAAATATCTCCAAATTAATAAAAATGACCCAAATCAATGAAATTAAATTTGTTTTTTTAGAATACAGTACTGAAATGATGTTTCTGTAGCATTTGTCGGTCAGTCCATCCATCCTACTTAGTAACGCATTTAACTAATTTTTTTAATATCACTAAATTGATAAAAATATTTGTAAATCCATAAAAATATCATGGAGACGAAAATGTCGCCAAACCTTCCATGGAGATCACATTATTCAGACGACTAGATTTCCATCAATTTATTTGAAGCAGATGATATCATGTCGCTTAGCAACGGATCCAATGTGTTATGTGTCATACGATTTTTATTAAATCTAATAAAAATATGTATATAAAATAAATTTCATTGACATTGCATTTTTGACTGGATAATATCAATTACGGTCTTCAGGTTTAAACATCATTATTATTGATATTTCGGGGGCAGTTGATTCAGGAATTATTGATATTTTCAAATTATTATGCCATTGTTTCATTATGACGAAAATTGTTGAAACTCATATATAGTACGTTGTACAAGTAATCTTCTACAAATGCACGGGTATATCTTCTAATCTACGACAATATAAGTAGTACAGGTATATTGGCAAAATTTTTATATATATTAGCATATATTGGAATCAATTACGACCTTCTGGTATTAAGATTACGGGGATTTTTGATACTTTCAATTTATTACGTCATCTTTTTTATTTTGGTAAATATTTTTAAGACTCATATTACAATATGTTTAAGCTTCTACTAAAACACTGGCATATTTTCTAATTTGCGACAATATAAGTAGTACGTGGTTGCATATATTGATTCTATTCTTTTTTTTGTGTGTGAATTTGTTTACAAAAGGGGCCAGGATATTTTATTCTTCAGATTTGTCCGTGAAGATAATTTTGCATAGTGAGAACAGATATTCTTAAATTTCTCTTTATGAGCAATAAATTTAATATTTTAACAGAATTTGCACATGATTGCGAATTATAAGTTTTTTTATATTATATACTCCGTACGAAGGACGGGTATGCTGCTAGTAGCATATAAACATATTTAAAGATTATTAGTTTAAACAAAATTAACCATCTGTCTTCAAAAAGAAAAGTTTTCATACACTTTGGACATAATGTAACATATATAGGCTGACTAAAAATTCTTTTAATGCTCTTCATAATGTTTTATTTTATTTTCATTTTGCTGACATTTTTTCTATTAAAGTTTTTATGAAGTACGGTATAAATCAACTTTTTCAATCTAAATTCCAACATTTTGGCTTTAATCCAAGATCATAAACTCACAATAAGTTCCAGTGACTTTTCCTTTTATTTTTTTACCGCCGTACAATTTTTTTATGACTGATATCGTATTTTAAGTTTGGCAGAATGAACATAATTTAGTGATGGCATTTGCTTATAAAATTTTATGTCCTGTTTAGTAAACATTGAAATGAACAGCGTAATAAATTAAAGAACATTTTAAAAGGATAATTCGAAGAAATTTACTGCTGAAGTATATATATATATATATATATATATATATATATATGTATACAGGATGTTCCATAAATTCCTAATTTGTTTAAAAGTTCCTAAAATTTGAAGGAATTGGTATATTTGAATGCGGTTTGAGACAAAGTTAGTTTCATGAAGGGGAATTTTTTTGTTAGAGAAAAAAAAATAGTTCAAAATTTTGTTAATAGAGGGCGCTGCACGCAAGCAATCACAGGATTCCGTGGAACACTACGTTTATTTGCATGCACGCAAATGTTTACAAGCACATCACAACACTAGAGTACTTGTTCTATGTGTCCGCCATCACCACAAATGATAGTTTGCAAGCGAGTGACAACACCGTTAACTGCAGCATGTAGCATATCCGGATGAATGCAGGAGATATCGTGGCGAATGGCATCCTTTAACTGCACTAAGAAGATGGGCTGTTGCGGTACAATCGGGTCTTAACGTAACCCCAGAGCCAAAAATCTAGGGGTGTTAAGTCCGGTGAGTGAGGGGGGTACAGTGACGGCTGATTAATCGTTCTTCAGTAAAGGTTCTGCTCAGGAACTACTTCACTTTGTTTGCGATATGAGGAGGTGCCCCGTCTTGCATGAATCACTGTGTGAAGGACATTATGTTAAAATAAGCTCGGTATCACTTTCTCCGCTAGCATTTGCAAGTAGCGTGTTCCATTAATTGAGCACGTCTGCCAGACTGCTTTTGCACAGGGCTGTTCAAAGAAAAAAGGGCCCACAATTATGGACGTAGTGAATGCACACCAAACAGTAACACGTGGGGAATGTACTGGCTCCTCATTGTAGGCATGTGAGTTTTCCTTTGTTCAGATTCTACAGCTATGGGTATTGACTATTCCATGCAATGAAAAATGAGCCTCGTCTGTCCACAAGATATTGAGCAGCCATTGTGGATCTTCGTCGATTTTCGACAAAGCCCAATTTGCGAATTGCACTCGCTTAGCTGTGTCATTTGGTAAGAGCTGGTGCAGTGAGTTCAACTTGTAGGGGTACAATTTTAATAATCCATGAAGGATGCGGAAAACCGATGTCTTCAGTATACCACTTATTCTTACCAGTTCTCGTGCGCTACTTGCTGCACTCGTTGACTGTTCCCTGTGAGTGTGCATTTGCGAAGCCACAGAGGAGGTACGGACCTCTGACAAACGTGGTCTACCACTGCGAGGTCGATTACACGAAGTTCCCGTTTCTTCGAAACGTCGTACCAGGGAAACCAGTCTGGCAGGAGCGATTGGACTATAACCTTTCTTCAATCTCTTCTGAGTCCGAAACCTTCGTAAAGTTTCAGGCGGCGATTCGTGGCTGAAGTAAAACAACTTAACCACTAGTGTAATCCACCAATGTCAACATCACAATGAAAACTAGTAACAGGAAAATTCAGAAACGAGATTTAAATCATACACCCAAGATTTTATAGGACTCTGATTTGCATATTTCCCGTGATTGCTTGCGTGCAGCGCCCTCTATTGACAAAACTTTGAACTAATTTTTTTTCTCTACCAAACAAATCCCCCTTCATGAGAATTCAAATTAGAATTCAAATATTTTTCAATTTTACCATATGTGATTTTCATACGTTTATTAATTCTTATACGAATGAAAAATTACTTATTTACTGACATGCATGGTAGTTTTGTTGCTAAAATACCAGAAATTTCGTAATAGTAAGCAGCATTTCTCTCAGTTAGACTGTAAGATGCACATTTCTTAAAACAGTCTTCCAAACTAATAAGAAGCGTAATATATTTTTCAAAATGGCTGTTTAAATGGGGATAAACGTAATTTAAAATTGCATCATTTTAATAAATGCAATTTTAGCGAAATCATTTATTACTTTTGCTCTTATGCAATGTTTTTTAATTAAGTAGTAATCAATCGCTAAAATGAATGCATTGGTTTTGTATTAAAACTGCTGAATGCGTTTAGAATGCAAATATTTTTCGATTTAACTGTATGTGCTGTAAATAGGTATTTTAATTCTTATACAAACTTATTATGTATACCGCCATACATAGTGATGTTGCTGCTAAAAATACAGAAATTTAATAATAGTAACCAAAGTTTCTCTCATGCTAGGTTATTAGGGGAAGTTTTCTTAAAGCAATCTTCCAACCTAAAATAGAAGAAAAATACATTTTTCAAAATGGCAGTTTAAATGGGAGAAAACGTTATCTAAAATTACATCATTTTGATAAATTGAGATACACGGTTTTAAATTCTTTGTCTATAAGGGCTCAAGCGAGGTACTCTACTTGCTTTTGGGGTCTGTATCTAATAAAATAGAAAGGATATATTTTGGAAAAAAATATCTATGTGCTTTTCTCATTTTTTGGATTGCAAGAGCTGAAAAAAAAATTTCTTAAAAGTAAAGTTATAAACTACTTGGCGTAAAAAGTCCTCGATAAAAATTATAATGTGGCATATTCTTAGTTATATACTAGCAGCATACCCGTCCTTCGTACGGAGTATATAATATAAAAAAACTTATAATTCGCAATCATGTGCAAATTCTGTTAAAATATTAAATTTATTGCTCATAAAGAGAAATTTAAGAATATCTGTTCTCACTATGCAAAATTATCTTCACGGATAAATCTGAAGAATAAAATATCCTGGCCCCTTTTGTAAACAAATTCACACACATAAAAAAAAGAATAGAATCAATATATGCAACCACGTACTACTTATATTGTCGCAAATTAGAAAATATGCCAGTGTGTTAGTAGAAGCTTAAACATATTGTAATATGAGTCTTAAAAATATTTACCAAAATAAAAAAGATGACGTAATAAATTGAAAGTATCAAAAATCCCCGTAATCTTAATACCAGAAGGTCGTAATTGATTCCAATATATGCTAATATATATAAAAATTTTGCCAATATACCTGTACTACTTATATTGTCGTAGATTAGAAGATATACCCGTGCATTTGTAGAAGATTACTTGTACAACGTACTATATATGAGTTTCCACAATTTTCGTCATAATGAAACAATGGCATAATAATTTGAAAATATCAATAATTCCTGAATCAACTGCCCCCGAAATATCAATAATAATGATGTTTAAACCTGAAGACCGTAATTGATATTATCCAGTCAAAAATGCAATGTCAATGAACTTTATTTTATATACATATTTTTATTAGATTTAATAAAAATCGTATGACACATAACACATTGGATCCGTTGCTAAGCGACATGATATCATCTGCTTCAAATAAATTGATGGAAATCATGTCGTCTGAATAATGTGATCTCCATGGAAGGTTTGGCGACATTTTCGTCTCCATGATATTTTTATGGATTTACAAATATTTTTATCAATTTAGTGATATTAAAAAAATTAGTTAAATGCGTTACTAAGTAGGATGGATGGACTGACCGACAAATGCTACAGAAACATCATTTCAGTACTCTATTCTAAAAAAACAAATTTAATTTCATTGATTTGGGTCATTTTTATTAATTTGGAGATATTTCCTCTAATTTGGTAAAGTTTAAGAAAAGTTACCAAGTTATTTAGCGATATTCCGCTAAATTCGTAGCTCTAAATTTGCAGATCTGAAGAATAAAATATCCATATCCCGTCTGTATATATACTAAATGAAAACACTAAAATTGTATTAGAAGATATATACATCCGTTCTACTCTTTTTCTGCTTCAACAATCGGCTAAATGAATTTATTGGGTAAACACAATATATGAGTTTATTACCTAAACACAATATATGAGCTTTGAAACCTCTTTGCTAAAATAAATAAAAGTGTGATGTACGCAGTTCGCAATATATATAATTAAAAGAACAATCAAACCGTTCATTTATTATGAGTTTATTAGCTAAACACAATATATGAACTTGAGACCTCTTTGCTAAAATAAATAAAAGTAATGTACGCAGTCCGCAATATATATAATTAAAAGAACAATTAAACCGTTTATTTATAAAATATATTTTTACATCCATTTATTTATTATACAAATAGAAAAAATAATAATAATCATTAACAAACACATTTAATTCCATTCCTTTGCCGAGCAACATGATATAAGATAGAATCTTCCTCATAAAATGCGAAATTAAATAACCATTTTAATTTCTTTATACTTCTAATCGTTGAGTAAAAGCTTGTGAAATACATGGAGGTTAATACATGTAAAAACATGGAGGTAGATTTTTCCATTTACATTCATGTTTCAAACAATTCATGCTTTCAGATAGTGACTATTTAATGCAAAAATCCTCCATCAAACTCAAAAATAAAGTTTTAATTCCCTTTGACGCTTTAAACAAACGATTTTTATCCTTTCCGTTTGGATAAACCACGGAGTTGGAGAGTAGAACTCCTATAAAAAAAGTTCCGTTTTTCATTAATATCTCGACAACCCCTGGTCTTAGAAACTTGAAACTTGGACAAAATTTATGGGGGACTATTTCAAGGCAACCCACAAAATTTCATTAAATTCGGTTCAGCCGTTCTCTCGTGATGATGAGACAAACGAAAGTTTCGTTTTTTACTAATATCTCGAGAACCACTGGTCGTAGAAATTCCAACTATAGACTAAATTTTAAGTGGGGCTATTTCTAGGCTACCCACAAAATTTCATCAAATTCGGTTCAGCCGTTCTCCCGTGATGATGGGACAAACAGACAGACAGACAGACAGATTTTCATTTTTATTTATATAGATTTATACAATAGATTTAATTTAAAAATGACAACATAATTCTTATTGCTAGGCCGTGGAAACTGTTGCTTTAAACCGAAAGGTAATCCCCCCCACACACACACCACCACCACCACCACTACCACTGTCTGGGGCTTAGAATTGCCAATGTCGTTTGGTATTGCCAGTTTGTTGCCACTGTAAGTAATATAATCAGAATCCAAATATTGAGTTTTATGGTCTACCTCTAATATCCTGATGCAACTCTTACAATTTTGAAATATAACGTGTGATGGGATAATATGTACTGACTTTGTATTAAAACTGCTGAAGTTTAGAATGTAAATATTTTTCGAATTTACCATATATACTGTATATAAGTTTATTAATTATTATAAAAGTGGATTCATTTTTACTGCTATACACGGTAGTTTTGTAGCTAAAAATACCAGAAATTTCGCAATCGTAACTATTTTAGTTAAAATGACAATGAAATTGTTATTTCTACTGTCAGTAGTATAACCATAATCCATATATCGAGTGTTATGTTCTAACTCTAATTTTGATATAACCATTATAGTTTTAAAATAATATTTTAGAAGTCTAGTGCTACTAGATGTATAAATTATTTCATATATGTTACTTTTGATGTTGTCACAATCTATGCCCCCGTTACATATTAGTTCCATTTTGCCCTTCATATTAGATATCTACATTAAGGATCATGTTTACAAATTATTTAGCAACCATTAAAATGTAAAATAAAATTGTATATTTAAATCTATATTAATTATGTATTGTTAATTATGTATATATTAATTATATATTAATAGCGCATGCATATTTGAAACGATATTAATTATAAAATGAAGTGTATATAGTTAAAAATGGAAATATCTACGTAAGAATGTGTGACTTCACAACACATTTTAATTTTCAAAACTTTTACGTTGATTTCCTAATAGGCTATGTGAAACTGTAAAATATCAACTTTAAAGAAATGTCAATATCAATAAAAATATTAATTTTAATATCAAATTTAATGAAAATCACTTGATTTCGGGTGATAGCAAGATCTAAATCAATGTAGGCGTATCTGTCTGAACGTCCCCAATATTTCTTGAAAAAATTGAGCATATTTGATGAATTTCGGTATGATCAATTAAGTAGTTAAACGTCTGAGTCTGTTGGTTTTCACACAAGATGGTCAGATAAGATAAATTATATTTACTTTTCGAACACGTATTATCGTGAAACTGGAAATATATGAAAAATTACATGTCAAAATGTTCTATGCAAATACTCATTATATGTATATGTATTACTTTATTTCAAAGTGAATGTTTATTCTTTACAGAAAGTTTAAGTGTAACACATCAGGTATTGCCACATATTTGGTAGAAAATAAAACATTTAAATATAAATATATTCTCAATTATTGACTATAATGCATTGCAAGTACTTTTTACAACACATAATTAAATATCTTTGTTTAGCAGTTATCAAAAACCATCATCGAAAAATAACATTTTACTTTCCACATGATGCAACGTAGCTCCAGAATAAATTGAGTAAATGTGATGACATTTGGTACGATTATTTCAAAGAATATATGACAGCCTATTGAATTTTGAGTATTTTTGTTTAAGGAAATACCTTCAATTTTCGAACATTTTTTTCAAAAGTCATAAATACATCCAAAAAATAATTACATTAAATCTCAAATAGCCATTTCATATGTATTGTATATTTAGAAGCATATGACATCGTGCACACAATAATAACAAACGACATAATCTAAATATTGCTCGTTTTAGACTTAATATATAAAGGATCATAAATTATTTAAACAAAAGCACTATAATCAAATTGAGTAAATGCTGTGTAAGCTCATTAAATCAGAAAAGAATGGCGAAATTGTGTAGCAGTTATTACACGTTGTTCTTTAAGTATTGGAATTCCCCCACTTGCTCATGGAGCGGCAAAACTCTGGAAATTATTGATCGAATTCTTTGAAAATTAGAATACGCAATTTAACCGTTAATATGTATACACACACATTTATATATATATATATATATATATATATATATATATGTATATATATATATACATATTAATCAAATCATCGAATATTAATGTGCAATTGCATCCTGAAAAACAGAATTCTGTAGATCTTGTATGTCATTCCCACATCAGAATTTGTTCATAATTATTTACTGTGTGTTTAATTTTCTTAAATTCAATTAAATACTTACATTTTTTGAAAATAAATCAAAATAAATTTTTTAAATATTACTTTTTTAAATATTACTTTTTTAATCATTTTTTTAATCAAATGATCTTCCTTTAACGCTCCTTTACATATCTAGGATAAATAATACATTATTCAGTTTGCCCAGAAGGTTTTCTTTCATTTTTATTTCATATAAACCAGAAGGGAAGGAATGTATCTAAACTATTTTAAAGCTTCTACTTCAAATGTCCAAACGTTGTAACTTCAGACTAACTGTATATTGAGTACTTCCTTGACAACTGTCGTTTATTTCAGGGTGAAAATGGGGTTAGGGTTGATGTACAACTAATTATATCTTAGTAAAAGTGACTGGAAATATATATATATAGTACTGTCATATGAGTACTTCCTTGACAACTGTCGTTTATTTCAGGGTGAAAATGGGGTTAGGGTTGATGTACAACTAATTATATCTTAGTAAAAGTGACTGGAAATATATATATATAGTACTGACATATATATATCATAGTACTGACATTTGTATATCATAGTACTGACATATATATATATATATATATATATATATATATATATATATATATATATATATCATAGTACTGATTTCTGTCTTATTAGATCTTATGTATCATCATAACATTACCGCGATGCCGCTAAAAATCAGACAGCTTTCTGTATGCTTGTTGCTTAGTTTTAAATTTTTCAAACCATTAACAAAAAATGAACAGAATTTTATGAAGGAACTTTCATATGGTGGATATTTCAAGAACCCGAAATGGAAATTCTTAGTGAACCACCGTAATCCTTATGAAAATCGATTACGAATCCAGATCAATCCTCATCAAAGCTCTGTCTGTAGCTAATCCCAAGCAATAATAAGTTTTAATGGAATTTTTTAGAAGTAAAAAACAGAATCAAAACAAAAGATGTGGTCATCCTTAGGGACAATCTTATCTCCTCAGGGATTTAATGTCTAATACATCTCAGTCATCATCTAATTTCTGTTTATAGATAATCTTGGGAAAAATATGTTTAAAGAAAACATGTTGAACCGGAAGTGAAAAAAGGACCGTAAAAGAAGTCCTTAGTGAACCTACTTGATCTTCTCTGCAATTTGATGCTGTATCCATATCAGACATCATCTAAGATATATCTATAGTAGATACAGAGATATCTATATAGCAGATACCGAGAAAAATGTTTCAACGAAAATATAATTTTTTAATAGAAAACGACATTACCAGAAACGGAAGTAGAAATCCTTATTTAGTTCATTTTCTCCTAAATCCCTATCAGGCCGTATCCAAGATCTATCTATAGCCAATCCCGAAAAATACATGCTTTACAGAGAAGTATTGAATTGGAAGTAAAAAATAAACCAGAATTGAAAATCCTTTGTGAACCTTTTACTAGAATTTAATGTTAAATATATATTATCTAAGTCCGATCTATAGACAATCTTTAAAAATAGATGCTTTAAGTAAAATGAGTATTTTTGAATCAGAAATCTAAATAGAACACAGAGCAGAAATCATTGCCCCCCACCCCAACCCCACCCCTATCTTCTTTCTAAATTTGATGCTGAATAATAATCAGTCTTCATCTGATCCCAATAAATTATACTTAGCAATTGATGTTTCAAGGAAATTTTTCGTAAAATCAACAGTATAGCAAATTATTTGCCACCAATAAAGTGTTCACTACATAACATATAAATTATGTGCATATTTTCTACAACTACAATCTTTATTTATGACCAACTGACTCATGACAATTATGGCAATTACGGCAATTACATTAATCACACATCACGACAATCATAATCACATTGATTATACACCATACCAATCACATTGAACAGTAATCATGGCAATCATATTGATCAGTAATCAACAATCGTAGTCAACAATCATGATGATTAATCGCCAACAACCACGAAAAGTGTATAAAAATGTTCTTAAATGTTGCAAAACTATCTTTCTAAAATGCTAAGACTTATTTAACTAAACCCCAGTTTATTTTTGACAGGTTCCTTGCAGTGACAGCTTTAAATCTCATAAAATGCCGCATGAAATAATTCACTTAAATCTAAGCAGGCATCCAGCACTCAGTTTGATAAACCCCGCCATGCGGAGATGGCAATCATCATTTGCCATTTATTTCTTCAAAAGCACAAATATTTCACGCTTCAGTTGAACGTTAAGAGAAACAGTTTGAAAGTGGCAGATATGGATAAAAGATTTATACTTGCAATATATTCAAAAGATGCATATAGCTTGGAAGTTATTGTGGATCATTTTTATGAAATGTGTATTGTCCTATTTGTCGAAGTATTTTAGATATAGTTGCACGAAATCCCTTTGAAGCTGCAAAAATGTTTTTAAATTTATAACTTCAAAGCGATTAAGCCACGCCCCATTAAGTTCAAAGAGAACTAGCCACGCTCCATTGAAATTCGGTTGTCTATCTTTAATAATAATGGGAGGTATCTGTCTATTTGTGTGTTTGTTCATTTGTGTCGTCTGTAGCTGAAAATCTATGCGACGTACGGTCATGAAACTTGGTACACATGCACTTCAGGACCCGGGAATATTCTTTCAGTGGTATTTTTTTTAAATTCGAATTAGTGTTTTAGGTATTTCGTGTTTTGCTATTTTTACACTAATCGGTTTCTTATGACCGAATATATTACCTCAGAGTTTCCATCTTGACACCACCGAAAAGACCGGAAAAATCTCTTTCCTTTTGCAGCAAAATCACTTTAGAGCTGCAAAACTGTTTTTAAATGTATAACTTCAAAGCGATTAAGCCATTAAGTTCAAAGTGAACTAGACACACCCCGTCGAAATACGACTGTCTATCTTTAATAATAAAGGAAGATGTCTGACTGTTTGTTTATTTGGTAATCTGTGTCTTTTGCAGCTGAAAATCTAAGCGACGTATGGCCATGGAATTTGGTACACAGGAACTTCAGGATATGGGAAGGGAGTAAGTACCTCGGTGTTACATTTTATAATTGGATTTAGTGTTTTATTTGTTTCGTGGTTTTACATTTTCAGACAAATCGGTTCCTTAGTGACCGAAAATATTATCTCAGAGTTTCAAACTTCATACCATCGGAAAGATCGACAAAATTGTTATCAAGAAAACTGTGAACGGAATCCTTAGGATAATTACACGGATTTTCGTGATTTGTTTAGCAGGCATATACTTTTCGTATGTTAAAATAGTAATCTGTCTTATGTATCTAAATTCATAAGGGACTTACTGTCAACTCTAAGAAAATCCGAACACCGTGCATTATTTAGGCTCCTCGGTAAAAGTAAAACCAAATCTATCATTGATTTGTTATAATTTCTGCTGTAAAATATGAGCATATAAATTACTTACAGGGGTCGTCTTCATATTAAACGTTGCACAAACTCGATTATTTTAAGGGCAACACCACTTTCTGATAAAAAATTCTGATTTTCATAAAAATTACGCATAGAAAGGCTGGCGTCGTTTCCCCCCACAATTTAGAGTATATATTTCTATTTATTTAAGGGGCCGGTGGACGTTGCAATTTTTTTATTTATTTATTGACTTAGAAACGTGAAAATTTGTATAAATATTCCTCTTAATATTACTATATACAATACCATTCAATTTTTTTTTCAATTTTGTTGTAATGTTGTATTTTTTTTAATTTAATTTTTTTTAACGAGAATTTGAAAATGCTCCTTGCGTGCCATTTGTTCACATTTTTGATTAATTTTACATTATGATCACTCAAAAAATATTATAAACAAATTTGGGTATTCATTTTTAAATCCCTTAGAAAGTTAATTTTTTAAAAATATTTTTCTGCATTAAAACTTAATGTTTATCATTTAATTAGGTTCTTATTCAGTTTTAATTACCTTAATAAAGTCCAATTATAAAATGCATACCCAGTTTCATTAAAAAGTATGAGATGTGTCGTCTTGCCAAATTTCATGTATCTCAGACAAAAATTAAGACGCATGGAGCATTTTAAAAATGTAAAACCTTTGAAAATTCCGTTTCGAAAAAAATACATCCAACCTTTTGCTTACGGGTGGGGCAGCGTCCATCCCAAACGAAGAACCTCCCAAAAAGACAGGTATTTGACATACCCTATCCCAAACAGTTCGATCCCTTCGACAGTTCGATCCCCAAACAGGACGCCAATGCTTGCAAAGAGGGATCGAACTGTTTGGGATAGGGTATGTCAAATACCTGTCTTTTGGGGAGGTTCTTCGTTTGGGATGAACGCTGTCCCACCCGTAAGTGTTAAATGTGTAAAATATTAGTAAAAATTAAGCACACATCCACAACAGAAGGTCTTTATTTTACTTCCTATAAGACGTACAAAAGTTTAAAAAAAGGCCAGAGCGCTTTCGAGCAAAAGTCCGCTCTTCATCAGAGGCTACATGGAAATAAAATTTGAATCGTTCATATATAGACCAAATATAGCGACAAAATTTGCATAAATACAATTTACAAAAGAATCTACGTTTAGACAAGGATAAACCGTAAACTATTTTTAGAGTTTCAAAAATTTCAACAACAAAAGAACAGCATATTAAATTACAATTTAATTACAGAAATCGAGAAAAGGGGAGGAGGTGGCAATCAAGCATAATCCCAAAGATGAAGACGTCAAAGATAACTTTGCAGAGACTTGAATTGCATGGAGTCCAGAATGAGTCGTCAAGCGTAACTCAAATTCATAACAGGGTCAAAATTACAAACGGACTCACGGTAAATATAAATACAAAGGGATTCAGAAAGGAGAATATCACGAGGGTTATTACAACTATATATATCACGCGATCAGAATATCACGAGGCCAGAATGCTCAAAAGCGCTCTGGACTTTTTTTAAACTTTTGTACGTCTTATAGGAAGCAAAATAAAGACCTTCTGTTGTATATGTGTGATTAATTTTTACTATTATAACATTAGACGTGATGCCAAATTATTTATATTATCCGTGTAAAATAATATTATATATTAAAACTTTTTTTAGTCGAGTTTTTCTCATTTCAACGTCCACCGTTCCCTTAAAAATCTGTTTAATAACCCAATTTTTATTATAATCGGTTGTATATTTTCCGATTTGATTTTAGAAGGAGGGAGATCAGCAGGCAGCATACAAGTTTATGCAAGGTTAATTAAACCATTTTCTGAATTAATACTTACAGTTTATCTATATGTCTATATTATATGTAGCTCATATTCGTTTCCCACAACGCAGCAAAAATTCACATTAGAAGATTAATTATTCTAAAAATTGTGTCCTATGTTAGAAAGTAACGTATCACATACATACTACTTTTATAAAGTTCGTGTTAATAACATTGAAATTATTTAAAATAAATTTTTAAGGTATTTATATTAAAAGAAATCTAGTACTTAATGTTATACTTTATCTGCTACCTTTTTTTAATGTGTTTAATGTCAAAAGCTTACAGAACAGAATTCACTCTGTTTTCTTTCTTCAAAACCGTGTGCAATAACAACACTGATTGTATCACTGTCTTAAATGAGTTCAGGTTTCAAGTTCCTCAGTACTCAACTGGGATTATGAATTTATTTGATAAAAGGGATTTTGGTAGTAATATTGGTTGCCATTGTACCATTAATAACTTTTGAAAACTTTACAACAGCTTTCCTAATAATAATGAAGTTTTTTATTCATCTGCATGTACTTCTAAAAATATTCTGTATTTTAATTTATCTTACAATAATTTATCTGTAGATTTTTGTATTGCATTTTATCTTGCAGGTTGTTAGTGAGAAGTTTGCATTTTGTAAATAAATAGAATAAATAAAAAATATATTTGCAACGTTTCGGAGTATAGGCAATCTCTTATAAGAGTAATAGTGGGTAATTTTTTATTCTCTTCTGTCACTTTACAACCGATGCAAAAAGTCATTCTTCTAATACTTTTAAAAACAACTTGGTTTAGTTTGTGTTTCATATTGTTCTGTATATTTTATCTTCATTTTGTTATGTAATATGTTTCGCCAAGCTGCTTAGATCTTAAAATGGCATAAATTGCGTTTTTATCGTGCACTATTAACCGCCAATTTATTTCTCCAATTTTCAGTACACTAATTTAGCCCGGTGGGAAATGAAATTAAAAAAAATGTTATATTTGAACCGTAATTAAATTTAAATATTAAATTTGAGATTTATGGCATCTATGAAAATGCCGAAAACTTTTTTTAACATAAATAAAATAAAATATTCGAAAACTTTAGACAGACTTCCTTCAGAATAGCGCTAAAAGCAGCAAACACGTGAACCTTTGTATGGTATAATTATAGAATAGTCTATATTTTTAACACTTTCCTCCAACATTGTTGAAAAGTGTTTATGACTTTGTTCATTATGTCTGTCTGTCTGTCCGTTCGCACGATAACTTCCGTAAAAATGACTCTCAAAATAGAATTTTAGTATGTTGTTGAAACGGTCTCTGGGATATGTGGGAATGAAAACGAATAATATCACCCAAAATATTCAAAAAATTTCAGCAAAATATGTTCGAACGTTCTTTAAATAAAAATTAAAATATTACTTACACTCATATTATAAGAAGAAATCACGTGACCCACTTTAAACTAAAATATGGTATCCATCTTTATTTCCCAGTGTGAAAATCATGGTTTTTAAAGTTCTTTTACATTTATATTTAGCGTTAAATCCGTCCTAAAACCTCTATATTTTTGCTTATTTTCTGTGCATCTATATTCTGTCCCAACGCAATTATAATATTTTTTAATTTAAATGATCTTCAAAATTTGATTATTTCTACAACGAAGCCTAATTTTAAGGAATGCAGAATGTAAACAAGTGATTGTAAGAGGTGTTGTATAGGAATTGCTGAATTTTTCTCCTTAAAATTATTAATTCTGGAGTCTGAAATAAAAGTGATATGAATGAAATAGTAATTGCTTTTACATAGAGACCCAGACGACTTATATTGCAATGGCGTTATTTGACTAAAGTTCATTGTTTTCGATGAAGTTTTAAGTTTCCAAGTAAAATAAATTAGTGTACTGTGATAATTTAAAAAATATCCCTCCTGCAATGTATCGTATTTTAGAGATCTTTCAATAAAATTACATTTCAGTTCGAAAGTGTTTCAAAATCAATGCTTTATGAATGGTTGAACTTTCTTGTTTTATTATTCAGGTAAATTTTATATTGTTTTATTTTATAGTCTTGGCTAAGTTAGTGGCAAATGCCTGATGCTATTCGTTTGGTGAGCTAGAAAGCTACCACAGATAACAAAACAATAATTTTCCTGAACGACTATTTACAAATCGACGCAATTGACATATCTTACAGATATGTCAATATGAAGGGCAACATTGAAACAAAAAATGTGAAAATTTGTAATATATCTGCGTAAATATTACAAAAATTGCTGATGTCAGTAACATTTACGGATGCAGTATCTCTGGCTCTGAAATCGGATTGTTACGAATAATGTGAACAGTTTTGACGCTTATATCTCCAAACCCAATAGATTAAATGTAACCAATTTTTATTTGTTGCTTCGGAAATGCGGTCCGATGTATGAATATTTGCAAAAATAATGCATTATTTTAGCATTTTGAACTTTTTTCTCGAAAACGATTTGAAAAGGTTTCGTCTAAGAGAGTTTTCGCTCCACTTTGCTTACTTTCGTTCGGAATATCTTTTGAACTATAAAATATAGTTTAAATTTTAAGGGATAGAAATGTTCAGCTGGGAATTCGGTTTAATAAATTCATATATATATATATATATATATATACATATATATATATATATATATATATATATATATATATATATATATATATATTTTACAATGCTCTTATAGATTTCGAAGAACCGCCTTTTCAATTGGAAGAAGATTGAACATTTTCTATTAGCAAATATTATAATGCTTATATCTGGAAAGCTAAAAGTGCTACATATAAATAAACCTGTAGTACATTGTAGCCCCTCGGATCAGGATCTTATTTCCGAAAAATAGGAGTTATTATTCGATATTTTTACATTTGGAACTGTTTTGAAAATATCTGGAGAGGACAAACCACCCATAAATAAAGACCTTATACACATCAAACCATTTCGACTCTACTGTACTTTTGCCACTGCTAACTTTTTATCTACGTGATGTATAAAGTTGGGCCATGATTTCTTCAAATATTTAATATTATTTTAATATGAAATAATGGGGTCCAAAGTCTATACAGAAGGCAACTCGCTGACCTAAAGAACTGAAATGTTTTACTTGACATAACTTAGTGAAGCATAGCGTTAATTACTTTACATTATAAGCAATCTTCACCAATCGCAATATTCTTTATTTCATTTTTCTGCCTCATTTTATAGGCATCTGTCTCGATTAGTACATTCGGGTAAAACTATAAGTACACATCAAACGGAATTATAATTTATATAATATTTATTAATGAAATTTTTCTGGTATTTGAAGAACACGCATTATGCTTCTAACTTCTCAAATGTTCTATAGCAGAAATTTTTTTATGAATGATTCGAATGTTACTGGTAGGCTTGGGTCGAATGGCCTAGGTAATAAAAAACGTGCACAGAAATGCAAACCGTATGTGGCGTGGCGTTGTCTTGTTGGAAAATGAACCCAGAATGACGTACCATGAACAGTAACGCAAACAGTCGCAGGATTTCATCAACATACCCTTGAGCTGTTAAATTTAACAGCAAGATGACTAGGAGCGATCTACTGTTGTAAGAAATAGCACCATCACACCAGAGGTAATGGCTGTGTGCCTGTGTAGAACAAAGGCTGATTAGGACCGCTGGCCCTGGCGCTTCCACACACGTACCCGATGGTTATCTGCTGAAAGACTGATGCGTGATTCATGGCTGAACACTATGCGATGCCAATCTGCTGGCAGTCATGATGCTCGGCTACGGCACCACTCCAAACGACTCCGACGATGTTATGAAGTTATGGGCAGACGTCTTAAAGGCCGCCGTGAGCGTAACCCCACCTCAGGCAAGCGCCGTGAGATGGTGGAAAGTACCACGGGTGGTATGGAAGAGGCTGTAGCGCGTTGAACGGCGGACAAAGATGCCATTGGGTCAGTTCGAGCCTGTCGCATAATCACCCGATCTTGCCTCTCATTCGTGCACCTTGGCCTTCCAGAGCCTTCATTTCGATGAGTTCTTTTTAGCAACCATTGCTATCAGCACCTCTGCACAACAGTGTCCGTTCGGCGCAGGTGGCGACCTATTGCTCAGTATGACCAGCCAGCTTTGCGCATCCCAACTATACGACCACGTTCGAACTCGTCTGATTGCAAAATTTCGAGTTGATGGGATTATTTTTTAGGGGTGCTTCGTTTTTTTTTTTTGCAATATAGTTTATTATCACAATGAGTATATTTGAGAATCTTAAAATCTTCTTCTGAAAATGTATATATGGGACGACCACTTCATAATATCGAACATATAAACAAATCATATTAAAAATGATGGTCGATCATTTTAATATTATTTTAATATAATATTTATTAGAAAAAGTTTGCATACAACTCTACAGTATATCTGTTCTTCGTACGTAAGGACAGGTATATTGAAATATATAACATAAATAAACTTAAAATTTTCAATTATGTGCATATTCCTGTAGTGTTCTAAATGCCAATGTTATTAAAACTATTCTAGTACAGAGTTTAATTTAATTTTCATAAAAATAAGTATAACAATCTCTGTTATCGCTACACATACTTACATTCACAGGCAGACCTGAGGTATAGTCTCAGCCCTGTTTGTAAACAAATTCACAATAAATATGAATAAAATTTCATAGATAAAATTGCATTTCGGTTGGAAAGCATTTCATAATCAATGCTTTTGCATGATTAATTTATCTTGTTTAAAAATTAAATTTTGAAACCAAATTTCTTAATGCATAATTTTGTTTATTATTTATATCTATATTTATAGTTTCGTAGATATTTCGAGTGAAAGTAAGAAGAATGAAAAAAAAAACACTTGCCCCGACAGATACTTTTAAGTTTTTCAAAAAAATAAATAATTCAGAATATGAACATATTGAAATTGTTTTTATATATTCAAAATCGGAACTATATTTTCGTGAAAATAAGATTTTTTTTTCGTTTCTTTGCATTTTTATTTATTAGGTTTGAAGGTATAAGCTTCCAAAGTGTTTACATTTTTCCTAAGGCTCCAATTTTCGCCACAGAAACCCCAAGCATAGCATCCCAAGCACCACATTAAAAACTAAACTCATGAAGCACAAATGTATGGACAAATTTAAATTCTAAGTCTAAATTAAAATATTTTAACGCCAAATATTATAAAAATAATTTAAATTAAAATATATGTTTGTAAAACATGTATGAAAATTATGTCTTACGTAATAATAATCTGAAAATAAAGGAATAATATTTGATTTGACTTTTATAATATTAATGTTTAAATTCTAATTACCATAAAAGAAAATCTTCAGTGAGAAATTATTTACAATAGTGAATTTAAATTGTAACTTCACAGAAAGATATGATTTCCAGTGGTAAAAGAAATGTAAGAAACACAATTACTGGCGATTGCTTGTAATAGTTTTGTATAACTTTATCTCTGAATCATATTTTTATGAACTAAATGTGACACGTCCGCAATGATTAAAATCTTATAAGTGGTAGATGATATATGGCACCAAAGAGATATCTTTAAAACGTTGATAAAAAAATTTCGCACAAGAATTACACAATTAAAGCTGTGAGGCCAACGGCCGTACCGTGCTGAAAACACCGGTTCTCGTTAGATCACCGAAGTCAAGCAGCATCGGGCGCGGTTAGTACTTGGTGAGTGACCACCTCGGAACACCGCGTGCTGTTGGCCATCTCGGGTGCGGTATCCCCGTGGTTTGCGCGCTAGATTTGCACGCTACCACAAATGCCGCCGTGTTCATGCGGAGTACGATCACGTTAAGCATGTGGGTCCGTAAGTCCTTCCGAGAGGTTGGTGGTAGGGGAAGGAGGGTACGGTCCCTGTGGATGCCTCCCCCACTGGATTCCGGTCTAAATTGGATGGAACTTCCCGGCCGTCCATACAGTTACCTTACACCTTTCTGGTAGGTCGGACGGTCTGGGTCTCAACAACAATTAAAGCTGTTTAATTTAAAGTATTTCCACATTTTTAATTAAGTCTTTGAACAAAAACCATATTACACAGGATGCAGGTATTCAGTTAAAGATTACTAACACATGTTTATGAAGTGATGAGTTTTCTATTTAAAAAGGACCATTTTAAAATAAATGTTCTGTAGCATATTTCAAACATAAAAACATTTTCAGCTATTATAATTGCATTCTTTAACAAATAGAAAATTATATTTTTATGCATTAAACTACCTTTTCTCATTAAATGCGTGAATAAGAGATGACAGGAATAAAAGATTAAAATATTTTTAAATACAACACTTTTAAACAGAATCTGGAAAATTACCTTATGTCAAATCATATATTTTTAATATTTTATAACAATGTTTTAGTAAGTTATTTTTCTTTAAATGTATCAATTATTAAAGATAAATCATTAAAATGTTTAATGGCAAAGTAAATTCGGTTAAAAAAGGTTTGGAAATTACATTTCCGATTCTAAAATTAAATCTATAAAATATTTAATTTTTCAACTGTTTCATATTTAAGATCATACTTTTCCCACTTCCTTAAAAACAACTAATTTTTTGTAGCTTGATATTTAGTTTCGAATGTGTTTTGTTACCACCTATACATTTTGCGTCTTGAGTTTAAACTTTAATTTTAGTTTGTTAACGTTGATAACTTCTGTTTTAAACTGAATGGATTAAAATCATCAAACAATCTTACTAATATTACATTCAATTTTAAATATAAATTTATGTCAGTAAAATAGACAAATAGTCAATTACTCTTTTTTTACAATTCAAAAATTGATTTTAGTATATGATACTGTTATTGTATACGCTGCCTAAAAATTATAAGTTATTTGCTAATCCCTTTTCATTAACTCAGATATATAATAGGGTGGTCCATTCATATAGACAAAAATATTCTTGAACATAAATTTAGAAGGAGGGGTAGGAAGTTGTCTCATACCTTCAAATAAATTCCATAATATATTTAGCTTTTTCATTCTTCGCATTAAATCCTCAAACAGGTATCATACTTTAGTATTTTCATCCTAAAATCCAGCCTTTCTAAGACAAAGTTAGATGCCTAAAATTTCATAAACTATTCAAATTATTCCAATAACTATAAAGAAATAAATTCACACAAGTAATTTCATGCAACACAATACATTCAGACTACAATATTTGTTTTTAACACACAAATGAAAAATTCTAATATTCTGAAATTTCGCATATTTTCTTTCAATCCAACAGTGAATGAGACATATTGACAAAACAAAGACTGAAAAATATCAATTGAATAGCATTTTAAAACGTAAATATATAGCAAATATATATACAGCAACTAAATGTATAACGTTAATCATAATTACTGAACCAATGTATACTAATTTTTACGATTCAAATTCGGCAAGGACGACAGATATTGATGCCTCTGTCATCAATTTGACGTATCTTTTAACAGCTTGTGTGTGACAAGGATGTTGAAGAATCTTTAAGTTATAGCAATTGGAGAGGTTATACATAAAAGTTTGCCAAAATAGGAAGATATACATAATGCCACTATGTCCAGTTAAACTTCTCGATTATGTCAATAGCATCACAGTTAACGTTTCTTTCTATCATTCAACACAGACCGTCCGAACAATCCGCAAGAATAAGGTATCTGTTTGAATGACCGGGAAGTGTTACTCAATTTAGACCGAAACTCAGTGGAGGCGACATCATAGGGACTGTTCCCTCCATTTCCTACCACCAACTTTCCTGAAGGACTTACAAACCCACATGTTTAACGTGATCGTACTCCGAGTGCAATACTTGAGCTCTAGCTACTAGGCTGTCCTGCCAAAAAATTAATTTTTATAATTTTGAATAATCTTTTGTGTTAGCCATTTTTCCCCCTCAAAGTCTTATTTTGTTCCAATTCATGATTACGATGGCGTCCATAGCTGATCAACACAACGGGCATAATCTCGGTTTGAATAAAGTATACATTTCTTTAAGTGACAAAGTTAATTACAGATTTTAGTCATCATTTAAAAAATTTGATGTTTGTATTGTCTTAGACACATACCAAGCTCCATATTTGTGGGAAGGATGACACTTTATAAGGAACCACATTGGCGCATATACTCATAAATTAAATTCGATGACGAATTATCACACGATAATATCGTAGGTCACACTTTAGAGTTGTCAGCCACTGAGAATAAGAGAGCTTTGCAAGATGACAAACACGTAAATTCGTTGAGCATTATTGTAAAGAAATAGCTATATAAATATATATATATATACATACATACATATATATATATATATATATATATATATATATATATATATATATATATATATATATATATATATATATATATATATATATATATATATATATATATATATATATATATATATATATATATATATATATATATATATATATATATATATATGTAATATTCTATATCGATGTCACTAACTAAAGTACTTTGCTAGCTGTGCATGTCTTTTATGTCAGACCTGAAGCGGTTCGTGCTCACATTGTGCATTTTTAACAACGAAAAAACATGACAAAGCATATTTTTATTGTTTGTGCTGTGCATTCGACTTGTTAAACAACAATATATTTTAATGACCAACGGAGCCAACAATGTCCTACTTCAGAGATAATTAAATTGAATTTCAACAAATAAACCAGTTTAATATATTTGCAAGTATATATAATTATCGCCTACTTATCATGAGATATAAATACGGCTGTTTAATTTCCTGATACTGTGCATTTGATTTTATATTGGATTGAATAATTTCTTTTCAAAAAAGACTGAGAATTCCACAAAGTAAGAACCTCGTTTTGTAATTTTCTTAAAGTGTAACTCGTTATTAGCAGTTCCGATTTCTGTAGGAATATCGGATTTCCGTCCAACTTTATCAAATGTTCCAGAAGTTAAAGTCGTTACCAAGACGTCAAAATTACGAAAATTACTTTTGTGTAATACAGTTACAGTACCACGACGGTCTCATAAGATCTCAGAATAATATCCTGCAGTATTTCTGGTTTCCATAGTAGTAAAGATCCGAAATTACTGTACTTATGTCTATTGACCTAACCAATGTATTCTAACTTTAAATTAGTAAGAAACGTTAAAAACTGACACTACCTTGTACAAGTCGGGCGGTAGAATTGAAAGGTGTAAAATGCAAATAAGAAATGCCTGCAAATAAGAAATGCCTGCATATAAGAAATGCCTGCAAAAAATGCCTGTATTTACTCTAGAAAGAAGATATGAAAATCGAATGGTCATAATTTCACAAAAATTTATAGATAAATAATCAGTAGGCTAACCTGGTGTTGATTAGATTTTGATGCGATTCAGGAAAAAAAGAACCCGCCTTCTTTGGTAAATGACCAGCAAAAATCTTTAAATCTGACAATAAAAGACTATTTATGCTCAAATATATCAATTAAATGCTTATTTTATACGTAGTTTTTAACGAGAAAAAAAATACCAACCCCATTACTCTAGGATTAGCCGTTTTTGATATATTTTAGTTTTTTCGCATTTTCGTTAAACCACCTTTGAAAATAAGTCAAGTTACCAAATGGAAACGAAATTTGAATTAAAAGTGCAAATTTGGTGTAATTTTAAATTATTGTGGCTGTTATTTTGTGCAATTAAACTCAATTTAATGAATTATTGAAAAATAAAGAGAGCATGAATGAGTCTGCAGGGAAAGTCATGTGCTGCCCACATCAGAGTTTTAACTTCCATACGGCAATATTTATTTATATACATTGAAACAACGAACATTTAAATATGAAACAGATATGGGGAGTAAAATTGCGTCCTACAACGCCATTATAGAAAAATTAAGAGCGTTTGCAATGTTCTCGTCAGTTCCACCAATCTAGATATATAACCCCTTTAGAAATGGGTAAAAAATTTTCGACATATACATACAAATTTGTCTTTTATATACTACATTTAATTTTTAAAACAATTTTTATTCACTAGAAAAAATAAATTTTAAATTCTTCCGTGTCTAATCCACATTCTAACTTCAAAAATTTGCATTATGATTATTTGCAAGCATTATATTAAACGCATTTAAATTTTCATGTTTAATCAATTTGAAAATTATTAATTTTAATTTCTTTATTAATAAACGGAATGATTTCCAGATATGAATGAAATTTATAAAAGTCATAACAGTAAATGAGATGGGAAAAACTGGTTCCAGCTTATTTACCAATCAACCAAAAAATTTCAAAAGATGCAGATTGCTTCATTTTCTCGTCATTAAATTTATTTAAAATTTTTTTATAATTTAGAAATGTTTTTGAATATTCTATTAATATTATATTAAACAATTATGTCAGTTGTGCATACTAATGCAGCAGATTTTTCTAATTAAATTTCCACTAATAATTCAAACTAATTTTTTGGTCGAATGTTTTCAATTACACATACAGTGTATTGTCGACCACACAAACTGCTGCTCATGCCTCAGGGCGTGTCAAGTGGAGTGGGTTTTCGACGTACAGTGTATTCAACAACTTCAATTCATGAATGTTTTGCAACAAATTATTTAGGGATGCTAAAGATTATTTCGCAAGCGATTATTCCTGAAATTTAGAGACTATTTTATTACAGATTATTTTGTTAAGATATTATTCAAAAATGTTACAATGTTCACTTCAATGTTTTGTTAGAGCAAAAATGTTGTCATACTACTGTTTTTACTACAGAGTTTCCTTTCAAGCATTTATTTTTCAGGATCTGCTTGCTCTAGATAAAGATTAGATAAAGAATGATATAAATTCAGTATCAAACATTTGAGGAGGTAGGTTATTTCAACAAATATTTGCATTTTTGCTTCTTTTTCATTTTGGGTTCAAAATTTCTTAATTTACTTGAAAAATATTTTTCCAAGACTAGCTGTCGTGACGGAATTCGTCACTCCTTTGTAAATTACATAACTTCAGTACTTTTAAACTTTTATTTAATTAATCTGTGTCCTGGAACCCTCTTGTCAATGTATATATTTTAGCAGATGTTGAAGTATCGAAATCAGTAGTAATTTGTGCCATTTTTATTTCGTTATATAATTCTCGCACACTCTGGGAACGACGCCTGTTAGTCTGGCTTGCTGGCGGAGACAGATGTCTCCTTGTTGTCACGCGGCAGATACGCGTGCCTTTGGAATCGTCCGTTGTGGGGCGGAACTGTGGATGATTTTGAATTGGAAGTAATTTTCGATTGGTGGAGAGGAGATGATGTGAGCCCATGTCATTTTCTATTGGACGGCTCCTGGATCCATCTGGAATGTATATAAGCCGTGTGATTCTTGACTCTGGGCTCTCTCCCTGGAAACATCTTCGAACTCACGTCGACGCGGGACTTAGCCCTCAGGCGGAGTTACCGTGTTGTGAGGGTCGGGAGAGATGCCACTCGCCACTGCTGTTGCCACCTCGCCACTGCTGTTACCGTCGCCACTGCCGAGATCTGATGATGCCTTACCCTAGCCGACCGTCGTCCGCCGTGTAAACGTTGGAGATGATGCCTCATCCTCCTTGTTCGAGTACCGGGACCAGAAAAGGCAAATATGAAGCTGTTCCCTGGACTGACCTGATCCGGTATCATTCCGGAAACTGCGGTTCGACCGTTCCTGTTGGAGCGGGGCAATGTTTGCCCCGAGGGAAACTACCAGCGGATGCCTGTGCTCTTTCTGCCATGAGTCCTTCCAAGAATTTCTTGAGGTAAGACATTAACACTTAGACTGCCGTTGGGCTGTTGACTGGACTTGTGCATCGACCACTGCAGAACTTTTCATCCATAGGATCTTCTGCCAGCATTATACATATATATTCTAACTACAGTCTCCTTCTTCATAATGAAGCATTATCTAAGCCATAATAATTTAAATGGAATTAATACTGTTTAGAAATACAGTTTTTACTTAAGCCTTTAACGTTCCCCGGGTGTGTGCATTCTCTCTGACCATACCTTTATTATTGCTAAATTGGAATATATGAAATTTATGTGAAATTATCTGATTTATTGTATTATTATTAAAGTTCCGGCAAAGAGCCGATGATTTTTGGTAAAGAGAGGTCCAGTGGTTAATTCAGTAATTGTATTTGATCTGCAACTCGACTTCTTGAATAATTAATAAATATTGGATTTGAATTAACATTGTGTTCTTATTTGTGTAGAATTTGTATTGTATTTAAGTGTTTTCAGCTTCTGGAGAATTCTTGAAGATAAAGGTAATTTCCTTGGATTTTGTTGGGTTTTCCTTCACAGGTCATCAATTGGAATTCTTCCAATTGACGAGAGGAGTGTTTCGAACCTGGGTTATAAATTTGGTGAGAGTTAGACTCTCGGTCCGCCGTGTCTGGCCGGTATCCGTGGTGACTTTAGGAGCCCACGGAACCCGTTATGACACTAGCTATAAATAGAGCTTAAGTGATATGAATCTAGCATCACATTCTAGAGGAAGTAAAGTGGCTTAATAAGAATTCCTTCGTTTGCTATTTTTCTCTACAGGTTCAAAATTGCTTTATCTGCAGACTTTGAAATAAGGAATTAGGCTTGCTAGGCTTAACAGTCCTAGCTGAAGAGAAATATTCATCACGATTGATTATCTCAAGTTAGCTTGGTGTTAACCATACATTATTTTGATTGCAGAAATCAACTTAGTTAGCTTCGCTCGTTAAGTCCCCATGATTTAAGATATGCTATCGGATACTTTCCGTATACTAAAACCCCATTGCACCAAATATGAAGCTGGAAATGGTAACAGCAGCCAGGACTCTCTTTCCAAATCAGTTGAATTTAGGTATTTAGTCTCTGTAACAGATCCACAACATGGTTCCTTTTATTTTGTGCATTGTTTTCACAGATTCACCATTTAGCATTTTGCTTTTTCTATTCACAGATAACGAACAATATTTTCTTTTTGTACTATGTTTAATTTGAACCCATATATATTTATATTGCCCTCCTGTAGGGCGTGCGTTCCATGTTTTGAATCATCGGGTATATTGATGATTGATATGGATTTAGTGTAGGTGTTCTTTAAGGATTTCCATTTCTTTTTTCTTTTCTAATTCGCTTTAGATTTTCTTTATAACGTCTATCATTTATGATTGGATATAGAGAGAGTTTAGATGATGACTGATATATATTCAGCATCAAATTTCAGACAGGGCAGGTGGGTATTTTTAAGAATTTTCAAATCTAGTTCTGGAGATGTAACTTTTGTTCTTTTAAAAAATTCGTATTACTGTATGAAATAATTATATAAAAAGAAATAAAAAGGCTTAATATTTCTGACAAAAATCAAATATGAGAGCCCTTTGCCATCATATTATTACTATGCATCCTCTGGAATCGTAGGTGTGCACTCAGGAAACAAGAATGTGTCCAAATTTCTGGATAACTGACACGTTTATTCACAAACACAGCATGAACAGGAACAATATACAGTAAAACCGTACTTAAATGCTCCACCAATTTCACAAAGCAACTGATAATGTTCTCTAACAGCAGCTACTATTCTCAAAACATTGACAAATATTACAGTTCAATGTAGCTCGTATCACGTCAACTGCTCTCCAACTGAGGGATGCCGCTCTTATAGACTCTTTGTATGACCTTCTGTAAATCTCTCATATATCGTAGAATACCGGTTATTTCGAAGTGCTTCTTGAACCTTCCAAATTCGAAAACTGTCGTGAAATTGACAATAAATTACCAACTCTGAGAACCCTTCTTCGACCGTTGGTATATGACAACCCTAGATTCAAGTAATGGGAAATGATGTCTGTACGGGTGTTTTCTCAGTCTGGTTTTCAAAAGTGCTTCAGTAGAGCATCTTACACGTTCGTAACAATATAAAGCCTCCTTCATATATTTTTTGTTAGAGATCATTCTGTCATAGATAATTTTTTGTTAACCCATTAAAATGATTTTTCAAAATTGATTGTTATCATTTAAAAAAATATTGTCTCGATAAAGGTTGAAGCTAGTACACTCAGAATAGGTCAACAAAGTAATTCGTTTCTTGATGGTATCATGAATATATTATTTTCTTGCTTTTTATTGATCTGGTTATAATATATTCGAATCATGAGGATCCCATTTTACTTTTTCCATTCATTTTATTCCATACGCAAAGCAACATAACTGGATATTTTACTGTTTTATCGTATTCAAGTTGTAAAATGAATACAAAATAACGTATATTTCACGTTATTTATTTACGTGAATATTTGCAATTAAAAATGCGTAAAATTTAGTATTTAAAAATTACTGTCAAAAATATTTTTCTTTTGTATTTGGCAACATATATGTCACGCCGATGAATTAAATTAGATGTATGGCTAATTTGTATTTATGTACCCGATTTTGTTAGCATATCCATAGTGAAGTATGATTCCCGCATCTTATCGAATTATCAATTTAATATTTGTTCCAGGAAGTGATATTTAAATAATGTTTATCCCATATATTACGCACTACCGTAAATTTAAATTAGGCGTTATTTGAAAATTTTTTCTCTGAACAGAATGAAAATATTCAAAGCAAAATTCTCATCAAAATACAATTGACTTTTAATTAATATCCCTTGAAATAAATAACTGTTGGCTTCGTCGTCAACATTCAAGAATATCACAAAAAGTACCTTAATTCGTGAAAGATCCACGAGAATGGTGTTAAAATATTTATTGCACAATATTGCGTATCAAAAACGAACATATTTGATTTACTTAATACATTATCTATTTATTGTAGTTATTTTGATGCATTGATTTGAAAAATGTACATCATCTGAATTTTTATTAATTTTTGCCATAAATTTGTTCGAAAATGGGGTAGGGAGTCGAATATTCGACCATACTTAAAATCAATAGCTTTACAGTATTAATTGTAATAATCGTGCACGAAACGCTTCATTAGTTATTGAGACATAGCTTCCATAGTCTCAAGGACGCACACACATAGACATCTAATCAAAAACGTTTACTTCGAGTTTAGGAATACTTGAAACGTACTCTTTCGTGTAAAATTCAAATTCGAATTTTTGGCCCCATCACAATGCCTCCCCTATACATGCATAATGCATATAGAGAAAGTAAAAATGACCTCTGCTAAAATCTTCAAACAATTTACATAACTATGTATGTTTCCTTACTTTTATCTTGAAATCAAGTAAAACAGTTTCTACATCCGCGCAATAAATATCAATAGTATATTTTATCCCTCTTATTTATCTCCGTTTACGATATATTTCCCCAGAAGGGATTTTCTTGCTTTCACCATAGTAAAAGACACATAAAATTGTTTTCTACAATTTATCCCTCCGCCATATACATTGTTAATTAGAGTTATTCGAAGCCATTACGGAACATGCACTAAATCTTATAATGTCATTATATGCATCACTTTAATGTAGTAGACCAGCCTTCAAATAACAGCATTTGGATTTATGAGTCCTTGTGGTAGTATTCTTTTTTTTTTTTACGAATAATCGAATAACCAAAGGTCATAAAAATTTTGTTCTAAATGATAATAATTTTTATAATATTATTTATAAAAATTGGATGCGTCCAGTACATGAATTTCCCTATATAATGCTAGTACTTTACTTCAATACGAAATAATGATCGACAAGATCCACTTCACAATGTTTTGAACGTTGAAAAGTGGACTGGCATTTGGCGCTTTTCTTTATGACACTATGTTGAGACCCAGACGGTCCGACCTACCAGAAAAGTGTAAGGTTACTGTTTGGACGACCGGTTTATGACACTATATGAAATTGTTTTGAAGTATCAAATTAAATTATATTTCGCGTATATAACTTGGCAATTTGGAAATATTCCCAACATCTGCTAAGCAATATGCTTTCTTATATTAAAATATGTTGATTATGACTTTATCAGTTTGGTGTTATTTTCGTAAATTTGGTGCCACTTTGACGACATTTTCGCCAATTTGGTCCCACATTAAAAAATCGTTAGGATAGAAATATTTTACTAAATTAGACGCCAATGTTATGAAATTTTCGCTAAGTCTTACATATTTGATATACAATTTTTCTGCATTTTTAGATGCATTTACGGGAAAAAACGTACAATATCTCGAGAATTGTTTAAGCTAGCATCTAAATTTTGTGTCATTCGTTTTAGATTAAAGAAAACGTACAAAACGATTATTTAGTTAACATTATTGAATGTCTTCGTATGTTTATGACTAAAAAATCATTCAAAATTGTGAGGGGTTCATCACGTTTATAATCAATAGGTTTACAGTATTTCCAAATTGAAATAAACGTACCAAATTGCGTTCAAAGCGCTCCATTCGTTCATGAGATATCGCGTCCACAGGCTTGCGGACACACACACAAACTTCACCTCAAAAACTTTCAATTTGAATTCAGTGATACTGGAAACGTGCTAATCTGCAGAAAACTAGAATTCGAATTCTCGAACCCGTCACAATCCTCTCCCTATACATTATACTGCGCATGTAGGGAAATTAATAAAAATGCCATTAATAAACCATTATCAAATTTATATATAGTGAGAAAGCAATGTTACACATTCGTGCTTTCTGATATATGTGCAGAGTCCAATTCGAGTTTGCAATTTATTCCGTTCAACGGTAGAGTGTCGGCTGGCTAGTTTGGAGATTCAGGGTTCGATTCCCGGTTGGGGCAGCAAGGTTTTATGCATATGGATCTAATTCGAAATCATTATCAAATACAAAACATCTGATGTGGGCAGCATATGAATTTCCCTATATAATCCAAGGTCACTTTACTTTTTTCACAGCAAAATAATGAAGTACAAGATCAACATAATGTCTTACAATACTTGTGCGACATGTTGACATTGCAATTACAGATGCCAAGAAAGATAATGAACAATGTAAATGCAGCAGAGGAAACCAATTGGAACGCAAACATAGATAAACAGCGTTCATCCCCTTCTGCATCAACAACAAATGGCAGAAGTGGTATGAAACCAAAGGGGGAAATAAAAAAGTGCCCCAAAGTTTGTTCCAGAAAGTTTGACAGATTTGAATTTGCGACATGTCAATTGAGTTTATTCAAAAAATATCTACAGTGAGCACACAAAGAAAGAGTGGCTCAGAAGTGTGATGTGCAATGGAATCGTACAGCATAGTGATTGCGCGAATAAGTGTCAAAATGCAAGAGAATAGGTATTTATGTGTTTCACTTATCACTAATTATCACGGAAGGCACATATTTAACGGTTATATAATAATGGACAATTAGTTCGTACGAATCACGGTCGTAATAACGAGTTCTTGTATTTTAAACTAAAAGAACTATTTTGAGTTTCGGTAGATTAAACTAAAGTGTCTAAATATATGTATCAATTATATTATGTGTTATAAATATGTTTAGTAATGAAATGTAGGTAGCGCTAGATGTATTATAACAATGGATTAATGAATAATCTTAATAATCAAGATATATAGATATCTATGAAATTAAATATTAAAGAAATTGATCAAATTTAGATAAGTGTCTTTATTTATATCTTGTGTATTTGTCTCTCCGGCTTGAGAACCGGGAATTTACATGCTCCACCCTTAGTGAAGGCATCAAAGGTAAGTCCTGGTATAGTAATTTTTGATAAGGACAACTTTACCTTATGACACATAACTATGTTTTTTGCATTGAATAAACAACACGTAATTTTGAAATTTTTGGTAACTTATTACTTCAAACAGACTGACTTATTTATACTCATGTGTAAAATCCTCTTTAAAATACGGACATTTAATTAATAGTTTGTGACATAACTACTATTTGCGAATTCTTGGGCGTCAAGAGACAATACTATTACGAAATGTATTATCTCTTGTGAATGGAATGAACTAGATTAGCGAAAATAATGTTGCATATTATTAAATAAGGAAATTGAATATTTTTGACGATGCTTACTACTTTTATTTTTTTATGTAAATTTTTATATACTTGAAAATCGTGCAATATTACGAGAACTATCCACACTAACGTTATGAAGTCTGTGTCATTCGTAATGAAAAATTACGTATAAAATAATTATTTATAAGTTGCCACAGTTTTGATTTTTCAATGATTTATCAAAAATTCAGTCGAGAATTGTGAAATATCTCTAACCGTTCCTGCTGGGATATCTAAATTTGTATAATTCGTTTTCTAACATAAATTACCTCTAAAATGTTTATTTATTTATCATTTTTAATGATTTAACAAAAAATCAATCAAAAATTGGGGAGAAGGGGATTTTTCTGAATGTTCCCTTACGTTTAAAATAGATTGTTTTCGGTATTCACCGATTGCAATGATCATACCAAATTATTTTTAAAACGCTTCATTCTTTCGTGAGATATAGTGCCAATGAACTCACACACTATAGAACATATTAATATACGTACGAACACATATTAACGTTCATACACACATTAACATATATACACACACTAACATACACAGGTATCACCTCAAAAACGCTTCATTCGATTTCAGGAAAGCATGAAGTGCACACTTTAATCGAAAACTCGAATTTGAATTTTCGACCCTGCCTCAATACCTCCATTTATACTATGAATATAGGCAATATAAAAATAAATTCTGCTAAAAAGCTCCAAACTATTTGCAAAATTATTTCTCTCTCATTATCTTTATTATTAAAATCAGTAAATTGTTTCATACCCTAGCGCAATAAATATCAATAATAAAGTTTTTCCGTATTATTTATTTCCGTTTACGATATATTTTCCCCAGGAGGGATTTTCTTGCTTTCTCCATAGTAAAAGAGAAATAAGATTGTTTTCCCCAATTTATCTCTTCGCCATATATTCTTAATTACAGTTACCTGAAACCATTACGGAACATGCACTAAATCTATTAATGTCATTACATGCATCACTGTAAAGTAGTAGATAGATCAGACATAAAATAACGGCATTTAGTTCCTGATATTGTATTATTTTTTCTTTGGAATGGTCGAATAAACAAATACTAAAGGAATTTTGAGCTAAATGAAAATAAATTTTATATTACAAATTGCAAAAGTAGGATGCGAACAGCACATCATTTTCCCTACAGATTAACAAATTTGGATATAATTAAAGAACGTGGATTTGCGCACATCCAATTATACTTGGATAACAATGACTTTCCGTATATAATGCAATGAATTTACTACTACTTTTAGAGTAAAAAATTGGTTATTCTTATAGTAGATACTTGATTCTTTCCCCGATAATAAATTTTTGTCAATTTGTCGTAATTTTCATTGATTTAGCGTCATTTTTATCCTCTTGGCGAGATTTTCATTAGGTTGGCAACATTTAAAAAATTCGGCAAGTTGGCAACATTACGCCAAATTCGTCGCCAAAATCCTCAAGCGTTCCCACACTCACTTTCACACACCCACCCACACACCCATACACACACACACACACACACACAGAGAGAGAGAGAGAGAGAGAGGAACATTCCCTCAAAAATGTCTGATTCATGTTCAGGGATGTTTGAAACGTGCTCTCCCGTCGAAAACTCGAATTCGAATTTTCGACCCCGTCACAAAACTTTCCTTATACATTAGCAAGTAAAGTAATAAAGTACAATAATATTGATAAGTAGACATATGTAAGTTTTAAAAATCATTGGATAGTCTTCCTCAGTGCAATAAACTATTCTTTCTTTCTATCTGTATCAAAATGAAAAGTTAAGTACACATTTTAAGATAGGCAAACGTACGTTTTGAAAATCATTGAATTTCATTCTTTAGTGCAATAAGCATTTTTGTCTTTGTAACCCAGTATCCTACTTGCCCGAAGATATAAGATGTGTAGCAAAAACTCATAGGGCAGTATTAAATGCTTTGAGTTACGGATATCTTTAGCTATGATGTTGGCTTACTAATCTCTGAGGCCCGGGGCCAAAACCCGGCACTGCTGAGTTGGTGATTTCGCATTCTCGCAACATTGTTAACCTTAGATGACCACGAGGAATATTTCGCTCTATTATTTTCCAGTTTTTGAGTTCTTCTATATAAGCATTAAATAAATGTGCTTTCCATGAGATGGCACCACTACACTTATTTAATCTTCGGAGATAATCTGCCGACTCACCATACGTCATTGAGCCTTGTGATTCACTATGGATCCACTTGTAACCGCTCCCTTACTAAGAATTTGTTTGTCATCTGCAACCCAGAGACAACTTCGTTTGGTTTCTCTGAAACTCACTGAGAGGGGGGCACGCTAGCGAATGTCTATAAGGCGTCCATGCCCTGAGCTGGAACATCTTTAGCTTAACGTTTTGATGCTGGTTTACTACATTTTGTCCTGAGAATCAAACCTCGACACTGCTAAGACAAGTTCTATAGTACAATTCGAAGATAGGCAGAAGATAAAGTATTATAGTAATAACCAATTTTTATATAATACATGTACCCCAAAAATTTGTTTTCAATGTCAACATTTTGAACATAAACTGCATGAAAATGTCTTCATATAATTCAGGCATCTTCAACCATCTATCAAGGCAATATAAAGAACAATAACAGCATCAATGTTTATAAAATGTAACAATGTTTCGAAAAAGATTTAGGACATATGTCAGTATTATAAGTTAAAAAGGAGAAATCAGAAGCATAAATAACACCAAGATCAGTAACAGAAAAGTTTCTACCAAAATGGAAGTTGTCAGTGCTATCAAGAAAATAGAAACATCCCCCCCATTTATTAATATTGAAATGAAGATGGTTATCATTACATCACATACAAAGTACAGACAACTCAGACTGAATAGTGCTATACCAGCTAACATCAAAAATCGTTCAGAACATTTTCATATCATTGGCATAAAATATGCAATTATTAAAACAATCGGCATGATCATTAATGAACATTATGAGCAACAATGGACCAAGTACAGGATCATGTGGCATCCCAAAAATAAAATCGATATTATAATTTTAGTTTTGAGGAAATTTATATATTTGTTATTACAAACTTGCTTTCCAACAGATTACATATCCATTTCATTTTAAAGGAATGATATCGTAAGCAAAGTTTATTTTGTGTCACTCTTAAACTATTTCTTTATTTGTCAAAATTTATCTCCATTCATACATTACTTTTAATGAGTTTTTCTGTTCCTTAAAACTGTCTCGAAAAAAATAAAAAAATAATGAAAAAAGTCTTAATTTAAATCCGAAACATTATTTTTCCAGCAATGTGAAAGGGAATATTAATTGTTCGAAAAGCAACATGAATTGCTGTCTCTTAGAGCACAGTTACTGGTTTCCTGAAACTATCCTGAAATTACTTTTAAAAAGAAAAAGAAAAAGAAATTAAATTGAATATTCGAAATTTATTGATTGCATTCACGCTAGTCGCGTGCGCGATAGTCGCTTTTATAAGTAAGACAGCTTCGAAACTTTTAGTTTTATTGCGTGATTTATAAGAACAATTGCAGTGTGACATGTATGTTTTTTACTTTTCCTAAAATACACTGCTGGCCATCCAAAATGCAACACCATGAAGGAAGCATCCAATAAGCATGAAATTTGTACCATACGTAGACCTCGATAGAACATACAAATGATTAGAATTTTAATTCATATGAAAATCATGTGCGCTAGTAGCGCCAGCTACAAGCGGTCCTTCACCTGGCGTTATGTTTTGGGGTGGCATTGGATTTTACTCCCGCACCCCCCTAATACGCATTGCCGGTACACTCAACAGCCACCTCTACATTTCTGAAGTTTTGGAGCCTGTTGTCTTACCTTACCTTGAAGGCTTGCCTGCGGCTAAGTTTCAACAGGACAATGCGAGACCACACGTGGCACATATCGTTCAGAATTTCTTCATTGCCCACCAAGTTCCACTGCTTCCTTGCCCCGCCCGTTCTTCAGATCTGTCGCCCATTGAACACGTCTGGTCGATGATTGGCAAAAGATTGGCCCCGCAAACACCACCAGCTGCTACGACAGATGAAGTTTGGCAACGTATGGAAGCAGTATGGACTGACATACCCCAAGAATACATCCGAAGTCTCTTTCTTCCAATGTCGAGGCGTGTAGCAGCAGCTATTGTCAGCCATGGCGGCTGCACAAAATACTGATTTCTTCGTGTTACGCAAGTCGAACGGGGCTGTATTTCCAATCAATTCATCCTTGTACTTTATGTTCTTTGTCCGATAAATTTGGCTTTGACGTCTCTTGTCTTTCATGGTGTTGCATTTTGGATGGCCAGCAGTATACATATGCAGAAGTTTTGGGATGCCGTTGATGGTATCCATATTGTGATGATATTGCTGAAGCAATGGCTATAGATTTTAATGGATAAACAAGTTTTGAGCATCCCTGGAAACGAAGCTATTGCATTAATGAGTGTTTACTTATTTGCTCGGGATTGTCATAGTGCAATAAAAACTCACCGTGGACATTTCCTGTGTTTGCAATAAAAACTCACCGTGGACATTGCTTGTGTTTGCAATAACCCACCATATGCGCAGTTCAACTACAGCATGTAAATAATCTAATTCGCAAAAATACACATTAAAATTCAACAATCTAAAATGATGAGACACTTTTTCTTCTCCAATTTAAATATCTATTAAAATTTTCATTTGCTATTATTAAAATAGTTTAAATTTTCATTTACCCTTTACAATTAATATTTATATATTCTAACATTTTATAAGTAAATTTTTTAGGCTCTTGTCACTAGTGTAATTATAGGTGACCGGTAAAATTTTGATCGTCTTAAGAACCAAATTCACAATTAGAAATGAATATTTTTGGTGACTGTTAAATGGGTAACTGTGGTTCCTTCAAAATCGCTTCAATCCATCCTTGGCCCCCACAGCTGCTGGCACTTTCACCACGGTCATCCCGATTGTCAACATTCAAGCTACATCAATATATGTGACTACTGCCCCACTACCTCTGACGATGGATTATGTTTTTGTATCTTTGTCTGAATTCTGTCTGAACTTCTCTTACTGAAATCTCACTGAACTCTATTTGTATGTTATTGTTTTGCCTTCATCTGACCATTGGCTGACAAACTTGTGTGAAGAGCTTCCTCACCGTCCATATTGCGTAACAGACAGCGGTCTAGGAAACGTTCCATGGGCTACATTACGTCACAGACGGCGGTCAAACCACGTGACTCCTCTTCGTGATTGGAACCTTTATTGTTGTCTCATAAATTGGTGTAGGATTTCTTTATGGCTCTATAATAAATAACATATAATTTAACATTAAGATTTGACGTCCATTTGGCGTCAACATTTGTTAGTGTGAACTAACATTTTATTGCCCACATCTCGACTTGGCGCTTATAAGCATAACATTTGCCACCATTTGTCATCACAGAATTTATCATTATTTCAATTTTGACTGTATATTAAGTCTGTGGTAATGATAACTTTCGAAAAAAAATCGATCGAACAAATTAATTAAAATTTGGTATAATCATTTCATTCAATACACTTTTGAGACCTTATTATTTTCATAATATTCAAACCAAAAGAAAATATTCGTTGTTTTGGAAATAAATTTGATTAATGAAAATATATATGCAATTATATATGCTAAACATAGTTTTGAAGATAGTCGCTTATTGTGTAATTTACATTTAAAAGCGAACATCATTATTTACAGAATGTTAACATGCATAGTTCTCAAGATATTGCAGTATTTTACATAAAATGGGAAAAATAATCTATAACAATAATAGAGAATGTAGATTTGTTAATCTGTTGGCGGCGTAGTGAAAACTTTAAGAAACCCATAACTACGAATTCAGTACAGTGATATTTCAGATTTGGCATTAGTTTTATAATTATTTTGCGTGCATGAGCATTTAGTTATGTTTTGTTTAATAACATTTCGGGTGTAATAACCCCCGGTACATTTTACTTTCTTTATCTGTGTCAAAATTATCCTCCAGTTCAAAAACTTTATTTGCCTGGCGTCTAACAATTGACTTCATAGAGGTAAATAAACGTCATGGACAGGTTTCTGGTTTATTATACGCCTTTCAACATGTACACCGGAGGTTCAACATGTTCACCATGTTTCAGCCTACACCGGAGATGGTAATAAGGAAAGATGCAATGTGTCAAAATTATGTGCCACAACATTTGTGGAGGCATACAGCTCGACCGCCTGAAGGTCCAGCATCAGATCAATTTTTATGTAGTTTGATGATATCTGCGTAGTAAGATTGAACATGTTATTTTCCTCAGTTGTTTGCAATATTGTGGCATCTAACCAGTTCAAGTCGTCTTACTACTATAGCAGTTCCACGCTGAAGTGCTTATAACAGAGAGTAAAGAGGTCCTTGGTTGCTATTATCTGGAATGGGAACGGTTCTTATATGCTGTTATGCTGGAATGGCGGCGGTTGTAGAATGTTGTTATCTAAAATGGGAATGGTCCTTGAATTATTTTATCTGGAATGGGAACTGTCTTGGATGATGATACCTGGAATAGGATCAATCATTTGATACTTTTATCTGGATTGGGAGCAATCTTTTGATGCTTTTATCTGGATTGGGAGCAGTTCTAGGATTCTGTAATCTGAAATGGGGGGCGGTTCTTGGATTCTGTTATATGGAATGAGGTACGTTATTTTAAGATTTTGATCACCCTCTTTATGCAGGTTCTATAAGTATACAACTAATAATGTTGGAAAATTGAATATAAGATATCATTGCATTAAAATTAATTTATATATCAAATGTAAAATCGTTGTATATGTTACGTTAATTCACAAACAAATAAATCTAAAGCTGAGAAAAACTATTCTCACACCATTTCTTCTATTTCAACGGACTACTAGCTCTATTTTGTATCTGAAACAGGTTTATTTGATGAATGTAATAATAAAAGTAAAAATTTATGAAAAGTAAGTATTTATTTTTACTATTTTAATAACGGAATGCTTAATTTTAGTACATTCAGCATTTTGAGCGAATTATTTTTTATATGCATATATACCTAGACTTTGAAGTTTATTTATATATATATTACAAAAAAGACACACATAAATATTATACCAATAAAAATTATAAAGTGGGGTAAAAAACTAATTGTGTTTAATTATAAATAGCACTAACGTATAAATAATTGAGATATAACTGCTTTTTAATATCGCATCGAAGATAAATAACTCGTACTAAGATAAATTCATCAACAAGTAATCTTCGAATACCCATGTTAATTATATAATATTATATGATATTATATGATATGATATTATATGCTATTATATTATATTATATTATATTATATTATACGATATTGTATTATATTATATTATATTATACTATATTATATGATATTATATGATATTATATTATATTATATTATATTATATTATATTATATGATATTATATGATATTGTATGATATTATATTATATGATATTATATGATATTATGTGATATTATATATTACTATATTATATTATATTATATTATATTATATTATACATGTTATCACATGTTGTTTCGACTTATGCGGTTTTGCTGGTCATTTCGTAGGAGAAAGAACTAGTTCTTTTCAGAATCGTATTAAAATTTATTCAGCAATAGTTCTTTTAATTATAGTGAAGTAAATTGTCATCTTAAAATTCCAAAAACCTATATATCTCGAAGATGGTTCATGTTTTAAAATTTTATGTAAAACAAGCATTTAATTAATGCATTTCAGCATATTTAGTATTTTATTTCATAGTTTAGCAACTATTGCGAGACGTTTAATAAAATGTTCTATTTTCTGTATCCTACCAAAATCTAATCAGTACCAGGATAACCCGCAATCGTCTTATTAACTTATTATATAATATAATATAATATCATATCATATTATATATTATCTTATAATATCGTATTATATCATATCATATCATATAATATCATATCATTTAATATCATTTCATATCATATCATATAATATAATATAATATAATATAATATAATATAATATAATATCATTTAATATCAAATAATATCATATAATATATAATCATATAATATACTATCATATAATATAATGTAACATCATGTAATATCATATAATATAATATAATATAACACCATATATTATTATATAATATAATATAATATAATACCATATCATATCATATAATATCATGTAATATCATATCATATAATATAATATAATATTATATAATATAATATAATATAATATAATATAATATCATGTCATATCATATAATATTATATCATTTAATATCAAATAACATAATATAATATAATACCATATAATATCATATCATATAACATCATATAATATCATATCATATCATATCATACAATATAATATAATATATATATATATATATATATATATATATATATATATATTATATTATATTGTATGATATGATATGATATGATATTAATATGATATAATATATATATATATATATATATATATATATATATATATATATATATATATATATATATTAATATGTATATATATATATTTTTTAGGAAGGACAATTTGTAATATTCGATATTGATACGTGATGTCACTGAAATACTAGCTGCGCATGTCTTTTATGTCAGATCTGAAGCGGTTCGCGTTCACATTGAGCATTTTTAACAATGAAAAACATGGAATGCATATTTTTATTGTTTGTGCGGTCCGTTCGACTTGTTAAACAACAATATATTTTAAAAACCAACGGAGCCAACAATGTCCTACTTCAGAGATAATGAAATTGAATTTCAACAAATAAACCAGTTTAATATATTTGCAAGTATATATAATTTTCGCCTACTTATCGTGACATATGGATACGGCTGCTTAATTTACTGATACTGTGTTTTTGATTTTATATTGGATTGAAAAATTGCTTTTGCAAAGCCTGAGAATTCCACAAAGTAAGAGCTCCGTTTTGTCATTTGTTTAGAGTTTAAAACGTTATTAGCTTAAGGAGTTCCCAATTTCTGTGAGAATATCGGGTTTCCGTCCAACTTTATCAAATATTCCAGATGCAAGACCCCAAAATTATTAAAATTATTTTTGTGTTTTATAAGAGTTGCAGCACCAAGACGATCCCATAAGATCTCAGAATAACGTCATGAAGTCCAGTATTCCTAGTTTCTAGATTTGTAAAGATCTGAAATTACCGTACTTGAGTCTATTCACCTAACTAATGTATTCTAACCTTAAATTAGTAAGAAACCTTAAAAATTGACACTATCTTGTACGAGTCAGCCTGTAGAATTGAAAGACGTAAAATGCCAATAAGATAGAAGGAATGTGAGACCGAATTTTGAACTCGTTTTTACTTTTCCTAAAATACATGGTAATGCATAGAGAAAGTAATGGAATCGCGTCGAAAATCGCAACTCGAGTTTTTGACGGAACTACATGTTTCGGGACCTCTAGGATAAAATAAAAAAAAAAACTATTTTTAGCGTGACGTCTGTGTGTGTGTCTATGTGTTTGTCTATGTGTGTGTCTATCTGTCTGTGTGTTTGTGTGTCTATGTGTGTGTGTATGTCTGTGCAGATTATGTATCCACTCTAACTGAATAACTAATTGGCAGAATTTTATAAAATTTGGTATATAGTTTCTTCTGGGTGGCCTTGGTGTTGTTTAGATTTTGGTACGATTCGCGATAAAAGAATCAGTTTTTTTTTGCGAAATGCCCGCAAAAATTACCTGTATCTCCTCTAGTTGTAAAAGTAATGGACAAAATTTCACAATGTATAGATAAATAATCTCTAGGCTAACCTGATATCGATTAGATCTTGATGCGATTCGGGGAAAAAGAATCTGGCGTTTTGCAAAATGGCTCGCAAAAACCTTTAAATGTAACAATAGAAGTCTATTTATGATCAAATACATCAATTAAATGCTAATTTTGTACGTAATTTTTAACGAGAAAAAGAAGACCAACCCCATTACTCTAGGATTAGCCGCGTTTGAGATATTATAGTTTTTTCGCTAAGCCACCTTTGAAAATAAATCAAGTTACCAAATGAAAACGAAAATTGAATTAATAGTGGAAATTTAGTGTAATTTAAAATAATTGTGGCTGTTATTTTATGCAATTAAACTCAATTTAATGAATTATAGAAGAAATAATGAGAGCGTGATTATGAGTCTGCAGGGAAAGTCATGTGCTGCCTGCATCAGAGTTTTAACTTCTATACCGCAATATTTATTTATATACATTGAAATAACGAACATTTAAATATGAAACAGATATGGGGAATAAAATTGCATCCTCCAATGCCATTACAGCAAAATTAAGAGCGTTTGTAATGTTCTGATCAGTTTCACCTATCCAGCTGTATAACCCCTTTAGAAATGGGTAAACATTACTCGACAAACATACACATTTCGTGTAATTCGTTTTCTAATATAAATTACTTCTAAAATGTTTATTTTCTTATCATCTTTTAATGATTTAACAAAAAAATCATTTAAAAATTGGGGAGAAGGAGTTTTTTCTGAATGTTCCCTTATGTTTGAAATCCATTATTTTCAGTATTCACCGATTGCAATGACAGTACCAAATTATTTTTTAAACGCTTCAGTCGTTCGTGAGATATAGTATCAACGGACTCACACACTATGGAACATATAAATATACATATGCACACATATTAATGTTCATACGCACATTAACATATATACACACACTAACATACACAGGTATCACCTCAGAAACGCTTAATTTGATTTCAGGAAAGCATGAAGCACATACTTCAATCGAAAACTCGAATTTGAATTTTCGACCCCGCCGCAATACCTTCATTTATACTATGAATATAGGTAATATAAAATAAAACTTTTGCTAAAAAACTCCAAACTATTTGCAAAATCAGTTCTCTCTCATTTTCTTTATTATTGAAATCAATAAATTGTTTTCTACCCTAGTGCAATAAATATCAATAATAAAGTTTTTCCCTCTTATTTATCTCCGTTTACGATATATTTTCCCCAGGAGGCATTTTCTTGCTTTCCCCATAGTAAGAAAGAAATATTGTTTTCCCCAATTTACCCCTCCGCCATATATTCTTAATTAGAGGTACCTGAAACCATTAAGGAATATACACTAAATCTCTTAATGACATTACATGCATCACTGTAAAGTAGTAGATAGATCAGATATCAAATAACGGTATTTAGTTTCTGACACAGTATTTTTATTTTCTATGGAATGATCGAATGACCAAATACCGTAAGAATTTTGTGCTAAATGAAAATAAATTTTATATTACAAATTGTAAAAATATGATACGTCCGTCCATACGATACATCATTTTTCCCTACAGATTAACAAATTTCGATATAATTAAAGAACGTGGCTTTGCACACAACCCATAATACTTGGACCACAACGTAAAATAAAGTACAATAGTATTGACAAGCATACGTACATTTTTCAAATCATTGGAAGGTCTTCTTCAGTGCAATAAGCTATTCTTTCTTTCTATCTGTATTACAGCGTAAAATAAAGTACAAATATTAAGATAATCAAACGTATGTTTTGATAATTATTGAATTTCTTTCTTTAGTGCAATAACTATTTGTGTCTTTGTAACCCAGTTATCTGATTTATCCGAAGATATAAGGTGTGTAGGCAGTCTAAGGCAGGCTCTTACAAGACAGTATTAAATGCTTTGAGTTAGAGACATTTTTAGTTCATCGCTATGATGTTGACTTACCAAACTCTGAGGCCCGGGATCAAAACCCGGCACTGCCGAGTTGGTGATTTTGCATTCTCGCAACATTGGTAACCTTGGATGACCACCAGGAATATTTCGCTCTATTATTTTTCAGTCTTCTATGTAAACATTCGATAAATGTACTTTCCATGAGATGGCACCATTACACTTAAATCTTCGGAGATTATCTGTCGACTCTCCATATGTCATTGAGACTTGTGACTCACAATGAGGTCGCTTGTAACCTCTGCTTCACTTTAATAAGAATCTGTATGTCTCGTCTGCAACCCAGAGACAACTTCGTTCGGTTTCGCTGAAACACATTGGGAGAGGAGGGGGGGGGGGGGTCAGTCTAGCAACGTCCATAAGGCGTCCATGGCCTGCGCTGGAGCCATTTTTAGCTCAACGTTTTGATGCTGGTTTACCAAGTTTTGACCTGAGAATCGAAACTCGACACTGAGAAGATAAGTTCCATAGTACAATTCGAAGATAGATAGAAGACAAAGTATTATATTAATTACCAATTTTCTTATATTACAAGTACATCAAAAATGTGTTTTCAATGTCAATATTTTGAACATAAACTGCATGAAAAAGTATGCATATAATTCATTCATCTTCAATCATCTATCTGCCAAATCATATCATTGGTATAAAATATTCAATTATTGAAACAATCAACAAGATCATTAATGGATATAATGAGCAACAATGGACTAAGTAAAAAAGCCTGGGTATCCCAAAAACAGTAGCGATGATATAATTTTAGTTTTGAAGAAATTTATATATTTGTTATTACAAGCTTGCCTTTAAACAGATTACATATCCATTTCATTTTAAAGGAATAGTATCGTGAACAACGTTTATTTTGCGTCACTCTTAAACTATTTCATTATTTGCTAAAATTTATTTCCATTCATACTTTACTTTTAATGAGTTTTGCTGTTCTTTAGTAATGTCTTGAAAAAGTAAAAGAATAATGAAAAAAGTCTTAATTTAAATCCGAAACATCATTTTTTCCAGCAATGTGAAAGGGAATATTAATTGTCCGAAAAGCACCTTGAGTTGCTGTCTCTTAGAGAACAGTTACTGGTTTTCTGAAACTATCCTGAAATTACTTTTAAAAAGAAAAAGAAATTAAATTGAATATTTTAAATTTATTGATTGTATTCACGCAAGTAAGACAGCTTCGAAACTTTTAGTTTTAGTGCGTGATTTATAAGAATAATTGCAGTGTGACATGCAGGTTTTTTTACATTTCCTATAATACGTACGCAAAAGTAAAGTTTTTGGGATGGCGTTGATGGTATCGATATTTTGATGACGTTGATGAAACAATGGCTGTAGCTTTTAATGGATAAACAAGTTTTGAGAATAACTGAAAATGAAACTGTTGCATTAATGGCATTAAAGATTGTTTACTTAATTGCTCGGGATTGTCATAGTACAATAAAAACTCACCGTGGACATTGCCTGTGATCGCAACAACACACCATATGTGCAGTCCGGCTGAACATGTAAATAATATAATTCGCAAAAATACACATTGAAATTCAACAATCTAAAATGATGAGACTTTTTCCCCCAATTTAAATATTTATTAAAATGTTCATTTGATATTATTAAAATAGTTACTAAATTTTCATTTACATTTTACACTTAATATTTATATATTCTAACATTTTATATGTAAACTTTTGAGGCTTTTGCTACTAGTGTAATTATAGGTGACAGGTAGAATTTTGATCGTCTTAAGAGCCAAATTCACAATTAGAATTTAATATTTTTTGGTGACTGTTAAATGGGTAACTGTGGTTCCTTCAAAATCGTTTTAAGCCGTCTTTGGACACCACAGATGTTGGCATTGACACCACGATCTTATCCCGGTCATCCAGATTGTCAACATTCAAGCTACATCAATATATGACTACTGCCACACTGACGACGGAATATATTTTTGTATCTCTGTCTGAATTCTCTGTCTGAACTCTTCTTACTAAAATTTGACTGAACTCTGTATGTTATTGTTCCGTCTTCATCTGACCATTGCTGATGAGCGTGTGTAGAAAACCCAGACCACACGACCAACCCAAAGGCTAATGGTAGCTTTCTGTGTGGCCGGTGATGAGCGTGTGTGAAGAAATTCCTCACTGTCCATATTGCGTAACAGACAGCGGTCGAGGAAACTTTTCATTGGCTACGTTGCGTCACAGACCGAGGTCAATAAAACCACTTGACCCATCTTCGTGATTGGAACCTTTATCGTTGCATCATACATTGCTGAAGGCCTTTTTTATGACTGCATCATAAATTACATATAATTTAACTTTAAGTTTTGACGTCCGTTTGATGTCCACAATTGTTAGTATGAGCTAACATTTTATTGTCCACACCTCGACTTGGCGTGAAAAAGCATACTACCTGCCACTGTCTGTCATCACCGAATTTATCATTATTTCAATTTTGACTGTATATCTGTCTGTGGTAATGATAACTTTCGAAAAAATCGTACAAATTATTTAAAATTTGGTATAATTATTTCATTCAATACACTTTTAGGGCTTTATTATTTTCATAATATTCAAATCAAGAGAAAATACTCTATGTTTTGGAAATAAATTTGATTAACGAAAATATATATGCCATTATATATGTTAAACATTGTTTTGAAGATAGTCGCGTATTATGAAATTTACATTTAAAAGCGAACATCATTATTTACAGAATGTTTACATGCATCGTTCTCAAGATATTGCATTATTTTACATAGAATGGGAAAAAAAAAACTATAGAAATATTTGAGAATGTAGGTTTGTTAGTCTGTTTGTTGGCGGTGTAGTGAAAACTTTAAGAGACCCATAACTACGATTTCAGTACAGTGATATTTCAGATTTGGCCTTGTGATACGTCAAATTTCAAATTAGTTTTATAATTATTTTGCGTGCAATAACATTTAGTTATATTTCGTTTAATAACATTTCGGGTGTAATAACCCCATGGTACATTTTACGTTATTTATCTGTATCAAAATTCTCTTCCAGTTCAAAGTTTTAGTTTGACATCAGGCATTTAACAATTGATTTCATATAGGTAAATAAACGCCATGGACTGGTGTCGGGTTTATTACACGCTTTTAAACATGTTTTAGTCTACACCGGAGATGGTAATAAGGAAAGATGCAATGTGTCAAAATTACTTGCCGCAACATCTGTGGAGGCATACATTCCTTCAGGCTCGACGGCCTGAAGGTCTAGCCTGGGATCAATTTTTATGCAGTATGATGATATCTGCGTATTACGACTGAATGTGTTATTCTCCTAAGTTGTTTGCAAAATTGTGGCATTTAACCAGTGCAAGTTGTCTTACTACTATAGCAGTTCCACGCTGAAGTGCTTATAACAGAGAGGAAAAAGGTCCTCGGATGCTAATACCTGGAATGTCATCGTTTCTTATATGCCGTTACCTGGAATGGCAGCTGTTACAGGATGTTATCTAAAATGAGAGCGGTCCTTGGATGATGGTATCCAGAATGGGAGCTGTCTTGGATGATGTCATATGGAATGGAACCAATTCTTTGATGCTTTTATCTGGATTGGGAGCAATTTTTGATGCTTTTAACTGGATTGGGAGCTGTCCTAGGGGTTTGTAATCTGGATTGAAAGCAGTCCTTGTATTCCGTTATATGGAATGGGGGCGGTTCTTGAATTTTGTTATTTGGAATGGGTACCTTATTTTAACATATTGTTCACTCTTTTCATACGGTTCTATAAGTATAAAAAAATCTAATGTGGGCAGCACATGACTTTCCTTTATAATGCAATGAATTAACTACTTTTACAGCAAAAAATAGGTTATTCTTATGGTAGATACATAAATTTTATTAAGATTTTGAATTGTCGCAAGTTTGCGACATTCCGCCAAATTCGTCTCCAAAATTTCGCCACGCTTTATGAACGGAGAAATAAGTTATTCTTATTACAGGTAAATGGCTATTTGCGTTTAAATACAAAAGTATGTCTCAAAGTATCTTTTCTCATGAATGGAACGAGCTAGATCTATGAGAATGGTGTCATCCAATTTATCGCATGATATTACATATGAAAATTGAACATGTTTCTCAAAAGTTAATATTTTTTTTAATTTATGGGATTTTTTGAAAAATTTATTTGAAAAATGTGCAATATCTCGAGAACAGTTCATGCTGCCGTTCTAAAGTTTACGTCAATCGATTTTTAAGTAAAAATTACATAAGAAATGTCTATTTGAGTAACTTTATTAAGGGTTTTGGTTTTTTGATGATTTTTTCAAAATTTCACTTGAAAATTTAGGGGGTTCTGAACATTTGATTGTATTTTAAAACAATATGCTTCTTGTATTCATGGATTGTGATTCTTGTAGCAAATTTCATCCACATCGCTCCACTCGTTCGCGAGATATGGGGTCCAAAGTCTCACTGACACACACACACACAGGTATCACCTCAAAAATGTTTGATTCGTGATCAGGGATGCTTGACACGTGCTCTCCCATCGAAAACTTGAATTCGAATTTTCGACCCCGTCACAATATTTTCCTTATACATTATGTATATAAGGAAAGTAACTAGTAACGTTGGAAAATTAGATTGAATATAAGATATCACTGCATTAAAGAAGTTATTTTATATCTCAAATGTAAAATCGCTGTATTTGTTAATTCACAAACAAATAAATCTAAAGTTGAATAAAACTATTCTCACAGCAATTCCTCTATTTCAACGGTCTACTATATTTTGTATCTCAAACTGGTTTATTTGATGAATACAATAATAAATGTAAATATTTATGAACATTAAGTATTTATTTTTACTATTTCACTAACGCAGTGCTTAGTTTTAGATTATTCAGAATTTTGAGCGAATTATTTATTATATGTTTTTATACTGTACTTTGAGATTTATGTATTTATAGCTTAGATTTATGTATTTATAGCTTTGAGATTTATGTAATTATATTACATAAAAGACCTACATAAATATCATATCAATAAAAATATTAAAGTTCTGTATTAAACTAACTATGTTTAATAATAAATAGGACTAACATATAAATAATTGAATTATAACTGATTTTTAATATATTATTTGAGATATATAACTTGTACTAGGATAAATTCATCCACGAGTAATCTTCGAACATCCGTGTTACTTCAGTAGAAAAGCCTTAAGATAATTTATTGCCTTCAATACGTACAAAATGTCCCCAGAATTACACCGGTGTAACATACTTTCAAGTCGCTTTAAGAGATATACGACAGTAATTAAAAGTTCCATTAAAATAAATCTCTCTCCAAAAATTCAGGCTGCTATATGCTTCCTATCAGAGATCTCCATCTTTTCCAGTTAATTTTTGCAGGTAATACAAGGATGAATGTTTCTGTACTCCTATAATGGCAACAAGCTTACTATTTTTATCGCATTACTAATTTCAATCGTAGGATTCAACTCGATCTTAACCAATACACATATATTTTTTCAATTTTGAATCAGAACATAATGTAAAATGCTGGGAAAAGAAGGTTAAATAAGTTGAGGAAGAGTTTGGAAATCTTTGTATTAAAATTCTTCAGTGTAATAAAGTCTGGAGCTGAGAGTCGAAATGATAGCTTGAATGATAACTAAAGGGGACTCGATAGACTAGTGGTTAGCGTGCGGTGATTGCACTCAGACGACCTCAGTTCGATTCTCGCCTTTGCCCAAAATGTCGCTTTGTTTACGCTGAGTACGATCACGTTAAACCAGTGGGTCCGTAAGTCCTTTCGAGAGGTTGTGGTAAGGGACGGGTATGGCATCTGTGGATACCTCTCCCGCTAAGTTCCGGTCTAAATTGGGTAGAACTTGATAGTCAGAACATGCCGTTAAACAGAAATAGCTAAGTAACAGAACCTATTAGTAGGGCCACCTATTGTGACGACACCGGTTCTCGTTAGATCACCGAAGTCAAGCAGCATCGGGCGCGGTTAGTACTTGGGTGGGTGACCACCTGGGAACACCGCGTGCTATTGGCACATTTCGGGCGCGGTAGGCCGGTGGTTTGCGCGCTGGATTTGCACGCTGCCACAACTGCCGCCGTGTTCATGCGGAGTACGATCACGTTAAACATGTGGGTCTATATGTCCTTCCGAGAGGTTGGTGGTAGGGGAAGGAGGGTACGGTCCCTGTGCATGCCTCCCCCACTGGGTTCCGGTCTAAATTGGGTGGCACTTCCCGGCCGTCCAAACAGTTACCTTACACCTTTATGGTAGGTCGGACGGTCTGGGTCTCAACAACAACAACCTATTGTGACGAAATATAGGTAAAATGGGAAAAAAAATTCGAAAACAATGAATTTGAGAAGCAAATAAGGAAAAATATATAAAATACAGAGTAGATGACCACAGCGTGCGAAGCAAAAAAAATAAAAATATATATAAAACAACGAAATAAAAATGTTAGATATACCCATGCCCTACTTCGGAAGAAACGGATGTTATTGTGAGACCAGAAATAGATCTCACACCAAGTGCTGTGTTATTAGTGAGACAGTTTTATGCCAGTAAATTTATTGTATCTGAAACGTCAAACAATACCTCAGCCTCGATGACGCCTGTGTTTACAACACGTGAACTCAAATGTCAGAGAAACTCATAAATTTAGGGACCTCGAGATAGAGGGGTCGAACGAACTTTTAAAATAATGTAAAGAACGCCATTCGATAAAAGACTAGCCAAGTCAGATGAAGCTTGTAGCTTTACCCTCAAGTCTGAAAATGAGAACAAAGTGGGAGTGAGAGTCCGGAGGCTAAGAGAGCCACAACCTGTGACATAAGAACAAGATGAATAGACTTGGAAAAAAAATGTAAGAGATTAACAGCTCGAAATTAAGGAGCACGAAACTTAGAAAGATGTGTCGACTACGAGAATGACACAAGTACGAGTGTCGAGCCAGCAGTACAATATGATCGTCAAATTACGTGTGGTGAATAAGTACTTCGAGTCTATTCCAGTCGGCGGAGTACCTGGTGGTGACAAAGCACAAGACAGATTTAAAGGTATGTGTTCATCAATAATCAAAGATCGTAGACACATTTTAAGTTATTTTATTCATACTGGTCTCACATGTTCTCTCCGCCGAAATAATATGATTAATTGTTGCAATTAAATAATTAAGTATTTATGTTTTTAATAATCATTTAATACTATATTAATTAATAATTCTTTTACAGAACTAGCGCGAGAGTTAAATAATTGGCGGGTTTTATATAGCGGCAAAACAAAGCAATGTACTACAATAAATGAGTTCCACTATACGAGCAATTTACGACCATGTATATTAAGTTTAATTTAACAATATTAATTATTATTAATAGTAGTAGTTCTCTATATTTCAATTCACTGTTCCCACAGTTATTGATGAATCATTAACCAGATTACTGGAATTTCTATCGATATAAAAAGCGTCGAGTACATCCAAATTGAAAATTGAATAGCACTTTCAAATAATGGAGGTAGAAAAAATTTAAACCGGTGACTTGTCATCCAACAGTGATTGGCGATTGAAGATTTATTAATTTCTCTGTTTTTGACAAAATTTTGATGTTATTTTAAATGGTACTTTAACGCACGTTTAGTGTGGCATGGATAGATTACGATAACCCAAATCGACAAGGAATTTTATAACTACCCTAATTATTGAATTTTACAATAGGGTACTTTATAAATAAAAAACATTTTTTCTGCCCTTAAGGACCCAATTGAAAATTTTAACAATTGAAGCTCTTAACAAATTATTTGTGAATGCGGAATTTTGGATATTTTGCGCAGCATTGATCGTTGTATTTTAGTTCGTTATTGAATGTGTTAAAGGTCACGTTCTTTATTTATTTTACTCTTTTTAATTTTTGTCTTTTTACGCAACTTCACATTTCACAATTTCAAAATTTGTATTTCAAAAAATTATAGTCAGCGTTTGCACATATTTTACTTTCCCTACAAGACATGGAAATACATAGGATAAGTATTGGAATCGTTTCAAAAATGGAAGCTCTATTTTTTACGGGTATTCTAGAACATGAGAAACCTATTTTTAGCATAACGCCTGTGTGTTTGCGTGTGTGTGTGTGTGTGTGTGTGTGTGTGTGTGTGTCTGTCAGTCTGTCTGTCTTTCGATTTGTGTGTGTCTGTATAATATACGTATATACATTTGTTAAAAAAACTATTAAAAGCAATTTCACAAAATTTAGTTGATAAGATGCTGACGGGTTATCCTGGTACTGATTAGATTTTGGTATGATACAGAAAATAGGACATTTTTTTAACGGCTCGCAAAAGTTGCTAAAATCTCAGATAAATTACTAAATATGCTGAAATACACTAATTTAATGCTTGTTTTACACGTAATTTTAAAACATGAACTATTCTCGAGATATTAAGATTTTTGGAATTTTAAGATGACAATTTATTTCACTTTAGTTAAAAGAACTATTCCATGACTTTTTTTTTCAGATTTGGCAGATAAGTGACTTGTGGTTACATGTCGCTGATTACATTTTAATACGATTCTGAAAAAGAACTAGTTTTTTTTTTTACAAAATGACCAGCAAAATCTTACAAGTCGAAACATCATATGTATCTCTTTTTAATTAGCTTAAAAACTTAAGAAAAAATCAGGTTTAAAGGTATTTATTAAATGCTTCTTTTATACCTAATTTTTAATGACAATACGAATAAGATCAACCCCATTACACTAAAACGAACAGTGTTCAGCATATGTATTTTGGGTGGAATTTTGAGTAGATGTCCATGTATTAAAATGTGCTAAGTTGGCTACTAAAAAGGGAGGCACCCACAACTGCAAACTGAATATAATATCAAGTAATTTACTGTCTAAGTTTTAGAAATGAAACGCAATTAAATTGATTGTAAATTCGAGTCTGTAGGAAAGGTCATGTAAAAAGCCTTAACGTGAACCGTAACTTGAGAACCGTAAAATGTTCTAAAAGTTAAGAAAAATCCAAAATCTTCAATTTTTAAAAGAAAACTCAGAGAACAGAATAATTGACAAGTCTTTCCTTTACAATAGCAAAAGTTGAGTAAGATGGTACCTGCAGAACGAAAAGTAAATGTATCATATGAAAGATAATAAATTAAGAGAAAAAAAAAGTTGTCAATGTCTTCCCTTATACAAAAGTGGTACACAAAAAGTAAAAATTATATTTTAATCATAGACGAAATTGACAGAAAATTCATGGTGTAAGAAGATTCAAATCCAACCAGTAATATGTAAATCTTACTATTATCCAAAATTGATATTTTGCAAAATTGTTGAAGGGATAAAGGTGTATAGGCAGATAGTTTCGGCAATTTTTCATAATATAAAATTTAGATAAGAATTATGTTAGTATTTAGATAAGTGTAGTTTTAAATTTAATATGCCTACTCCCTCATTTTTGATAAATTTGCATAATATCGATTTTAGATAATAATAAGATTCATATATTATTATTTTAGATTGCATGTACCTAAATCATCAATTTTGTATAATTTCGTGTGTAATTGAAACATTGATTTGCTACTTTTCCATGCAACACTGTTGTGTAAAGGAGGATATTGAAAAACTTGTTCTTTCTTATAATTTATTTTTCACTTTTTAGTTTTCAGATTTGAGGTAAATTACGTTCATGCCAATGCAATATTTTACATGGATCGACTCGTTAGAACTAAAAGAACATTTCATCTGAAGACACTAGACCATAATTCGCAAATAAAATGACAAATACATAGTCATGATGGACGTAAATGACGCAACGGCGTTACATAAAAATATGCAAACTCGGTAGATGAAAATGTTCAGCGAGATGAAATTGTGTGCCGAGTTTCAGTTCTCTACGTGTTCTGGAGAGAGAGACACGATATGGTACACATTGTTGGACGTATATGGAGTAGCGACGAAAAGTAATAACGTGGAAATGTTACGCGAGATAAAACTGTATCTCTGCTTGATCTAGAAACCAAGAACGAGACCGTCAAATATGCTGAACGAAGAGACAAATTGGATTCCTGTGAAGTTGATATGAATAGTGTAAGAATAAAGGGAAGATGAACGACAAGGACCGCTGCGCACCATCTATGGAACACATAGGAAGAGTTGCATTACTTTATATTCATTATGTGTGTTCATATATTACAAACACGAAAAACACACCTATTGTAATTGGACTGTCCGTCTGTCTCTCCGTCCATCTATCAATCCGTAAATTTAATACATAGTATTTAGAGACAATATTATTGAGATAAAATAAGTGAAAGTTAAATAAAAGTTTGATGCAATTTTATATTTTTGTTTCTCTGTATCTGATGTGTATAATGTATATTCTAAATTGAGTGAAACATATTTTAATAAACCTCTGATGCCATTTAATACATTGATACGTGAAATACAGATTATAGTTAACTAAAATTATTAATTCTGTTATATATGTGGTAATGCTTATTATTTACTATCATCGTTAAGGGATAAATTGCTTGGTTACGAGGCCCATTATAGAAGGACATTCATGTATTAACATCGTCGAGCTTAGAACGGCTAAATCTTAGGATCTATGGTGACAATTTATATTTCGCTATTACCGAAATATTATTTTAGTAGAATGGCAACATTATGAAATGATAAATTTTTTTAAACTCTCACAAAGCAGTACATTGCTCAGTAGGAACTGCAAGTAGTATAAGTAAATACCACTATGATCACACCTTTTTGAAGACAGTGTTCATGTACTTTTCAACGTCTTTGTTTGGCAGAGAAAAGGAAAAGGAATGTTTCAATATGATTCATTTTATAGAACAGTATACTATAGTTTTATTTTATTTTTATGGCTGTTTGCATTTGATATATAAGTAATTTACCTGCCTAGGTCCTCTGTGCCTCAATATCTTCTATTTATAAGTATTAAGATAAATGAAATCAGAAATTATTTCTGAGGTAAAAACAGTGTGCAAAGTCTACTTTGCTGATAAGAGCTTGCAATTTTGTCCCAGTAACTCAGAGGTACAGCTTCGGCTGGCCAGTACAAAGAGGCATGGTTCGGTTCACGGTTGTGGCAATAAGTATCTTTATAATGGCTTCCGAACTAATCAATCCTGTAGGTTAGTGCAAAATATGTCGGAGGTATGAAAGTGACTAACTTGGAGGATACAAATAGCAGCAGGGGGTTAACATGATGTGAAAATAGCAGGAAGTGGTCAGTCAGATTGTTAGTGGAAAGTCAATCCAACATTAGAGGATGGAGAATGTCGAGTCCAATTCGACGATAAGAGCTTGCAGTTTCGTCCCAGTAACTCAATGGCAGAGCGTCGACTGGCCATCACGAAGATATGCGATTTGCTTCCCTGTTGGGTTAGCAAAGTTCTTTACAAATGATAGTAGAATAAAATCAGATTTCTGTTACATGGATATTTATACTGCTCAGATAAAACCTTATACTTTAGATTAAACATTAGACTTGTACAGATTCATAGAGTTCATTTCACATAATTGACTGAAATCAAACGGTAAATCGCTTTTAACAAGGTATAAAAAATAAAAATACTTATCATTTAAATTTATTATATTAATGTCTTATTCATATTAATATCTCTGAAATATAAAATAAATATTATTCTTACTTTTTGTCAAAAATGCCATAATTACTGCTATTATTTATTTTCAATTTTTACATCATTGTTTCGAAAAATAGAAGGATTTTTCTAAATTAAAATAACATCCAATTAAAACATTTATACGACAAATAATCATTTCAAATTCCATTGCAATCGTCGATTTTTCAGGGATCACGTGGTAAGTATGGTAACGGAATGCAGCGAATCGTATTTCAAACCTTAATTTTAGAGTCCGAAACTTAACTATTAATGTATCACATTACCTCTCTAATATATCGTACATAGATTTATAGATATACACACTACAAGGAGAAGAAAAATCAGCTTCGATTTTAGTCCGATATGTGCAATATCTCGAGAACAGTTTACACTGGCGTTCTAAAGTTTATAGCAATCGTTTTCTAATGAAAAATTATTTATGTAACATTATTATGATGATTATTTATGTAATGATTATTTATGTAACATTATTAAGGTTTAGAATTTTTAATGAATTTTTCAAAATCTTTTTCGAAAAATTGGAGGTGTTTCGAACACTCAATTGTGTTTAAAATGAATAGACTTGTAATATTCACTGATTGTAATGTCTGTACCAAATTTCTTTTGAATCGCTCCATTAGTTCATGAGATATTGTCTAAATAAACACACGGACACAAACATACGCGTACTCTTTTATCCTACTTAAATGATTTGTATTACTGAAATGATTTATCCTATTTAATTCATCTTACTTAAAGAGATATATTTATTTGCTACTAAGAAAATCAATTCAGGTAATGCCTAATAGATGGTGAACGTGAAATGTCAATATATAGACAGAGCCATCTATTTCTCATCTCACGAACTATTTCTACTAGATTAATGTGATTCTAAGAGAAATAGTTCTAGATATGCGCAATAGATGGCATCATAAAAAGTCAATGGAGATCCAGCGCTATCTATGTCTCCTCTCGCGAACTATTTCTCTTACATTGAATTCCTTCTGTAGTATATATGAAAAAGTAATAAAATTGCAGTCTATCTTTCATAAATTTCATAAATAAGCTGTGAACTCTAATCCCCAAAACGATCATTTTATTATTAACACTTTGCAACATAGTTGAAAAGTGTTAATGACTTTGTTCATTCTGTCTGTCTATCTGTCCGTTCGGACAATAACTGCAGTAAAAATAATTTTGTCAAAATGAAATTTTAGTATTGCGGTTTAGTTGAGACGGTCTGTTTGACATATGGGAATGTAAATGAATATTATCACACAATTAGTTTTGGATTGAACTCTGGTTGAAAATATGAAATACTTTGAACCCTATAGGGCCTAATTTTACAAATATTTTTAAAGTGAATTTGAAATTCACAAAATATGTTAGGTAGTTTTTCAAATAAAAAATAAAATATTAATTGCAACCATATTGTATGAAAAGATCACGTGACCCACTTCAAAATAAAATATGGCGTCCATCTTGTGCCAAAATCGTCATTTTTAAAGTTCTTTTTAATTTATATTTAGTGTTGCATCCGTCCTAAAACCGCTTTATTTTTGATTTTTTTTTCTGAACATCTTTATGCTGCGCCAACGCAATTACAATATTTTGGAATTCCAATGATCATCCAACTTCGATCATTTCAACAATGAAGCCTAACTTTCACTTATAGAGAATGTAAACACATCAAGCTGTAAGATGAGTTGCATAAGAATTGCTGCATTTCTTTAACTCAACATTATTTAGCTCTGGAGTCTGCAATATAGCTGAGATGAACGAAACATTAATTAATTTTACATGGAGAAGCAGACGATTCCATATTATTGTTTTTTTGATGAAGTTTCAAGTATAGAGTTAGAAAGTAAATTTACCTTCATGGTTTTACGTTTTTAAGTAAAATAAATTATTCTAGTATTGTGATAATTTTAGAAATATCACCGCTGAATGTGACGCATTTTAGAGATGTTTAAATAAAATTGCATTGCAATTGGAAAGTGTTTCATAATCAATGATTTATGCATGAATAATCTCTCTTGTTTGATATGAAGTTAATTCTATAATGCCCTGGCAAAAGAGTAACAATTCAATCTACATTTATTGCGATGCATGTTCTATAAAAGTTTTTGCATAAATGCACATTTGTTTTCATAAATGTCTTATATGTTTTAAATGTAATACATATATATTTATCTATTATAAAATATTTTCAATGAATTTTGCATCTTTTTTTTATTATTTTATATATTATAAAACTTTTATGAGAGACCTAGACTTAATTTTTGCCTAGGACCTCTGCACGGATTAAGTGGCCTTAAATCGCGGTCAGGGATACCTAAAATAAAATAAACAAATACATCTATATACGTTAGTTATAGTTTTAATTTCATCACAATACTTTTATATACACTATGTATTATAGCAAGAATAATTAATAAAGAGGTTTCATTTCAGACGTCTTGATAAATAATTTTCAACAATTAGTGTGAAAGTTATAATATCTCCAGGTCAAAATCATAACTTTCTTAATGCTATTAACCTTAGTTCTACAAAGAAGTTGCTAATAGAGCTAGATTCTTATCAGTTAAGTAATTATTATCATGAAGTACACATTCACATTTTATCATTTTATGTGCTGTCATTTAAAATCCCCATTTCACTCAATAGTGTTGCAGAATGTTATCAGAAAGTATCATTATTGGAAAATGCTTTGAACCTTTATGTGTGGTCCATTATACCATGCTTGTGGAATCGGAATTGGATAATGGTAAAATTTTGATGAACGTGAAATACGTTATCTCCGGGTATGCATTTATCCCTGAGTTTAGAATGAGTCATAAAATATACTTTTATTTGACTTATTAGCAAAAAGAAAAATGTTTCTAAAATAGTAATAAAACAAACTACTTGGAAATATTATTATTATTTTGATTCTAAAATGTATTAGAATTTAAATCACGATTAGCTACGGTGCCCGCAACTGGTGGTCACTAATTATAGCAATTATAATAACTAATTATAGCAATTATAATCACTACTTATAGCAATTATAATAACTAATTATAATCACAATTATATCACTAATTATAGAAATTATAGTTTTTATAGAAACCAGTTTTGATAGTAATCTATTTTATAGTAATTACTGAATGAAGCAAATAGATATATCAAAGGATAGTGGTAGGAAAAGATGGAGAAAATATAAATGAAATGAACTACTAATGAAGGAAAAATGCATTTCATCATCGTCCTATTTTTAAGACGCTCTAAAAAGTAATGAAAACTGTCCCTTAAAACATTCCGTATAAATAAGCATACGTGATTTATTCTCATGTTTAAAAATAATATAACATTTATTCATTTAATAATTTGAAAATGAACAAGAAATATCAATCATGTATAAATCATTGATTATGAAACACTTTCTAACTTCAATGCAATTTTATTTAAACATCTCTAAAATGCGATACATTCATCGGTAATATTTTTAAAATTACCACAATACTACATTAATTTATTATATTTGAAAACTTAAAACTTCATCCAAAAAAATATGAACCTCATTCAAATGATGACATTGAAATATAAATTGCCTGGTTTAAGCATCTCTAAAATACGATGCATTCATCGGTATAATATTCTTAAAATTATCATAATACTACAGTAATTTATTATAGAAAATTTCATCGAACACAAATGAAATTTATTAGAATGACGTTATCGAAATGGTCACTAATTATAGCAATTATGATCACTAATTATAGCAATTATAATCACTAATAATAATCACAATTATATCACTAATTATAGAAATTATAGTTTTTATAGAAATCAGTTTTTATACCAATTAATTTTGTAGTAATTACTGTATGAAGCAAATAATACATAACGAAGAACAGTGATTGGGGAGGGAATATGAGTGAAAGGAAATATAATACAGGAATAATGCCTTTTATCATCGTCCTATTTTTAAGACGCTCTAAGAAGTAATTAAAAGTGTTCTCTAAAATTATTTTTTAACGCTTTCTTTTTATCTGGTATAAACACAAAGAACATTCTGTATAAATAAGTATACGCAATTTAGTCTCATGTTTAAAAATAATATAGCATTTATTCATTTAATAACTTGAAATTACAGAATGCGAAAACTTTTAAATAGTAAATATAATAAAAAATTTCTGGTGAATATATCGTTATATAATTACTCAGGATATAATCGTTGAATCTGCGAAAAATTTCGAATCCTTGTAAATAAATAGTAGTACATACTTCTAATTATGTAATAAGAGGTTATGTGTGCTGTCCTATATTTAGGACGATGGTTATATAAGTTTTAGTCGGAATACAGTGAGAGTGTGCAATTAAGAGAGAGATTTTTAAGAGAGTGATTGCAATAATTTTACAAACTTATATTTAAAATACCAAACCTCTATCATTTAAATTCACATATACAGAAATTTGGTTTCTTATTCTCACTTGTCATCCTGACAAGTTGTCTAGAGAGGAGGGGGGGAATTCCTTTGGTCGCAAATAAAGAGGAAAGGGTTGTTATCAGATAAAATTCAAATGAGTTTCAGCGCATTTTGTTCAAGTTTTAAAAATCTGGGTAAAATACCATCGATTTTTTTAAATATCGGGCTCTTAATGATGACGCGCAATTTGTTTGGCTTCAGCTTTTAAAAAAATGGAGATTTTATCTAGAAATTTGAAGGATAAGATAGCTTTTACCGAAGTCCGATTTCTATCATTATTTTGAAGGTTGTTTTACAATTATTTAAAAATCTGTTACATTTTTATTTTGAAAATTTTCTTCCTAGATCGTTAACTACATTAAAAAATTTGTCCAATGGTACCAAAGTGGATTTGTGGGACTAACATTTTGTAAAATAAAACTCACATTTTGTAATATCGAACAAAAAAACTCGGTTCAAAATCTGATTATATACACTTATATGGCCTTCAATGAGCTACTAATGCTTGCTTATTGTTTATAGCTATCACTTTTAGTTTCTAAGATATAAGCATTACAAACTTGAAAAACGTAAAATTTTAATACTTCTTAAATTTGACAAGACAATTACTTGAAAACTATAAGTGCTTTCTTTTAAATGAATATAGATTAGGAAGCTACATTTTCTCATACAAGTTTTTATCCCTTACAAGTTTTTGTTCGTTATATTTGCCTTTTATAGCATTGAATATATCCCGAGTGGAAATGTGAAAACTGAAAAAAAAGTGAACTCATTCGGATAGATACTTTTTAAAGTTTAAAAAAAATAAAACGTGATCCAAAATTTATTTATATACATGCGTAGGACTTTTAAAGAGGTACCAATTTTTGCTTATTACTTAAAGCAAGTTTTTTTAGTTTTTGAGATTAAAACATTAGAAACTCTAAAATGGGAAATTTATAATCTTCTTCAACTTGAGAAGACCATTATTCGAAAACTAGAAGAGTTTTCATTAATAATAAACATATATTTCCATACTAAATTTTCTAGAACTCTTACTATATATTTCGAGTGAACGTTAGAAAAATGAATAAAACACACTCTCTGGTAGAGCTACTGTCTAAAGTTTTATCGAAAACAAACAGTTCAAAATATTAAAATTTTGAAATTACTTTTATATATTCATAATATGGACCCTATATCCAACAATGCAAGAAAATTATTTACAATTTAATCTATTAGGTTCTATTACAATTTAATCTATTAGGAGAATTCCCAACCATAGATATTATTCACATCAATAACTGGGAGCTTCTAGGCGTAGTATTGGTTTAGGAATTACATAAGACATACATAGGAAAATATATACAAATAGTGTCAATCTTGTTTTAATAGTGTAGATTAGTGATTCAAAATTTCAAATTGTAAAGTTCAATTCTTTTACTAAATCAAAAAACAACCACATGGATACGCACACACACTCACACCCACACATAGACACACACACACACACACACACACATATATATTGTACTTTATATATAAATTTATTAAACACATTGAATTTATCTTTTAAAACTAGTATTTTGTTAATACTTGAAAACATAACTTTTCCAAATTTGTAATATTATCTTTATATTTGAACTAAAAATGCTTCTTTCTAGTAAAATAAAATGTTATATTGCTCAAATTTAGAGATGAAATTTTAGAAGCTTTGGTATATTCACTACAGTCAGGACTAGAATGACGTCAAGAAGACCACCTTCTAGTAGATATGGAAAGGTAATCGCAGCGCAGGGCGGTTAAGAAAGCTTTCTCATCAAACAGAGATCGCTGATTCGATTCACTGATGAAACACGAGTTTCTAACAATAGTTTTCCAATCGATCTATTTGGAAATATCTGTGAAAAATTTAAACTTCTTTCTAACATTAGTTTAATTCACACATTAATCACACATCCTTTTTAAATATATCTACTGTTATTTAAAAAAGTATTTGAAATTCTTAATAAATTTTCATATAATTTTATAGCTGAATAGTTTAAAAAATAAATATTGTATTAAAGTTTCCTGTTGTATTTGATTAGTCTATATAAAATGCTTATAAAATTATTACAGATAAAAATAAATACACAATCACTGATGCAGTTATATTTTGTTTCAACGTTAATAATTTTACCACCCACTTATTTAAGTCAATATAAAAAAGTCAAATTGTGGTATTTTTCTGACTCTTATAATCCTTTTTCTGAAAATCCCAACCGTATTTTTAATTTTCAAGTCCGTGGTGTAATATTTTATGTCTTTCCTCTAATTAACCTGCATGAGCTACTAAATTTGCGGCACGTTGGGTTGAATTGCTATATGAAAACTGCTTCAGATATTCTCGATCATTAATTTTTCAAACTGAAAGAATACGAAACTTGATTGAGACACTCAGCAAGCCAGTGCCAGACACTCAGCAAGCCGGTGCCAGACACTCTGTGAGCCAGTGCCAGACATTCCGCCAGTCAGAACCAGACACTCCGCGAGCCAGTGCCACACACTCAGCAAGCCACTGCCAGACACTCACAAACCGGTGCCAGATACTCCGTGAGCCAGTGCCAGACATTCCTCTAGCCAGAGCCAGGCACTACACGAGCCACTGCTAGACACTCCGCGAGCCGATGTCAGACACTCAGCGAGTCAGTGCCAGACACTCCGCGATTCGGCGAAGAGTTTTCAAAAGCTTGCAATAAAACAACTTTATTTTTTTGTAATTTAATATATATATATATATATATACACATATATATATATATATATATATATATATATACACACATATATATATATATATATATATATATATATATATATATATATATATATGTATGTATATATATGATTAAGCTTTTAATGTGATCTGTTCATAAAATAGTGAAACATTGTGAAAATTTAACTTAATTAGATGTGTGTGTGATAATTATAATTTAAAGCAGCGAGAGTTTCATTAGGAAAGAGAAATTATGTTGTAGTGGGGTGTTTTTATAGTGGTAGGGAAATCAGTTAACAGTATTGAACTATACTTATGCTCCCTCTAACTACTTACAAGATTGCTAGAAAAAATTTTTGAACTATAAAAGAAATAAAAAGCAAACGATATTACAAAACTTTAAACCGGCTAAATGCCTTTTTATTGATCATATTGCATGATAAGTTCCAGATGCTTGTTATCAATGCTATCCACACTGAAATCAGTGGTGATTACGTCGTAAACTATGTCTAATGTGAACGTTATGATCTGATGTGATGCCTTTAACCAATTTGTACGAATATAAATAATAACCCAAATATTTGAAGGTTCGGATTTCAGACCACACAGAACTTTAAAGAGCGGTGGAGGGTGTTTTTCGTTATTATGTGATGCATATACAGAAAGTGACGCTAAAATTGTATATATATATATATATATATATATATATATGTATATATATATATATATATATATATATATATAAATATATATATATATATATATATATATATATACGAACTAACGAAAATAAATGCCGTGGCAGTTCCGCGAGATATTACGAAATACTTTAAGGATCCCTCTAAACGAAAAAAGGATTGAGAACATATTGGAATAAACTACAAGATGACAGCCATTCTCATTTTCTAAGAAGCAGGTAGGTCGACCGGTCTGGGTCTATATAAAGAAAGAAATATATCTCAAGAAGTTAAATGCATGCACCGCATTAACTGTAAAAGGAAAACTTCATTAACTCAGTAGCAAAGACGATCTATCTAGAACTTGAGATGGGTCGTTACATTGGTTCAGCTTGGAACTTCTCAGAACTAATCTGAGAACATCAATTTCTTAAGGGAAACTTGAGCAACGACAAGCGCAAATAATGTAATTATGCAGCATGCAGATGTTTCGAGGATACGACGGATTTTTTTCGTTAGTGCAAGAAAATCAACAAACCCGAAGTCAAAAAGACAAAATGGGCGGACATGAAAGAAACAGAAGGGGGGGGGGTTATATACCCAAGACATGAATTAAGAGCTCACCTGCACATCTAAGAAAGCCAGCCAATCAGATAGCTGAATGAAGAACAGTTAACACACAAGATTGGCGTGCAGTAAAGCACAACAATAATAACTAGATAAAACCAATCAAGTCCAAACAGGAATAAATGCGACTCAACAAGACAAAACAATGTTAAAACAAAATATATAAATCTAAAGTTTAAGAAATTGAACGAAGAAGGAGGACGAATTTGCAGGGCATTCCGCTAAACCGCGACAAAAATGGAGTACTACTCATTAACTAAATTACTGGAATTGTTCTGAATATGAAAGGGTAAAGTCAAGATCATAGCTTATAAACGTGCATTTTCGTCTGACCCTTGCTGAAGGTAACTCAAATACTTTGCATAAAGTGTATTTTACTTATTTACTCAAATTCTTATTTAAAAATTTATGTTATATCTAAAAATGTATCCTCTTGAATGAAAAAAAATAATAAAAATGTTTTAAATTAAATTATATTAAAATATTGTACGTATTTTTTACAGTTAAAACAAGGTTTTGGGTATCGGTATGTTACATTTGAAAGCGAATATCTTTAAACATACAATACATTTATTTGACTCCGTTTACCATCATTCGATGCAAATGTTATTTCATGCCCAACCAAATGTATTGAAATTAGGGATCAGCAAATCCCCCCCCCGCATGATTCCCATTGGAAGATCAATCAGAATGCTGGACTATTTATGATTTAGTTTAATATTCATTGTGCGTCATTTTAAATACAAAATCACATATTCTGATATTAACATATAGCTAAATATTGCTGAGATAACATTTGAATGATGATTAACACATGAGCAGTAAGTGGCGAACGGATGACCTATCTCAAGGTTCGTCTACTTAAAATATTATATTGTTATAAATATTTAATTCCAAGTAGTTTATCAAGTATAAAGGGTAAATTATATAGTAACAAGAAAGATCAATCATACATAAAGCATTGATTATGAAATATTTTCCAACTGAAACGCAATTTTAATTAAACATCTCTAAAATGCGATACATTCAGCACTGCTATATTTTAAACTATCACAGTACTACAATAACAATTTATTATATTTGAAAACTTAAAACTTTACCAAAAAAAATGAACTTTATCAAAAAATAAAGCGGTTTTAGTATTGATTCAACACTAAATATAAATTTAAAAGAACTTTAGAAATCATGATTTTTGCACTGGGAAAGTAAGATGGATGCCATATTTTATTTTGAAGTGAGTCAAGTGATCTTTCCATATTATATGGCCGTTATTGCTATTTTAATTTTTATTTAAAAAAGCTACTGAACATATTTTGCTGAAATTTTTTTTATATAATTTATGAGGCAATTTGAGTACTTTCTGAAATTTTCGAAGCAATTTGTGAATTTTAACTTTGCTTAAAAAGTATTTGAAAAAATAGGTCCTATAGGGTTCAATGTATTGTATGTTTTCAAACCGAGTTCAAGTTAAAACTAATTGGGTGATATTATCAATTTACATCTCCATATGTTCCACAGACCGTCTCAACAATATACTAAAATTTCATTTTGTTAAAGTCATTTTTACGGCAGTTCTCGTGCGAACGGACAGACAGACATACATAATGAACAGTCATAAACACTTTTTAACTATGTTGTAAAGTGTTAACCATGTCTTGTTTAATAATTTATAGGATGGGAAAATATGAATGACTGCAACATAGACAAACATTTGATGTAATAGATTTTGGGGACACTATTTGTTTTGGGCATCACTGAATAAGACTATAAAGAAGATTGTTGTACTTTTGACATGGTTTATCTTAATTTAATATTAAATTATCATATGCGCAAAATTATTCATATAATTAAATTTATTTTCAATATCGTCCTTCATATATGCACTTTTCTAACTGATTCTTAAAATATAAATTGAAACTATATATTGTCTGTACATGTATACATTGGGAAATCTGTTTGTTTTTATGTCTGTTCTGTATACAAACACACAATTCTTGACGGAATTTGTTTTGTGTGATAACAACATCTATACTTATGGTTTTTGGCGGCAAAAGGAGAGTTACGAAAATTGTAAACACTTTGCACACTTATACCTCCGAACATAAATAAAACTGTAAATACTGTTTCTTTTTTTGACGAAAAAAATGTTCAGATTATGAATATATAAAAACATTTTAAATATTTCGTTATACGTTGTACGTATTTATTACAGTTAAAACAATGTTTTATATATCAGTATATTATATGTAAAGTGGATATTGTCAAGCATAAAATACATTTATTAGACTTCGTTTACTGTTATTCGATGCAAATGCTATTTCATGCCTAACCAACTGTATTCACATTAGAGACAAGCAAACCGCCAATTCTCGTGATTCCCAGAGGAAGAACAATTAGAATACTGGATTATTCATGATTTAGTTTAATATTCACTGTTTCGTCGTTCTAAATACAAAACCATACATTCTGATATTTACATACAGTTAAATATTTCTGGGGTAGCAATTGAATGATGATGAACACTTGAACAGTAAGTGGTGAATACGTGATCTGTCTCAAAGTTCAGCTATCTCATGTATTTAAAATATTACATCGATATAAATATTTAATTTCAATGGTTTATCGTATAGAAAGAATGAAATAGATAATAAAAATGTCGTCTTTAATAACTTATAGGATGGGAAAAGATGAATGACTGCATGACAAAAATTGGATCTAATGGATTTTAGAGACACTACTTGTTTTGGACATCACTGAATAAGACTATTTGAGATGGTCTGTATTTAACACGGTCTATTTTTCACATGGTTACCTTAATTTCAATATTAAATTATCATCTGTGAAAATTATTACTTTAATAGTTCTAAATTAAATTTATTTCCAATATCGCCCTCATATAGGCACTTTTCTAACTGATTCCTGAAACATAAATTTAAACTGGATATTTTATATATATAAAATGGAAAATCTTTTTGTTTGTCTGTCTGTTCTGTATTCAATTCACAATTTTTGACGGATATTTTTTATGTGTATAACATCTATATTTGGGGTTTCTTTGGTGGAAAATAGAGATTTACGAAAAATGTAAACATTTCGGACGCTTATCCTAACACTGAACTTAATAGATAAGAATCTAAATAAATATTCCTGTTTTGTAGGATACAGAGTTCAGATTATAAATATATAAAAATAATTTCAATTAGTTATTTTGGAGTTTTTAAAACATAAACAGGTATCTGTTTCAGAGAATATTATTTTTATTTTTATTACTTTCACTCGAAATATCTTCGAAACTATAAAATATGAATATGAACAGTAAACGACAAAAATGTGCATTAAAAATTTCATTTCAAAATCTGTAATTTAAAAAAAATATCGTGTGATTAATTTAGTATATTTTTGATTAATCGTATTGTCAAGTTGAACAAGAGTAATAATTTTCCGTTTCTAAAATTATAATGCTTATATTTTAAAAACTGAATGTGCGAGCTATGACCTGCAGACATTTAATGAATAGATGAAAATATAATAGATGGAAACAGAATAGATAAAAATATACGTATTAAAATTCGTATTTATGGGCCATCAGCCAAGTTTATAGATTAACTTGAATCTAAAATGAATCTAGCTAGATATATTGCATTCATTTAATTTATATACCGCCAAACAAGTTTAAAATAATTTGATATTTTGAAAATCTCTTTGTTTGTCTGTCTGTTCTGTATTCAATGCATAATTTTTGACGGATATTTTTTTATGTGAATAACATCTATACTTGGGGTTTCTTTGGCGGAAAATAGAGCTTTGCGAAAAATGTAAACATTTCGGACGCTTATCCTACCACTGAACCTAATAGATATAAATGATATAAATATGTATAATAAGCAGTTAGCGCGTAATTTGTAGTGTTGTGAAAGCCTGTAAACAAAACAAATGAGTCTGAAAAAATCGAATTAACTTATCGAACTTTACTGGAGTTTTATTTTACAAGATGTTATTCTTGCAAAACCATTTCAATTCCAAAACCATTTCAGTCATCATCGATTTGTTTTTCAAACTTGGTATGATTGTTCTGTATTTCAGTGCATGTAACTTCCTCCTAATTTCGAGTACCAAAAATGATCGATGTATTAATAAGAGAATGAAAATTAAATCTTCCATAGAAATAGTATTATGCAGGCGATAATTTACCGAAACTTTAATAAAAGAAAATTAATTATATCATGTTGGTTAGCAACGATATTAAATAAAATGTATTTTTACGGCATAATGATTTTTATTTAATTTATTATCTTTAAATAATAAAGAGACTGATATAAAATACATTTTATAAATTAATGGTTTTATGTTTTCGATTGAGATTCTGCCAGTTACGGTCTTAGAATATAAGAACATGGAAATTTTTGATATTTTCAATTGATACCATTAGCCATCTGTGTTGTTTTTTTCTCATATTTTTGAAATTCATATATTTTCTATCATAATTAACCTATTTTTGAAAAAAGATAAAATAGTACGGACATGTATTATTTCAAGATCTGCCTGAGAATATAATTTTGTTAAAATATATTCTTATGATTCTTTTAGGGCAATTAAATTTCATAAATAAACTGTATGCATTTTTTATAATTTTTTATCAGTTACGGCCAAATAATATAAGATTGAGGTAATGTTTTGGGGAAAGGGATTTTTAAATTCATATATTTCCGAATTTGTTTTAATTCTTCTTGCAATTGGCTGAATAATGGTTCGAGAATAACTTTCATTGCCATTTAATCGTCTTCATTTGGTCGTATATTCACTAAATATCACATTTTGTACATTGATATACAAGCAGGACCAAGTTGTTTTAGTCATTTTTGCCTGGGCTTATACTTTTTCACTTTTATAGGGAATTCAATTCATGGTTTTAATTTAATATTTTTGAAAAACCATATAAAGCGTTTAGAAATTTTTCATATTTTAAATCGCGAACAACGGTAGCTAATATATATGTTAGTTAATAATAAATTGTAAATTACATTTCCTTGTGAAAATTTACTCTTTTAGTGAGTAAAACTAGAAAATGAAAAATTTAGGGATTTATAACTGAATAATGTTACTTTATTTTTTGAAAACAGTTCGTTCTTGTATTTCTTACAGTTTTGTTAAATTTCCGGTTACAGGTAGCAATGTAAATCTCAGAAACCGGTTACTTTCTGTATCAATAGTGCCCACAATATCTAGTGTCGTTTTCGTAAAGGATAATTATTCAAAACCTTGTTCTAATAATTTAAGAAATATCGGGCGAGAGACGAGTGTAGCGCCATCTGTTTTCGTCGAATGAAGTTTTCTATTAGAAGGCTCTTTTATTCCAGACGCTAAACCTGTATCTATACTTCTATATTTACCTCTTCGATACATGTTTACTCAAAGCATTGTCTGATTTTGTGGTTATTTTTCTCTTTTTATTTCGCAGAGTATTTACTCGTATTTCGTAACCGGTTGTTTTCCCCCTTTTCCTCTGTTATATCGACAATTTCATTTGTTATTACTACTTTTTCTTGATGTAGTTTTCTACATTTTTTTTTTCGAAACCGGATGTAATTTATTAAATGTTCTGTTTTTCAATTCTGAATGTAGTTAATCGTTTTATTTTAAAAGTCGGTATTTTTACTTAGCTTGTTACCTTTCGGTTGTCTATTTATAGTTAATGGTAACTGATAGAGTTTTTAAAACTAGTTATATTGTTTATTATGTATGTCCTCTACAAATTCTACTTTGTTTGCAGGTGGATATTAGTTTTTCTGAAACCGGTGGTTTTACTCTTAATTCTGTTAGCTACAACTGAATGTAATGTAGTTTTGTATATTGATATTTCATTTTAGCGTTTGAAGCGATTTTTTTGCAAATCTTTTTTGCAATTTTTTGCTGTTGGGCGTTTTATTCTTCTTCACTTTTTTCTTTGATTTTGTTTTTAATTATCATTATTTTTTGAATGGAAAACGGCTGTCTTTCAGGGTTGAGTAAGCATTATTTCGATAGTAGAAATTCTCTTTTTATTCTGAAGCAATTGCACTTCTTTTATTCCGTCGCGAAGATTTGTTACTTTCCTTATATACATAATGTATAAGGAAAGTATTGTGACGGGGTCGGAAATTCGAATTCGAGTTTTCGACGGGAGAGCACGTTTCAAGCATCCCTGATCACGAATCAAACATTTTTGAAGTGATGTGTGTGTGTGTGTATGTGTGTGTGTGTGTGTGTGTGTGTGTGTGTGTGTGTGTGAAAGTATGTGTGTGTGTGTGTGTGTGTGTCAGTGAGTCTGTGGAGACGATAACTGGCGAACAAATGGACCGATTTGAACCAAATTTGGTACAAATATCACAATCTATAAACACTGGAAGCCTTTTGTTCTTATATGCAATCGAATGTTCAGAACCCCCCTAAATTTTCGAATGAAATTTTGAAAAAATCGTCAAAAAATCAAAACCACTTATAAAGTTGCGCAAATAGACATTTCTTATGTAATTTTTTATTAGAAAACGATTGACATAAATTTTAGAACGCTAACATGAACCGTTCTTGAGATATTGCACATTTAAAAAAAAATTCTCAATAAGTCATGCAAAATAAAAAAACAATGCCTCCTGTTGAGAAACATGTTCACTTTTCATATGTAATACCATGCGATAAATTGGGTGACATCATTCTCGTGGATTTACCTCGTTCCATTCATGAAAAAATAATACTTTGAGTAATACTTTTGTATTTGAACGCCAAAAGTCATTTATCTGCTGTAAGAATAACTTATGTCTTCGTCCATAACGCTTGGCAAGATTTGGCGACGAATTTGGCGGAATGGCGCCAACTTGGCGACTTTTTGAAATGTTGCCAGATTAACGAAATCTCGCCAAATGGATAAAAATGACGCTAAATCAATGAAATTGACGACCAATTGTCGAAAATTCAATATCTTGGAAAGCATATTAGTATCTACTATAAGAAAAACCTATTTTTTTACTGTAAAATTAGTAAATTCATTACATTATATAAGGAGAGTCATGTGTTGCCCACATCAGATTTTTTTTTACTGTAAAAGTAGTAAATTCATTGCATTATATAAGGAAAGTCATGTGCTGCCCACATCAGATTTTTTTTCTTTGAAACTGATTAATATTTTAAATCAACAGTACATGCTGTTAATAACAAAATATTTTTATTATCATAATTTATATTTATATTCATTTGCTATTTTAGCCATTCCTCTCTTTGAAACCGGTTAATGCTTTCATTCTTTGTCTATTTACTCTCAGGATGTATATTTATGTGACTTTTAACCATTTTTGTCCTTGAAACTTATTGATATTCTTATTCAACTATTTATATTATTATCAACTAAATATTTTTACTTTCAGAATGTATCCTTATTTGCGATTTTATACATTTTTGCCTTTGAAATCGGTTGATAATTTTATTTAACTGTTTATACTGTTCCTAACCAAGTAACTTTACTTTCAGAATGTATATTTATTAGCAGTTTTAGCCGTTTTTGCCTTGGAAATGGACTCAAATTTTTATTTTACAATTAATAATGATACGCTAACGAAGTATTTCTTACGCTCAATATGCATATGTATTTGCAATTTTAGCCATTTTTGTGTTTAAAATAGGTTAATACTTTTATTTATTCACTTATTAAATAATTAATTTTATTTTCTGAATGTATATATATTTTCAGATATTTCCATTTTCGCCTTTCAAAGGGACTGATGTTTTTATTCTACTCTTTATAATATTGCACTAATGAAATATTTTTACTTTTAGAATTTATAATTATTTGCAATTTCAATCATTTTTGCCTTTTATACGGATTGATACTTATAATCTACAGCACATAATGTTACTCTAACGAAGAATTTTAAAATATGCATTTATTTGCAGTTTCAGTCATTTTTGCCTTTAAAACCAGTTGATACTTTTATTCAATTGTTTACTGTTATCCTAACAAAGTATATTTTCTTTCAAAGTGTATATTTATTTGCAGTTTTAGCCATTTTTGTTATATTCAGCTTCAATAATAAGAACACATTTCACAACCTGTAACATTTTCGCCTTACAGCAACACATAAATGAGCCGTTAGATTTTTATTGCGAGCTTCAGACAAGTCGGTAAGCGAATTTCAGATCTATTCATATGTGCTTCAAAGCCCCCTTTCATCCTTTTTTCGCAGCTTTATTGTTTTCACATAATGCAGATGGTGCTATCTTGTCACATGTTCAATAAACTGTACCCTGACATCTTCTGGCTTGCATCCAGCGCCGTAATCGCCATTATGGTTATTTTATGGTGGTATTTATTTTCTGAGTCTTTCTTTGATGTTTTATGGATGTTATTGCTTCGGAATATCGCAATATAAAAGTATACCAACTAATATATATGTTGAATTGGAAGGAAATGTTACAGGTTGTGAAGTTAGTCGTAATCAACTCGAATAGCTGAAAATGGATTAAATGTCACATCATTTCAGGCATTTTGATTCCATCTTGTTTATTTTCTTATATACATGTTATAAAATATAGGGAAAGTATGATGACAGGGTGAAAAATTAAAATTCGAGTTTTTGATGGAGTCGCATGTTTCATGTATGATAGAACACGTATTGGAAATTTTTGAGGTGATATGTATGTGTAAGCATGTTTATATATATATATATATATATATATATATATATATATATATATATATATATATATATATATATATATATATATATATATATATATATATATATATATATATATATATATATATATATATATATATATATATATGATATATATATATATATATATATATATGATATATATATATATATATATATATATATATATATATATATATAAGAAAAATATCTAAAAATACGATACATAAAAAACATAATCCTAACACTCCATAATACTAAGGCGCAATGCCGCACTTTCATGTTTAGCAGTTATATAATAGTAAATACACAAACAGATTGAAAAAAGGGGAGGCATAAAGGAAGGGGGGGGAAATGTATATATATATATATATGTGTATATATATATATATAGTTTATTCATAAGCACAACGTAAATAGGAACAGTACACAGAAAAACAACACATATATGCTGTACTAATTTCACAGAATGAACGATATTATTGCCAGATTGTTGACGAAAGTAATTTAAGAAAATGATAGCTACTATTCTCAAAATATTGACAGAAATTACAGTCCAATATAGCTCGTGTCACGCCCATTTGTCAACTCCTCCAAAGGAGGGATGAGTCATTGTATAGTCTCTCAAAAGAAACTTCTGAATATCTCTCCATATCTCCTAGACTAATCGTTATTTCGTGAAGTTTCTGAAACATTCCGGCAGTTGGCAAATGTTGCCAAATTGGCGATAAATCGTCAAATCTGACAATCCTTTTTTTAACTGGGAAATCCTGGAAATCATGAGATCAACCTCACGTCATGCTGATGTCATGGACCTTGTTTTCTTTGCCTGGCCTTCGAGACAGACGACAGAGGAGGCGTTAAACGGAATATTGCGCATTCGGAACAATATGCGCATGTGTGTGTTGGTGGAGGCTATTTCTCACGGAACAATATAACGTTGAAAGCATTATATGTTAACGATCATTACAATCAGTTAACAATCAAAACTTATTTATATAAACGCGATCAAATGTCTTTAATTCGCCCAAAATTTAGAAGTATTTTTTTAATCATAAAATCAAGGCATTTAATAATATTACATAACAGAAAAGTATAAATAATATTACATAATAGAAATTTCAACTATTTTGCATAATATCAATTTTAGATAAGGATAAAATTTAAATAGTATTGTTTTGAATTGAATATGCCTACACGTTCATTTCCATTTGTAAATTTTTTATATTACCAACTATGGATAATGATGAGATATATATATCATTTTTACTTTCCTTATACACTTAATGTATAAGGAAAGTATTGTGACGGGGTCGAAAATTCGAATTCGAGTTTTCGACGGTAGAGATCGTTTCAAGCATCCCTGATCACAAATCAAACATTTTTGAAGTGATGTCTGTCTGTGTGTGTGTGTGTGTGTGAAAAAAGTATGTGTGTGTGTGTGTCAGTGAGTCTGTGGAGACGATAACTGACGAACGAATGGACCGATTCGAACCGAATTTGGTACAAAAATCACAATCCGTAAGCACTGGAAGCCTATTGTTTTTATACGCAATCGAATGTTCAGAACACCCCTAAATTTTCGAATGAAACTTTGAAAAAATCGTCAAAATATCAAAACCACTAATAAAGTTACGCAAATAGACATTTCTTATGTAATTTTTCATTAGAAAACGATTGACATAAATTTTAGAACGCTAACATGAACTGTTCTCGAGACATTGCACATTTTTCAAAAAAATTATCAGAAAGTCATATAAAATTAAAAAAAAAAATTTCCTCTTGAGACATATGTTCACTTTTCATATGTAATACCATGCGATAAATTGGATGACATCATTCTCGTGGATCTAGCTCGTTCCATTCATGAAAAAAGATAATTTGAGTAATACTTTTGTATTTGAACGCCAATAGTCATTTATCTGCTGTAAGAATAACGTATTTCTTCGTCCATAATGCTTGGCGGGATTTTGGCGACGAATTTGGCGGAATGTCGCCAACTTGGCGACTTTTTGAAATGTTGCCAAATTAACTAAAATCTCGCCAAAAGGATAAAAATGACGCTAAATCAATGAAATGACGACTAATTGTCGAAAATTCAATATCTTGGAAAAAATATTAGTATCTACTATAAGAAAAACCTATTTATTTTACTGTAAAAGTGGTAAATGCATTACATTATATAAGGAAAGTCATGTGTTGCCCACATCAGATTTTTTTAATTGAACTTGCCAACACCCTCAATTTGGTTCAATTTTGCGTATGATTAAAATTTATTTTTTACTTTGCTGTAGGCCATTGCTGTGCAGTGGAAGATATCGTAAAACTTGTTTTTTCTCATAATTTTGTTTTCTGAATTGATGTTCAAACCTATATAGTATTATACATAGATGAGCACATTAAGACCGATATAACATTCCAGATGAAGATCGTGAACCGCGATGGATGAAAAAAGCATGAAAAATGGATGAAAAGGGCAAAAACATAGTCATGACGCACGTAAATGACGTGCGTAAAGGATGTAACGCAATGAAGCAAAAATTTTATAGATGGAAATGTGAGCCAAGTTTCAGATATCTACGTACACTGGGAACCGAGAACGAGCCTTAAAAATATAATGGACATCAATAACATAACGACGTAACGCAATGACGTAAACATCTTATTAATAAAAGTGCTTGGCAAGATAAAACTGTGTGCCGGGAGTCAGTAATCTACATATTTTGGGAATTGAAAACAAGACTGTAAAAGATGACATACGTAAATGACATAACGACGTGACATATTGACGTGAAAATTTGATAGATGAAAATGTTTCGTAAGATGAAACAATCAGCCGTTTTTCAATTTTATACGTGGTATGGGAGCTGAGAACGAGCCCGTAAATTCGGAATCAGGTAAATTACATATCGACGTAATATAATGACGTGAAAATTAGATAGATCGAAATATCTTGTAAATTAAAACTGTTTGCCGTGTTTCAGCTGTCTGTGTTTTTTGGGAACCCATTTTCAGCTCTCTATGTGTCCGTCTATCTTGCCCGTCACAGATGTTGAGTGAAGGTAGATAGAGAGCTGACGTGAAGGTTTAGAACTCTATGTAGGGAAAAGGGAATTTTACAGGGAACACATTTTTATGTAGTTTGGTTATAATTCACCAACGCTTACTAATTTGAATGGACCGGACATAACATTTGCTTTTAAAATGGCTAAATTAAAACTTGATACTTTCGTCAACACTTAAATTAGGCGTGAGATTTTCATTACGATCAATTCAGCAAATTTATATTTTTTGTAACTGCTAACGCAAATTCCACCTTTCTTTTCAGCCTTTATATCCTTTTGTAATGCATATCGCCTAGTCGTTCTTTCATAGTTCATAAATTGCCTCCTGAAATCACCTAGTTTTGTTCCAAGTATGTCAACACCATTATGATTCTTTTATGATACCATTTTTTTGTTGCTCTGGTTGATGTTTTTATGGATGCTATTAGGCATTATTCACTGCACAATAAAACCGTAGGAAACAATTACTTTTCACATTTATTAATGTCACTTTATGAAAATGTGTTTTCTTGAGTATTTTATTGCATTTAAAGTAACGAAATATTTAGATTTCAAAACTGAAGATGTATATTAATGTTTTTGTATTTACTACATTTTATATATCAGCAGCAATGATGCATTGTGGGCAAATAAATTGAGAGGGAATCTAATAATCTATAATATTTATGGTAATAAAACTTCGACACACCAGTAATAATTTTAAAAGCTTTTCATAATTGTATAAATATATACTGTATAGATGTAACAGATTATACATTGCATTGAAATGTATTTAAATATTCTCAATTTTTTCTCTTAAATCGTCGAAATGTCATTCAATAAAGAAACATTTTATAAATGCTTTAAGCCCAGAGATATTGGCCGGACTATCATACTCGGTAGTACCGTGTTCGAAAACTGTCTCCTTGTTTACAAATTGCACGATAAATCTGTAGATCTAAAAATCTATCTGTGATTAGTTAGAGGAATGATGGTGTGGTGCCTGAGGCTGTCATCCCCAATGGATTCCGATCTAAATTGTGTGGCGTAAGGTTATAATTCCGATCCGGTGGTCAAGCGGTCAGGGGCATGCGTTTCCGTCTGATCGCTGGATTGCCGGGTCATGTCGAAGGCCTGTCATGTCGAAGCCAAGTCAGACTTCCGCCCTTCGGGAAGCTTGTGTAAAAAGGTGAAGCTTCAATTTTTCTCCCCTTCGCCATGGGATACCCTGGCGGGGGGGAGTGGACGTGGTACTTAGGTGCCTCTTCACCACGGGGGAATTAGTAAAAAAAGGTTGTAGTACTATCCACATCCTATGGTGTACCAGTACAAAGTAGGCTGACATATTTGGCTGAGTTACACATATGCTGAGTTAGACAAATTCAGTCGCAATTTTTCATTTAAAAGAGAATAACAGCATTTATAGCAGGCTATTAAGAGTAGTTTTAAATATATCCTACGTTTTGGATAAGACTTGAAAAAAAAATAAATGAATAAATAGAAGGAATCTGAAGCTTTACTTTATACATGATAAGTATACATGGTATAATACATATCTTTCAATTAAGTTTCATATTTTGCAGTTTATCACAGGCATTCTAAGTAACATAAATTATAAAACTCTGACTCATATTACTGTAAAATAGTATACTATTTTGGTCTAACTGTTCAAATGTGGTCACTGCTCTTCAATTTTTACTTCCTCATACGTAGTATTGAGAAAGTATTATTTTCACGACGATTTTCGATTTCGAGATTTCGATGCCAATATATATTTTAAGAACTCTTGAAAACGTTTTGAATATTTTTGGAGGGATGTCCATCTGTCAGTCTGCCTGATGTCTGTGGTCGATTTTTTGTGTACATGATAGCTCCTACAAGTATTATTGAATTTTCACGAAACTTTACATCCTGGTTTGTTATTAAAAAATCTAGAACTAGATAGAATGTCTTGAAATTCAAGCGAAAACTTCGAAATATATTCAAAATTTTATATTTTTTAACATGGCAGCAGGGGACAAAATTTGATATAATCATGCATAAAAGGAAAGGGGTCATGCAGGGCTCAATGATCAGGAGACTGAATAGTTTCAATCTATGATCTCAAAAATAGCCTCGATACGACGTCTGTCTTCGTGAGGTTATTGGGAGGGGGCGAGATACGCCCCGGGGGCGTTCATTCCCAAGTGTGGTATCAATCGAAATATTTTGTCAAGTCCTTTAAAGTGAAGGTTCACCCTCTGTAGTTATAATCATTAGGATCAACGATATCGATTTTTCAAAATTTTACATGCAAATTTGAAAAAAAAAAGTAAGCTGCTTATAAACGGTTTAAGGATGAAAAGGTCGAGTAAGGCCGAGCTTCAGTTAATTTATATTTGACAAACATATTTTACGAATCTTCAAATATCTATGCAAGATTAAGTTTTGCTTTGAGGTTTCTGCTTAAGTTATTAAACTCCTAAATATGTTCACTTTAATAGGTAGCGCATATCTGTAAGAACGTAAAACGATACAAGGCAATATTGATTCTTTTCCTGATAAGGCGGGTAATTTTCGGGTTGAATTAATTATCTTCATTGCATGTTAAAACATCCATTAGGAGAGTAATTATTATTACCCTATTTATGGAATTACTTAAGTGTAAAGAAGTCCACGTTAGTACGCAAGATTTGAGGAACTTGGGTAGAATTAATATGCCAAAACGTTCTTATAATTAGTACAACATTACATAAATCATTATATTTCATGTTTGACTTATATATCGTTGTATGCAGGGGATTTTTACATTCTGTAACGTACATTATATAGCCGCATTCGCTATTAACGACTTCAATAGACCAACTATTTTTTTTGTAAGTTGCTAATTCACAATAAACTACCCGACTTTGGTGATTAGCACAGTCACGTTTTAAAGCGTTGAGTCAGCTGTCGTATCAGCTACATGGATGGATCACGGTTAATGATATACAAGCTTGTCGAAATCAGAACAATGGAAATGAAATAGGCATATACCTCAGACCTCAGACATATACCGGCAGGCATATACCAACCCTATTGCCTATCCGCGCTTATCTAGTAGATCACTGTCTCTTAGTCTACTATTAGTCTCTTAGACTACTGTCCCTACAGTGCCATCTATGAATCAATAATTGAAAGGCATGACATACAGTGATTCCTAGTATTTATTAACCTGCTTGTCCCCTGAATGTTAATCTTTCTTTTAATTGTATCCCTGATTATCCATTGCCTTAATTCCTTCAATAGCATACACCATGATTGTCTGTATCTTTCAATTGGACCCCTTATTATCCATTTCCTTAATGCCATCCATTGCACACACCATGATTGTCTGTATCTTTCAATTGGATCCCTGATTATCCATTTCCTTAATTCCTTCAATTGCACACACCATGATTGTCTGTATTTTTCAATTGGGCCCCTGATTATCCATTGCCTTAATTCCTTCAATAGCATACACCATGATTGACTGTATCCTTCAATTGGATCCCTAATTATCCATTTCCTTAATTCCTTCAATTGCACACACCATGATTGTCCGTATCTTTCAATTGCACCCTTGATTATACATTTCTTTATTTCCTTCAATTGCGCACCATGATTGTCTGTATCTTTCATTTGTAGCGCATAATTGTTCATTTCATTTAACTATACTCCATAATCGTTCAATACTTTGAACTGAACTCCTGATAATCCTTTTCTTCGCATTGCACCCCATGATTTTTATTATTTTTGTCCATTTTATCCTCTTATTAAACTGTCAAGAGCTTTCAATTGTACTCCCTTTTTTAATTTGCAACAGTTCTGAAGCCATTCCTGCTAGTAAGTGTTATAAAAGGATTGTTTTTTTTTATTTCCAAAACCGTTTGATACCTTTATTTTTGTGTTATAAATATATGCTGTTTTACGCGAATCTTTCAAGACTTTTTGCCTTTTGAGTTGAGTTTGATGAGTGTGTTTCAAAAGTGCAATTAATGTATTTTATATAGCTTTAATATACATAAATGCATTTTCAGTTAGAAGTCTCAAGGAAATAAATCAATTTGATATTAAATAAACAGCAATTCGTTTTCAACCTCGTTGAAGAATGACATCCAATAAGGGCAGAGCTCTAACCAACGTATAATGTCTGCGGTGTGCACAGCAAGCGAAACGAAAGAACATGCTCCAGTAATTCATGAGCGGTAGCGGAAAAAGGTCTCTAGCTTCTTTCCTCTGTGAGATGAGAGACAGCGAGCAGGAGGCATGCGGACAGGCGGGGTGACCGAGCTCGCAAAAAGAGTTTTGGAGGTTGGTAAGCGTCAGCGAACAAGGAGCGGAGTCATAACCAGTGTTTCGCAACTGCGGAGTCATATCCAGAGTTTCGCAGCTGCGGAGTCATAACCAGTGTTTCGCAGCTGCGGAGATGGCGGGTCGCTGAGCTCGGGAAGGGAGCTCAGCGAGCGCCAGCAAATTAAAAGCGAAGTCTCTCGACTATCCAAAAAAGTTATGGGGTTAGTGAGTGTCAGCGATCAGGAGGAAGAGCATCTAGCAGTGAAAATCATATTACGAAATATACTATAAAATGAATAACATGAAATAAAAACACAAGAAAGCAAAATAAAAGAAGACACAATAAAGCGAAATAAAGAGAAGACTCAATAAAACACAATAATAAAAATAATACAATAAAAAAAGATTACTATAAAAATAATAACACGAAATATATTGTATATATAGAAATAAACAGACTAAGCTTAGCCAATAAATTTAATATAATTCAGATTTAAAATTCAGAGAAATACATTCTCTATGTATCCACCTGAATTTTATAAGATGTATTTGCAGCAAAAGTAAATATTTTATATACGTAAACTCAAATAGTTCAATACTACGTATTTCAGTAATTTCCAGAAATTCATTAGACTCGAATCGACATCCGAAATTCAGAGTATGCAACTCTGGTTTGCATATCTGATCAAATATTTTGACATCAAATTCTGTAAGCAATTCAAGTGTTTCGGAATGTTTCTGTGCAAATAAACTGTATCTATATAGTATACCAAAATAGATTTCAGAAACTTTGCCAGTTAAAGGCAATTAACTGCATTGCTTTGAAAACTGAAACGCTAGGTTAAAAATTGGTGACCTTGGCGACGTGTTTGCTATCTTCATGTTTGCTAAAATGACGCCAAATAAATATAATAGATAAATTTTAATATTAAAATATGGGTTGAATTTCGATTTTTAATTTTAGGAATGGACTAGCAGTATATAAATTTTTCGTACGACATATAAATGTAAATTAACAAATATTTTAAATTTAATGTAAATAATGTAATATAAAAGTATAATGTAAATTAACAAAAAAATTTGATGTGGGCAGCACATGACTTTCTCTGCAGACTCATATTCTGTTTCTCTTTATTTCTTCAGTTATTCATTTCATTGGGTTTAATTGCACAAAATAGCATCCATAACTATTTAAAATTGCACCGAATTTGCACTTTTAATTCAATTTTTGTTTTCATTTGGTAACTGGGCTTATTTTCAAAAGTGGTGTTGTGAAAATGCGAAAAAACTAAAAAATCTCGAGAACGGCTAATTCTAGTGTAATGGAGTTGGTTTTATTCTTTTGATCGTTTAAAATTGCGTATAAAACAAGCATTTAATTGATATATTTGGGCATGTGTAGTTTTTTATTTTAGATTTTGACGATTTTTGCGTTTCATTTCTTAAAAAAGGCAGTTTCTTTCTTTCCAAATCGTACCAAAATCTAATCAATAACAGGGCAACCTGCAAATGCCTTATCTACCGAATTTTGTGAAATTTGATCTATTAGTTTTTCAGCTAGAGTGGATACAGGCAATTTTCGCGGGCAATTTCGCAAAAAAGGTGGATGCTTTTATTAGATTGAGTTTAATTGCACAAAATAACACTAAATTTGCGTTTACAATTCAATTTTTGTTTTCATTTGGTAATTGGACATTTTTCCGAAAGCGGCGTATCAAAAATGCAGGAAATCTCAAATATGTCGAGAATTGTTAGTCCTAAAGCAATGGAGTTGATTATATTTTTATCTTCGTAAAAAATTGCGTATAAAACAAGAATTTATTTGATACATTTGAGAATACGTGGTCTTTTTTTTTAGATTTTGGCAATTTTTGCAGGTCATTTCTCAAAAGGCAAGTTGTTCTTTTTGACCAAAATCAAATAAGCATTAGAGTATCCCAGAAGTAACTTATCTACTAAATTTTGTGAAATTTGGTCAATTAGTATTTTAGCTGGAGTGGATATATGACATTTTGGCAGGCCATTTCGTAAAACATGGCAGCTTGTTCTTTTCCAAACCGTACCAAAATGTAATCAGCACCAGAGTATCCCACAAGTAACTTATCTACCAAACTTTGTGAAATTTGGTCAATTGATATTTTACTTAGAGTGGATACATGGAATTTTTACTGGCCATTTAGCAAAAAAATGCGGGTTCTGTTCTTCCCAATTGTACCAAAAACTAATCAGCACCAGGGTCACTCCCAAGTGACTTACCTACCAAATTTTATGAAATTAGGTCCTTTAGTTTTTGAGTTAGAGCGGATAGATACATTGCACAGACAGACACACAGACACACAGTAGACAGACTCACATACAGACAGACACACACACAGACGTCACGGTAAAAATAGTTTTTCGTATTCTAGAGGTTTCATAACGAGTAGATCCGTCGAAAATTCGAGTTCCGTTTTCCGACATGATTCCAATACTTTCCCTATACATTACCATGTATTGCAGGAAAAGTAAAAAATCTGATGTGGGCAGAACATTGCTTTCCCTGCAGACTTATATATACATTCTCTTTATTTCTTAACTGGTAACTGGACTTATTTTCAAAGGTGGCGTAGAGAAAATACGAAAAAATTAAAATATCTCGAGAACGGCTAGTCCTAGTGTATCGGGGTTCATCTTATACTTGTTTTCGTTAAACATTACGTATAAAACAAGCATTTAATGGATATATTTGAGCATACGTAGTTTTTTATTTTAGATTTTGAAGATTTTTGCGGGCCATTTTGCAAAAAGAGGGAGGTTATTTTTCCGAATCGTACCAAAATTTAATCAGTACCCAGGTAACTCACAAGTGACTTATATACCAAATTTTGTGAAATTCTGTCTATTAGTTTTCCAGCTAGAGTGGAAACAGACAATTTTTGTGGGCCATTTCGCAAAACAAGGCGAGTTCTTTTATCCCGAATCGTACCCAAAACTAATCAGCACTATAGTCGCCCACAAGTGACTTACCTACCAAATTTTATGATATTCGGTCCATTAGTTTTTTAGTTAGAGTGGATACAAAATTTGCACAGGCAGACACATAGATAGACACACAGACAAACAGACACACAGGCACACAGACAAACACACGCACAGACGTCACGCAAAAAATGGTTTTTCGTATTCTAGAGTTCTCGAAACGTGTAGATCCGTCGAAAACTCAAGTTGCGATTTTCGGCATGATTCCAATACTTTCTCTATACATTACCATGTAAATACATGTAAATATATGCAGGGGAAGTAAAAATATAAAATTCACAAATTGCGGTGAACTTTTACTATTTGGAACCTTTGAATTTTTTTTTAATTCTCGCAAAAAGGACATATTAGTTCTCCCTTGCAGGTATAATAAACATACACATTGAAACGGAACTTAAAATTTTATGTATATGGACGATAGCCGATTTACCCAGCAATGCTCGTGATTTAAAATATGTGCATATTCTTCTAAATGATTTGCTTAAAACACTCTATTAAAATATTTAGTTTAATTCTCTTATAAAGAAGTTTAAGAATAGCTTTTCTGGCTTTACAAAGTTAACTGCACAGGCAAATCGGAAGAATAAAACATCCATTTGAGAATTTTTTTCAAAATTTATGAAATCGTATCATTATGACCAAAATAAATGATATTCTAAGATATACGTACCATTTTCATTATGTTTCAGCAATTGGCTAAGCGTGATATAGAATTTGAAAAATATTTGCCAAAATAAGACAGATGACTGAAGAAATTGGAACTATCAACCATTCTTGTAATATTTAATCCCGAATACCCCTATTCATATAACCAAGCAAAAATGCAATACCGTAAATTTATACAATTTATTACTTCATCATGCTATGGTATAGATAAGGTATTGTTTTCACGAAACGAGATTGTGATGTCAATATACGTTTTAGAATCTTCTGAACACGTTTTGACTCTTTCAGAGTGCCGAGTGTCTGTGGTCGAATTCTTGTGTACAGCATGGCTGCTGCAAATACTGGATTTTCACGCAACTTTGTTTGTTGTCCCGTTTTGTTATCAGAAAAGTCTTGAACTACGTAGTATTTTTTGAAAATCGAGTGACAACTTCAAAATTTATTCAAAATTTTATAGTTTCTTGACACTGGAACTGCGGCAGTTTCGGCATACGTTAAACCGCGGGATGGGCAAATGGATCCAGAATATAAAAATCTGATGTGGGCAGCATAGGACTTTCCCTGCAGACTTATATCCACGTTCTCTTTATTTTAATGAAATTTAATTCACTATAAATTCAATTTTCGTTCTCATTTGGTAACTGCACTCATTTTCAAAGGTGGCGTAGAGAAAAAACGAAAAAAAGAAAATATCTCGAGAACGGCACATCCTAGTGTAATAGGGTTGGTCTTATTCTTTTCTTCGTTAAACATTACGTATAAAACAAGCATTTAATGGATATATTTCAGCATACGTAGGTTTTTTATTTTAGATTTTGTCGATTTTTGAGGGCCATTTTGCAAAAAAAGCAGGTTCTTTTTTTTTCGAACCATACCAAAATCTAATCAACACCAGGGTGATCCACAAGCGACTTATCTATTAATTTTGTGAAATTCGGTCTATTCGATTTTCAGCTAGAGTGGATACAAGCTTTTGCGGGCCATTTCGCAAAAAAAGGCGGGTTCTTTTATTCCGAATCGTACCCAAAACTAATCAGCACCAGATTCGTCCACAAGTGACTTACCTATCAAATTTTATAAAATTTGGTCCATTAGTTTTTTAGTTAGAGTGGATACAAAATTTGCACACACAGACACACAGACAGACACACAGGCAGACCCACAGACACACAGACACACAGACGCGCACACAGACGTCACGATAAAAATAGTTTTTTCGTATTCTAGAGGTCTCAAAACGTGTAGATCCGTCGAAAACTCGAGTTGCGATTTTCGGCACGATTCCAATACTTTCCCTATACATTATCATGTATTACAAGGAAAGTAAGAATCCACGCTCCAAGGCGAAAATAACAATTTGCTTTCAAAGTAATGGCATTTGATTCTTTGACAGTAATATTAATGCTACAAGACATAATATTGGAAATTATAAACATATACATTTAAAAATGAACATAAAATAAGTTTTAAAAAACTCTGTACACTATGGATGCAAATTTCATTTGTATATTTGGATTTTCGTTATTGGTGTGTAAATTCTTATGGAAATTTGATCAAATAATACTATAAAATTTCTCAAAATAAACTATAATGTACATGCTAACGCTTTTGAAACATTCTATCACAATTTTAGTACAAACTAGGGAACTCTGTTTTCTGCTCGCTACGCTTCACCAACTGATTTCCTACCACTCTCTGTGAGTTATTTCAAGCCAATTCAAGTTGAAATCGGTAACCGGATCATTTAATCGAGTTACCTTATTATTTCTCTATAAATGTACCAAATTTCATATTTTGGTATGCTGTAGTTTTTACTGTACGAGGCAGAGGAAATCGAAAGAATATTTTCCACTTCAGAAACGCATAAAAAGTAAAATATCTCGTAAACTATATCAAAATTAAACAAGAAAGATCAATGATACATAAAACATCTGATTATGAAACATCTTACAACTGCAATGCAATTTTATCTAAACATTTCTAAAATGCGATACATTCAGCGGTAATATTTTTAAAATTACAACAATACTACAATAATTTATTATATCTGAAAACTTGAAACTTCATCGAAAACGAATGAACTTTATTCAAATGATGTCATTTAAATATAAATCGCCTGGCTTTCTATGTAAAAGCAGCATATATTTCATTCATACACTTTTATTCCATTCCTTCCTTTCATCGCAATACTACAATCATTTATTTTACTTAAAACTTAAAATCATGGAGGTAAAAGTAATTTAACTCTATACTTAAAACTTCATCGGAAAAGTCTGCTATAAAATTGTATGCTTCGCTATGTAAAATCAATGAATGTTTCATTCATATCAGCTGTATTGCAGACTCCAAAGCTCAATAATTTTGCATTAAAGAAATTCAGTAATTGTTATACAACTCATCTTACAGCTTGATGTGTTTACATTCTCCATATGTGAAAATTAAGATTCGTTGTAGAAATAAACAAAGTTTGATAATCAATTAAACTAAAATATATTGTAATTGCGTTGTTTCAGAATATAGATGCACAGAAATTGAAAAAAAATAAAGTGGTTTTAGGTCGGATACAACACTAAATATAAATTAAAAAAAACTTTAAAAATCACGATTTTGACACAAGATGGATGCTATATTTTATTTTGAAGTGGGTCACGTGATCTCTTCATATAATATGCATGTAATTATTATTTTAATTTATATATTAAAAACTACCGAATATATTTTGCTGAAATTTTTTTCCATATTTTAATAGGATAATTTGAATATTTTCTAAAACTTTCGAAGCAATTTGTGAATTTTAAATTCGCTTAAGAAATGTTTGAAAATTAGGTCCCATAGGGTTGAATATATTTCATTTGTTCAATCTGGGTTCAATCCAAAACTAATTGGGCGATATTATTCAACTATTTTCCCGTATGTGCCACAGACCGTCTGAACAATATACTAAAATTCCATTTTGATGAAGTCATTTTTACGGCAGTTATCGTGCGAACGGATAGACAGACATACATACATACAGACAAACATACAGAATGAACAAAGTCATAAGCACTTTTAAACTTTGTTGTAAAGTCTAAAAAAGTGATCCGTCTTGCAAAAAATGAACTGTGTAAGTTTCTGCTTGCAAAAAGTCCTTGTCTTGCAATTGTTAGTCTGTCCAGGATCAAACTCGCAGCTCAAATATTTTGTCCCTGACTTTGAAATTGAATATATCTTAAACCAATAAATATATAGAACAACGGTTTATTTCAGTGTATTTCCCCAAGCTTTCTACAAGTGTACCAAATTTTATATTTTTGTATGCTATAGTTTTTGAGGTACGAAGAAGAGAAACTCGGAAGAGCGAAAAATTTGTTAAACAGCGGCGTTAGCTGCTTTTTACTTTCCCTGCAATACATGGTAATGTATAGGGAAAGTATTGGAATCATGCCGAAAATCACAACTCGAGTTTTCGACGGATCTACACGTTTCAAGACCTCTAGAATACGAAAAAACCATTTTTAGCGTGACGTCTGTGCGTGTGTCTGTGTGTCTGTCTGTCTGTCTGTCTGTCTGTCTGTCTGTCTGTGTGTCTGTCTGTGTGTCTGTCTGTCTGTCTGTGCAGATTTTGTATCCACTGTAACTAAAAAACTAATCGACCGAATTTCACAAAATTTGGTAGGTAAGTCACTTGTGGGCGGGGCTAGGGCTGATTAGTTTTGGGTACGATTCGGAATAAAAGAACCCGCCTTTTTTTGCGAAATGGCCCGCAAAAGCTTGTATCCACTCTAGCTGAAAAACTAATGAACCGAATTTCACAAAATTCGGTAGATGACTCACGTATAGGTCACTCTGGTGCTGATTAGATTTTGGTACGATTCGGAAAAAAATAACCTGCCTTTTTTTGCAAAACGGCCCGCAAAAATCTTCAAAATCTAAACTAAAGAACTTGGTATACTTAGATATATCCATTAAATGCCCGTTTAATACGTAATGTTTAACGACGAAAAGAATAAGACCAACCCCATTACACTAGGACTAGCCGTTCTCGAGATATTTTAGTTTTTCGTACTAGGGAAAGTATTGGAATCATACCAAAAATCACAACTCGAGTTTTCGACGGATCTACACGTTTCGAGACCTCTAGAATACGAAAAAACCATTTTTAGCGTGACGTCTGTGTGTGTGTCTGTCTGTCTGTCTGTGTGTCTGTCTGTGTGTCTGTCTGTCTGTCTGTGCAGATTTTGTATCCACTCTAACTAAAAAACTAATGGACCGAATTTCACAAAATTTTGTAGGTAAGTCACTTGTGGGCGGGGCTGGTGCTGATTAGTTTTGGTTACGATTCGGAATAAAAGAACCCGCCTTTTTTTGCGAAATGGCCCGCAAAAGCTTGTATCCACTCTAGCTGAAAAACTAATAGACCGAATTTCACAAAATTCGGTAGATGAGTCACGTATAGGTCACCCTGGTGCTGATTAGATTTTGGTACGATTCGGAAAAAAATAACCTGCCTTTTTTTGCAAAACGGCCCGCAAAAATCTTCAAAATCTAAACTAAAAAACTAGGTATACTCAGATATATCCATTAAATGCCCGATTAATACGTAATGTTTAACGACAAAAAGAATAAGTCGAATCCCATTACATTAGGACTAGCCGTTCTCGAGATATTTTAGTTTTTCGTACTTTCCCTACGCCACCTTTGAAAATAAGCCCGGTTACCGAATGAGAACGAAAATTGAATAAAAGTGAAATAAATTTAATTAAAATAAAGAGAACGTGGATATAAGTCTGCAGGGAAAGTCATGTGCTGCCCACATCAGATTTTTACTTTCCCTGCAATACATGGTAATGTATAGGGAAAGTATTGGAATCATACCGAAAATCACAACTCGAGTTTTCGACGGATCTACACGTTTCGAGACCTCTAGAATACGAAAAAACCATTTTTAGCGTGACGTCTGTGCGTGTGTCTGTCTGTCTGTCTGTGTGTCTGTCTGTCTGTCTGTCTGTCTGTGTGTCTGTCTGTCTGTCTGTCTGTGTGTCTGTCTGTCTGTGCAGATTTTGTATCCACTGTAACTAAAAAACTAATGGACCGAATTTCACAAAATTTGGTAGGTAAGTCACTTGTGGGCGGGGCTGGTGCTGATTAGTTTTGGGTACGATTCGGAATAAAAGAACCCGCATTTTTTTGCGAAATGGCCCGCAAAAGCTTGTATCCACTCTAGCTGAAAAACTAATGGACCGAATTTCACAAAATTCGGTAGATAAGTCACGTATAGGTCACTCTGGTGCTGATTAGATTTTGGTACGATTCGGAAAAAAATAACCTGCCTTTTTTTGCAAAACGGCCCGCAAAAATCTTCAAAATCTAAACTAAAGAACTAGGTATACTCAGATATATCCATAAAATGCCCGTTTAATACGTAATGTTTAACGACGAAAAGAATAAGACCAACCCCATTACACTAGGACTAGCCGTTCTCGAGATATTTTAGTTTTTCGTACTTTCCCTACGCCACCTTTGAAAATAAGCCCGGTTACCGAATGAGAACGAAAATTGAATAAAAGTGAAATAAATGTAATTAAAATAAAGAGAACGTGGATATAAGTCTGCAGGGAAAGTCATGTGCTGCCCACATCAGATTTTTACTTTCCCTGCAATACATGGTAATGTATAGGGAAAGTATTGGAATCATACCGAAAATCACAACTCGAGTTTTCGACGGATCTACACGTTTCGAGACCTCTAGAATACGAAAAAACCATTTTTAGCGTGACGTCTGTGCGTGTGTCTGTCTGTCTGTCTGTGTGTCTGTCTGTCTGTCTGTCTGTCTGTCTGCCTGTGTGTCTGTCTGTCTGTGCAGATTTTGTATCCACTGTAACTAAAAAACTAATGGACCGAATTTCACAAAATTTGGTAGGTAAGTCACTTGTGGGCGGGGCTGGTGCTGATTAGTTTTGGGTACGATTCGGAATAAAAGAACCCGCATTTTTTTGCGAAATGGCCCGCAAAAGCTTGTATCCACTCTAGCTGAAAAACTAATAGACCGAATTTCACAAAATTCGGTAGATGAGTCACGTATAGTTTACTCTGGTGCTGATTAGATTTTGGTACGATTCGGAAAAAAATAACCTGCCTTTTTTTGCAAAACGACCCGCAAAAATCTACAAAATCTAAACTAAAGAACTAGGTATACTCAGATATATACATTAAATGCCCGTTTAAAACGTAATGTTTAACGACGAAAAGAATAAGACCAACCCCATTACACTAGGACTAGCCGTTCTCGAGATATTTTAGTTTTTCGTACTTTCCCTACGCCACCTTTGAAAATAAGCCCGGTTACCGAATGAGAACGGAAATTGAATTAAAAGTGAAATAAATTTAATTAAAATATAGAGAACATTAATATAAGTCTGCAGGGAAAGTCATGTGCTGCCCACATCAGATTTTTTTAATATAGAGAGAAATAAAATGTGTATACATCTCTTTGTTTTAAAGAAGTATAAATAAATCAAGGATAAATTATATTCAGTTTCTTATCATTTAGGTTACCGTACATAATATATCTACTATACACATTTGAAGCATCTTCGTTTTATATATTTTGTTCACTTGACATACTTTAGTGTTTTGCAATCGGAATAAATGCCAACAATTTTGGTTCCACATTTAGAGGTTTGACGACGAATTGCGCGCTGCTGCTGATTCTCCGACAGTTTCCGATATTTGCTGCATGTCCGAATTTTTCCTTTACGAGTAGACACAATATGAAAATTGCGTAGCACTTCAATACTTTGTTAACAGAATGCCCTTCTCGAAAGGGTAATACTTTTAACAAATTCTTAAAATACAGGAATTAATCCCAGCAAGATAAAAAATGCTCTAGAAGAGATGAATTGGTCACCTCCTGGATCCTGTCTTCACCGCGTATTTTTGTTCCATTTGCAACATCTACACAGAATTTTGTAAAATTATTGAACGATATTGTCTCTGAAAGGTTTCTTGGATCATTCTTGTCTATATTAACTTTTGGGCTTAGGTAAGCTGAGTTATAAGACCTTTTTTTATTGCTTTGCTCTTGGTAAACTGCCGTATTTTGACAGAGGCGTTTTGTACGAATGTGTCTTCATTTTTTCTCACAATTCCAGATGGGTCCCTTTAAATTCGCTTTGCCGTTCCTACCAAGCTTGTGTTCTTTGCTTTTAGCATTTGTGACATCTTCAGTGTAGTGATGAAGTTATGAGTAGTGGAATTTCTCCCTTTGTTTTTAAGACGTTTTCACTAGACCTAAAGCGACGTATTCTTAGATATTTAGATTTTTCAGATACTGCTTAACTTTGCCTGCGCATGGGAAGCCATTCCATTTACATTTAATATCAACATCAACTGTACCCAGAACCTGATTCCAATTTTATTCTGTTTATTTGGTATATGCTGTGTAAATCGACATCTGGCTGTTACCAATTATATACTTGTTATCAATACTAAGCAAAACATATTTCAGTGTACTACTATTAAACACAATTATGTTAAATATTTTCTGTCTATGAATTTGTTGATCTTTTTATTTTCTTTATATGCATAATGTACAAGAAATGTATTGTGACGGGATCGAAAATTCGAATTCGAGTATTCGACGGGAGAGCACGTTTTAAGCGTCGCTGATCACGAATCGAACATTTTTGAAGTGATGTCTGTGTGTGTGTGTGTGTGTGTGTGTGTGTGTGTGTGTGTGTGTGTGTCAGTGAGTCTGTGGAGACGATAACTGACGAACGAATGGATCGATTCGAACCAAATTTGGTACAAAAATCACAATCCGTAAACACTGGAAGCCCATTGTTTTTATACGCAATCGAATGTTCAGAACCCCCCTAAATTTTCGAATAAAATTGTGAAAAAATCGTCAAATGATTAAAACCACTAATAAAGTTACGCAAATAGACATTTCTTATGTAATTTCTCAATAGAAAACGATTGATATAAATTTTAGAACGCTAACATGAACCGTTCTCGAGATATTGTACATTTTTCAAAAAAATTATCAAAAAGTCATATAAAATAAAAAAAAATATTTCCTATTGAGAAACATGTTCACTTTTCATATGTAATACTATGCGATAAATTGGGTGACATCATTCTCGTGGATCTAGCTCGTTCCATTCATGAAAAATTATACTTTGAGTAATACCTTTGTATTTGAACGCCAATAGTCATTTGTCTGCTGTAAGAATAACTTATTTCTTCGTCCATAACGCTTGGTGAGATTTTGGCGATGAATTTGGCGGAATGTCGCCAACTTGACGACTTTTTGAAATGTTGCCAAATTAACGAAAATCTCGCTAAATGGATGAAAATGACGATAAATCAATGAAAATGACGACTAATTGTCGAAAATTCAATATCTTGGAAAGAATATAAGTATCTACTATAAGAAAAACCTATTTATTTTACTGTAAAAGTAGTAAATTCATTACATCATATAAGGAAAGTCATGTGTTGCCCACATCAGATTTTTAATAAATATTGTGTTAATATTTTCAGAGTCCTCTACTTCGACGATAGGAGCTTGCAATTCAGTGGCAGTAGTTCAAAGATAGAACGTCGGTTGTCCAGTACAATAATCCTTGTTTCGATTTCCTGTTGGGGTTTTTTACATGTTGGTATTTTTATTTTGACGTCTACCAATTTAAAAATAAAGCCCATTTAAATGTACCCGACAAATTTACTGTTTAGTATTATGCTATGTTATGTTCTGTGCTTTTTATGTTTTGTTGCTATTGCAATTAGACTTTATTTGTAGTTCTTATTGATATTGTATAAATTAATAAATAAATAAATAAATACCTTAAAAATTGCAAATATATATATATATATATATATATCAGCAACTACTTACTTCGCTTTCTTAATTTGTAGACACTCTTAGATGCCAAGCTATATCTATCCACCAAAAACTCTTGAATTTTCGTCCTTGCCAGGATAATCGTTGTAAGACCTGTCCGTCAGTTTACCCTCTCAGATTAATAATATTAGTCCTTAATATTTAACTTTCTGTAAAGTATATAATTGCATTTATGAATTAACATGTATCTCTTGTAATATCTCATATACTGTACAAACCAGCACTTCTTTTCACTTTCGTTTTAATATTCATAGAAACCATATTAAGGAATTTAACTCTCGAGCATATCACATATCATCACAACTTCCTCCTTATCATAACACTGGTAATAAATTTGAATATGCCCATTTTGTTCTTCATGGAATGTTTTATGTTTTGTGGTTATTGTAATTATATTTTCTTTGTAGTTTCTATTGAAATTGTATAATTAAATAAATAAATAAATATATACTTTGAAAAAATGCAATATATATATATATAATTTGGAAGTCCAATGAAAGAAAAATGAGAAGCTGTAACTCGAAAAATCCAACTTTCTAACAAGCCTACAAATAAAAATATAAATCAGCAAATCTTCATTTAGATGGAAAAAAACACATATTTCGAATCATCAGGTTAAAGAAAATCATCAAAAATCAATGATAAGGAATAGATAAATGAAAAACAAATGAAATCCAAACATTAATGCTATACACGTGGACAAGGGTTAGGCCTAAATAATGGATATATTCACTTCTTCAAAACTCTTCATCTGATCCAAGTATTTTGTCGAAACAAACACAAAAAATGTATGTTTCTGAGGAAATGAATATTATTATATCTATAAACTATTTCTACTTGGACAACATACATAAAGAACATAAAATAAAAGGAGACTAGAATATCTGGAGAAAAATACTACAAATGACGAACCTGTCGAACCCGTGAACCCAGAATGAAGAGACCAGTGTTGCATGTATATATATATATATATATATATATATATATATATATATATATATATATATATATAATGAAAAGAAAGTTGAAAAATTGAAAAGTAAGAATTAGCATCGTAAGCCTTATTTCCGACATTTTCTGGAAGTACTGAGCTAATTGGAGTACCGAACTGATTATCATTGGAAGAAATGTTTCAGTTTATCGATTCTTACTGAAAGTTTTTTCCTGGTAATTTTCTATCTATTTTATGACATACAATAAAATTGAAAACAAAATTAAAATAGCAATTATTGCGAATAAATTTCAGTATTGTATTATCATATCTTAGACAAACACAATATACCACAAACGACAATTTATCCTTCAAATACATCCGTGATAAAAAAAAACATCCCAGAAGATACATTCAAGTTTAATAATTAATCATAATTCCTTCGTTTTGCATGTTATTGCGATTGTAGCATCTGCAATTGCAGGAGATTAATCTTATGAATAATGACCATAATTATCTCTCGATATCCTTAATGATTTATGTAAGGATACACGTTTCATTGAAAAAAAAAAGAATATGTTATTATGATAGTATATTAAGGGTAATATCCAATCAAGTATATAAATTAATGCCTTGTGCAGAAGAAGATTAATGTCGGATTTTTCAAGAGAATACGACAAGGGGCGTTTCACTGCTAATTATTCTTTAATATAGGAATGCAAAAAATACGGAAGAAAATTTCATTTCTTTAAAAGTTTAAAAGCAAAATAAACCGTTGTTTTTTTAAACGAAAGGTGGTTGTTGAATGCCATCTCTTTCTCGTCTTTCTTATATGCTTTTCACATTGAAGAGAATTATTATTGCAGTATAATAAAAGTAATTATTATTTTTCTTTTAATTTGTTAATTATACTGTGACAGTAATGTCATTCGATTTGACATACGCATAGGCAAAGCATATACGCATGGAGAACATGCGGTTCTATTATTACCTTCCTTATATACATAATGTATAAGGAAAGTATTGTGACGGGGTCGAAAATTCGAATTCGAGTTTTCGAGGGGACAGCGCATTTCAAGCATCCCTGATCACGAATCAAACATTTTTGAAGTGATGTCTGTGTGTCTGTGGAAGTATGTGTGTGTGTGTGTGTGTGTGTGTGTGTCGATGAGTCTGTGGAGACGATAACTGACGAACGAATGGACCGATTCGAACGAATCTTGTTATAAAAATCACAATCGGTAAACACTGGAAGCCTATTGTTTTTATACGCAATCGAATGTTCAGAACCCCCTAAATTTTCGTGTGAAATTTTGAAAAAATCGTCAAAAAATCAAAACCGCTACTAAAGTTACGCAAATAGACACTTCTTATGTAATTTTTCATTAGAAAACGATCGACATAAATTTTAGAATGCTAACATGAACCGTTCTCGAGATATTGCACATTTTTAAAAAAATTATCAAAAAGTCATATAAAATTTAAAAAAATATTTCCTATTGAGAAAAATGTTCACTTTTCATATGTAATACCATACGATAAATTTGGTGACATTATTCTCATGGATCTAGCGCGTTCCAGTCATAAAAAGGATACTTTGAGTAATACTTTTGTATTTGAACGCCAATAGTCATTTATCTGCTGTAAGAATAACTTATTTCTTCGTCCATAACGCTTGGCAAGATTTTGGCTACGAATTTGGCGAATATCGCCAACTTGGCGACTTTTTAAATGTTGCCAAATTAACTTGAAGAAAATAAGATCAAGACTATAAGTATCTACTATAAGAATAATATTTTTTTAATCTGTAAATGTAGTAAATTCATTGCATTATATAAGGAAAGTCATGTGTTGCCCAAATCAGATTTTTTTTTAAAGTGATTGTGGTATTTCATTACTTTATTCGCTATTTACTTTCAAGTCAACTCATAGATAATGAGTTTAAATTCCAGTGTATGTGAAATTCAGTGATTATATATATATATATATATATATATATATATATATATATATATATATATATATATATATATATATATTAATTAAAGAGCAATATTATAGAATTCTACGTTACGTGTGATATCAGATACTAGAAACGAAGCCGGATATTGGACTCATTTTTAATTTATTTATAACAATGGATAATTCTAGAGCTTTAAGTTGCGTATGATATCAGATGCTGAAAAAGAAGCTCGATATTGGACACCTTTTTAATTTATTTCCAACGATGTATATTATAATACCTCCTTTTGTGTTTTGGCTATATTATATATAAAGAACAGTATTACGGAATTCTACGTTGCGTCTGACATTAGATACTACAAACGAAGCCGGATATCGGACTCAATTTCAACTTATGTATAACAATGGAGAATTCTAGAGCTTTAAGTTTCGTATTACATCAGATACTAAAAGCCGCCTTTAAATTAAGAAGTAATTAAAATTTTTTTAATTACTATCGATTTTTAATTACTTCTTAATTTTAAAAGGCTAAATGGCTATCTTGTGAACCTTGGACCAATGACGTCATCTTGTGAACTTTGGAGTGATGACGTCATTTTATGTGGAATCTTAGATAAGATAAGAACTGATAAGCTCTCATCTAATTGTTGCAATTAGTGTGTTTATCGTTCATTTCTAGTTTGGATGCCGACTTGTGAAGGCCTCATACTGTTAGTTATTTTCGTGTTTTTGGTAGTTATTCTTGTATATTCCGCGTGATACATATCACCTAAAGTTATAAAAATATATATAAAATTTTTCTAAGTATATAATGTTAATGTGATTTAAAATTCGGAACTTTAAGTAAGTTTGGTACATATTTTCACTCTATGATTTCGAAGCTGAATGAAATAATATAGAAATTTTCTCATGTAGATAACAATTGTATTTACCACAATCTAATGTTGTACGATTCATTAAAAATTATAAGTTCTAATCACTTCATATCTTATGTGATCTGTTTGCACACGACACTCGATTTAGGTTACGTGATTATACTTATGAAGTTGTTTGATAAGTCATTTCAACTTTGGACGTTGTGTGGATAGGTTTGCTTCGCTCATAGCTGTGACAGAATTATAATGTTTTAAGATGTTAGTGTTTTAAAAATAAATCTTATACTGTGAATGTCGTAGTTGGATGTTACTATCTAAAAAGAATGTCTAAAATTCAAAGTATGCCATCACTCGAGCAAATAATTTCTAGTGTAAATAGTGCGGAGTTGACTGTTCCTGCCCTAGAAGAAACAAAATCTGTGGACATTGTCTCAGATGTGATTAATTCACCCTCACAAAAATTTGCTGTGGATTGGTTAGAAACCTATCTTATGTCTTCCAAAACCCCAGCAGAAACATCTACCGTTGTCAATTCACAAGTTCTCACCGAGGTTGAAAACTCAACTCATGATCTGCTTTCTTGTGCTCTAACACATAGTGGACTGTTGGGCGCGGTAGCCCATTGGTTAGCGCGCTGGAGTTGCACTCGGTAGGCCCGGGTTCGATTCCAGCCACTGCCAAAACTGCCGCCGTGTTCATGCGGAGTACGATCACGTTAAACATGTGGGTCCGAAAGTCCTTCCGAGAGGTTGGTGGTAGGGGAAGGAGGGTACGGTCCCTGTGGATGCCTCCCCCACTGGGTTCCGGTCTAAATTGGGTGGCACTTCCCGACCGTCCAAACAGTTACCTTCCACCTTTCTGGTAGGTCGGATGGTCTGGGTTTCAACAACAACAACATAGTGGACTGTTATCTTCCAATGCAGAATCAGTTTCGACTGAATCTACTTCTTCAGATTTTATGCAAGATGCACTCCGTCGTTGGCATTTAGGTTCTAATGTGTATGTGTATTTGAAACTTCGTCATGGGAAGTTAAAAGTGTATATATGGAAATATCTCTCTAACGATCGAAATGAATTACAGCCTACGCGTGAAGGTGTTACACTGTCACCGGCTACATGGAGTGAATTTTCTCAAAAATTGTGGTCGTTCAATATTCTATATGCAGATACCTCTTTCGTCAGTCGCAATGAGTTGTTCTGTTTCAATGACAACGGAAAATTGCATCTGCAGAAAATAATTCAATTATATGATTCAAAATTTTGTCTAACACAGTGTCATATTACCTTAGATAAAAATCAAATAGCATGTTTACAGAATAGTGTTAACAATATTAGTATACATCTTCGAGAAAGTATATTTATAGAGTGGCTTCCTGCTCAAATATTAAAAATAATGAACACTATAACCTTTCTACCATCACTTATTTGTGACAAAAATTTTGCATTCGAACAATTAATCTCTTGTATTCATGACAACATCATGTGTCATGTAAGAAAACTTTTCAAATGTGTTGGTTGTGTTGGTCAAGTTGAAGATTTAAGTTACCATGAATGTCTTTACAGCACTCCATTACAAATGTTTGACAGAGTGTCTGAACAAGTACTTCTAAATCTTGACATTAATAACATTGCTAAGAAAGTTTTGTTGCGTGGTGAAGAAGTCTTTTACTGCTATGATAGAAATTTTTTCGAGTCATTCAAATCAGAGGACTATGAAAGTGCGATAAGGAAATTATTTTAACTTATTTGTTTAAATGTACAAGTGATAATGGTTAATGTGTATTTCATTAATAATAGATTCATTAGATGGTTTTTATCTTTCAAATTGAATTCCTTATTTATACTCATTAGCTAATTTTTTTTTTTTTTTTTAGCATGTTCCATTTAAGAAATGTTATATTGTTGTGAGTTATGTATCTATGCATTCAAGTGTAACAGGTTTACTAATCTCACTTTTTAAAATAAAATATAAAAAATTAAAAATAGATTTATTCGAATCATATCAAATGTCTACAGTGTGAGTTTCATGACAAAAGATATTTACACTTTACAGAGTTTAAATCATAAATTTATAATCAATGTCAAAATTCTGAATTCATTCAAAATAAATGCTAATTTATGTTCCATTCTCTAAAGTATGAAGATTCATAAACAATGCTGTGTTTCAATCTCTAAGAATCGGTGAAAATTCGACTGTAGTTTCTTAAAAATCTACGAAGTTGGGAGTTATTCTGTAATAGGTGTAAACTTTTGTTGTGGTCCTGTCATTTTCTGTGTGTTGTTAAATATGTACATTCAAATGGGATCATTTATTAAGAGCAGAGGGGTCTTATGGAGCACCTACAGCCACAAAATTGTGACATTTCTATGTGCATGTCAATAATGTCTCGTATTAAGATATCAAAACTCATTACATGTTTCTTTTAATGTGTTAATTGCATATATTTCATATTTTTTAATGTTATTGCAATGTACTGTACTTGTCTCAGAGGGTCACTCTTTCATTTAAATTCAATGTTAACAATCACCTATCCTTAAAAACAGTAAGTTATATACTATTCTTCTTTAAAAAAAAATATATATATACTCGTTTAATGATCTTAAACGTTGTTGTAACAATAAAACCTAGCTCTTATTTGATAGTCATACACTAAGTATTGTGCAATTTTTGTCAAATTGCATTAAAATTTGATAATTTTAAATGGGAAAAAAAAAACATTCGTGAGTATTCTATAATATTGAAATGCTATGATCTTCCAGCTCTTGTATGTATTGTATAATTTGAAAAATTTTTCATTTAAATATGGGAACTGCTTAAAACAATAACATTGCAATTAACTCGCTTTGCGAACATGAACTTTGGGTCACTATCTGTTACACTGATAAGCGCGATAAGCTATAGAGCCGATTTGGAATGTATTTTGGGTGAGTCTTTGGCCTGCATGTTGTGTGTATTGTGGGGGGAGGGGGTATATTTATGGAAAATATGTATTCATATACATATTCTTTCTGAGAGCAGCTTTTTCAAAATAAGATCCACACATTTTAGTGGTGTCTATTGAAATGTGAGGATGCAATCATGCATTTGCAATCGTCGGATTTCCACTTGGACGAATTCAGACGTAAAATACACCTCTAATGCTTTTTTTTTTTAAATTATAACTTAACATTTAGAAGGTATATGGAATATCTGCTTATATGAAAAAAAAAATGGATAGCATAAGACAGTAGCAAGTTATTAAAAAGAAAAAAGAAAAAATGCATAATTTGGAAAGAATAATTGTGTGGTGGCAATACGGCAACATAATGACATCATTATAGATAAGATCTAATTTTTAATAATGTAATAAGAGTGTATCACTCATTTGGAGTGTGGACAGTAAGTTGTCGCTCCGTGAGTTCCAATTTTGTTAACTATTTTCAATGTGAATATAAAAATTATATGAAATGATTCTAAATATTCAAACTTAGAAGCTTCAACTAAGTTCGGTTTCATTGAAATATTTGTCCTGTAAATATTTGCATCGGTAAAACCACCATTGGTATTTCAAACAGTCGATTCGTATTTAGAAAATTCTAGAACCGTAGTGTACAACTGTAGAAATCTATTTTTAAAAGCTGTCGAAACAGATATTTTTTTCATAAAAATGTGTTCCATACAATTTATGTCTACCGATGAAATACAACTATTTCGGACATTTTTAAAAATTTAAAAAGTTTGAAAGTTAGTGTGATAAAATCTCACACAATACTTACTCGTTTCATGTTTAGCAGGTTTTAATACCGGGTGTTGAAATCTAGGTACATGCATGTGCAAAATGGTCTATTCCTATTCAATAGATTTTAAAATGTATTGGTGTCCTGAAAAAAATAATGTACACTCACTTCTAAGTTCTATAATGGTAGTAAAATTACGATGTGAAAATGGTGATATCATATTCATTGGGTTTTATTTAAACTGAATGCTAAAATTTTGGGGGTGAAAATTCGTTAGCTTGTTAAATTCTAAACTTCGATATTTCAATTACACCCACCATTTTAAGAATGGTCAAATCATATTCAATGCACAATATCATTAAAGTGATGTGTTTTAGATTACGTGTAGCAAATCAGACCGTTGAAGTATCCAGTTAGTAGAAATATATTATTATAAAAATAGGTGGCATCACCTCATACTGCTGACGTCATTATTTTGTATCAGACCCTTGAAGTATCCAACTATTAAAATATATTATTATAAAAATAGGTGGCAACACCTCATACTGCTGATGTCATTATAGATAAGATCTAATTTTTAATAGCGTAATGAGAGTGTATCACTCATTTGGAGTTTGCCCAGCGGGTAGTGAAGAGGTCGTCCGTGAGTTCTAATTTTCATTATTATTTTTATAAAAAGAAAAAAAATAATTTTGTTATATACTGTTAGATTTATTTTTCAAAAATCACACACACACTTAGAATGGTCAAATCATATTCAATGCACAATATCATTAAAGTGATGTGTTTCAGATTACGTGTAGTAATGAGAGTGCCTCACTCATTTGATATTTGCCCAGCGGGTAGTGAAGAGGTCGTTCCGTGAGTTCTAATTTTCATTATTATTTTTATAAAAAGAAAAAAAAATCATTTCGATATATGCTGTTAGATTTATTTTTAAAAAATCACACACACACTTAGAATGGTCAAATCTTGTTCACTTCATTTTAACTAAATGCACTATTTTAACGGTTGTCAAATATATTGTGCATACATTTGTTTTTAAATCCACAACATTTAAAAGGGTCGAATCATATTCACTGAACACAATTTTTGTGTCCACTGAACACAATTTGTGTGTTCATTGGAAATCCGTATTCTATTTGTTTTTAAACATTCGAAATCATTTCGTTATTATTATAAAAATCATATTGATAGTTAGATTTATTTAAAAAAAATCCGTATTGCTATATATCACTCAGCTAAGTATAGTGTGCTTAAATTTTAAGTGTTAAAAGGGTTGAATGCTATTCACTTAACACCATTTTGAAAATGCGTAACTTCACTTGCGTGTATTCCATTCATTTAAAAAAAAAATCATAGTGTTATAATACACAATTTTATATTCACTCCGTAGCATTCTGTTTTAAAACACATCGCTATTCACCGAGCGATTCGAATGAACTTTGAAAAATAATCTAACTTCCGCTGATAAGGTACACTTCGAAGATAACTTCCTATAAAGCACGGGTGCTTTGGCACGCTGGTAAGACACTCGGCTTGTAATCGTCTGGACCCAAGTTCGAATAAAGCTCCTGACAAGTGAAACATTAATTTCTTTTGGAAAAAAAATGCCGATAGATGGCAGCACTTCATCAAAATTCGCCAGAGGGCGCTTTAACTACGTCACGCTGATAAGATCTTTCAGTCTGTCGCTGACCAGCAGAGAGGGAGGACGTGTGCTAAGGAGCTCCAAGGCGCGACACGTCATTTCCAGATTGTGCGATTGCGAAATCCCTTGAAACCTCTTCCTCAGGTCAAGGGTCAGTCAGCGATTGTGACACTCCGAGTGAAGTGAAACTCACTCCGTATGAGTCATCATGCCTCTGTGAAAGACTTTCGCAATTGCCCTCTTCCGAAACAGGCATCCGGTGCTGCGCCTCACCAAACTTCCAAAAGAGGGGAGGGGGGCACTGAGAGGCATCCTCCCTCCTGGAGGTCTCAAGACCCTCTGAGAGGAGCTTCCTCTCAAAAGAGGGAAGACACTCCAAAGAGGGGAGGCGGCTCAAGAGAGGCATCCTCCCAAAGAGGATCCTCTCAAAGAGGGACCCTCCTCCCAAAGAGGGACCCTCCTCCTCCCAAAAGAGGCAGGGGGTGCAACACCCCAGCACCTCCTGCAGCCCCTCAACTGTCATTTCTCTTCTACTATTGATACATAACATATTATTATAATGCATTAATGTCTGTACATTATATGTTATTGTGCGGCTGCTACACGTACAGAATAATTTGTTTCGAAGTAAATTTTTCAATCCATTTGTTAAAAAATATGCCACAGTAGTAAATTCTTCAGCTTTAAATTTTCAAAATTAAGTTGCCTTAATTTACAATTTTTATTCTTTCTATCGCAAATTACTTATGACTTTTCTAAGTCGAGTCATAATAAATCCTAACACTTTGGCACTGAAAATATTTGCACATAAAAATTAGTCTTCTTTCAGCACATGAACAAATGACTAATGATTCTGTAAATTACGTGGTATACCCGACCATACATCCAAGATTAACGAATAATATTCAACTCAGGTTCGTTAATCAAGAGTTTTAATACATTTATATCCAACTATACAAAGTAAATCTTGTGAAGAATAATCTTAATTGCCATCTTGATCATTTAGTATATTATGTAAGAATGCACGCATTAAGTAAACGGATGTATGTATGCATGTATGACAGTCTGAGAATAATTTCCATCCTAAATATTAATTATCATTCTATTGCTAAAAATGATGGCATGCTTAATCAATAAAAGGGTGCACAGCTTCTTTTTCACTGCTAATTCGTCCCTGTATCAGAATTGTCGTGTCTATAAGCAGGATTAAGAAAATCATAATGCACACTAATAAGTTTGTAAGGATAAGTCAAAGTGTATATCCGAATTCGGTCACATCATTCCAAGTTGGCTTCTTTTTAAATTTTTTTTTCTGGTTCATAATTCCCAATATTATTATGTTTTTATGTTTTAATTAGCATTGTTGATACGTATTCTGTGGAATTGTGGATGTACTATCAGGATACAAGAATGAGTTCAAATTTCTATATAACTAACCTGTTTATTTGCTAGCACAACATAAACAGGAACAATATATAACAAATAGCTCGATGACAATCTCGGAAGATTAATAAACAACTGTAAGAAACAGTAAAACAGCAAATAAATGCTGCACTAATTTCATAAAAGCCATACTATTTTCAGAACATTAAGGTACCTCAGAATTCAATGTAGTTTGTATCATGTCAACAACTCTCCAACTGAGCGATGTCTTCTGTTATATACTCTCTGTAGAAACTTCCAGAAGGGACTGGGATTTCCCAGACTATTGGTTATTTCAAGAAGGTTCAAGTGCATTTAAAAAATTGCCAAGTTGTCGTCAAATCCGGTAACCCTGTTTCAAGTGCTCACATATGGCAATCCTATATTAACGTAATAGGAATAGCTGCATGTAAAAGCGTTTTCTCTTCTGGTTCTCAAAAGAGCCCCCAATGACGGCATTTTACATGATCGTAACAGTATTTATTTATTTTATTATTAATTCATTAATTAGTTACATTTTAATTCAAGTTACTATTCTTATCTAATTTCTTAATTAAAAGTTTTCCATTTTCTAAATTGCTAATCTGCGACTTTATAAAAACGTTCGTTTATTTGTTTCTCCTTAAAATTATCTTTTATTTTATGACTCTATTCTATTTTCCATTTTGCTTAAAAATTGAGTCTAAAGTTTTGTGTTATTTTCGTTAGTCAGTATTTTCGTTAGTTAGACTATTGTCGTATATTTTGATAAAAAATTGTTGGGTCTGGTATTAAATATTGATATATTTTTCTTATTCTTTAGACTGTGTACAACAATTTAAAATTCTTAAACTTTAATCTTAAAGCTACTTTTTTTCTTCATAATTTGTAACTTTGTTTAAAACCGTCTTTAAGCATGTTTTGTAAACAATATTTATTTTTGTAAAGGAAGGCATGTAGTGCACAAAAATATGCAAGTATCACCATATTAAATTGTGCTTTTAGCTAGGTTATGCAAAATTATAACAACTTCTTATTTAAGCAAAGCGTATTTAGAATATAGCTTCTTTAACATCGACTTAAATCTGATCGTGTGCGAAAGTTTCGTTGACATAGTAAAATTTAACCAATTCGAATAAAATGTTATACATAAGCTTCAATTAATCGTATTTTAGGTCATGACAAAGCCCTAATTTTAAATTTCAATCTATGCACTGAGATATCTAAAGTTTAAAAAAAAAAGATCATATAATGCCCAATATAATAGAAGTCCATGCAGAAAAAATAATTTCAAAAATTTCAAACATAATTTTCTATTTGTTTCGTATAACTTGTATAGTTTTTCAAGTCACTAGGATGTCTTATACATTAATTATTTAATATTTAATAGTTTTAAATAATTATTTGATCTTTAATACATTTTTCATAAAATAAATGTTTCAGTTATTAAACATGTAGCTAAATAACAATTTTCTTTTCACTTCAGATTCAAGTCCCGAAACATAGCATAGTGATTTTGTTTTAGTTTGAATGAATAAATTAAAAATTGTCTTATATGCAAGTATATAGTTTTAGCAAGCCATAATACACTTGAAACTTACGATTTTCCAGAACTCATTTTTATAACATAAAAGAAATTTCCTTGAAGGCAGGGGCTGTTGACGATGTTTACAGATCATTAAGATGCTAAACGTGAAACAAGCACAATCAATATATTCCCCAAATTACGCTTGTTATGGTTGTATGAAACACCCAGTGTTTATGCCTGCAGGCTAAATGATAAGAGATTTTTTAAAGGTACATGTTATCTAATCAAATTGAGTGCGAGGCTATGAGAAATTACACCCGAGAAAAATCATAAATAGCAACTTTGATTACTTTTAATTTATTATTGCTTTCATTACTCTTATCACTTTCATAAATCATAACGTCAATTTCTTAATTCATGCTTCAATAATATTGTGGTTAGCATAAACTATTGTATCAAGCATTTGTTTAAAACATTTACTTTCAACATATTATTTAAATTATAATTAAAACATCTGATTTATATGTACTAAATTTTATGATAGACTAGCAGCACACCCGTTCTTCTTACGGAATATTCAATATAAAGAAACTTAAAATTCACAATCATATGCAAATTCCTATAGTATTCTAAAGGACTGTTATTCAAGACATTATATTAAAATATATGAATTATGCTCCGAAAAAGAAGTTTAAGAATCTCAATTCTCGCTATATAAAATTATCTTCACAAGCAGATCTGATGAATAAAACATCCTGATCCCGTTTGTAAACAAGTAGAAAGAGCTAAAATTGTATGCAAAGGAAATGGGGTGCAAATTATTTCAATTTCTATTTAGACTGATTTAATTAGAAATTAAATGAAATTTCTTCACACAATTGGATTTGTTTTTAGCACACAAAAGCGTATCGCATTAAAACATTAACACATTAACGACATTAACACATTTATTTTTTCATATTTTGGCTTTCTGGACATATACTTTTTTAACTTATTAGCTAAAAGACGAAATTTAAAATACTGCCAGGGATTTTTGGAACCATGAACAGGGTACGCAAACGATTGATTTGGACGTTGTACGCGCTGGCCTGAAGCCATCCCTTTAGTTGATCAAACAACAGTCACAGTCTCAGAAGCATTCTTTTCTGGTTAGATATCTCGATTGGGAGTACCTGAAGTTATCAGTACCGACGAAGGGCGACAATTTGAAAGCGATCTATTTCATCATTTGATGAGATTTTTAAGAGGTAGGACGACCAGAACGACAGTATATCATCCTGCCGCCAATTCTATGGTGGAACTTTTTGCACGCCAATTAAAATCAGCAATACGCTATCAGGATACGGAGCGATGGATGGATGTGCTTGCTACCAAGTGTACGTTTAGGAATTCTATCTGAAGAAGATCTAAAAGCTTCCAGTGCAAAATGGATCTATGGCACTCCATTACGATTACCATTCGAGTTTCTTCGTGACTCATCGTTAAAGACCATCCCTAAACATGCTCAAGGATTCGTTTTGAATTTGAAACAACACATGTAGCGACTACGACCGGTTTCTGATTCGCGTTATTCAAAAAATGATGTTTTCATTGATAAGAAACTTTCAAAGTACACCCATGCTTTTTGTGTGGAATGACTTTGTTCGACGACCGTTGCAGACACCATATGACGGACCTTTTCAAGTATGTGTACACACAGAAAAATATTACACCATAGATATCCGTGGACAAAAGACCAACGTCAGTATTGGTCGTTTGAAACTCCCTTTTTTTTTAAATCTCTTGAGGAATCAAAAAAAACATCTTTACAGAGTTCTGTCCGGTCATTGCCTTCCACTACTACTACTGTGACCATATGTGGAAGACAAGTACGTTTCAGAATCCCTGTTCACGTATGATGAGGGTGTGTACTATGGCAGCACACCTTCACATAAAATGACGAATACAAAACTTTCTTGAACTTGACAGACTGTAATTTACATACGACATGCGCAACGTCTCTGCGCAGGCACATAAAAGCAAGCCCAGAACATTTTCAGATCATTCTTATTTCTGATAGATATGTACGCGCGGTTGAATGCAGTACTGTTTTAGCTTTGTTTTTAAAATAAAATTATATTTTATATGTATGCTTCTGATAATATAATTCTACATCACACCTTTCTCATACCCTCTTCATTGTAGTCATTATATTAAACACTTTAAACACCACTTTAATTATGTTACGGCCATCTCCATCCAGGTCATGGAAATATGTGGCTGGAGCAATATTTTGAGCACCACTGTATCATGTTGCGGACAAGGTCAGTATCTTGATGAAATAATTCACATGTTACATAAAGCGGATCTCCAAAGCTAACTCTCATTAACATTTTATAGCATAACTTACCTTTGAACATTGCTACAAAACATAAAATTTGAATAAAAATGTTCTAAGCTGTCACCGTTATGCCTTCAAAATGCAATAAATAATTCGAAAGTAATTAAATACATATTGCTATTAATATTTTCAAAGAAATAGCCCAAATATCTTAGGCACCAAAGAAAGTCCCGAAAATGCAAATTTAGTCTTTGCGTGATGGAGCATGATGCAGTTTAGAATATGTTTGAATTTCAATAAAAAGTCCTGAAAAGAATAAACTTTTGCACACAAAGTTGGAAACACCGCGTGCTGTTGGCACTTGCGCGCTGGATTTGCACTCTGCCACAACTGCCGCCGTGTTCATGCGGAGTACGATCACGTTAAACATGTGGGTCCGTAAGTCCTTCCGAGAGGTTTGTGGTAGGAGAAGGAGGGTACGGTCCCTGTGGATGCCTCCCCCACTGGGTTCCGGTCTAAATTGGGTGACACTTCCCGGCCGTCCAAACAGCTACCTTACACCTTTCTGGTAGGTCGGACAGTCTGGGTCTCAACAACAACAACAACACTAAGTTTTCAAATATTGTTGATTCAGTTGTAAAACTATATCTATATTTTTTTAATTCATATCTTTATTTAAATATGAATTTTATAATTAATAATTAATATTAAGGGACTTGTAACATGAAAAACGGTATATAATTTGCTTGGGCATTATCACAATATAAAATTAGAATTAATTTGATAGGCTGAATATTTCGTAAAATATAAAAGAAGAACTGCAGCACTAAATTGACATTAGAAGCTCGGAATTTCAAGTAGTCATAACTCATTAATGGCTTTTTCTTCTTTGCCCAGACCGTCCGACCTACCCGAAGATGTAAGGTATCTGTTTGGACGACAGGGAAGTGCCACATAATTTAGACCGGAACCAAATGGGAAGGCATCCACAGATATTGTACCCTCCTTCCCATACCACCAACCTCTCGAATGACCTTACGGACCCAAATGTTTAACGTACCCATACTCCGTGTGATCACGGGAACAGTTTGGGCAGAGCAAGGAATTGAACTCGAGTTGTCCGAGTGCAATCCTCAAGCGCTTAACACTAGGGTATTCCACCCATTACCCATCGGCTTGAGTACAATGAATAAATGAATACGGTGTTTTTGAATTTGGTGAATCAAAAATGTTATCAAAAAATACCACTTGCGGAACCGGAACAACGCGCGGTATTCGGATTTTTTTTTATTGGCAGGCAAATGATGCTGTATAATAATTATAACTTTTCTTGTACATCATTTCTATGTATTCAATCTGTGTACAAGTAATATGCAAACCGCAAGTATGTTTATTCCAAATACAGAACATGCTATAACTGTTTCATGAAAATATTTTGTAAAAATGTTATTAAATAATAATTATTTAAACATATTAAGAAATATATGAATTCTAGCTTCTTTAATTCGCTGGTAGAAGCGCTGCAAATTTTTTCCATCTATAGCGCATAAGTAGCATTTAGGTCCTGTTATTTCAGTTTAGAACACTTGAATCGAAACTAAAGGGGATGCATAAGGACTTATTAGAGAACGCTACATTTGCTAGCAAAATACCTAAAATTTATATTTTTATATTTAGTTCTTTCTCATGTACCTTTTATTTCAACCAAATATTAGTAAGCAAAAGTATACGGTGTAACATAGCGCCAATGTTCTTGAAAGCATACGTATTCCCAAATGTATTCATATTAGTGTCTATTGATTGTATTAGATTTCCCTTCTTACATACTTTTCTGATGAACATAAGATACTCTGTACCTCCCAAATATCCATCTAAGTCACATCCATTGACACATTCCATTACTTTGACCATAACTCACCAGCCACCCTCAAGCATAGGCACATAAGTCTTTCTTTACTATCCTTCAAAAGCGAAATAAAATGCGAAGTTCATCTATCATTAAATCATTGCCAAAAAGTCCGCTAGTTGTTGTGCATTATTTTATTTTATGCAGTTAGTTGAGACAAATTTTTCTCCTTAATTTAAATAACGTAATATAACAAAGTTGATAATATATTACGCTGTAACATTTTCTATATTGACCATAATATTATATTATATTATAATTTTACAAACACTATAAACAAAATTCTAGAATAATGTTTTTAATGTTGTAATGTCCAGTGTAATTAAATGTTGTAATGTCCAGTGCTTTTATAAATGCTTGTAAAATGATTTAGAATTTTCTTTCAAATACAGATCCTGAGTAATCATGTCGTGCATAAAAATAACAGTAAAGCGTTAAAATAAATATGTTGAGTTGCTTTTGGCTATTTAATAATTTTAGGAATGTTTTTTTTTAATCTAAACGGGTTCAGGAGTCTTATTTACATAGTTATTATCTATTTTTAAAATTTAGTTATACGTTTTCCATTTGTTTAGGTTTTTGCTATTCTTTTGTTCCAAATGCATTCCGTTCCATAGGTTTTGTGTCAAAAATGGCGAAAGTTCGTTCACTCTTAGGTTTTAGCAATTTAAATTTTTTTAAATTGGCTAATTTGTGGTTCCATTAATTGTCATTTTTATCCCCTTTGATTTGATTCTAAATTTCTTGTTCTCGGTGGAAAATTTGATGATTTATTGCGATTTTTCATTTTTCTTCTATGTTCAGCTTTTTTTTTAAATTATCAGAATCGTTCATTATTAAATTATTGCCGAATTTGTATATTCCAAATCGTTTCACTTCATTTCTTTTTAATTTTTGTCTGCTTTAAAATTTTTATTCTCTTCTTTAAAATTTTGAGTTTCTGAGTTGTTGACTGTAATATTAAATTCGTCTGTCATTAATTCTTTCATAGTTCATCTATAGTTTTGATTACGATATGTAGCAGCGATTCTTGACAGTATAGAAATAGATTCGCGCTCCTCTCTTCTTTTTTTTTATTAGAACTTAAGATGCAACCGTATTAAGTTGTAGATTTTGCGTTTCGGCGTTCGTATGCATTCCATCCCATTGGAATGAAGGCGTTGCTTATTCTACGAATTGCTCGCCTACCTCGTACGGGTAAGAATGATGTCTTCAGCGGATCGATTCCTGCTCTTTGGCCTTGTATTCCTGACCCTCTTCTCGTATAAATAAGATTTACTGATTTGTGAAGCGCGAGGGCGCCAATTAAGCGATTGTTTTTAGTGATCAGTGTGCGTTCTATGAATGACGTATTGTGTCGGCATTTCCATATGTAATTAAGGGACTATATGCTCGGCGATTAGTACAGAAAAGTGAAGAAGTGTGTCTACTGTTTCCGGCGAAAAGTTCATTGATTGACTTTTGTGCTGATCAAATGTTATGGAGCTTGTTGACGTGTGAGCGGTCTAGCTTTATGGATTGGAGTGGATAGTTTTTCTCGCTCTAGGCGACTGGGCTTTTGCTTTTCCATCTTGGGTTCATCTGCTGGGATTTGTTGCATCCAGTGTGTTCTGCGACGGCTCTCTACATCCGGGTGGTATTTTTAAATGATAATTATAATTGTCTACCAGTTTCACATTATTTTAAAGTTTAATTGATTTGTTGGGAATAAGACCCCTTCACCTATAAATTGTAGGTCTCCTGAACCTGTTTATTGTTAATTAATGTAATTTTTCTTTAGATTTTTAACCTTTAGTTGGGATATTTATTATGTTCTATATTTCCGTTTTGGCTAATTTGAGTTCTTTTTTATTCTATATTCTCGTTGGGCAAAAAATTCTATAATTTTAACATAACTTAATTTAAACATTAAAAGCTGTTTTCTTTAATTTTTAGTATTCTAACGTTTCGTATACCACTATACGTTAGACCAATTTATTTATTTAATTTATTTATGATGTTTAATTTGATTTGTTTGGTTAATGAGATGTTAAAAAAAGTTGTAAAATTATTTAATAAACGTTAGATTTGGATAGCTTAAACTCCCTGTCTCTCCTTTTCTTTTAATAAGTGTTCTATTTTTAGGAAAGCGCCACATTTTACTGTTTTACAGGTTAGCATATTTTTATGCAGTTAGGAATAACTGGTCAGTTGGCACCTCTATTGGCATACACTTCAGTTTATTTCTGGATGTTTCTTTTACGTACTTTTCAGATGGCTTTTAGGAATTTTTAGAATATCATATAATGTTCTTCTCTTCCTCCCTCCCAACAAATAAGTCAGAATAAATCAAGGGAAGCAATGATTGATTGAAGATAGTATTTTGTTACATTTTTCAAGCAATAAGAACACTTTATACTTACTACAGAACAGATGAGAGAGGCATGTTCAAGCAAACACCTCGTTAAATTACTTTTTAAATAAGTATCAATTGTGTTACAAAACAATAAATAACATTAAAGTCCTCAATTCATATATATTGAAAGAAATGTGAAGAAAATTCACTGATCTCCAGCATACAATGCTTTGAAAACTACTCGTTAAATAAGCAGTACAATTGTTAAGACACAATATACAAATCAATTGACAGTAAAACTGATGTTTGTATTTTACTCGTCTTCAATTGCAATTAAATCAACATTTAAAAAGTAAGTAAATTAAAATCGGAAGATTAGAAGGATTGTGACGCTGACAACAAAAGATTCTACCAAAGCAATTTTTAAAAAACAGCTGCAACGAAACGACATAATTTGCGAATTTTTAGAGACAGGTTTGGCATCATGAGTCCGATTGACAGAAGGAAAACTGAACGTATATTAACGTATATTAGCCTTATTAAACGATATTTGAGAATTGAAAAAGTTGCTGAAAAGGTGGAGTTGGAAAATCAACGTATCTAAAGTAAAAATATATTATCGTGCAAATCACAAAAACTAACATATTGGTCAGTGACATGTATAAAAATTTGTGTCTGACGATATTTTCTGTGTTTGGTGACTCCCGGAACGGCAGCAACAGTTGTGAACAGCAAAAACTTCTTCAACAACATAAAGGAGTTGATGCTAATATTTCAACAGCTCGAACATACTTAAAGGAAAATGGTATATTTAAAAAAATTATAAAAATAAACATTGCACTGTCTAAACTCCATATTTGTGTATGACTAAATTTTGCAGAATGATACAAGCTTCGATTAATGATTGTAACCGTGTAACATTTTCAGACGAGACAAAATCTATTCATGCTGGATGTGACGGACGTATTTGTACTAGTGATAAAAGGCCAAAACATATTATTGATAAATGTGCAAAACCAACATTGAAAATCAGAGGATAAATCATAATTATATGTTAATACATTACTTAATTTTGTTCAGGTATGATGTATCTGATTCCTAAAAATATGACTGTAGCTATATACAAAGAAAATTAGATAATTATTGTCTTCCTATGCTGGATTGGTATTGAATATATAAAAATGACACTTTGTGTATCAACGTGATAACGATCCAAAACTTACCTCAAGTGTGGCTACTGAGTTGAATTAAAATAATAACTTTTGCATGCAGCCACCTCAATCTATATCTAAATGCGATTGAGCACATATTATTATAATACTACAAAGCATAAGAAAAAAGTAAGGAGTTTAAATGCCATATTAAAAAAACCCTCCAATATCATATGCGACAGTAACTCAAATGGCGCTGGGATAAGATAAGTAGCCCTATATTACATGCATTTCTACGGCGAAAGGCTTAAAATATTTATTTAAACTATCAATTTCGTAAAAAATAAATTATTAGCTCAATGCAAAGTAGAACTTAAACTATAAATAATATTCTTACGTGTTAAAACTTATATTTTTACCTTTCAATTTATTTTTATCTCCATATATTCTGTACTCTTTACTACAACTATGAAAAAATACTGATTGATTATATTCATAATTAGTTAACCCTTAATTTAAAAATGATAAAAAATACATAAACTTTATACTGCATCCTTCTGCTGTGTCAACTAACAATAGCGGCTACTTTACTAACACTAGCGTCACCTAGATATAATTATTAAAGCATTATGACATGTTCAAGTAGTTCATCCATGGGAGTTTAATCTCCTTTCTATCTCCATGCTACAAACGTAATGAATGTACTTCGGTTGTGCATCGAAAGAAAATGGTACAGTATTACACAAAACTTTCGTACAAATTTTATTAACTCAATAAAGCTTTTTCAGAGAATTGTTAAACTATTACATTATTTCCTCTATCACGATACTAAAGCGTTGAAGGGTTCTTGTTTCAGTGTCTTTTAAAATTGCCATATTAATATATATAAATCCTGTAAATAAATTTCCAATAACTGACTCTAATACACTCATGAAAATTTCAACACCGTAAAGGAATTGTCAGATTAGAATGAAACGCACGGTATACGCAAAGCAAGGTAGAACATGAAATTTATTAGAAATGCAAAGTGAATGCGTATGTCTGAGCTCCGAAGCGCCCTATGGAATGTCGTACGAGGAGTATAAATCAAAGACTGTTGTTGTTGTTGAGACCCAGACCGTCCGACCTACCAGAAAGGTGTAAGGTAACAGATCAGACTGTGAAAAAGCCAGACAAATATGGTGTCTGTATCCGAGAATTGGAAACTGTTCTATTGGAGTCACTATGCCTCGTCAGTGCCAGAGAGCGCCTTAAAAGCAAACTACAGAGTTCGAATGGGATCGCATAATCAACCTGCGGGAAGGATTTTCGCACCGAGATACTGTTGTACGAGATACCGTACGAGATACCACCGAGATACCGTACGAGACATAATGCCACGACAGCAATGCGACTATGGAAGCAATGTGACTAACCCTACACCGTCTTCTTGAGTGTTAGTATGAAATGAACAATACTACAGGTGTGGCATTATCTGCTTCTAGTGTTCGAAGGCATCTGCTGCGCAGACGACTGCCTGCAAGCATCATTTGCGGAGGATATGGTTAACCCTGAACCATCGACGCCTCAGGTTACAATGAGCGGAGGAGAACAGACCATGGGGTGCGGATTGGTACCAGGTCGTGCTTTCATGCGGTTCCCGCTACAGCTTGGACTACAGTGATAGTCGTATACGCGTTAGGCCGTATTGTGGTGAGCGCCATCTTCCTACATGTATTTTAGAGCGGCATACTGCATGAACGTTAAGTGCGATAGTGTGAGGTGGTATTGGCTATCATAGATGATCCCGGCTGCTACGCATTGCGAGTACGCTCAACGGCAACCACTTCATCAGAGAGGTTTCGGAGGCCGAAGTTGTACCCTTCTTTTAGCACCGTCCTGACGCTATATTCCAACAAGACTACGCCCGAACATATGTTTCCCGCAATGACCAAGCCTTCACTGCACAGCAGATACCCCTTCTTCCTTGGCTTGCCTATTCGCCAAGCTTGTCACCATTTGAACATGTGTGGGATATGGCCACTTAACGACTGGGCGGCCAATACTGTTATACACCAGTCACTACCAATGAACTGTGGACCCAGCTAGAAGAACCCTGGCAGGCAATACCTTTGGAATACATCCAAATTATCTGTGATTCGATGCCGCGACGTTTATGAGCTCTTATTGCCGTCAGGGCGTCTTTAAAATACTGGTTTTGTGCCAGCATGTGGTTGGTTTGGTCTGAAACGATATTCATTTATTTGTATCACCATTAGTAATATGTGGTATAGATGAGGTATAAATGTGGGATTAATGTCATTCTAATCTGACCATTCATTGGTGGTGTGGCAATTTTCCTAAACATGAGTGAAAAGAAAACATTTTTATTCGAGTAGCATCTACTGTAGGGAATACCGTCTGAAATCGGTGCGTTACAAAAAGTCACTTTGAATGTCTATATCGCCAAACCTAATAGATAAAATTGTAGACATTTCTAAATATGGAAATATAATTTAAATATTTTAATATTTTGAGTTATTTTTTTTAATAAAATAGAACGTTTCTATCTGAGCGAGTTTTTGCTTCACTTTGTTCACTTTCACTCAAAATGTCTTTCAAATTGTAAAACATAGAACTAAGCAACACACATGTACAGAAATAATTCAAACTTTTAGATAACATTTTTTTTTTACAGAAATCTTCGAGTAATCGTTTTGCTATATAAAATTGAATAAAATTGAAACATGTTTCGTTTTTAAATTTTGTAATGCTTATTTTTTGTCGAAAACTAAAAGCACTAGCTATGAACAAAAGAGAGTATATATATGTACAATGCAGCACATTATAAGATATGAAATTGCGGTCGAGCAGACTTCCACCTTCCGTGATTGAATGCTGTCAGGAATGTTACAGAGTTGGACGAGGATTGAATTATTGTCACACTGAGAACATTAAAATTATAGATATTTAATTCTGGACTATACTGCAACGTTATATAGTACATTGAACTTATTCTTCTTCCACCCAGACGGTCCGACCTACCCGAACGTATAAGTTATAAGTTTGCTAGTGGGATATTACCCTCCTTCCCCTGCCACCAATCTATCGGATGTACTTACGGACCTACATATCTAATGTGAATACAGGGACAGTTTGGGCAGACCGGGAATCGAACTCTGAGTGCATTACCCGCGGGCTATCCACTGGGAAGCCCCCCACCCCCATTCTTAGTAGTACATTGATTTTGAAATTATTTGTCGCAACAGGTTAGATAGACTTTACAACCACGTCACTGTTTTTATTCTCAATCTTTTTAAAAAAACACAACACCAATAACATTACATCAAAAGCTACTTTTAAAATGTAACTTTAAGATTATTGGTTACTCCGACAGTTAAGATATTAAAATAGTTGAATATATTTCTCCTCTTCCATGGTTATAACAATCGTAATGAAATACTAGTTGTTATTTATAATTATTAATTCATTAGATTTCTCAACAAGCGAATTATAGCTAGGTGCTGGATTAGCTAGCAGTAGCGGAGCTGCTAGTTCATAAATAAAATAACATTAATATTTTAAAATTATTATATAATATTTTAAAATTATTATATAATATTTTAAAATTATTATATAATATTTTAAAATTATTATATAATATTTTAAAATTAAATTCTAAAAGGTTGTTCAAAACACGATAACGTTCTGAAACGTTATTCAAATCTTGATTCTCAATTATGTAACAATGCAAATTTATTCATGAATACAAGTCACCACTACTTTTCGCCATATATAAAATACAATACTGAAACGTATTGACTACGGCACATCTATTTACCTACGCCATAGCATAATACATAACTTACAGGGCACGCAAAACATATTCAATTTTATCACAAGGGCCTCTGTACGGGAAAGGCGTCATCTATCACAAAATCGCTGTCAGAAAGCCTATCAATTGTTTCGTCAGACATTGAATTCTGGGACACGATGCTGTATGTTGTATATGAATTATTACTCATGCCAGGAAATTTCGGGTTGAACAGAAAGCAGATATATATAATGCTGCTGTTAAACGCTGAAAATATAAATGGAGTTGCTTGTGTGACATAAAAATGTCAAAGATGACATATATGTCGAGTCATGTAAAAGTTATAAGTTTGTCATAAGCTATTTGTGTTTAAGCTATGGTATATATTAGTTACTAGAGTATTTATTAAGTATATAGGCTTTGAGGATGTAGATGGTATGCTGATAAAATTTTAATTACCAGTATCTTAAGAAAGTTTTTTTTTATGCGTTTGTTTAATACATCACAGAAAATATGATAATATATTAATTCAAAATTTTTTGTTAGAATGCGAAGATATAAGATAAACTGGGGCTAATTGGGTTGTTGTTGAGACCTAGATCTTTCGACCTACCAGAAAGGTGTAAGGCAATTGTTTGAACAGCCGGGAAGTGTCACACAATTTAGACCAGAACCCAGTGGTGGAGGCATCTACAGGGACCGTAACCTCCTTCCCTTACCACCAACCTCTCGGAAAGACTTACGGACCCACATGCTTAACGTGATCGTTCTCCGCGTGAACACGGCGACAGTTTTGGCAGTGGCTGGAATCGAATCCGGGCCAACCGAGTGCAACTCCAGCGCGCTAACCACAGGGCTACCGGATATACTTTTTTAAACAAACAGCTTGGGAATAATTTAAGCACTATTATTATTGATTATATTTCTATGTATAAAAAGAATTATATCAGCAGACAATACAATTGTAAAATAAACTAATGAGTGTTGTTATATATGGAAAATTGAAATAGTATTTAAAGATATCCAGTTATACCCTCCCAGGAGGTTACGTGGTATGCATGACGAGTTCAACTAATAATTTTTTTTATGAACACAATAAAATATTATATATAATTATACTAAGTATAACGATTAATAATAGTTCAGATATATTCCTACGAATTTCGATGTTCATCGAGATTTCAAAATTGAAATATATTATAATTTGAAAAATAAAAATGAAAGGAAAACATGTTAGTAAAACGTTTTTGTAAACACTCTAGTATGAAACTTAAGTGGAGGTAATTTCAATGTGATATTGTTACAAACATGTAAATTGCCTTCACTGGGGTGTCAGTATTTCAGTCTCCACAGGGGAAAAATTCTTTACAGGCGTTTTTCTTACGTGAATTAAGGGTTGCCATATTTTAACTTTAGAGGTAGTGTTTATATATTTAGCAATGTATTGCCTATTTAACGATTTTTCTGATAAACTGGAATTTTCTTGATATATCGAATATTCTTGGAGATACGTCATCTTTCTAGAAATTTCTATGGAGAGTACATAAAAGGAGTCATCGCTCAGTTGGAGATTAGATTACGTGATACGAACTAAAGTGAATTGTGATATACGTCAGTGTTTTAAGAATAACATCAGATATTTGGGGAATTAGTTGAGTATTTAATTGCTGTTTATTGTATCTTACAGTTTTGCGATGACTTTCTTAGCCAGTTATATTCTCTGTTTATTGCTCCTGTTTGCACTTCTAAGTGCTTTTGAATAAAAGTGTTAGTTATCCAAGAAGTTGGACTCATTCTTGTACCCTGAGAGTGCACTCACGTTTGCAGAAGATATGTCGTGACAATATCTTGTATTGGAACATAGGCAAATGTTTCAGTAGCCTTGTAAGCATTTTTAGTACCTTTGTGATTAAGTAACCACTGTACAGTGAAACCATTAATAAACTTTTTAATCACTTTCGCAACATATTACTTTCCTCGCAATAAATGTTAATGTATAGGGAAATTATTAGAATCGTGCCGAAAATCGCAACTTGAGTTTTCGACGGATCTACACATTTTGGGAACGCTAGAATTCGAAAACCTATTTGTAATGTAACGTCTGTGTGTGTGTCTGTCCGTTCAATGTATCTATCCACTGTAATTCAAAAACTAATGGACCAAATTTCATAAAATTTGGCTTTTTTTCGCAAAATGGCCAGCAAAAATCTTTTGTATCCACTCTAACTAAAAAACTAATTCACCAAATTTCACAAAAATTGGCAGGTACCCTGATGCTCATTAAGTTTTGGTACTTTTCGGAAAACAAGAAAATGCTTTTTTCACTGAAATTATGCCAAAATCTAAAATGAAAGACTATATGTGTTGACATGTATCAATTAAATGCTTGTCTTATACGTAATTTTTGAAGAAGAAAGGAACCCATTACTCTAAAGCTAACCGTTTTCGAGATGTTTGAGTTTTTTCGCATTTTTATTGCGCCGCCTTTGTAAAAAAAATGTCCAATTACAAATTAAAGAAAGTCTGATGTGGGCAGCACATGACTTTCCTTGCAGACTTATATTCACGTTCTCTTTATTTTAATTAAATTTAATTCACTTTTAATTCAATTTTCGTTCTCATTTTATAACTGGACTTATTACTTTCCCTGCAATACATGCTAATGTATAGGGAAAGTATTGGAACCATGTCGAAAATCGCAACTGGAGTTTTCGACGGATCTACACATTTCAAGACCTCTAGAATACGAAAAAACCATTTTTAGCGTGACGTCTGTGTGTGTGTCTGTCTGTCTGTGCAGATTTTGTATCCACTCTAACTAAAAAACTAATGGATCGAATTTCACAAAATTTGGTAGGTAAGTCACTTGTCAGCGAGTCTGGTGCTGATTAGTTTTGGGTACGATTTGAAATAAAAGAACCCGCCTTTTTTTGCGAAATGGCCCGCAAAAGCTTGTATCCACTCTAACTGAAAAACTACTAGACCGAATTTCACAACATTCGGTAGATGAGTCACTTGTGGGTTACCCTGGTGCTGATTAGATTTTGGTACGATTTATAAAAAAATAACCTGCCTTTTTTCGCAAAATGACTCGCAAAAATCGTCAAAATCTAAACTAAAGAACCAGATATACTCAAATATATCCATTAAATGCTCGTTTAATACGTAATTTTTAAAGACGAAAATAATAAGACCAACCCCATTACACTAGGACTAGCCGTTCTCGAGATATTTTAGTTTTCCGTATTTTCTCTACGCCACCTTTGAAAATAAGTCCAGTTACCAAATGAGAACGAAAATTGAATTAAAAGTGAAATAAGTTTAATTAAAATAAAGAGAACGTTAATATAAGTCTGCAGTGAAAGTCATGTGCTGCCCACATCAGATTTTTTTTAAAGGGGGCGTAGAGAAAATGCGACAAAACTAAAATATCTCGAGAAGGGCTAGACCTAGTGTAACGGGATTGGTCTTATTATTTTCTTCGTTAAAAATTGCGTATTAAACAAGCATGTAATGGATATATTTGAGCATACGTAGTTTTTTATTTTAGATTTTGGGGCTTTTGGGGGGCCATTTTGCTAAAAAAAGGCAGTTTATTTTTCTCGAATCGTACCAAAATCTAATCAGCACCAGAATAACCTACAAGTGACTTATCTACCAAATTTCGTGAAATTGGGTCCATTAGTTTTTAGCTAGAGTAAATACAAGCTTTTGCGGGCCATTTCGCAAAAAACGGCGAGTTCTTTTATTCCGAATCATACGCAAAACTAATCAGCACCAGATTCGCCCACAAGTGAATTACCAACCGAATTTTATGAAATTCGGTCCATTAGTTTTTTAGATAGAGTGGATTCAAAATCTGCACAGACAGGCAGACACACCCACAGATGTCACGCTAAAAATAGTTTTTGTTATTCTGGACGTCTCGAAACGTGTAGATCCGTCGAAAACTCGAGTTGCGATTTTCGACATGATTCCAATACTTTCCCCATACATTACGATGTATTGCAGGGAAAGTTAAAAGTGCAAATTCACTGTTATTTTGTGCAATTAACCTCAAGTTAATAAATTATTAAGGAAATAAAGAGAAAATGAATTTGAGTCTGCAGAGAAAGTCATGTGCAGCCCACATCATACTTTTTAAATCTATTTTCATGCCTTAAACAACTACATTACAAAATCTTCATTATCAAAGCATTTATCTATATTATCTGTAGCTTCATTTAATGATCATTCCGATAAATCAAAATCAGAACTGTCATCGTATAGAAAATCGAAGACACTCTTTTCATTTGAATCAGTTTGAATTTTCTTCTTTAGATCAACATGCTTTCACTTACCCCGCAGTGTATGGTAATGTATAGGGAAAGAAGGAAAGTATTGGAATTATGTCGAAAATCGCAACTCGAGTTTTAGATGGGTCTACATTTTAACACTTCTAGCATACGAATAAATCATTTTGAGCGTAAAATCTCGGTGTCTGCCTGTGCAATATATATATCCCCTCTAACTAAAAAACTGCTTGACCGAATGTCATAAAATTTGGTAGGTAAGTTTCTTGTGGATGATGCTAGTGCTGATTAGATTTTTGTGCGATTCGGGATAAAATAACCTGCATTTTTTTGCCAAATGGCCGGCAAGAATTGCCTTTATCCACTCTAGCTGAAAAACTAATAGACCAAAGTCTATAAAATTTTGTAGATATGTCACTTGTGATTTACCTCGGTGCTGATTAGATTTTGGTGCGATTCGGAAAAAAAATAACCTGGCATTTTTGTGAAATGGCCCGCAAAAATTGTTAAAATCTGAAATAAAAAAGTATGTATACTAAAATATATCAATTAAATACTTATTTTATACTTAATTTTTGACGATGAAAAGAATAAGACCAACCCCATTACACTAGGATTATTAACATTAATTATAATTAACATTATAATTAATTATAATTAACAGTAATTATTTACTAATCGTCATATCTTAACATTGCCGTAAATTCTCATATTAGTGGACGTATTATTGAAATCGAACATTGCTAGTTGTGCCGCTATATAAAACCCTCCAATTATTTAACTTTCGTGTGAGTCCTGTAAAGGAATTATTAATTATTATAATACTCATTGACTGCACCATTTAAACTTTAACAATAAAACATTTATTAACAACATAAATCTTAATTAAATTCAATTACACTATTTACTTATATTATTTCAGCGGAGGGGACATATGTGACCAAAACGGAAAATCCTAATTAGTGATTATGGCCGGATATCATTTTCAATGGGCACATACCTTCAAGTCTGTCTTGGACTTTGACAGCATCTGTATTTAATGTCGTTCATTTACAGCATTAACTCTTGGTGTAATGCCCCCAAGCGTAAATTCGTTGCACATATTGTCTGCTGTAACTCTGCACTCGCACTTATTTCATTCTCTTAGTATATCAATTCATCACTGTAGTGTCTGCATAAGTCATAATGTCGAAGTTATCTGTTCCAAGTCATGTTAGTATCCCTTTCTTCTCTAGTCTGCTCTTAAGTCTCTATATTCAAGTCTCTTTCTGATTCTCGAATCATAGGCTGTGGTTCCCTCGTTGGGGGGGGGGGGGAACTCCCCCTTTTCTTCCATTTGCCGCATTGAGTTTTACGTAACAATCTTCTTTTTTATTGGTTACTCCTTTAACCAATGGAACCATTCCACATCTCGTAAGGCCCAGTTCAGCCCCTCTGTCATGGCCCCCTAAATTTATGGTCTTCTGACCTTTAGGTTCACGGAGTGATAAAACACGGTGCCAGCTAGACTACAAGTATTGTTCGCCGTTTTGGCCACAATAAATATTCACATAAAATTGTCTCATCAAATGTAAGATCTATTTCTGGTCTCACAACACCTTTGAAAGAATCTGATGTGGGCTGTACATGACTTTCTCTGCAGACTTATATTCACGTTCTCGTACTGTCATTTTAATTCTTCAAATTTATTGTCGCTTTTTCGTCTCCTTTTGTTTAAGTAAAAATCTTTGTAAATAAAGTCGCAAGAGTTTGGTTAAATGGAACGCTTGGGTCCACCGAACAAAACGCGTGTCGCCGATGCAGATCTAAAACACAGCTAAAATTCCAACACACTGCTTACAGTTTCAATCTCTATCTGAAAAAAAAATCTGCTGTGGGTAGCACATGACTTTCCCTGCAGACTTATATTCACGCTCTCTTTATTTTAATTAAATCGAATGCACTTTTAATGCAATTTCCGTCGTCATTTGGTAAATGGATTTATTTTCATAGTTGGCGTAGAGAAAATACCAAAACAAACTAAAATATCTCGAGAAGGACTAGTCCTAGTGTAATAGTGTAAATGGGATTGGTCTTATTCCTTTCAAAATTGCGTTTAAAACAAGCATTTAATGGATATATTTAAGCATATGTAGTTTTTATTTTAGATTTCGACGATTTTTGCGGGTCAGTTCGCAAAAAAAAGTCAGGTTATTTTTTTTTTCGAATAGTACTAAAATCTAATCAGCACTAGAGTGACCCACAAGCGACTTATCTACCGCATTTTGTGAAATTCGTCCATTAGTTCTTTAGATAGAGAGGATACATACATTGCACAGACAGACAGACAGACACATACACAGACGTCACGTTAAATATAGTATTTTTGTATTCTAGAGGTCTCAAAACCTGTAAATCCGTCGAAAACTCGTGTTGCGATTTTCGATATGATTCCAATACTTTCCCTATATATTACCATGTATTGCAGGGAAAGTAATAAGTCCAGTTACCAAATGAGAACGAAAATTGAATTAAAAGTGCAAATTCAGTGTCATTGTAAATAATTATGAGTGTTATTTTGTTCAATTAAACTCAATTTAATGAATAATTGAAGGAATGCCGATAATGTGAATATGAGTCTGCAGAGAAACTCATGTGTTGCCCACATCAGATTTTTTTTACTTCTTGCGTGTTTGCTTGGTCATCACGAATTTGGGATTCCATCTGAAGTAGATATTTAATTGATGAATCGGTTATAATGCAGTTCTTTCTTTTTTCCTAGATTTTAAAAATTGCGTGGCTTTGATTTGGGGAAATGAGATATTTGTTTCAGGGTAGACGGTATTGATACATGTAAAACTTGTTGATGCAAACTGATCGTCTGCATACGATACAGGTGGTAAGACCACTTGAACATTATTTGCATATTCTTGCACATTTTATCCATAGAATAATTATCCACTGCTGAAACTAATGGAGTTTCCTAACTGGTTCAGTAATATACATTGGAATAATGAAATTTAGAAAGAAGTGAATCAGCAGTAAATTTTAAAGTGAGCAAATCACAAGCATACACTAACAAGAAAGACCTATCATGCATAAAACACTGATTAAGAATAACTTTCACACTGAAATGCAATGTGTTTACATTTTCATCTGCTTCAAAAATTTTCATCGAAAAATTAATTTTAAAACTTCATCGAAAAAAAAAACAATGCTAATTACACAAAATGAACTTCATTAAAATGGCGTCATCAAATGTGTAGTAATTGACGAAGTGTTTACGATGCGTTTGCAGTTAATACTGCATCACAATTATAATATTTCATTACTATAGAAACTACACAGTTTTCTTATGTTAAATTAGTTCTTCGAAATTAATTTTATAAACCGTCTGACTTTCTATGTAAAATCAATGAATATTTCACCCATACCACTTATATTCCAGACTCCAGAGCTAAACAATTCAACATTTCTTATGCAACTCACCTTACAATCGCTTGATTTGTTTACACTTTGATAGACAGATAGACAGAATAACCAAAGTCGTAAACAGTTTTAATTATGTCGGAAAGTGTTAAAAACAAACAAACATAATACACATGCGAATAACTAGTCCATGGGTTAATTAACTCCAATTAGCTATGGGCAACTTAACACCCAATCCAACTAAACATTAAAAATGTAGATATTTTACCTAAAAATATATCCTTGGATCTAATTGTTATTCTTTATAAATTTCTGATAGTTACTTAACACTGCAAAAAGAAATTCAAAATATAATTACATAAATTTACAAAAATTCTTTATACGAAGAGGTAAAAATTTACATCCAGTACGTGGTTGTTTTTACAAATGAAACCAAAATGGTACAGATATAAACATATAAGTTTGGGGTGAAGTGTGCCATCTAGTGATGCAAATCAGAGTTAAAAATAATAACGAATTTCAATCTAGAAAATTCGTATTATATTGATTGTACCAGTTAACCCTTGTACTCAGTTAAACTCACTTTAAACTCAGTTTACCCTACAGACAACTTTTTACCAAACCATAAACTTATTCAAATCCTACTTTTTTCAATGCTGCGAAATAAGTTTCAGATTACCTAAAAATACAAACTTCGATGAACTATAAAAAAATAAATATGAAGGAAGCGCCCTGAAAATTTGGTTTAGACATCGTTGGAAAGAACTTTTTTCGATTTTTCCGTTGGTGTCAAGATGGAAATTCTGTGATAAAATTTGCAGTCGCTAAGAGACCGATTTGCGTGACGATCTCTCAAAATATCGTGTTAAAGCATAAAAGAATAAAAAAATAATTGGAATTTAAAAGAAAAATATCACCGAGTTGCGCCGAGGTCCTCAAGTATCTCTAAATCAAATTTATTTAAGGTGTGACCTTGCATTTCACACTATAGACGACAGATATATACACAGATACACCGTCATATTCTTTTATTATGTAAGACAATAAAAATACAACATTGCTAAAACTTAATTAATACTGTTACATTTTAATAGTTTATGTATCATTCAATAATTTATGTTACATTTTAGGAGTTTATGTGTCATTCAAGAGTTTATGTTATATTTTAAGAGTTTATGTATCATATTCATAAATTTTAATAAAAGTATCAATACTGCAAAAAAGTATTTCATTTTAGTAATTGAATCCTTACATATATGAAGGGTAAACGCAAAAAATTATTTAAATAAATATTTGCAATCGCAATTTGCGAAATTAAAGTTCAGCTAGAACTATTTTATTCTACATGTATTTTGGAAGGTGAAATACTTAAAATAAAAATATAAAACCTCAAATTAATAAATGCATAAGTCATATGTTTAAATATGTTTTCAGAACATTTATTTTATTCTTTTATGTAGTATATGAAATATTTATATTTCTAATTTAAAATTTAATCCAACTGAAATTCTTTATGTGAAAAGCAAAGCATAGCTTTATTTCTGATATACACTGATTCGTTTTGATCGCATTAATTACACAATGAATGAAACTCCATGCAGTATTTTAAAATATAATTCAATGTGTTAAACTATCAGTTCATCTGTTAATCTATATTATATTCTATAAAACTGGATTTTATTATTCTTGAAGATAATTATTGATATAGCTTTAATACATTTTGTTAATTTCTAAACTAAACAGTTTCAGAACTGCTACACTGTCTATCTATTAGTAGAAACTTGTGTACGATCTACCTAAAAGAATATAGATCTTTATTTCGTGTCCAATCAAAGTTCGGCTCAGCTCCATGAAAGCCATTTAGTTGATGTAAGACATACCTAAAAATAACTGAAAATAGATTACAGACATTTGTTCAATAGAAACCTGATTACAGGGATGAGATAAATTAACAGTTTTGTCGTAAATTAGATCGACTTAGAATTTCTGATATCAAAAATAAAAAAAATACTTAGGATTACACGTATAAAAATCTTTAATTTTCTGATACATTTGAAAATGTTGCACCTATATTTTTCTTCTTGTATTTAGTTTTATTTTATTATATTTATTATATTTTATTTTAAATTAGTGCCACTTACCTTTATTATATTTTTTAAAATATACAGGGTGGCCATAATTAAAGTTGAGGTGTTTAGAGCCCGATAATAAGAAAACTGTTGGACCAAACTCAACCAAATTTGCAGTAAATACTATTTAGATCATGGGGTTTTGGTTTTTAATAGAAACAAAACTAGTCTGGATTTTTGTTACGGCGGGTTAAAGTGGCGCTGTAAGGTCCATTTTCGGAGTAAAATAGGCATAGGAAGTACAAACAGTTCCGTCACTGCTGAGAAGTATCGAACATGCTACTGAACTTTGTTATTCCGCAACTTCAACAGCGTGGATGTCTTGAACCTACGATATTATGCAGAATGGAGCATCCCCCTCATATTGGACTGCGCGTACAGGAAGTCGTACGACTGCATTTTACCAACAACCGAATAATTAGTCGAGCGTTTCCTATGCATTTTACCAACAACCGAATAATTAGTCGAGCATTTCCTATGCATTTTACCAACAACCGAATAATTAGTCGAGCGTTTCCTATGAAGTGGCCAGCCTGTTTGCCTGATCTGACTTCTTGTGTCTTTTGGTTGTGGGGTCATGTAAAGCTTGGTATACCAAGGGAATATCGATAATTTAGATACTTTGAAAGACCGAATAACATTGCACGTCAAGCAAATCAATGGAGATCTGCTGAATTCTTCAGTGGAGAATGCTGTTCAGAGAATGCACTTTTTAGAATATATGCAAGGAAAACGTATTGAATCACACATGTAAATGATGCCAATATAAAAATTAATGTCATAATTATGTAAATTTAAGATGCTAATGTAAATATAAAATGTATTAAATACGTATAAAATGTAAATGTGATGTCCTTCTCAAAATACATGTAAAATGTTAACTTTCTGCACTTCCTATGCCTACTTTACTAAAAAAATGGACATTGCAGCACCACTCTGGCCCGTGGTGGCAAAAATTCGAACTATGTTTGTTTTCTTTTAATAATCAAAACCCCATGGCCTAAATAGTATTTACTGCAAATTTGGGTTGAGTTTGACCGAACAGTTGTGTCACTATCTGACTCTACTAACATCTCTAATTATAGCCACTCTGTACATTAGTTCCAAACGTGGTATTTAAATTTTGCTAATGCAATTCAATAGTACATTACTAATCAAATTAGCACCTACCTCCTTTTTCAGGCGAATATCAAACTCGTCTTCAAATTAAATTCTCCGTCTCTAAAGTCAATTATAGTTGATGAATAACATAGATGTACAGATTAGCATGAGATCTTTGATCTGAAATCTGTAATTCTATAGATAGTGTTTCTACTGAAAAGGGGATTCTGTGCAATGGCGTTGGGGCAACATTAGTTTCAAGTTTATATGCAGTGTATCATTGAAAATTCGAAATGCCCGTCGATTTAAAATTATGTAATTTTCAATTTTTCAAAACCCTTTAATTTTATTTGCGATTTTCATTTTAAAATGTGTTTTAAAATTTAAAAATATGCTTGAAAGTTTTGTAATTTTAAATTTGTTTGAACTTGTATTAACCTTTTGCTTACGGGTGGGACAACGTCTATCCGTAACGAAGAACCTTTCAAAAAGACAGGTATGTGGCATACCCTATCCCAAACAGTTGGATACCTCTTTGCAAACATTGAGCAATGCCTAAATAGCACATGTTTCTTTTCATGAGCTTCTCAGACAGTAACAGATAATGTTTTTAAAAATTAATCGCTTCTCAAGTTAAATATAAAGTATTGACCATGAATATTTGCATGCAGATAATATACGTACAGAGTAGCTAAAAAGTTGGAAAAAAACTCACTTCTACTATCAATAGCACTAATACTTATCAGATTTGGAGAGTAAGCAGCACATTGTATTAATACTACATATATATTCTCTTCTAAAAGTTTTTTCAAACCGCCTAACATATTGTCAGCATTGCCTCTACACTTCCAAAAGTCAGTAAAGTATGATTTAGGTAATTCAAAGTTGCCATATGTTCTCCTGTATAACTTTTTACGATTAAAAATATAAAAAAATAGTTCAACTGCTTTTCCATTTATTCAACTCATTACGAAAACCAGTGACCGAAATAAAGAAGTACTAGATACTGCCTGTCTATACGTAAAGAGCAGTTATAGAGAAAGAAAGGTACAAATTGCATTTCTTTAAGACCCTAAGTTCTTTGAAACCTTTGAAACCAAGCGAAAAGTAAATGTTGGCTGGTCTAGAATTAATGCTAGGAATACCTCAGAGCAACTATTTAATACAAATATAGAGGATTCGGTCACTTCAGTAAGCACTGCTCGGCAGCGAGGTATGTAATAATTGTGGTTAGCAGGACTATAATTCGGGATCATTTTAAAATCCCATAAGCTTTTTAACTGTGCAAAGCACAATCTGAAGTTTGGATCCAAGTTTGAAACTTATTGCACTTGCTTCCACGGGAATTGTAAAGTTTGTCTCAAAGAGCTCACCTTTGTGGAAATTAAGGTCGATTATGGCACTCAGTTTGCAATTGTCATATCTTCTGTATGTTGCATATGTATTACTCAATTTTCTTTATTAATTATTTTCCTCCACTGTAGTTTGTAATTTTGTTTGCCTAATAAAGTGGTTAGGCACGGATGGGGATTGGGCCTGTCCGGGGTGGTGGTTGCTGCTTTTGGCCTTTTTGATCCTTTGTTCTGCAACATGTATATGACGGCCGTCCAAATAGTTACTCAAGTCCTCTGGATGAGTCGGACGGTCTGGGTCTTCAACATGTATATGAGGTATTCTTGTGGTACCTGGGGTTGGCCCCGGGCTTTTCTGCTGCTGCGGCGGCTAATAATCTAACCGTATACTTTCGGGTAGATAGATGTCTTTTTTCGTCTTTGTCCATTTGTTCGAGATACATATCTTAGTACTATACTATGTTGATCTATACAGTATTGAATCCACAGATAAAGCAATGCACTCAGTCATTATTATTTCCTCAATAATGAGCATGCTTTTTTACTCATTAAACAAACGAGTTCATTAAAACGTATTTTAGATATATTGGATGGATTGCCTGCTTTTGTATTTTGTTATATGGCTTGATTGAAACGGGTCAAATGTTGTCAGAAGTTCTACTTCCCCCCCCCCAAAAAAAAAAAGAAAAAGAAAGAAATCCGCTCTTGAAAGAGACAAAAGTCTTATATGATCCCCGAAATGATGAACAACTTCCTGAAAAGGTTTATATAAATGATCTTCAACACTTTTTTCAAATCACGGACCACATTTGAGTCAATGAGAGGCTCGCAGACTACATATATGAAAACGCGTATCCTCGTAAACAAAGAAAAAATAAAACAGAAAACAAACAAGCAAACAAAAAAACACGATTCAACGTATTAGGTTGCTTTTGCTATTTAATAATTTTTAGAAGTGTGTCTACTAGTAAAAACGGGTTCAGGGGACTTATTTACGTTGTTGTTGTTGTTGAGACTCAGACCGTCCGACCTACCAGAAAGGTGTAAGGTAACTGTTTGGACGACCGGGAAGTGCCACCCAATTTAGACCGGAACCCAGTGGGGGAGACATCCACAGGGACCGTACCCTCCTTCCCCTACCATAAACCTCTCGGAAGGATTTACGGACCCACATGTTTAACGTGATCGTGCCCGATGCTGCTTGACTTCGGTGATCTAACGAGAACCGGTGTTATCAGCACAGTACGGCCTTTGGCTGGACTTATTTACGTATAATTATTCTCTTTTCTTAAATGTAGTTATATATGTTTCATTTAGTTAGGTTTTCGATATGCGTCTGTTCCAAATACATTCTATTCCATAGGTATTGTGTTCTAAATTGCAAAAGCTTGTTCTTTTTATGTTTTAGCATTTTAAATTCATTTGAATTGGCTAATGTGTAGTTCCATTTATTCCCCTTTTTATTCTCTTTGATTTGATTCTATATCTGTTGTTCTCGGTTAAAAATTTGTTGATTTATTGCGATTCTTATTCATTTTTATGCTATTTTCAGCTTTTTAAAATTTTCAGAATCGTCCATTATTAAATTATTGCCGAATTCGTACATTCTAAATCGTTTCCATTTCTTTTTAATTTTCGTCTGTTTTAAAATTTCTGTTGTCTTTAAAATTTTGAGTTTTCGATTTACTGACCATAATATTAACCATAACGTTCAAATGAGTTTTCTATGATGTGGAGGAACTGCCCGTTTCTGTACTGATTAAATTCGGGAGTGTTCCTTTCGTCAGGTTTTGGAGCACCATATTCCACTTAAATGGCTAGACTCACTTGTTGTACCGATACCCTACGAGAGCTACGTCTCCATTAACTTTTTCTGGAGCAAAATAAGTTTACACTTGAGCTGATGATGAATGACATCGACTTCATTCTCGAAACTTTATTTCGGCCGTTCGGTGTTTTCCCATATATGGGTGATACTATTTTTATTCTTTTAGTTTGCATTAGTTCTATACTTTTTACATTATTTTAAAGTAAAATTATTTTATTAGGAGTAAGTCACCCTGACTTATAAATTGTAAGTTTGCAGAACCTGGATTTTCCTTTGGGTTTTTAACTTTTATTTGGGATGTTAATTATGTTCTAAATTTCCTTTTGAGTTAACCGATTTTCCTTTTTCTTCCAAACTTTCGTTTAGTAAATGATTCTATAATTTTAACATAATTTGAATATTAAATGTTATTTTCTTTAACTTTAAATAAACTTAATTTAAATAAACTTAAATTACTGAAACCTAAAAAGAACGAACGTCACCATTTTAACAGAACCTATTTGGAATAGAAGAATATCAAAAACCTAAGCAGTTGGAAAATGGATAGCTAAAAAAGAATGACTATGTAAATTAGACCTTGGAAAGAGAATAACTACGTAAATAAGATACCTGAACACGTTTAAATTAAAACAAACTTCCCAAAATTATTAAATAGCCAGAAGTAACCGAACAGGAGTATGACCCCTTGATTTATAAATTGTAAATTTGCAGAACCTGGATTTTCCTTTGGGTTTTTAACTTTTAATTGGGATGTTAATTATGTTCTAAATTTCTTTTTAGGTTAACCGCCTTTCCGTTTTATTCCAAACTTTCGTTTAGCAAATAATTATAAAATTTTAACATAATTTAAATATTAAATGCTGTTTTCTTTAACTTTCAGTATTCTAACGTTTTGTGTACGTTGGAATACTGAAATACTGTTAGAATACTGTTGTATACGTTCGGCCAATTTATTTATTTAATTCATTTATAATGTTTAATTCAATAGTTATGAGATATTAAAAAGTTGTAATATGTTTTAAAACACCTTTAAATTTGAAGTTAAATTTTAAATAAACGTTAGAGTTTTGAAAACTGAAATTCTGTGTTTTCTCTCTCTCTTCGTTTTTGTGTTCTTAGTTTAGGTAGTTACAGATTTGTAACCTAGGGATAATTTGGTCATATGGCATTTTTCTGGAATGTTTTTAGGAAACTGTTGCTTTTTAAAAGTTTTTATGTGTTTTCAGATACATAGAATAATTTAGAGTATTATAGATTTCATCTACACAACAAATGTATTCTCGAAACATCTCATTTATTTATGCTGAATTAAGTTATTGAAGTATTTTACTCATTGAGTCAAAGAACAATTTTTTGCTTATTTTAACAAGCCGTAACCTTTATCTGGTACAGCGTTCTGGAGATTTCAATATTAATTATACCCATGATTAAGCGAAAATGCTTTTTATATAAAATATATCGATAAAATTTTATCGCAATATATTACAGGTCTGCATAAAATTTTCATTTCATATCTTTAACAATCTCATGCTATTTGGGGCAATAACAGTTACATATTTAGAGTTTAACAAATGACTGTCCAAATGACTGCTGTTAAAATTTTTTCTGATGGCCTATGAACTCTGCAAATGCTATGGACTCTGTCCATAAGTAAAATAAAATGATAATTTAAACATGGTATAGAAGAATTAGTGCCAATACGAAATTTAAACCAAAAAGTTATTTCGATTTTTTTTCTGGCCATTTTTATTGTTTGAAAACAAAATTTGGAATAAAATCATCTGATTAAAATTTTACATACTTCAAATTTTGATATTTATTGGAAATAAATTCTATTTCAGTAAATAAAGAGAACTCTGATTGAAAAATATGGGCGTGGCCAAATAAAATATTCATACATGTTGGCCCAGTTTTTTCAAGTAAATATTGTTTATATTTTCTAAATAATGCCTTTTTTATAATTGGACATAATTCTGACTATTTTAAATTGTGACTGTTTTCATTTTTAACTTATTATAATTTTGTCATGATTTTCATTTGGTCTTTCTCAAAATTATTTTCCCTTTTGTTTGCTGTCGTGATTTGTTAGTGTGTCCTTCTGGTTTTAATTTTATCCTATGTATATTATATGTTTGTTACCATTGTATGTCTAGGTTTATCTATGTCTGTCTATGTAAATCTATGTGTATTGCTTTTCTGTGATTTTTCCAGCTATCCCTTGTAACTGCTCTATGTCATAAGGTAAAATTGTCCTTATCAAAATTTACCAGTATAGGACTTACCTATGATGCCGCCACTAAGGGTGGAGCATGTAAGCTCCCGGTTCTCAAGCTCGGACTACGAACACACAAAACATAAAGAAACACACATGCTTAATTGCTCAATTTATTTTAATATTTTACTTAATAGATATCTATTATATCTGGAGTAACTATGCTATAATTAAATCAATTACTAAAAGACACATAATACTGACAATATTACATTAATAGCTATATATATATTTACACACATAATATCTTTGATTTAAATTTCTTAAAAACAGTTTCCTTTAAACAATCGATAAAGAATAGTTCTTATAGTTCAATATTCCGAACTCGTTCATATGGTCTACTCATATGAACTGGTAGTCAATTATTTTAATAATCGTTAAAGGTGTGCCTTCCGTGCTAATAGTGACAATTGAAAGTTGGTTACCTTTACTCTTTGTTACGTGCATATTCGTGCCATCTCAATGATGTGGGAAAATCGTTGCACTTCGCGTACTTGCGCAGGCTACCATTCTATTGCTCACAATCTACAGACACTTTTTCACAAAAACCAAAAACATGATGCTGACTCGTTCGAAAGTTTTAAGACGACTACCAAAAACTTCAGGTGCGTCTAGGACGCTGTCGAAATTGCATCTCCTGGAAAGTTCTAGAACATTCTCTCAAACCTTTTTCTTTTCACATTGTAGTGTCGTTGTTGATTCGTTGAAGTGAAGAAGGGGATGCGCTGCTTATTTATGTTTGTATTGCCATTGGCTCCCTCTGCAGCATTTAAATAGCTCATTAGCTAGGTTGGCATCCGCAATTGGAATTTCGAAATGGCTAGGTTGGCATCCGTAATTGGAATGTAACATGTAATACAAATATTGTGTTACATGATATCCCCCCTTGCAGAGAGAAAATTTCAGCACACGGTAAACATTGCACTGAATACATATGTGTACACATTGCGGCTACTGTGGAAATGTTGCTTTGATCCACTGCACATATATCTGTCACAGAAATGCAGATCACCGCATGTAAGACACACTATATTGTAACATTGACATACATATATCGGTGCATTACAACCGACATGTCACTAAAATGAAGGCACTCACTGTTCGGAAGATACCATCGTACTTGGTAACACATATACTGCTGTACATGAAGAAATTATCACTGTTCGGAAGGCACACTATATTGTCACATGGAATTATCACGAGCACGGAAGACACCTTATTGTCACATGGAATTATCATGAGCACGGAAGACACCTTATTGTCACATGGAATTATCATGAGCACGAAAGAATGAGTCACCATCCTGTGACTTAACTTTCAAAGTTCCGGTACTTCAATATTTATATTTTCAATATGTTGCTTAGTACAGTCTATTGTACACTTCAAATGAAGACTATATCATAATTGTTATTTGCATTTCTATTTATATACAAGTTCACAACATTACATTAAAATATACGCAATTCATTACCTTGATTTCTCATTTTCACAGACGTACATAATTTTTCGACAATTTTTTAGCTGTATATATTTCTTATTTGTTACAATGAATAACATATTATATATTTTTGTGTGTATAAATCATGACTCTTTTGAACACCATATTTATATCATATTACATCTCGGCCTTTAAAATATCACATATATATCATCAATATATATCAATGTACTCATTTCGCTCTTCAAAATATTGTGCATCTCACAATACGCACTTTAAATTTCCTCTTCGACTGCCCTTTCGTGTGTAACAATTGCACGGGAGGAAGGGAGAAAAGAAAAAAAGAAAAAATTCGCTTGACCCGTAGCTTTCCTCTGCTCCCCTCAACGTGTTTCTATGGCAACTGCGAATCTGTTGACCCCCACGGCGAGCCTTGAATGAGTGTCTTCATTGTTTGCAGAGCGCAAACTTACGTAAAAGGGATTTTAACTGCTTTTTGCATGTATCGCTAAAGATTTAATCGTTATCGTGTAACTTGGCGGTATCGTCTTGTCAAGCGCGGGCTTTTGACTTTCCGGTGATGAATGTGCGAGCTAACATTGACGTGGGAGGTTTTACGTGTATCCTTTTAAGGAATTTACTTACAGTTATATTTTATGTGTATCCTATTATATATTTATTTTACATATGTTGTTATTAATTCTATTTAATTTGATATATATATATTTTTTTATTATTATTATCTTATGACCTTAACACATATCTGACTGTTGAATTATTATTTTGATTTCATGTACCTCTAATTTATTGGATTTATTTATCCCTTGTTGCAACAACGCGTGATATATTATTTTATGTGTAGTATTATGAATATACCATGCTTTTGTTATGTTATTGATATAACTGACTTTATGTTCCCGTTTCAGCATAACTTTACATATTTCTTTATTTAAATATAATTCTTTCATATTTGATTTTATCTGTTATTTCTTTTTTTTTTTTTATTTACTGTGATGTCTAATTAATGCAATAATTTATTAACATACTCAATCATTTATCATTTACATACAAATCAATGTGTTTTCCTAATGTATTTTATTTTTTATATACCGGCCGGTATTTTTAAATAACTATAATTGCCTGCAATTATAATTTTAAATTTTGATACATTTATTGTATGCTTACAATAGAACTTTTTTTTTGTATTATTCTCGTACTATGCATGGGAGATTTTCTCCGATGTTTATTTTTTTTGCCTGTCTATTTATTTTGAAGGTGAATAGCTTTCGCCGTACAATGGCCATATATGGAGCTGTTACGCTGACTGTGAAGGCTGGGAAACTACTCTTACTTCTTCAAGTTTATTAATCCATTTATGTAATTAACTTTTACTTTGTTTTTCAGATTACGTGTTTTTGTAAAAGGTCTGTATACACTATTTATGCAATATATATTTATTATTTTACTACATATTATTTATATCAGCTGTGACTGTTATTTTTGACTTAAAATTTTATTTATTTATTTATTTATGATTTTGCTTTTATTCTGTCAACTTTTTATGAGGTATTTGATTAATACTTTTATGATTTTGAATCTTATATACTTGCATTTACCATGTTCCATGACTTTATTTTGCATTTTATTAATTATGTTATACTATTTTTTCAAGACCCGTACAAGAAAAGGAAACAGTGCATATACTTCATCAGCATGTTACCATTGGAAACAAAATTTGCCACTTCCTCGTTGACCTCTACAGCCATTCATCATCTGTTATCAATAAAGACACATGACCATCAAGATTCTTGAATTGCCAACTCCCTATTACGACACTCCTACCCTTAATTCATCAGTCACCGTACAAGTAATACAAATTGAAAGTAAGTAAAATTTATTTATTTCTCTCTCTCTCTTTCTTACAACACATGTTAGTTTATTTTATTTTAGAACATTGAGGGGTATTGTATGTATTATTTATCACTTCTACATATTTTTTCTGATATTTATTGCTCTATATATAAGTTATGTATCTATACATAAATGTTTATTTATTACCTATATTTTTGTTTTATCCTCATATTTACAAAATCCTCATATTTACAAAAATTTTATCCTCATATTAATTTTACAAATATGTTATCCTCATATTTATTTTACAAAATATATTATCCTCATATTTGTTTTATCAAAAATATTATCCTCATATTTATTTTATTTTATAACTGTCCTACGAGTTCGTTGGTCCTAATCTCCCTGCTCTTTATCCCCACTTACATAGTATTTGACAATGTCCATTTTTATAATGTAGACTAATTTTTATTTTGTCAAAATTTTCCGAGTCTCCGTTTTTATTTTGTTCTCAAACATTTTAATTTCCTGAAATCATTATTGTATTACATATTATTTATACTTCAGATATCTTTTATTTTTATTTTTTTTTTTATTTTTTTTTTTTTACGTCCACTGAATTATTTACTTTACTTATATTTTCTAAGATTAAATTTATTTATTTTACTTATATTTTCATATAAATTATTTCTCTTTTATCATTGTCCGTTCATTTATTTAATATCTACTTGCATAAAAGGGACGAGAATCTATAACTTTTTAATTTTGCTGTACTGCTACTTGATGAAACGCTGATAATTTTAATAAAATGGGCTGGCGCTAATACTTTTACGTTGTACACGTTGATACTTATTGACAACATTACTGCTAACCAGTCAACCCGCTGATAAACTTTCCTACTGTTCTTTTTTTTGTTGCTGTTGTTGCAGAAAAATCCATGATTTAAAAATTCCTATCCGCTGGACTTGCCTTCCTCCAGACAATTTTTTTTGAAGTTTTATTTAATTTTGCGATTTTGTTGACTACCGTGCATTTTGGATAACTATCATGCCTATCCTCACACTAAGTCTTCACTACTACACACTTTTCCTCAACACTACAGTTTTCACAATATACCATACATAATATACAATACACAATACATACTAAAATAACCATATACTTTTGCTGCCCTATGTTTTGCACATATTGTGGCACTATGCTATTTGTAACACACTTGTTGTCTATTTACTTATTTATCACTTAATTTTGAAAGTTGCTCTATCTACATAAATTTTCTATTATTATAATTATATTCATTTTCTTTACATTAACCAAAAATATCTATTTGTAGACTACCTTTCAACTTAATTTTTACATTTACTGTAGACTACCAAAATTATTTCAAAATGCTTTCCAATTTAATTTCAAAATATTGTAGGAAACTAATATATTTTATAATACCCTCTAATTTAATTTAAAAATCATTATAGACTGCTACACATCTTGTAGAATGCTTTCGAATACTATTTTTTGCGTGTCCTCAGATTATAACGTCTCGGACTCTGATAATTATGATTATTGGCGTTATATTCTTTGTTTACATGCGATTGACTTCTGTCAACAGTTCGCCGTGTTTGTTTATTTTGTAAATAGTTTTTACGCGGTTCTGCTTTATATAATTTATTCGCGTGAACAACTATCCATTTTTTATTTGGATCGTACATAGGTGTGATAGCGTAATTATTGTTACGGATCACCTTTACGATGCGAAATGGTCCTTGAAATTTTTTTTGTAATGCTGTGGTGGGTCTGAGGTTTTTTAAGTACACAATTTGTCCTTTTAATAATTTCTGCTGTCTAACTCTTTTAAAAATTCTTTCTTGGCGACTTTGGGCTTGAATTTGTTTTCGTTTTGTATATCTATTAATTTTTTCCGCTAAAGTAAGTGATTCACTGACGTCATTATCATATTCAGTTTTAGTTAAATTCGGACTGTCATCCGGGTCCGCTATTTCCAGATTATTTTCTCCGGGTAATTTCAAATCTCTGGTAAGAAACAAAATAGCGGGACTGTGGTCTATATTTGCGCTGGGTGTTGCATTATGAAATAATTTTACATATGGCAAGACTTTGTGCCAATTAAATGTTTGGTCAGCCATTGCTGCCAAAGAATTTTTTATTCCTAAGTGGCTTCTTTCTAAAATTGCATTTGAGCTGGGTTTGTAAATTGAAGTATATTTCAATTTTATACCATGTTGCTCTGCGAATTTTTTAAATTCCTCGCTTTTAAATTGCCTCCCATTATCGGTCAGCAGCCACATAGGAACGCCATTTTGTGAAATCCAATTCGTTAGGACCTGTAATACACTCGCAGTTGTAATATTTCTCACGGGTACTGCCTCCAGGAATCTCGAGTAATGGTCTATCATCGTTATGATGTACTCGTGCTGTCCGTTACTTCTCGGTAGCTTCCCTACAATGTCTAATGCCACCGTATGATTTTGTTGACATGGACGTGGCACATGTTGTAATGGCATAGGTCTTATAGCCTTATTCTTGTAACATAAACATGCATCACATGATGCGCAAAAGTTTTTTACATCACTGTATGCCCCTTTCCAGTAATACTTTCTATTCAGAATTTGATATGTTTTTTCTACTCCAAAATGTGGTGTATGAGCTAACTCAATAACTGCGAATTTTAGACTGTGAGGTATTAGAATTCTGTCGTTTTGCATAGGATTTCTGATATATCTAGCAGTCTTTATCATAATTAATCCTGTATTTCCATCTCTATAGTATTTATTTACATATTTTGGCTGTTTAAATTTTGCATTCAGTCCGTTAATAATTTTCTTTATCTCTCTATCTTTTGCTTGCTCTTCTAAAATTTTGGCTATTGTTATAGCGCTGTCATTAGCAATAATGTTATTTATTAATTTAGTCTTAGTTTGTTCAGAAAAAATTTGGCGTGACATAAAATCACTGGGATTATCTTGTCCTTTAATGTATTTTATATCGAAAGAATATTGTTGTAAATTTAATAACCATCTTGCGATTAAATCAGAATTTTGATTTTCTAAGTGTATGTAGTGCGTTAAAGCTTTAGAATCAGTAAATACCGTAAAATGCGTACCACATAAAAAATCTTTGAAATGTATTATAGCGTCGTGAATTGCTAACAGTTCTAGCTTCATGCTCGGATATTTCTTTTCACTGTCTGAAAGTTTCCTGCTATAATACTCGATAGGATGAAAATTTCCGTTCACTGATTGAAGTAAAATTCCTGACGCGGCTACTTTTGAACAATCAGTCGACAAAATGAACGGCTTTGACATATCAGCTGCCCTAACTACCGGTTTCGATAAAATCGCGTTTTGCAATGTTACAAACGCTTCTTCGCATTTCTCCGTCCATATAAATTTTTTATCTTTCTTTGTTAACTCAATTAAAGGATTGCATAGTTCAGAAAAATTTGGTATGATCTGCCTAAAATAATTACATAAACCTAAAAATGATTTTACTTTTTTTACTGTTGTTGGCACAGGGAAATTCGTTATTTTCTGTACATTATCATCTGAAGGTGTTATGCCTTCCTTACTTATCTTAAATCCTAGAAATTTAATGTTCTCTTTACACATTTGTAATTTTGAAGGGTCAATGGTTAAACCAAATTTAGCTAATCTCGAAAATACCGTTTTTAATTTCTCCAACATTTTCTCGAATGAATTTGCGGCAATTACAATGTCATCTAAATAAAATTCAATTTTCTGATCTTTTAAATCTCCTAAGCATTTCATCATTAGTAATGAGAAATATGCTGATGAATTTTTTGCCCCAAAAGGTAATCTATTAGGTCTATACGATCCATTATTTGTTATGATATTTAATCGGAAACTGTCCTCAGGTTTGATTTTTATTTGAAAAAACGCGGACTTTAAGTCTATCACCGTGTACAATTTGTGGCCTGCGATGTTGTGCAGAATGTCGCTGATTTTACCAATATTTACGGGCAGTAATTCAGTAATTTGATTAAGTAGCCTGTAATCTACGGCTAAACGATATTTTTGTTCTTTATTGGCATTATTACTATTAATACTGGCTTTCTTCTTTATCAATAAGCATGGGAACGCATAATTACTTGTAGATTTTTCTATAATTCCAGCTTCACACAATTGTTTGATTTCACCTTCTAGTACAGGTTTTAACATTTTTGGCAAGGGATAAGGTTTACACTGAATTGGGTATTGGTGTAGTAAATTAAATTCCGGTACTATTTCTTCCGTCATTCCTAGTGTTTTGTATGATTTCGAAAATACATCGTAATTTTGTAACAGTAATTTTAGCAATATATGTTTTTCATTTTCTTGTAAGTGATCTAGTTTAAAATCTTGCGGTGTTAATTCCGCTTTTCGTAAAGCTGAAATGTCCATTTTTTGTGGATCATTTAAGCTTTCGATATTGTTAATCTGTAAAATTTTATCAGTATCATGTTTCTCTTCACAAATTTCAAACTGCGGTGTTACAGTACCAAATATCATATTTTTATTTAGATGAATCTCTTCTTCTGTTTTGTTTGTTAAAAGAGTAGAAATAAATTTTCTATTATTTACATAATGTAAAGAATGCTCAGCGTGTAAATCTTTTAATGAATTTGTAATATTTAACAATACCTCCTTATCCTCAAAATAGTTTTCATTTAATTTTAATTTTATTGATTTTGTTTCTTGAGGGAGTAATTTAATTTTATGCGCTAAGCTTGCATTTAAGCATTGAATATGTTCAACTCTTGTATTATTATTTTCTGGTTGCTGTGCTTTTTTCTGATTTTTGTCTTGAAATGGTATAGATATGGATTCTTTGACAAACTTTAATATTAATTTATTTGTGTCAATTATGGCATGATGATTTTTGAGAAAATCAAATCCTAAGATTATTTCATAGGGTGTGTTGTTTAATTGTTTTGTTATGAAAAAAGAATTTTTGCATCTTTTGTTTTCAATTTTAAAGCTAAAGCTGATGCATTTTGAAAATTGAATGTTTTCTTTGGTCATAGTCTGTATTTTTACTTGTCTAGATAAATAGTTAATTTTAATTTTATTTTTGATTTTTTGAAAAATGTTATCTGATAATAAAGTGACACTTGCGCCACTATCTATGAGAGCCACTGTTTTTATATTTTCTAAATTAATGTTAATCATTGGCAATGCGTCACTCTGTCCATATGTTGAATTCAGTAAATGTTCATTTAAATTTTGTGCATCCTTATTAATTTTGCTTGCAATTTTATGGGATCTCGAATCCTTATTTGATGCCTTATAACTTTCTGTTTGTCTTTTATTTCGAGGTCCCTTTCTTAGTTTAAATATTCATTATTCTGATATTGCCTATGATTGCTTTCATAATGTGGTCCATTATTCTGATATGATCTTCTGTTATTACTTTGAAATTGTCTGTTATTTCCTGCATGCCGCCGTATTCCCCGGTTATTTATGAAATTACCTCTTCTGAAATTCGCCCTACTATAGTGTGCATAATTATTTTGAATCGTGGGTCTTTGTTGAAAATTGGTAGTTTCTTGACTGCTGTTTTCATTTGTGAATGCCCTTTTTAAATTATTTTGTACTTTTTGCAGCGTAAAACATTCTGACATCCAGTGATTGTTGCGACCGCACGCTATACAGAATTTCTGTGGCGGCTTTTCTGCATTATTTTCAGTTTTTACATGATTTATTTCTACATTCTCAATTATTTTATTTTCTATTTCAATACTATTTATACAATCACTATCTTCCTCCAATGCGGATTCTATCACCTCAGCTATTTTCACTGCTTCGTCAAAGGTTTTCGGGTCATTTTTTTTTATTTCTGTTCTTAAATCTTCTCTGACTATCTGTAAAAATTTGGTGAGTTTAATTTTCTCTGTAATTTTTTTTACATTTGCGTCCATTGTTTCATCTACTTCTAGAAAAATTATCGCCTGGTTTTCGATTTCTTGTGCAAGCTCCTTAATTGTCATATTTGGTAAATGTTTCAGATTGTTAAAATTGTTGTGTTTTTGCACTAATGTTTGTTTCCTTTCAAATTTGTTTTTTAATAACTCCATGAATTTTTCATATGATTTTTCCTTTTGCAGAGCAATATTTTCTGCTAGAAATTGCTGAGCCTTTCCCTTTAATCTTGATTTGACAATTATGATTTTCTCTTGTTCGGACCATGATGTTAACTCCGCTATTTCCTTAAATTGTATGATAAAGAAATTGACATTATTTTCTTTTTGTCCATCAAATGATGGTAACATCTGCATAATTGGCAACGATGTATTTTGCTGCGCTTGATTTGCGGGCATCTGTATCTGGATCGCGTTATTTGCCGAACTATCTGTTACTCTGTTATTTATATGTACCTCCTGCTGTATATTATCGATAATTGGAGCATCTTGCCTCGATCTTTTACTTATTTGCCTAGTTTTATTCGGCGCCATGATTTAATACACTGTTATACAATTCTAACTCAATATTAAATATTTATGCTAATACATACATATATATACAATCATATAATACATATTTAAATTATCATTTTCATGCATTTTCTTATCATTCTACTGAGTTATATCTCATTATTAAATTCATTGTTAAATTCAATATTACATTCCGCTTATTATTAAATTCAGTTTTATATTCAAACTCATTATTAAATTTGATATTATATTCAAACTCATTATTAAATTCAATATTGTATTCAAACTTATTATTAAATTTAATTTTGCCTTTTACTTATATTTTTTACTTTCTCTTATGAAAATTAATTCTCTCCGAGCTTGACCACATACGGCACCAATTCGCGCGGCGACATCATGTCATAAGGTAAAATTGTCCTTATCAAAATTTACCAGTATAGGACTTACCTATGATGCCGCCACTAAGGGTGGAGCATGTAAGCTCCCGGTTCTCAAGCTCGGACTACGAACACACAAAACATAAAGAAACACACATGCTTAATTGCTCAATTTATTTTAATATTTTACTTAATAGATATCTATTATATCTGGAGTAACTATGCTATAATTAAATCAATTACTAAAAGACACATAATACTGACAATATTACATTAATAGCTATATATATATTTACACACATAATATCTTTGATTTAAATTTCTTAAAAACAGTTTCCTTTAAACAATCGATAAAGAATAGTTCTTATAGTTCAATATTCCGAACTCGTTCATATGGTCTACTCATATGAACTGGTAGTCAATTATTTTAATAATCGTTAAAGGTGTGCCTTCCGTGCTAATAGTGACAATTGAAAGTTGGTTACCTTTACTCTTTGTTACGTGCATATTCGTGCCATCTCAATGATGTGGGAAAATCGTTGCACTTCGCGTACTTGCGCAGGCTACCATTCTATTGCTCACAATCTACAGACACTTTTTCACAAAAACCAAAAACATGATGCTGACTCGTTCGAAAGTTTTAAGACGACTACCAAAAACTTCAGGTGCGTCTAGGACGCTGTCGAAATTGCATCTCCTGGAAAGTTCTAGAACATTCTCTCAAACCTTTTTCTTTTCACATTGTAGTGTCGTTGTTGATTCGTTGAAGTGAAGAAGGGGATGCGCTGCTTATTTATGTTTGTATTGCCATTGGCTCCCTCTGCAGCATTTAAATAGCTCATTAGCTAGGTTGGCATCCGCAATTGGAATTTCGAAATGGCTAGGTTGGCATCCGTAATTGGAATGTAACATGTAATACAAATATTGTGTTACACTCTACACCCTTTGGGTGGGTAATAAATAAATAAACAAATTGAACATAATTATCAGGATTTTCAATTTGTTTAATTTCCAGTTGGAATGTATGGGCCCCAAAATTTTCAAAACTTATTAAAATTACTATATGCTCTTCTCAGACAGTAAAGCTAAGTTCAAAAGTGACAGTTTGCCTGCTTTGCGCATGGTAAAAAAAGGACCTAGCTTTATAGTCAGACAGTTCATAGAGAAATATAAATATTATGACCGGAAAAGAAAGATAGCTGTTAAGATTAGTATTTTGCACTCGAATTGCATAATTTGAAATCAATTATTACAATCACTACTAAAGTGAAAATACGATCTTATAACGTACGATATTTTAAACTCCGTTTTTAGATTAATCTATTGTTTGCTTTCCTTGATGAACTAACAAATATCTGGTTCGAGACTTTAAAATGATTTTTAAAGCACAAATATTTTCTGCTGCTCCTGAGGATTTAACTTCGATTCACGATAGAAAAATATTTTCAAAAGATTACTTAATAATTTATTTCATCTTTAAACCTTTTATATTTCTCTTTTCCATATGCAGAAACAAAATGATATATCAACATGATTATTCAACACCAATGTAGCAGACATTGCATGTTACACTGTACCACAGAGCACCATTTATCTATGTTTTTGAATTTTTGAAAGTTTAACTCAAAGAAATGTTTGTATCTCCCACCGGAACATAAAAAATGAGCCATTATGCATTAAAATCAGTTTTGCCGTTAAACCTGTTCAGCAGCCAACTCTAAAGAATGAAGAATGACAGTAAAAAGTATTCTTCTAAAGTTATTTCCTTCTCGGATGTTACCGCACAAATTGAAATTTTGTTTAGTTTCATTTTTCCCAGCTTTGACACGGCTTCACAGACGTAAACAAGTCAAGTATTTAACTCTCTTGGAGTCTGAGTCATAAACCATTGGAAATCGGGTTAGTTAAGTACACATAATATACATATGTCGACTTCTAATTCGGATATGATAATTTAGCGGAATAGAACTCTGCGGCGATAAATCGAAGCACTGAAACCAAACCTTGAAATTGTTTACAGTGTAATTGTTTACAGTGGTTAAAAAAATCGATCTGACACAGCAAATGATCCAGTTTAAGTTTAGATTAAAAAAAAACGGTTAAAAGAATAGGGCACAGTGGATTGCATAGCGATTTTAAAAGACATGACGCACAGAATCACTTTACTGGAGTGCCTGCACATTGCGGAGTACCAGGAAATGATAAATCTGACTTTTTGACCAAAAATGGTGATATGGTGGAGCAGAGATTCTCAAAGCCTATGACTTTTCAGCACAACTGTACATTAAAATGCTACACAAGGAAGAAATTGGAGCAGAATCTCTGGAGGAATCTAAAGGAAAGTCACAAAGAGTCCTCAGCAGGAACATTTCAGCCATTCCAGCGGCTCTTTGACGAGAAGAAGTAGCCAGGTTCAGCCTTCTGATTGGTTATGACTGTCTCAGGGCTTATCTCCATCGAATTGGACTTGCTGCTTCCCCGGATTGTACGTTGTGTGACTTAGAACAGCCTATGTCTGGAAAACATTTAGACGAGCGCCCTGCACTGCTGAGTTTTAGATCATAAATAGAAAAATACTGCAAAGCTCTTTGTCTAATATCCTAGCCGCCAAACGACCGGCATTTGTTAACAGTTTGCATAGCGAAAAGGGAAATCAGTATACAAAATATACACAATAAGGACAAAGCATGCATAAGGTAAAAATGTAGTAAAATAAAAAGGACATACATGGTTTTCATTACAGTTATATAAAGTTTAATAAATCAGACATTTCTGTGTTTATTCTTATAAATAGTTGTGGAATACTCTACACGCCAAATATCATACTTCTAACTTTACCAGTCGGTTTTAGAGTTTAGGGGCAAAAGTGGGAATTATATAGGAAAACAAAATGCACTATCTCTGACGTATTGATACAAAATATTGGCTGGGACAAAATAAGCCAAATTAATAACGTCTTCTCTCATCATGTCTATCATTCATGAAATATAAAACAATAAATATTCTACACCTTTTAGTTTCTAAGTTACAAGGGAGTGTGAAAAATATACTTAATGTTTCGTAAATTATGTCCGTCAGAGCTTTTAACATTGTAAGGTAAATTTTAGAACAGAAATTGGCTGGTGATCTGCCACGTATCTCAAAATGTCGCACAGATGATAATAATTTTTCTTATAAATCATATGACCAGCATATAAGAGACCATTTTACTATTAAAACGTGATCGCGTTTTTATGTATGTCATCACTATTCCAAAGCTCCTACTTTATCCAGAAGATATTGACTTTTTTAAAAAGTAGTATCGACCCAAAGATGCGATTACAAATCTAACCCATTCATAAAAAAGCTGCTTTCCCTTCCCTTTTGTTGATCAATTACTACGTTAGCACTCTTAATGTCAAGACAGCTGCTGTCAAATAGTACTAGTGATAAAATTAGTGATTTCTAAAATCTAGAGTTTTACAGATACAAATTTTAATTTTTATATATAACATTCTGACATTATAATAAACATTCCGTGAAAAAATAGCGGTGTTTTAACGAAATCTTCATGTATTTTCCGACAAAATTAAAAAGTAAAAAAAAATTTCTAGATACTGTCTATAAGTTTTACTATCATGCAGTGTTTGTTTATGTCTTGGATTTACAAAACATTAATCTATTTCGAAGTAACATAATATGTTAATTTTTTTAAATTAAATTAAGGATTTCACAATTTTTATTTTAAAATGAGGTAATGTTCATAATTAAAATTCCGTAATAATGAAGATTTAGGGGTAGGGTCTCCTAATTGTCTCATCGTAAATTGTCATATGTCAGCTATATAAAACTTTAATTCCTTTCATTGTAACATTATTTGGTAATTTTTTACAATTTAATTCACCATATAATAATTTTCACCCGGAATGCCGATTCTTCTTTTTACTCTAATTTCTTTCAGTTCAACAACGGAGGATTGAAGTCATGTGACCCCACAAACTGGCAATTATGGATAAGTGGCAAACAGCATACTTTTAAAGTTTGTAGAGGCACTTTACGCTCACCTGCTTAAGAAGCGCAAGAGAATAACGGCATCTAATATTTTTAATTTTAATGTTGTAATAATACTGGTAACTAAATAAATTTAGTTATTTTCTTTCAGTATTCACTGTAATCTCCTTAAGATTTAAGCATAATATAATTTTGATCCCTACACTTTATAGGTGGGTATTACGGCCATAAATTTTAGCATGTACATTATTATCAATTTCAGAAATTACCAATTAAATAAATCTGCACATTAATTAAATCTGCACAGTAACATTACAAGCATTTCCTCAAAAAATCACGTTTCTACGTAACGTTAAAAGTTAGCAAGTAAGATAGAAATTCTACTCCAGTAACAATCAACTTATATTGAAATGGCCTGGGGCGATTTTTAAAATCATCGTTTGTATAAAGTTATTTGTTAAGCGATGCATGCTTCGATTTTGACAAAATGTCCACGTCCTATTTTTGACTCAGCAATGGACCATATCGCCCTTCTCACGCTAAAATGTGGACCATTGGAGGATTTTGCTCCCTCACGGAAGGCTCAGTTCTTATCAAAAGACTGATCATGTATATTTTGCAACTCCTAGCGGGCAAAGCCTGCTATTATTTAAAAGAAACCAAATCCGAGCTTAGACTTACGTTCATCCATATGAAAAAATATATATACTAAAGTACTTATTTTATTTCCTGAAAGTTAATTTTGACTCTAAATTTGATCTATTTTGAAAGTTGTTATTTCAATAAAAAACCGCTTTTCATCTAAATATGTGTTTAATTTTTGAACTTACAGTAGTGAATAGAAATATAATCACTAAATAAACCTGTGATTTCAAACCAGTTTTACCCGGTGGAACCCTTGAAAGATTTTGTAAATTCCTGTAGAACTTCTATCTGTCTAACAATTTTATTTGATGGAACCCTTGGAACATTTCTTAAATCCTCATAGAACCTCTATGTGTCTAACACACATTAGGTTAGACAGGTGTAAATTGAAAAATAGACATGTAAAACAGTCTGGTAACATAGCACATGTGAGGTTAAGTCATTATTTTAAATAAATTATTACATTGCGTATTTCTATTTACTAATCACTATTGCTAAAAATGACAAATACTTTCATTTTTCATCTGACTTACAGGTATATAATGCCATGAATACAATTGCATAACATCTTAAATATCTACACTTACCTCGGATATCAGCATCTTGGCGGTGTATGCAACATCCAGGCTCTCGAACGATAATTTGATTCGTTAATGATTGGGTAAACGTTAAGACTTATTAATGTTCTTTTAATTTTAATTCAGTCAAAATTCAATTTAACATAGCAGCATTACTACTATATCTATAACCACATATGTAACATTTAGATTCCCATAAAATGCATTAACACAAATTCAATATAGCTGAAATACTTCTCAATCATATGTAAATTTATTTATAAAGAATAAAACTCTAGAACGAAAGTGTTTAATTTTGTCCCCGTTGCCGGATATTCACGGAAAAGCAGTAAAGAGCGGGTGTATTTGTGGTGATGAAATTATGTTACTAGCTCCTTAAAGACGATATAGTATTATTGGAAATTTATTATTTACTATGATATGGCGTTGGCCTATCTCTGTGAGTCTCATACTATTCCAACTTTTTAGCACATCTGCTCGTTCACTTCGTACAACGCTACTTCGCGAGAATTATAACCAGTCTCTGCTGGTTATGAGTTATTCAAGTAACTACTCAGCAAGTTTTTAGGTACCTTCTTTAATATGGCTATGAATAAATACTCCTTCCTTCTTGACCTCCTTCTTAACTGGTCGTTGCCTTGCCCTGCATAAGTAAATACTGGTCCAGGTGCTGGTCCATGCTTGGGTGTTGATTCGCTTTCCTTTGTGCTTTGTGTTGGCTCACAGAGTGGGTTTAGATTATGTGTCAGTTCTATTTTGCATTCATTGGTTCTAAACCGATTGAGTGTCAATTTCGGAGGCGTTGCGTCGGGCCTATTCTTCACTACTTTATTCTTCACCGTCTTGCCTATGCGTTACCAACATGGATTCAGCATCCAATTCCGTAGAAGTTTCGGGGTTTACTAAGGATTTTCACTTCCAGTTATTTTTCCAATTCTGGTTTAAAAAAATGTATTCTACCTGAAACACATTTTTTTTTCAACATTGTCCGTAAATAAAGTTCAGAAAATAATGAATATGGGTAAAGCGTCAATTTCTGAACGAAGTATGGTGGTTTATCAAAAATTTTTGCTTCCGAATTTCTTTTTCACGGTCGGATCAAAAAATGTTCTTGTAACATCTATTTCGCCGGATAAGGAAAAGATATAGGTTAACTGTTGGCTGATATGGATTTAGTATTAAATTCCATAGGGGGTAAGAGGATTCACTAAATATTTCCAATTTTTGTTTTCGAGATATCCCGTTTTCACGAAAATTCATATGAATGTATGAAAAATGTATAGAAAAGGGAATAAAAACGCCTAATAATTCCGTCAAAGGTACAGTGTACACTGACACCATATGATAGCTCCTGCATAATGTCTTGCTCCTTCAAATGTTATAAGACTATTTTTTCATTCTAATAAAAAAAGTTGACCTGCAATATAAAGTAAGGGTGTATAAAAAGTGTATTTAAAAAAACATTACATTTTATTTCACTAATAAATGCAGGTTGAAACTACTAGAAATTAAACCCTTCTCTTGTGATTAGCATTCAGGTATCCTTTCAATTATACTACACACTTAGGGCAATTATTAACACTTAGGGCATGTTAGTTAATACCTTTTAAACTTATCGACATTTCTATACGAATAATTTTCTGTTTAAATATTGCCACTTTCTCTGGGCTATTTATTAGAATTTATTTCCAGCAAATATGAGAAACGTTTTCATTTTCCTAACTAATGATTTAATTACCGAGTGCAAAAAACGTGCTTACAATTTAATTAAATGAAGATTTTCCGACAGTGTGAATACTTTTTTTCTCAAGCTTACATTGAAATTAGATGGACATTCTTTAATTTAGAGTGCGCTTTAAAATGTAATTTTTTAGTCCTAATTAAAAGATCCTGTATTTATCTGAAATTGAACAGAAAAATAATATATCTGTTTTAATTCATCTGTTTCGAATAAAAGCTCATTTCAATTGAATTATGGTATAATAAAGTAAAAGCAATTGAAAGGATTGTGTATTGATATCCAAAAAAGTCCACATTTCATGAAAACAATTAATTTAATTAAATTAATTTGTTTAGATCCATTTAATATATTTTAGAGTTCATTTAAATACATAAGAAAAATCTATATTAAAAAATTGGATTGCAATGGATGCAATCCAATAGAGACGATATGGTTTTGCCTGAAAACCATTTTTGGGGTTTTTTTGTTGTCTTCTTTAAATACTATTAAAATAGATTAAAATAGATTAAAATATTGAAATACAAATAAAAATATTAAAATATTGAAATACAAATAAAAATATTAAAATATTGAAATTTCATTATTAAAATAAAAGCTATGAGAATGCTCGTTTATTTATGCTATTCTAATTTCGAGCTTAGACAATAACTGATTTTTTTTTGTCTACAGTTAAGCCCTTTCATATGTTGGCAGCACATACGCCATGGTGTTACAAGTTGAAAGTAAATCCTTACACCTGTAGTTACTATATCGTTTCACAAATCGTTAACAAATAGTTACAATACTCGTCAGTAAATTAGAATATTTGACAACAAATCATTAGAGTTGCGAGCAACAAATCATTACACTTGCTAACAAATTAATAAGTTAGTCGTCAAGATGTAGTTTTTATTTATCCGTCATGAAAATACCCAAGAAATTGCTTATTTTCCTATAACTTTGTTTTTAATTTCAAAAGTCAATTTAATGACGCGAGGGAAACCACAAACGAAAAAGTGGGAGTAGCAATCGAAAACTTTCTAATATCACAATAGAGTAGAAAGACAAAGAAAAGAGACTCTAAGAAATATTTTTCAGAAAACTTTGAATGGAAAACTTAAAAAAGGACCCTCTATTTTGTTCTCCAAATGAAAGAAAAACCTCAGATTTATCAAATATTGTTCCTAATTTCCCAGGAGAAATACAATTTCTTTTAACGGAAAAGTTCTTTTTCTCCTTTTATTTCCGAAAAAATAACTTACTTCCGAATAAGTTTTTTTAAAATACGATAAAAATTTTAATCATATATATTTAAACAAGAAATATTCGATATTTTAAGCAGATTTCTAATAGTTTTTCTAACAGGTATCTAAAAGTTCAGACAAACATGAATACAAGTTTTTCTAATGTACTGTAATGACGAAGGTCAAACTATCATACAAATGTGTAGGAGTGTTATTATAAATCAAATTAATTATAATGCTTTGTCTGTTACTTTAAAATATTCTGCTTTTGGCAGCACAATAATATATATATATATATATATATATATATGTTCTAGTTCTAGAGTAATAGGATTGGTCCTATTATTTTTATCGTCCGTCAAACGTTACGTATAAAATTAGTATTATACCAGCCGAATACGCGTTGAAAATTAACGGTCTCACAATAAGCAACCACTGAATAGAATAAATGTTTGAACAATTCACGTGTCACATTTTTTCTTAAAATCGAAAATTTTGGTGTGCGGAACATCCTAAAGAAGAAAATATTAGAAAACTGATATTGCTCACTTTCTTCCTTTCGAACTATCTACCCTCACATCAAATTTGAAGTTTTTATCTCATACTGAAGCATGCAATTTAATCATTTCATCTTTCGAACGTTTTCATGTGACGCACCCTCCTAAATTGACATTTATGAAAAACTCTATTCGTCATGTGTTTTTTATCAAATGATTAGCCTATATACCAAATTTATAGCATCTAACAAATTTTAAATTAAGCGCTTTTCATTTATTAAGCAAATCGAATACTTTGGTGTGAGTCAGCTCATAAATTAGCAAATACTGGAAATCTGAAATTGCACAGTGTCTTCCTTTCGAATGATATCGCCATACACCAAATTGAAAGTCCCTATCTCGTCGCAAAGCATGTTTTTCTTTCATTTCACTTTTCAAATGTTTTAGTGTGCGAAACCTCTCAAACTTACAAATATCTAAAATTTTCTATTAAACACTTTTTTTCTTTTGAACTATCTACCTATATACCGAATTTGAAGTTTCTATTCCATTGCGAAGCATATTTTTACTATTATTTTATTTTTCGAACGTTTTCGTGTTGAGTAGCCACCCCCTAAAATGAACAATTTTGAAAAACTCTATTCTTTTTTTTTATCAGATGATTTTCACATATACCAAATATCAAGTAATTTAAAGGACATTTTTAAAGGAGGCGTTTACATTTTTAAAGGTGGCGTTTCACATTTATTCGCAAAATCGAACATTTTGGTTTGCGGCACCCTCTAAAATAGAAAATATCCGAAAACTGAAATTGCACTTGCTCTTCCTTTCAAACCAGAAATCAGCCCTTTGTCACACAGCTGGTACAGGTATGACCTGGTGACTTTGGATTTTGAATGGAAATAAGTGTAGCCTATTTCTCAGTATTATATGCGTGCTGAAACGCTTCAAATCAGTCTTTGCTGCAATTCTTTGGACGGATTTCCTCGGATGTTGCTGAATAATTCCAGAAACGGTGGCGACATTTTCAGGAGTAACTACAGTGGCCCTGGGGCCAACATTCGCCACTAGAACGTCAGCCACGCTGCCTGTTAGTTCGAATTTGACGAAGAGCTTGCGAATGGTTTTCGCATCGGGTCCTTTTGGAACATTAAATCGTGCGAACCAGATTCTCACAATGATTGATTATGAATGATTTGATGTTGGCTGCATCTGGTTCACAGATGAAGCACACTTCCACCTGAATGGATACGTGAATAAACAAAACGGCGATTTTGGGGTTCCGAAAATCTGCATTTGTGTGAAACGAAATCACTGCATTCTCTAAAAATTACTGTTTGGGCTGCGGAATGCAGCAGAGGCATTATCGGTCCTTTTTTCATGCGAGAATCGATAACTAGTGAACGTTAAGTTTCAATTTTGGAACAATTTGTCGCCATACAGCGGGCGTTGGAGGATCGACCAGGCACCGAGAGGATCATGCAAGATGGGGCCCGACCACATCGCATCGGACAGGCATTTCGCTTTCTTGATGAATAATTCGAGAATAGAGTCATTGCGTTGGATTATCCCAAATTTACTGGCTGAGGCATGGATTGGCCTCCATATTCGCCCGATATGACTCCTTGTGACTACTTTTTGTGGGGCACATTGAAAGACAATGTCTACCGGATCCATTCCATCACGCTGGACGAGTTTGAATCGTCGATTTGTGTGGCATCTGAATTCATTTCCGCTGAGACACTACAAGATGTGATGGCAAATTCCATTGTTCGTTTGCGCCACCTCTGTGCTGCGAGCGGTGGACATCTTGAACAGATTGTGATGTGATTGCAAAGACTGCTTGCAGAGGACGAGTTTATTTATGCATGCTGATACGAGCTGTACAGCGTACAGCGCCATCTGTTACTAGCTTCTGCAACTACTATTTCGAAACTTCTGTAAATATTCTTACAGCTTTCACAATCAACATACCATTTGTGCATTCTTCTATCGATCTTTGTTTTCATGTTATTTATTTTAAATTCAGGGAGTCCTTTGTTGGACACCCTGTAAATGGGGTTCGAAAATACTTTCCAGACCCTCCAGAAGTCCCTTGGTTACCCAGAAGGCTGAATCTTTGCACATACATAGTATCAACTACGGTACAGAACCTTATGGGGCTTTATTTTCGATTTCCTCCCTGGTGAATAAATGGGGGTTACAAAATACTTTAAAGACTCTCCAGGGTAACCGAGGCCATCCCAAAGGTTTCCAATGGAATTAAGGTCGGGAGAATACGCCGGTCACTCCCTACGAGAAACGCCCTCACTTTCCAGGTATGATGTGGTTGGTTCCCCATCCAGGTAACGATGTTAGCTGGATGGGGAAGGGCATTACTGTCCTTAAGGAGGAAATCAGGAAAGACCAACTGCTGCAGCGTAAAGTATCGTAATGGGGTCTAGGACGTCATCCCAATACCGCGCAGCCATCACAGAACCACCTTTAAAGATGTGCAGCTCTGTGCGATATCCCATTGGAATTCCAGCCCACACCATAACGCTGTCACCTCTGAATGCGTGATGTTCGATGATGTTCTTCGCCTGATTGCGTGTACTTCGTTCTCTCCAGACCTTTATACTCTTATCATCTGATTCCAGGGCAAATCTGGACTCGTCCGTGAACAGGACGTTGTACCAATCTGAGACAGTGTAATTGCTATGTTGACGACACCACTTTAATCTTGCCCCTATGGCTTGGACGGTTAGTGGAACACAAAAACATGGTACTCGGGCTTTCAGTCCTTCACGTGGAGTCTTAGGAGCACAGTACTGGCAGATATTGTCTTACCAAGTGCCGCTGAAACCATGTATGTAACATTTGTGGAGGTCGCTTGGTGATTCCGCTTGGCTACAATAGCAATATATCGATCATCAGAGGGGATGATAACCCTTGAATGACCGGGCACAGGTCTACGGACAATTGCTTGACTTGTTTGGAATTGTTTCCATAATCGAGAAATTCCCGAATTATTAACGCCAAAGAAAGTAGCGACATATTTGATTGACTGCCCTGCTTCAATGCGTCCGACAGCATGCCAGCGCTCACTATTTACCATTCGTTCTCTTTCAGCTATAGAAACACGAATATCATCAAAATTAATCCTACTAAATTTATAAAAATTTTGTATCAGTATTAAAATGCATCTCCTTACACCCTTCAGAATGCTGACGTCTTCAACCACTGCCTAATTAGCATATACCCGGACTGTCAAGCGTAATTAGCTGTAACATACGATATTTGCATACTGCTATCCACAGCGATTTTCAGCAACTCAAATTCAAATACACTTCAGAAAAATGAAAATTTGCATTGCTTGCTTAAGTTTTGGAAATCCGTGTATGTTAAAGTATGCTTGCCGTTAACACTCCAAAAATGAAACAAAGCAATGCTCTGCTTTTGTTCTCATGAAGAGGTCGTTCATCAAAAAGTCATTAATCATATTACTATTAATAGTATTCATAAACACAGGCTTAATGAGGAAATCAGAGGACCATTTGTGACTGAAAAAAATTATGTGTTGTTTTGAGATAACAAATTGACATCCATTTTCCTAAATTAAATGCAGTGTCCTTGTATTTGCAATAGCTGCTCGAAATAAAATATCTAGATTTAGGATTACTAGTCAAACCTATGGGCATTCTGCCGTATAATTTCTTAAACACTAATAGGTTAAATGAAAGTTAATAAATATTAAAATCCGTGACATGTCTTTTAATAATAAGTTAAATAAAATCAGAATATTAACTTGTACTATATAGTATACATGACATGAGAGAGCCATCGATTTTACATCATGATTTGTGTCAACTTTTGTTTCTTAAAAGTAAAATATATATACAGGGTGTCCCAAAAACATTGACCTGTGCTTTTATTCTTTAAATATTGATCTTAGACATATATAATAAATTAAAAAGTTGCGTAAAAAAAAAAAAAGATACAGAATTTTATGACATCGATTAACATTTTCAAGGGAATTAAATTTTAAGAAATACAAAATTTTAAATTTTTATACGGTCCCCATACAAGGGCGCGGTAGCCCATTGGTTAGCGCGCTGGAGTTGCACTCGGTAGGCCCGGGTTCGATTCCAGCCACTGCCAAAACTGCCGCCGTGTTCATGCGGAGTACGATCACGTTAAACATGTGGGTCCGAAAGTCCTTCCGAGAGGTTGGTGGTAGGGGAAGGAGGGTACGGTCCCTGTGGATGCCTCCCCCACTGGGTTCCGGTCTAAATTGGGTGGCACTTCCCGACCGTCCAAACAGTTACCTTACACCTTTCTGGTAGGTCGGACGGTCTGGGTTTCAACAACAACAACGGTCCCCATACAAAAACATTTCCAATGAGCAAAATGTGCTATATACACTAATAAAGTGATGTACAAAATTTCAGCATTTTAGGATAAAAAGTCCCAGAGATATGAAAAGACAAAATGCTGACTTAAACCACTTTTCAATGCATCTAAATGGGCTCTCAGAGAGGAGAAATCATGTCGGCAGATCGCGTTTCAGGGCTCATACATAAATTATGAAAGAAAACAATGATTACATAAATAAATAATAATTTTGCTATTTAGTGGTACAAAAGTATCTACACTGTGTAAAAATAATAACTTTACACAAAGTTTACAAATATTGTTCAAAATGTTTTCCATCCATGCCAAAGATCAATTAAAAATAAGAGACATATATTATTTGCTTATGATGCATTTCTGCGTTGCGTCATTTGCACTCTTGCTGTAAAAATTTGCATTTTAATTTGTGATTAATCCCTCACTAACTTTGTTTAACCATATATCTGAGACTTTTTATAATAAAATGCTGAACTTTAGTACATCATCTTATTAGTGTATGGGGACACATCTTACTCATTGGAAATGGTTTTGTACGGGGGCCGTATAAAAATTTAAATTTTTATTTTTTCAAATTTATTCCCCTGAAAATTTTTATCGATTTCATAAAATTCTGCACCTTTTTTTAAGCATTTTTGTAATTTATTATATATGTATAAGATCAATATTTAAGGAATTAAAGTCGAGGTCAATACTTTTGGGACATCCTGTATATATAGAACACATGACAATGCATATTACAGTGAGATACTGATTAACGCGTGCATCATTACACTTTATGCTTTACTGTTCGTTCATATATGTTACAAGTGAACTAAATTGACCTGTTCCGTTTCTAAAACGTATGTTTGAATATTACTTCACTATTATCGAATTCTCCCAGTATGGTGACCTGCTATATGTTTGGAAACAGGGCTCAAATTCTATAAATGCTCCTCAGCCAAATAATAAAGCTACTTTTTTATGCGAGTTACATATAGTTGAAAAATAATTTTTCATTTTATTAGCTAAAATGATAAGAAAGATTTTAAATTAGCCTCAAATTGGCCTCGATAAACATTTTCTGGAATCCAATATTTTTTGCCTATACAGTTTTGATCCTGTTTACGCCACTTAACGTGCTCTAATTTGAGCTACGACTTTTGGTTCGGTATATTTTAGTGTGGGTTGTTGAGTCTTTATATATGAATATATTCCATTGCAGTATATACTTGTTATCTACACTATTAAAACGCACGTGCCTGTTAGATACACTATTAAAGGGCATCTATTCATCTAAGTATATCAGTCTAAGAGCTCATACCATTTTTCATAATTCATAATGATCCTAAAATTTGACCTTGAGGAAGGACATGTTCGGAAAAACGTATCTTTTCAAAAAATGCCTGTTTTGTACAGTTGCTGCTGGGGCTTTTGATAGGGAAGCGGTATAGAGATGATGCTCCTCCAAAAATGGTTTAAGAGCCAAGAAATCGGCCATAATGGCGATAAAATTGGCAAAATGTTTGCTGAAACTAAAAAAGAATCTGACTTATATTTGAGTGAATGTACACTCTTAAGCCTAACTGAAAGCTGATGAACCACTTGAGATAAGATTCCTAAGATGTCTCCAAATCGATCAAATTCGTACGATTATTTAATTAGACATACCATAATGCTTTAATTTTAGGAGCCAATATCAGATAAAAATGCCCAAAGTATTATTTTCAAGATTCAAAAATGACAAATTATTGAAAATTGCTACAGAAACAGTCATTTTACTTATACTTTTCATTTAAAAGCGAATGGTATAATTTACCAAAGAATTTTTTTCGATATATTGAAAGTTAGGTTCGGTCTAGTCCCCGATGTCCAGTCCCCGCTGGGAGCTGACGTAGAATTCTGAGATACATTATTCCTCCACCCCATTTTGTGCACCCCGGGAAAAAACCGATAATCTGACTCCATTTGGTTTTGTGCAGTGATCTATACTAACAGTGTGCATTGATATAACAGTGTGATAATGAACTGCGTGATACTAACAGTGTGCGTCTAAACCGAGAAGCTGTTTGAGGGTATGGGAAGATATTACGAAATCCTTAAATATCCGTCTCGGGAGGATCTTATCAAACATCCGAAAACCTCAGGTTCTGTTCGATGGTCTATTCCATAAGGTTGCAAAGATTCAGCGTTCTAGGTCACCAGAGGGTTTCTAAAGGGCTTGAAAAGTATTTTCGAAAACCTCATTCTATCCACCCTTGGGCGTAAATTGATAATCATGTTCGTTAAATTCTGCTCCATAGTCGACACTATAAGCATGCAAGGATTCAGATTTCTACTTTAAGGGAGGGGCTTCTGTATGGTCTGTAGAGACATTTCGAAATACCTTATTTATTTTGCTGCTGGGGATAAATTAAAAATCCGGATGTGTTATGTTCTTTACCGTAGTCAATACTAAAAGTATGCAAATATTCAGTCTTCTACTTCCACGGAGGGGCTTCTGAATGGTCTGGAGAAACATTTCGTACATTATTTATTTTGCTGCTGGGGATAAATAAAAAATCCGGATATGTTATGTACCTTACCGTAATCCATACCTAAAGTATACAAATATTCAGTCTTCTATTTCAACGGAGGGGTTTCTGGCTGGTCTGGAGAAAAATTTCGAAATACCTTATTTATTTTGCTGCTGGGGATAAATTAAAAATCCGGATATGTTCTTTAACGTAGTCAATACTATAAGTATATAAATATTCAGTCTTCTACTTCAACGGAGGGGTTTCTGGATGGTCTGCAGAAACATTTCGAAATACATTATTTATTTTGCTACTGGGGCTAAATTAAAAATCCGGATGTGTTATGTTCTTTATCGTAGTCGATACTAGAAGTATGTATACAAATATTCAGAGTTCTACTTCAACGGCGAGTCTTCTGGAGGTGCCTGGAAAGATTTTTCGAAACCCTCATTTTCTTCACCGCTGGGGATAAGTAAAAATCCGGCTTTGTTAGTTTCTTTCTGTTTCATAGTCGATACTATAAGTATATAAATACTCAGCCTTCTACGTCAACGGAGGTTCTTCTGGATGTATCTAGAAAGAATGTTCGAAACACCCATTTTCTTCACCGCTGGGGATAATAAAAATCCGGCTTTGTTAGGTCCTGTTTCATAGTCGGTAATATAAGTATGCAAATACTAAGCCTTCTACGTCAAAGGAGGGTCTTCTGGAGATGTCTGGAAAGACTTTTTGAAACCACTATTTTCTTCACCGCTGGTGATTAGAAAAATTCCGGCTATGTTAGGTTCTGTTTCGTAGTCGATACTATAAGTATACATATATTCGCCTTCTACGTCAACGGAGGGTATTCTGGATATATCTAGAAATACTTTTCGAAACCTCAATTTTCTTCACCGCTGGGGATAATAAAAATTCGGATTTGTTAGGTCCTGTTTCGTAGTCGGTACTAAAATTATACACATACTAAGCCTTCTACGTTAACGGATGGTCTTCTGGAGGTGTCTGGAAATACTTTTCAAAACCACTATTTCTTTCGCCGCTGGTGATAAGTAAAAATCCGGCATTGTTAGGTTTTGTTTTCTAGTCGATACTATAAATATACAAATACTCAGCTTTCTACGTCAACGAAGGGATTTCTGGAGTGACTGCATAGATTTTTAGAAAACTCTCATTTCCTTGCCAGAAATCGATTTTTCCGGAAATAGCTGATAGAAAATCCGGCTAAGTTAGGTTCTGTACCGTAATCGATACTATAAGCGTGCAATTATCAAACTTTTAGGTCATCAGAGGTTTCATGAGGATCTGGATAGAAAACAGAACATGTTAGGCACTTTAGATCGGGAGTTTTTAAACATTTTGGGTCACAGAACCCTTTTGAAATTTAAAATGAGGAACAGTCAATTATGATCGACTTATGTTCGACAAGTGTTACACTTTTTTGCTTTCAACTTTTAAGTAAATTTACATGAAACCTGATGTACCATCACAGGACCCCAAGGAACGTACTTTTAAAAACTCTGCGTTAGACAATTATATATAATAATTCTTATGAAATTTGAATATAAAGTTGCAATTTTAATAGAACAGAAACATTCTTAAATTTCTTAAACTTAATTTTCGCTTTTTATATTTTATGAAGAATCTCTATGTCGATATTATTTAGAATTATTTTTTACAATGCGTATTAATTAAATCAGGAACAACGGCGGGTGCCTTTGCTCCTATTCAGCAAATAAAAATCACTGCCAGCTGCAATAAGGAACTTAAATACCCTTTCATGATTGCACATGAATAAAATACTAAAAGACTCAACGAATCTAGTAAATTAGGGTAATAATAACTCCAGCATCTAAATAAAAAAATAAGTTTATTTCAAATGAGTGTTTTTAATTAAAAACTTAGCCGTAGAAATTAGATTTTAAAATACGTGTTTTAAGTTAGGGCAGAACGTAAATAGTGTTTTCTGAAAAAATAACATCTCAAACAAAACGAAACCGCATTTTATAAAAGAATTCTTCAATTTCTTTTTAAGACATTCTCAATTAGCTGTTAATTGAATTCTTTAATTAGAAATTCTGTTTTCATAGCGTATAATTTTGTAAAGTTACTTAACAGACAGAAAATTCTGTTTGACACATTTCTAAAACAAAGCGCCATGTTTTCTTATTTTCAATTAAAGTTTTGCATGTATATAAAGCCGATATTTTCAACATTTTTTTCTGATGTGAATAACATATACTAAACTTTCTAAAGCGTACAAAACGTGTAAAAACACTTTTTGTAAATTCCTTTTGTGTGAATAACATCTATGGCTGGTTTTTCTCGGGCAGAAAAATGGAGAGTTACGAGAAATGTAAACATTTTGGACGTTCGTACCCTCCACCCCACCCCCCACGAATATAACAGGTAAAATTATAAATAATTTTTATTGTTTTATCGAAGAGAGATTATGGCTATATAGAAGTAATTTCAATATTTTAATATTTTGAACATGTTTTTTTTCGAAAAAACATAAAACTGTATCTGTCCAAACAGGTTTTTATTCATTTTTCTAACTTTCACTCGAAATAGCTTCGAAGCAATAAAAAATGAATATAAATAGTAAACAATAAAAAATGTACTATTAATTTTAATATAAAAATATAGATTTACTATAATAAAAAGCTCTTATAGTTTTCGAGTAATCGTCCTGTTAAGTTGAAAAACGATTGACAATTTTCCGTATTTCTTGTTTGTAATACATATATCTCAAAAACTGAAAAGTGATAGCTCTGAAAGGTAGGCAAGAATCTGTAGGTCTTTAAAAGCCCTATAAGTGAATATACACTCATTGCCATAAAATTTGAGCACCAAGAAGTAATTGTGGGATCGTAAGGCATGTGGGATCGATCTTAGCATGAAGGTACGTGTTAGCAGATATGAAAATGATTAGAAATACAGCGTGATTGCGCATTGCGTAAAGCCACCAGAGGGCGTTGAACTTCGTTCTCCCTGGCGCAGAAAAAAAGGTACGCAGAAGCTTTTTGCCTATACTTAATCTGTTGCAGAGGGATACTTTTTTATTAGGGATGCCGTTACGCCGCCATTGAAGACAATATGATCAGCTGTCAGAGTTCGAGAGGGGAAGAATCATTGGGATGATGGAAGACGGGTGGTCAGTTCGGCCAGTAGACCGCCACGTAGGCCGTTCTGACTTTACTGTGAGGAGGTGTTAGGACCAGTGGACGAGAGAAAGGTCGCATACACAACAGCCAGGCTCAGGACGCCCCCGGGAGAGCAATAGTGGAGAAGACCGTTTCATCACCCGAAACGTACGCACAGCGCCAAATGCATCATTATCAGCCATCCGGACACAGGCAGCATCTTCACTACGGGCCCTTGTCTGTCCGTACCATAGCGAGGCACTTGGCTGAAGGTCATTTGGTATTGTCGGGCCCATTACGTTTGCTGCCAATGACACCCACCCACCATCGCCTTCATTTGGAGTAGTCTCGCGCTCTATGGGATTGGAACGCAACTGAATGGAACCAGATAGTCTTCGGCGACGAATCGAGATTCAATGTGGACAGTGATGGCAACCGTGTACGTGTGTGGAGGCCCCGTGGAAAACGTCTCAATCCTGCCTTCACTTTACAGCGGCACACCGTTTCCACAGCTAGTGTGATGATATGAGGTACCTTTGCATACGACACTCGGTCACCTCCAATATTGATCCACTGAACCATGACAGCTTAGCTGTACGTTCGTGACATCCTTCAGCCACATGTGTTGCCACTCATGGCAGGGCTCCCAAGAGGCATTTTTCAACATGACAATACTCGGCCAAACACAGTAAAGGTGTCACAGGAATGCTTCCGCCACATTATCACCCTGGACAAGTTGGACAGTCTACGTGTTTGGTGGACCTAAAGGCGCGCTTTCAACAACTGTGGAATGAGATGATGCAGGACACCATAGGGACGTATTTGCCTTAATATCCGCCCATATCTCATTGTGTATTCACACTAGAGGTGGCCTAACAGGGTACTTAAACGTCTATTTGTAGTTTTTCCTGTAATACATGATTCTATTGATTTGATTTTGTAATCAATTATATAAACGTTGCACTCACATGTATACAATTTCGTTCGATTCTGGAAACTCCTTTTTGGTACGCAAATTTTTTTGGCAATGAATGTAATTGGATTTCGGGTAGAGCTCATGTTTTTCGAAAAACTTGAAAAAATATTTATCCAAACGAGTTGTTTTCCTAATTTTTCTTACTTTCACTCGAAATACCTTTGAAGATATAAAGGTTAGATATATATCGTAATCGGCAAAAATGCGTATGAGAAAATTCACTTTCAAAACCTTTATTTATTTAAAAAGGGATTCTTATAGTTTTCAAGTAATCGTCTTGTCAAAGAGACAAATACTCAAAATTTTCCGATTTTCCAAAAATTTTGAAATGCTTACATCATAAAAACTGAAAGTGCTGCTAGTTATAAACTTTAAGAAAAAATTTGTAACTCGTTGAATACCCTATCTGTGTATGTAATTGGATGCATTTAGGATCAAGCTCATAGTTTTTAAAGTATAGTGGTAATGATTTCGATATTGTAGGATTTTAACCTGAGTTTTCCAATGGGTGGGAAAACTGTAATATTTTAAATGCCATGATTGTTGCAGATAAATCTTTTTACTTACTCTTTGTGAAATATTTCACACAAATACGAAATATTTCATTCTGTTTTTAAAAAGTAAGAAGTTAAATATACTGGGGGATTATAAAGATGCCTATTTATTGATGAGTTTTGAACAGAATATATGGAAATATACGTATTCAATTAAGTATTTATGTGCCGTAAGGCAAGTTTATAGTTTAATTTTAATGTAAAATTTCATTAGTTATATTTTATAAGTTTAATTTATATACCGCAGAGCAAGTTAGTAAAAAACTTGGATATTTTAATGCGAAGTCTATGGTCAGAGTTTTCAGATTAAATCGGGATGAAAACTGAAAGTGCCAGCTAAATATAAACAGTTAGCGAGTAATTTATAATGTGTTGAAAGCCTGTTGATAAAACAGATGCGTCTGTAAAAATCAAATAAACTGAATTGAACATCACTGGCGTTTTATTTTGTAAAATGTTATTCACGCAAAATCATTTTGACTCCATCGGTACATCGGACTGAAGCCCCCGTCGATATTTTTTCTATTGATGGTTTGAATAGGTTTTATAATTAAAAAGCACACATTATATTTAGCTGTTTTAAAACTTTAAAATTATATTTTACACTTTTCAAACTTCAAAAGCGAAATCAGAGCAATTTCTCAATTGGCTGTCCGTTAAAAATATCGGTCGCTTACTGTAAATTCTACTGTTAACAATAACTCAGGAGTTTCATTAGGAGTTAACTTGAAGCAAACGCATCAGTGTGATTTCTTGAAGTTCAACTGACATATATGCATTATTAAGAGAAAAATTCCAAAACTGCAATGGCATTGTCAATATAGAAATTTAAAGCTGGTTAAATAGTGTGGAAAATGGAGGTACAACAGACTAGTTGATTGAATTTTGGATCACTGCGATATTGTCTTAAAATGGAGTATCTCGAGGTACCGACTTCTCTATTTACTGGAGAATTACTCCCACTAAACTCAAAGTCAATATTCTTCCAATCACGATAGACAGATACATTAAACAACTATTTTATCTTCAGTTTATGATAGGCTGTTTCCCATTTTCGCTTGTCATAATAAAAAAATACCGGGTGTAACATCCGTAATACAAGACTGTACAAATGGCGTCTCACACGTAATTTAATATATAACATGCGAAACGTATGTGAGGTAAAAGCAAACACAACCAGAATTAGTCAGGTGCTAGATTTCAGCACACAAATGTATGCATATTCAGGGTGAATAAAAAGAACGATAATTTTTTAAACGTTTTGTGACAGCGCTGGGAGGTAGATGGCGCTGCGTGACATATAAAATCCCGCGAAAAGCATGTTGCCGTTTAGTAATCATTTAGCAATGAAATGGTGAGCTTAGTGCCTTTGTGGGAAATCATCGTGACTCTGAAAATGCCTTACCATGTCTCGTTCCCATGTTCCCTTCTGGAAAACATTGGTGCACATGGACTGTCGAATTCTCCACAAATTATTGACAACACCGGGTTTCAACAAGAAGAAGCAACATCACATACAGCACAAATATTGATGACCATCTTCCCGATCTCTTAATCTTTACAGTCACCCTGTACAACAAAATTAAATCGAGTGTGGCTCAGCAAGACTTTCTCATACCAGAATCCTCTCTTTTTTAATTTTACAAGTAAAAATTTGAAATATAAGTATCGTGGATTCAAATGATTACAGCTATAGTGGGCATTCCTTCATTTTAAAGAGCCTGAAAAAATATTCCGTTTGATACCATACTGGACAATGTACTCCATGGGGGGGGATTACCCCCCAAGCGGGGCTAATGCCGTCAGGAATAAAAAAAAATGTTACGGGGCTATTTTTCACAAGACCGATTGAAATCTCGTGATCATTAAGCCATAAATAAACCCTTTCACGTATGATTGTATCAAATTGTGCAATATGCTGACCGATCACAGACATACAGACGGACAAGTGGACGTCACGTTAAAACGTGTCCAGGAAGTCTTAAAACAAGCATTTTGGCCTGCAGTTGTAGGGATTCAGCCAGACACATACGTATTAATGGCTTTGTGTATCTTTCATTCCGGATGATTAAGACTATTTGTCCACTCTTCGCTTATTTATGAATGTTTCGTATGAAAATCTCATTTAGATCTTATGTACTACGCTTGTTTTGTTACTCTCTGAAATTTCGTTTCAATTCTTTATAGTTTTAGTTATAATTTGAAATTCGTACCTGACAAAATAGTTTTTGAAGGGGTTTATATTGGGAATTTTAATTCAAATTCGTGGTGTAAATTTTATTCATTACCTAGTGTCCGGTCTATTATTGTTATGAATTGGGATAATTATAGATCGACAAACATTGACCAATTTAGCGTTATAGACGATTTGGAAGAATACCAAAGCTACTCTCAATCTAAATCATATTCCTTCAATAGATGCAATAATCTTAGGTGCAAAACTTGTCCTTATGCTGACCCATTACAAATTAATAATAATTCCACTTCACAAAAATTCTGCAAAGTTTTTAATGGCATATACAAACTAAATTGTACTATTTGTAACTTATCCTATATTGGCCAAACCAGCAACCCTTTACATCTGAGAATGAATGTCCACGGGGATCATATTAAAAAGTTTGACCATAAAGTCTTTAATGATCTCCCTACGAAAAATCAATTTGAATATCAATAATTCAAATTCGTGGTGTAAATTTTATTCATTACCTAGTGTCCGGTCTATTATTATTATGAATTGGGATAATTATAGATCGACAAACATTGACCAATTTAGCGTTATAGACGATTTGGAAGAATACCAAAGCTACTCTCAATCTAAATCATATTCCTTCATTAGATGCAATAATCTTAGGTGCAAAACTTGTCCTTATGCTGACCCATTACAAATTAATAATAATTCCACTTGACAAAAATTCTGCAAAGTTTTTAATTTCATATACAAACTAAATTGTACTATTTGTAACTTATCCTATATTGGCCAAACCAGCAACCCTTTACATCTGAGAATGAATGTCCAGGGGGATCATATTAAAAAGTTTGACCATAAAGTCTTTAATGATCTCCCTACGAAAAATCAATTTGAATATCAGCACTTTGCTACACACGGATTTAAAAATGTATCCCTTCATATTTTAGTTATTAAAATTTCACTCACTGATAGATTAGTATTTGAAAATTATTACATTAAAAAATATCAAACTCTCTTCCCATATGGCTTAAATCAAATTTATAATAATAATAATGTTGTTAACAATAGCTTTGAATACAATTCTAATAAATCTTCAGTATATAAACATCTTTTTCAATATTCAATGTCATCAACGTCTAGTAAAAAGCGATATAAGCGGGCAAAGGAAAAAGTAACTTAAGTAAAACTATTGATTACAATGCAGACATTTTGAAATTACAATATAATTATTCTCAAACTTTCAATTTTCTACCTGTTAGAACTTGGTTATATAAAGTCAGAAAATGCAAATTAAGTATTGTTTATACTAATTTTTTAAAATTAAAATTAACTCATGAGTATTTTAAACATTTATTTTATGATTTGCTTCTTTCACGTACAAATTTCTTAAATTACCACCTTCTCCACCAAAACCACATACTAAAATAGCTTACTTTGTAATTTCTTTTAAACACACTATTCTTAATTCTCTTAACTTCAATAATTTATTTGCAAAACATCAGCACTTGTTACCCGTAAAAGAAATCAAAATACAAAAATCCTTCAAATATAATTTACCAATTGGTAGAACTATTTACAATTACAATGAAGTTTCCAGGACATTAAACTCCGATGACCTTACATCATGTGTATTCAACAATAAAAATCTTGCCCCTTATGTCAACTCCTCTCATGGACATATTATTACTGGGGATCTCAGTATAGTTCAGGATGATATACTTAGGGATATTATGAATAAAGGTTCTAAATTTCGCATTCCATTCTGCCATCACCCTAAACAACTTCTTCAGTCTATATTATTTGGTTTTGATAAATTCATATATCAACTTGCTTGTTCACATTCCATTCCTTTTGAAGCATTCCATCTATGGAAGTATACTACCTTACATCTAATTAAAAATGTTATATATTATAAACATTAAATTAACGAAGCCTAGGTATCCTTATAAACAACTCCTATCTGCTATTAAAGAACTACAACAACATTTTGTCATTACTTATGTAGATAAAGCTTCTAATAATTATGCCATCATTTGTAAAAAATATTATGTTTCTCTGCTACAGAATTACTTAAAAAATAATCAAATTTTTAAACCCATTAATAATCAGTCTATCAAAATCAAAACTAAAATGCTAAAATTATATACACAATTAAATATAAATTGTAAGTTTTTTAAATTTCCTTATGTTGCTTTGGTTCCTAAATTCCATAAATCACCTCTCAGTTTTAGAACAGTCACTTGTGGACATAATACCTTTACCACTACAGCTAGTAAGTACTTGCTTAACTGTTTAAATAGAATTAATGAATCTCTTAAATTTAGAAATACAGGATATTTCATTTTGTACAATAGTTTTGATTTAGTAAATCACCTTAGCAAGCTTCCACAAATTCTTGGTTTCCATACCTTTGATTTTAAAGACCTATTTAATAATATTGTCATTCAAGATTTATATAAAGTTATTATCTCTCTTTATCATGACTATCTATCTTCCAATAATGTTGCATTTAATGTCAAAAACTTTCCCATGCTCTTGCACTTTGTGTTATACAACAATTATATTATCCAAGGTGATAACATTTATTTACAAACATCTGGTGTACCACAAGGTGGCTGTAGTAGTAGTATACTCGCTAACTTATATCTTTATTATTATGAATATCATTTTAACTCTAATTCATATATTATATATAGATATGTTGACGACTTAATTTGCATTATCATTGATGATTCCTATCCCATTAATATTGATTTTTACCCATCTAACCAAGAATTAATTCCTAATGAGCCTAGCGTTAGTCAAACTGTAAATTATTTAGACCTAAAATTAGATACCCTCAATAATCATGTAATCACCAATCTATATGATAAAAAAGATTCTTACAACTTCACTATCATAAAGCTGCTATCATATCAATCTTGTAATTCTATTCAATTGTTCAGAAACATCATTTTAAACCATCTATTTCGAATACATCGACTTTCTGATCCTCGGTTTCACTTTCTCCACATCAATAATCTTAAACGCATTTGTCAAAATTACCAATATCCAGAAGTATTTGTAAATAATATTATTAATAATTTCAAATATACCAAGTAATAATTTTCCATATGCATTATTTATCTTTGATTGGATAACTCGATTTTGAGAATTCACCCTTTCTTATCACCTAACTTACCACTTGGCCTGAGTCTAATACTGTTTACTATTTTCGAATGACTAATTTCCACTTGTCCTGAGTCCCATACTGATTACTTTTTGAGAAAGTCTCCATACATATTATGTATCGTTCAAATGTATTCATTCCGGTGCCCACTCGCATTGACGAAGTGAGGTGAAATGCTCAGTCGCTTGTTCAACTTACACGTGGTAACAATGCTTGTAAGTTCATATTGCTGTTCGAGGAGGTATTATTTTTCTGATTTGTATATCAATTGATTTATTTTTCTCCTTCCACTAGCCAGTAGACAAGTTCCAATGGTGTCTATAGTTAAATACTATCGCCATTGTCAGAAACTGGCTATTCTATCGGTTTTAATTCGAATTGTATGGCTGTCCTGATGAGAATGCAATTTCGAACTAACCGTCATTTTTTGTTTAGTTTCAATTGCTTGTTCTCTATGTCTTAATATTTTTCTTGTGCTAATTTTTATTGCCTTTTCTCATTTTTGCCGTATATTATTTTTATTTTTATTTATATTTATATACTTTTAATTGTGAATTTTGTATCCTATTATTCTTCTCATCCCTCTTTCTATTGTAGTGATAAGTTACCTTCTATCTTTATCCTTAGTCTTGGTATATAGTTACTCATTTGTAATAGATATGCTAGAGATGGGCTTTTTTGTACATACGGTAGTTTATGCATAATTTTCGATTAAAATCTTTCAATTTATATATATATATATATATATATAAAGAAATACAATCCCAAAAAGTATGAAATCCAAGAAAGAGAAAGGCGCAAATTGCCGCACTATGAGAGTCTTGAAAAATAAGATTTAAAATGAAAAAAGAAATTATATAGATGGAATGATTGTTTTTACAGGGTTGCAGAAAGGTCAAGGGGGATTGCGACCCCTATTTCCTGGTTAGAAGCTAGCTTTGACTTCATGAAAACGGTCCCAGAGACTCTGCACGCCCGAAACAACAATCGATCATGTCCGTGGGGAATCATTTTTTATGTTGTCTGGGATTCGGCCATGATCGATTGTTGTTTCGGGCGTGCAGAGTCTCTGGGAGCGTTTTCATGAAGTCAAAGCTAGCTTCTAACCAGGAAATAGGGGTCGCAATCCCCCTTGACCTTTCTGCAACCCTGTAAAAACAATCATTCCATCTATATAATTTCTTTTTTCATTTTAAATCTTATATATATATATATATATATATATACACACACATATATATATATATATATATATATATACATTTTTATAAAAACTGAAAAAGGCATGGCATATCTGTCGTAAACATTAAATCGTTTCTAATGAAAACATTTCTGAAGCTAGCTCCTTTGTCACTAATTTTTTACAGTACGCTTTACACCCCTCGCATTTCGACATGAATAACCGATTTTACAACTATTTATGACTAAGAAAAATGCAAAAGCGAAGAGAAAATCGATTGTTCTTTTATCTATTCTTTTTGCATCACGACCAGTAAGAAATATGCCACCGAAAGTTCCAAATCCTGAAATAATGACCAATTAATCTCGAAATTTTATTAAGGCGAGTTGGATAATTCAGAATGATCTTCGGTTCTTTACAGAAAAGCATGACTGTATCATTGTTATTGGGTAATGACTATACATATAAAATTATAGTTTCGAAAATTTAAAAAACATAGTTACATTACTGGTCAGATTACATGATCTATACTGTACAAATAGTACAGTCAATAGGTATGGAAAAAGGGGCTTGCCTTGCAAAAGGTGGAGTAGAAGATTTTTTTTTGTATTTGTATGTATTGCTGCCAACATGAAAAAACCAAGTTATCGAACATGGCCGACCTCGGGAGAAATTTTGGCAGCCAAAAAATTATGAAATTTTACGAATTTTTATTATTTTTTCGAAATATCTCAGAAACGATCGACTTTTGCGATTTTTTCTCAATATAAAATTTAAAGATAATTAAATTTCCTACAATTTTCACAATTACAACTTTTTTATAACACGAATACTAAGTGCGCTACAGATTTTTGAAAGTTAACATTTTTTTCTCAATTTGATAAAACTCAAATAAAAATCGGTTTTATTTTACTCTTAATTTCTATTTACTTCTCCTCCAAATGCGCAACACTTATTTTGCTTATATTGTTGATGCGTAAAATATTGGATGCATGAAAAGGTGTCGGAGGATGGGGAGGGAGAGGGGAAACGTCGCCAGTTGGGGGTGGCCTTGAGGAATGGCGGCTGCTTCACAGCTGAAAGCGAGATAAGCCATATTACTCACAACCTGCACCAAAAATGCCTGTCTAATGGGTATTGCTGCAAAATTTAGACAAGCCTTGTGTGTGCTCGAATGTAAGGGACCCACAGCAAAATTATGGGTTCAATATTTTCGTATGATAACACTCCTCAAACAGTTCACCGAGGCTGAGCGTATAGGCAACTGGAAACTTCCTTTTGACTCCATTCAAAAAGCACTACCATTTTTCCATGCAGCTGGCCATTTCTTATACTCCAAAAGTGCGCATCTCTACCTTCAAGACATGTTGAAACTAGAACAATTAATGGACCCAACTGAATTTCACGACTTCTCCACAAAAAGGAAATTCACCATGAGACTCTCCAATAAGTACTGGTGTGGAATTTCATCTGACCAGACCATTGAACAGACACTTATGAGGAATATGAAAGCCTGTGGAGGAGTCACACGTGAAAGAGGATTTTCAGACGGTGTTTTAGCAAAATGGACTTTGGCAATGATATTCATGCAAAATGTTTGTGATGAAATTGAACAATTCTGTGATGTACATTATGAAACATGACAATGGTCGCTCATAGAAATTTTAAAAAGGTGACCTTCAAGAGGAAAGACAAAGTTGTAACCCTTGAATCGGTTGTCAGCAGTATTAAAGCAGGAACCCTCAAAGTAATTGCTATTGATCCGCTGACACTTTTCCAAAGATTGTGTCTTTCGAAACAGTCTGATGAAGACTTAAAAATGTTTTTTACTTATGAACTTGCACCCTACGCGATATCACTTTTCTCCGAAGAAGGCATACGGAAAGGTACAAAGTCTTCATTATACATGGCTTTCACCCCAGTCGATTGCAAAGAAATTGCAGGGAAGAAACAGTTTGCTGTTATAGATGGAGGATACCTCCTACACAAAGTTATTTGGCCTCAAAATACTTCCTTTGCTAATATAACTAAGCATTATTCTTCATTTCTTAAGAGACATTCTGGATCGCGAGTTGTGGTTGTATTCGATGGGTATCCTGCACGTACTGGCACCAAAAGATCTGAGCGATTGCGTCATATGAGGATGCACCATTCCCCTGAAGTAATCTTTGAAGCGAATGCGATCAACCAAGTCTCCCAAGAAAAATTTTTGGCAAATAATCAAAACAAGAGTCGTCTGATCGAACTTCTGAAAGCTAATTTTGAAGAGTGTGATATTGAAGTCAAGCATGCTCAAGAGGGCGCTGACTTACTGATCGTCAACACTGCCATTTCGAAGGCAAAAGAACTTGAAAATGTGATCGTAGTTGGGGAGGATATCGATCTGCTAGTTCTGATGACAGGGTTAGGCCAGTCATTCAGCAACTTATTCTTTCTTAAGCCTAGGAGAGGGAATGCTGGCAATGTGTTATTTTCAACTATATCATTTAAGTTCGACCCAGGCAATATCCTGTTCATTCATGCATTTAGTGGATGTGATTCCACATAAGCCATCTTTAGTCAAGGCAAAATTAAATTGTGCAAGATTGTCAACAAATCGCCTGAAGTGAAGAAAGTCACTAAAACATTCATGGATCCACTCAGCAGTCACGATGATATAGCTGCAGCTGGAGAAGAAATTCTGAAAACATTATACACAGGCGACATCCATTCTGACCAATACTTGAACACTTTGCGATTTAATCTGTTTGCAAAATCAGTCTCCAACAGAAAAATAAATCTCGCACGACTACCACCTACGTGCGATGCTGCACGCTACCATTCCTACAGGTACTACTACCAAGTTCAAAGCTGGTTAGGCAATGGCACCAACCCGGAGGAATGGGGTTGGGCGTGCAGCATGGAAGATCTATTGCCTGTTGACACAAAAAGAAATTCAGCATCTGAGAATCTTCTGAAGAGTGATGTGTCTTGCGCTTGCAAGAAAGGGTGTAGTGGACCCTGCTCTTGTCGCAAGGCAGGTGTGAAATGCTCCAGCAAGTGACTGTAGTGACATGGGGTGTGACAATGTCGTACCAATTTCATCTTTGGATGATACTGAAGAGGAAGATGACTTACTCCACCAGCTCTTGAAACCACTGCAATACGTGGATGAACAACTTGAGGATGACAACTTCCTTCCACATTCGACGGTTGCTGAACCCGAAGAAGCACACACATCTTCAAAACGTCTTCGAAGAAGATAAATATGTATGTTTTCAGTCTTACTTATTAATTTCCTTTCTTTAATTGTTTCAAACCTGTATGAATCTTCTTGTAATTTGTATATAAATGTTAAATTTCTGCAATTTGTGTTTTTGAAGATATTTATTTGTTTTTGTACTTTAAACAAGTTTGGGCATTTGTGGAGATTATTTAAATTTAATTTGGTGCATTGGTATATATATATATTATTATTCATTATGTTGATGTATTATATCTAGAAAATTAGTTGAATTACAACACACACGTCATGAATTTTTGCTTATTAATGCTTTATTATTATTTCGCTTATTATCACTCCCATATTTATTCATTCACATTCAAATATCGCTTCTGTGTAGGTAGAACATCAGAATAAAATGTATTGTGAAGTATAATATATGTTGCAGTTGTACAATATGAACATGTGCTGTTATTGGGGTCTGATCGAGTCGTCTGCGAAATGTGAGGGGGAGAATTGTGTCTGCGGGGTCAGGTGGGCAAGGGGTGTTAATGCGCTTTTTTACTAAGTTGAGAAAAAATGTCAGATTTTAAGAAGTTGTAGTGCGCTTACTATTCGTGCTATAAAATAGTTGTAATAGTAACAATTGTAGGAAATTTAATTATCTTTCAATTTTATATTGAGAAATAATCGCAAAAGTCGATCGTTTCTGAAATATTTTGAAAAAACCAAAAAAAGTCATAAAATTTCGTGGTTTTTCGGCCGCCAAAAGTTCTCCCGGGGTCGGCCATGTTGGATAACTTGGTTTTTTCATGTTGGCATCAATATATACAAATGCAAAAAAAAATCTTCTACTCCACCTTTTGCAAGGTACAATGTATCTACGGACTGGACTAAAAGGCACTGCGGGTAATGGGGCCAATTTTTAAAAAATATCACGGCAGTTTTATGTGTAAAGGATATTTTTAATTTCCTCCGTGCAGTTTTGTGAATAGTGCAGAACGTGTGTTTGGATAACTGGACTATATATATATATATATATATATATAGTATATAAATTAATTTATTAAATACAAATTTCTTAAATTTCCTTATATAGTATTTATTCCAAAATTTCATAAAAATCCTATTAAATTTAGAACTGTATCTAGTGTTCATAATGTTTACTCTACTACTGCGAGTAAATTACTACTAAATTCTTTAAATCCGATAAATAATAGTTTACGCTAGTCTAGCAATAATTACCTTATTCAAAATAATAGTAAAGAATTAAAGAATAAATTAACATCTCTTAGAAAAATAATAGGATTTCAAACTTTTGATTTTGAAGATATTTTTAATAATATTAAGATCTCTGCACTTCTTCACTTTGTTATTTTCAATAATTATATTTTCCAAGGAAATAAATTATATTTACAGGTCCAGGGAGTTCCACAGGGTGGCTGCAGTAGCAGTATGTTAGCTAATTTATAGGTTTATCATTATGAAAGTTCTTTTACTTCAATAGATTATACATTTTACAGATATGTTGATGATCTGATTTGCTTAGTACATACTGAAAATTATCTCATAGATATAGGTTTGTATCTAGACAATTTGGAATTAATTCCTAATGAAGCTACTATTAGTAATAATATTGTTTTTTTGGATTTAAATCTTTTTATTGATCCGTCTAATAGAATTGTTACTAATTAGCTAACCTTATAATCTCCTGTTTTCGACGGAATCGATAACATTTATAAAATATATATTTTAACATTTATAAAATCTTATCATTTAATTCCTGCAACTTGATTCAGATGTGTAGAAATATTATACTTAGTCAGCTTTTTAGAATTTATAGATTATCTGATAAAAAAAATGCATGCTGTGCATATAAATTCTTATTTAGTAAATGATACAGTTAAAAAATTTAGATTAGCTGGATTTTCATGAATTCTATTCATAGTATCTTACCAGACATCACCTTCGTCTTGTATTAATAATACTTTTATTTTTACATCCTCTTAAACATAAGCCTTACTATTATTAGCTCCACTTTTTTGTAGCTCGTTTTGTATATTATTACTTTTTCTTTCCTTTTCGCATTACTGTTTTTCATTTCTTACGAAAGGCAACAGTAGAACATTTCTTTTTTATTTGCGAATGGCAACACTGGTCTTTTCATTCAGAGTTACAGGATTCGACTGATTTGGGCATATGCAGTGTTTTTTCCAGGTGTTCATGTTTTCTTTTATTTTTCCTTCTTTATGTCTGTTGTCAAAATTGAAATAGTTTATAGATATAATCTATCTATTTCTTCAGAAACATACATATTTTGTGTTTGCTTCGTCAAAATACTTGGTCCCGAAGAAGAGTTTTGCGAATTTTTTATTCCATTTTTTAAGGTCTAGCCCTTTTCCACGTGTATAGCAACAATGCTTGATTTTTTAAGTTTTTCTATTATCGTTTCCATGCCATTGAAATTTCTTGATTTTCTTTAACTTGATGACTCGTAATTTGTATTTTTCCCATTTGATTGAAGATTTGCTGTCATTTTTTTTAGCATTTTTCAGCATTTTTCTTTAGTTTTTATCCCATATAGCAGAACCGTAAGTAATAACTTTTTCCACAATACATAGATAACAGCATTTTAAGAAACATTTTTGACAACCCAATTTTTCCCAGAAATTTGGCCAAAAGTAGTATAAAATTTAAGTCATTTTTCTTGTAGATATCGAATACGAGGATCCCAATTTAATTTATTATCAATGATTAAACCTAAAAATATTAAATGATTTTTAATTTTAATGGATCTATTGTTAAATTTGAAAATGGCATTTCTTTTCATACTAGAGTAAATTTTTGGGAAAATAACGGATCAACTTTTATCAATAGATATTTCTAATATCAGATTATTGAGGGAACTAGAAAGGAGGGAATTGGTATTAGTTTCAAGGACATTTCTATTATTGCCAAATGTAATAATAGCAAGGTCGTTCGCAAAGGCTTGAAGATAAAATAAATCACTATTAAGGTAAATAATTTCATTGACGTAAAGGTTCCAAATGAAGGGAGCGATAACTGAGCCTTGCGGAGCGCCTTTCGAAATAAATTTTGAGAGGGATAAAGGCCCTTCAAAAAAAGTAACAGTACTATGGCTAAGTATAAATAAAAATTCTATATGGGATAGAAATGTTTAATTTGACAAAAGTTGTTGTTGTTGTTTCTTATAACCTCCTGTTTTCGACGGAATCGATACAGGACCAGTGGCGCAGGAAGCAGGACAGGAAAGAGAAAGGCACAAGACAAGAGAACAAAGTTTATGACAAGAGGGAGGATAATCCAATAAGTAAGAGGGAGGATATTCCAATTAAGATTATCAAAAGCTCTTTGTATATCTAAAGTATTAAGTGCTACATGATCTAAGGTTCTCAATAGTGAGTAAAAGTTTATGAGCAGCTTCTTCACCTTCACAACTGTGAAGGTGGGCGCGGTAGCCCATTGGTTAGCGCGCTGGAGTTGCACTCGGTAGGCCCGGGTTCGATTCCAGCCACTGCCAAAACTGCCGCCGTGTTCATGCGGAGTACGATCACGTTAAACATGTGGGTCCGAAAGTCCTTCCGAGAGGTTGGTGGTAGGGGAAGGAGGGTACGGTCCCTGTGGATGCCTCCCCCACTGGGTTCCGGTCTTAATTGGGTGGCACTTCCCGACTGTCCAAACTGTTACCTTACACCTTTCTGGTAGGTCGGACGGTCTGGGTTTCAACAACAACAACAACTGTGAAGGTCACAAAACCCAAATTGCAAGGGATGGAGTATATCTTCAGTTTCTAACCAAAAATTAAATCTATTAATAAGAATTTTTTCTATGATTTTGCCAAGAGTAGGAAGGAGACAAATTACCCTAAAGGAGGATAAATTGGAAGAGTCCCTACCAGGTTTTAAAAGAAAAATAATTTTTTCATTTCTAAGTTCCGGAAAGTAACAAAATTTAAAGCATAGGTTAAATAATTTTAAAAAGAACTTTGGATTGAATTTAGAGAGATGTTTCCAAATTTTGAAATCTAAATTATCGAGACCAGAAGCTTTTCTATTTTTAAGATTGTTAAAGACTGGAGACAACTCAGAATGAGAAAGGACTCCCCAACCCACCAACAGGAATTGAGTGAAAAGGAAAAGAGTCAAAATTAGGATCATCATTAATGCAATGGTTTAAAAGACGGGTAATTTTTTCTGAGTAACTAAGGTTAGGGTTGTTCTGAAATTGGATGTTGATACTTTTATTCTTGATAAGTTTTTTAGAAGCAAATTTGAAGTGGGTGCCGAATTTTGAATTACAATTATTGCAGAAAGTTACCCAGGAATCTAATTTGGCCTTGTTGATCATAAGTTTCTATTTAGCTTTATCGAGCTCATATTTGGATTTTGCCTCCGTAATATCCCTCAGAGTTGCAGAGTTCTTGACAAGATATTAGATCCTACGAGATAAAACTGTTAAAAAATTCCTAAATTTTGCGGGGTCTTTTGACCACCAAGAATATCTAACATGATTAACGTTTTTCTTTTTTTCTGATAAATTTAAAAGCACAGCTCTGAACATTACTAAGGAAATTAACAAAGAAATCATTTACGGAGGGGCAATTGTCAATTTTAGAAACGAGGGAATAAAAATAATTAAATTTGGATTTGAAATTATAAATGAATTTACCAGTGCTGAAAAAATATTTTGAAAAGAAATAATTGTCAGAAGGGGAGTCAAAAGAGAGGGATATTTCGACAATATTATGATCACTGAAAGATTCCCTGTAAATAACAGTCCAATCCTGAACAAAATCATAGAATCCAAAACTGACTAAAGTAAGATCTGGGAAACCCTTTCCACTGTGAGAGACGAAAGTGGGACCAGCAGCAGGGTTATTGTAAACAATAAAATTATTAGCTAAACAAAAATCAATAAGATGGATACCCTTTTGTTCAATGAAATTATATCCCCTCATCTGAGCAGTAGCGTTAAAATCACCAAGAATTAAATAGTTTGACGAAACGAAATTAAAAGAGGAAAATTTAGAAAGATTAGTGTAAATATATCATCATAAGGGGGAAAATAAATACTCGAGAGTATAAAGTTAATATTATTTGAAAAGATAATTTCGGAAGAAAGGGTTTTAAATTTAAAATTAACAATGAGAAGAGACTATTTATCCTTAAATTCAAATGTGCATTGTGGTCATAGGGCATTTTGTACTAGATAGGCAGTATATTAGATTCTCATGCATGCGTTGCTTCTTTTAACATTTCTGAATAGGAGAGCAATTCGATAATAACCCTAGTGGGCCAAACAAATGTCTTTTTCAATAAACTGATTCCTGCTTAATAAACAATGCTCCACAACTTTATTGTTGGTTCTCTTCGTCTATCTTGCTCTGTTGTCGAGTTTATAACTCTTACGTATTAAAGTCTCCATCAGGAGCGTTCATTTATTCGATCGGGCAGGGTCACTTTGCTATAAATAGACTCAACGTGCACACTCATGGACTTTTCAGTAGAAATTTATTTGGGTACTTTAGACTTTCCTAGAGACATGTATATATCTATGTAAAGTAATTTGTTATTCTTACATATTAGCAGATACTAATAAGTTTGCTCAAAAATCGGGATTATCTCCTATTCTAGTTAAAGCACAAATTACAATTTTGGAGATGGAGACAGTCAAGAAAGGGGTCATGGAACTAAGCTGCGTTGTTACAGCCCTACAAACATAGCCACTCATGGGACAAAATCAATTCTATTTAAAAAAAAACACTAATTTTTTCCAAATAGTGTGAAATTAAGTTGATCAACTAAAGCAAATCTAAGACTCCCGGTTGGCGGCGGCTAAAGCGTGTTCAGGACTATATGCTGAGGTTACAGGATCATATATATAAGTGATACTGGGATGTTATAGGCTTTAAACATCTGCTAAATTTCATTTTGTAGTCAATTTATGTGCTCAACGCTTGCCACATATATTATTCTATTAATTCAAATATTTTGAAAGACAATCTGTCACCAAAAGGCTAACACGATTACAGGATTCCTGAGTATCCTCTTATTCTGCGAAATACTTAAAAAAAGACAATAAATTTGAATGAATTTCTGCGACCAATTAGCCGCTGCCATTCTGGAAACGTTGCCCAGGGACAACCACTTGGAGGTGGGTTAAAGAATTCATCCCCGTGAACCACACCGCCTTTACGCCCCCGATATTGTTAGAAACGTAGCTCGGTGTGTCATTAAGATGTTACGCCGGGAACAGCTTCAGATGGTATGAAGCTGGAACCAAAAGCGTGATGATATAAATTATCATACCGCCAACATCACTGATGTTGTTGAGAAAGTAGCTCAGTATGTAATCCGGCAAGATGATATACTGGGAAAAAGCATCCGATGCTATGAAGCTGGAGTCAAAGAGAGTGATAGAACAAATACCACACAGACAAAGCCCCAATGTTGTTGGGAGCGTGCAAATGCAGATGCTATCAGATGCAGATGACATGAAGGTGATAAAGATAGGGCCGAAGATAATGACATGGTGGCACTCCATGGAGGAACGCGATGGAGGCACTCAATGGTGAAAGCCGAGAAATAGTAATTAACATGCCGCTGGGGGTAGTTGCAGTCTCATTAGGACGGCAAGTGCAATCAAATTTAAACCGAAAGAATAGTCAGTTTCTGACAATGGCGATAGTATATTACTATGAACCCCATTTGCACTGTCTACTAGATAATGAATGGAAAAATTAATGCTATCCAAAATAAATAAAATCAGAAAAAGAAACTTACATATGTTTGAGCCACGAGTTGGAAGAAATGCTTTCTGGCAGAACGGACAACCCATTACATCCACTCTTCAATACCTATGCTAAGCGGATGAAGATAATCCAGAACATACGATAGATGGAATGTGAATAGAGAAGTTTTAATTGTTATCATTGAAAAATAAGAATCAGAATTAGACTTAGAACATGGCGATAGTCATGGCGAAAATAAGGGCAGAAATTCATACAAATATGTTCATCTACCAAGGATAAATAATGCAATTGTAAAATTAGGACGTGGTGTATTTGAAATTATTAGTAATATTATTCACGTCTTCTTGATTCGAAAAGTTATGTGTTTCGTAAAAGAATACAGAGGACATTTACCTTCTTTACTTTGCAGTAATGAAATCTCAAGGCCATTTTTACTTTGTAAACCCATTCGTAGATTCACATAAAATGATAATATTATACTTATGTATAGTGTTGAGTTCTCATTGAATTATATCTTTGAATTTTCTCACTTTGAAATCACTGAGATTTTATATCTGCAATGACTAAGTGTTTCTTACTATTGTTATACTGGCTACATGCCAGACGGAATCAATTTCACAAGCTGAAATTTGATGTTTTTCGATCTTAATATTAAATTTGTATCTCAGCAGCTTTAGCAGGATATGTAATATGCAAGAAACTAACTGATACAACACATGTTTTTGACATAACTATTTTGAAGAAAGAGATAAATTCTTTGGAAAAAGTTGTATTATATATTTTCTGGCAATTCAGTTCATGAAACGTGTCAGTGAAACGATGTTGAATAAAATTAATTCTAAACAAGTTATCTGTGTTTATTACTTTACACTGTAGATCGCTTACCTTCTTTCAATAAGTACCATATTTTGGTGATTTCTTTATTTATTTTATTTATTTTTTGCTTTTTATTGCAATGAACAGAATGCATACATCCATACTAATAGCATCCATCTGCAATGGGTACGCGATGCTAACTTTGTGAACGCTCTTATAAAGCAGTCTGTGAGAGGTGAAAAAAATGAGTGTTGTCCTTTCTAGTTTCAATATCCATACATAGTAGTTTTGAGTCCTTAAAGAGGCCAGACATTATAAAGGAAGGCGTTTAATATTAGGCTAATATAACATTTAAATATTTCTAAAAGACAGGAAAGGTATTCTACATTACACTTTCGTATATTATGGTATTTGCTAGTTGTTCTCATTTTGCTTATCTTTCATTATACTAGATGACGTCCCCGTCGCTAATTGACATTTTAAAAAGCTCGGCATTGGGTGTTTAGTTTTTGGTTTGGGACTGTTAAATATTTGAACTATTGGCACTGAATAATAAAATTTCAAGAATCTCTGACAAACTTGTCTTATTTTCACTATCACTTTCCTTATATACATATAATGTATAAGGAAACTATTTTGACAGGGTCGAAAATTCGGACTCGAGTTTTCGACGGGAGAGCACGTTTCAAGAATATCTGAGCACGAATCAGACGTTTTTGAGGTGATTCTCTCTGTGTGTGTGTGTGTGTGTGTGTCAGTGGGCTTTTGGAGATGATAACTCACGAACGAATGAAGCGATTAGAACAAAATTTGTTACAAAAATTGCAATCAGTGAATACTGATAGCCTATTGTTTCTACATGCAATCGAATGTTCAGAACCCACCTAAATTTTGAAAAAATCATTTAAAAATTAACACTTTCAATATAGTTACGTAAATATTCATTTCTCATGTAATGTTTCATTAGAAAACGATTGACACATATTTTAGAACGATAGAATGAACCGTTCTCGAGATATTGTACATTTTTCAAATAAATATATCAAAAATCGTATAAAATTTATAAAAAGTATTAGCTATTGTGAATTTTGTTCACTTTTTATATGTAATATTATTTTTATATGTAATATTATGCAATAAATTTATTATCACCATTCTCGTAGATCTCGCTCGTTCCATTCACGGGAAAAGTTAACTTGTGTAATTTTCATTCTAATTTGGCACCATTAGTCGTTTATCTACTACAAGAATAACCTATTTCTGCATCCACAATGTTTGGCGAAACTTTGGCGACGAATTTGGCTGTATATTGCCAACTTGGCAGAGTTTTTGAAATGTTGCTAAATTGAGGAAAATATCGCCATATTGATAAAAATGTCACCAAATTGATAACAATGACGCTAAATCAATGAAAATGAAGACTAATTGATGAATATTCAATATTTTTTAAAGAATATAAGAATCTACTATAAGAGACGAACTTCGGGTAATAGTTTTGTATTTGGACGCCATCTACTTTAAGAATAACCTATTTCTCCGATCATAATGTTTGATAAAATTTTGGTTACAAATTGGGCGGAATATCGCTAACTTGGCAAGTTTTTTAAATGTCGCTAAATTGATGTAAAATGTCACCAAATTAATAAAAAGTATCGGCGAATTGATGAAACTGTCGCCAAATTAATAAATTATGTCGCCAAATTGATAACAAGGACGCTAAATAATGAAAATGACAACTAATTGATTAAAATGTAATGTTTTGGAAAGAACATAAGAATAACCTATTTCTCCGTCTGTAACGCTGGGCGGAATTTTAGTGACAAATTTTGGCGCACATCGCCAACTTGGCGACTTTGTAATTGTTGCCAAATTGGCGAAACTATTTTAAAATTGAAAATTATTTTATCAAATTGATAAAAGTGTCACGATGAAAAAGTGTCACGATGAAAACGATGAAAATGATGCCAAATGGGATGCAATGTTTTGCAAAATTTTAATTTCGTCATATGATGGGCAAACATTTTATTGTATAAGTAATGCTCTATCGTCAACTTGGCGATATTTGTCCTAACATTGACGAAGATATCGTTAAAATTGTAAAAATGACGCCAAGTTAATGAAAATGACGCCTAATTAATGAATTTATTATTAAAAATATTTAAATGTATGGACTATATTGCTTCTTGAGGATGATATTAATATTGATGATTATTAATTTAGAGTTGCGTAAAATATAAGTTAATTAGGTACGAAATAGTTTTACATGCTTGTCCTCCGGAAAAGCACCGAATGTACAATTTAACTTTACAAACACTGTGCCTTGAATTTTTTCATCAATTTTTCACATTTAAAGAAATAATTCATTGCATTATATAAGGAAAGTCATGTGCTGCCCACATCAGATTTTTTTTATTTTCGAATCAAGTTGCATTGTGATTTATTTCTTTATTTGTTTATAAATAATCTTAATTTAACATTTGTTTACCTCTATTTCAATTGTGCTTGTTTATTCTCATCCTTTGGTAAATATTTCTATTAGAAAAAAAGATCTAATCCATTTACCCGAGATTGATTCGAATGCAATGGAGATAAATGTGATGCGGGAAGCGTACGCTTTTTAAAAGTTGATTGTTCTTTATTTCTTTATTTAAATATGTTAAATAGACTGGTAGATATGTTCGTTTTGTAGTAAAAAGATATAAAATGAATACTTACCCCCATTGCAGGTAACAACAATATAAATATTCAGTCCCACAGCCCAGTACCTCATTGATGTTTGGACTTCAACTAAGGCTTGACCGAATGAGGCAGGACTCAATTTATCAGTCTACATAGAAGTTCTCAAAAATGTGGAAAATAATTATGTTTTTTGCTGCCAATGGATATAACATGCTAATGATCACATAAACAAGAAAGATCAATCATGCATACAGATTTGATTATGAAACACATTCCAACTGAAATACAATTTTATTTGAACAACTTTAAAATACGATATATTCAGCACTGATGTTTTCAAATCATCACAGTACTATAATAATGTATTATACTTGGAAACTTAAAATTTCATCGTAAAAAGCAATTCTGTAATCGTACGGTTCTCTATGAAAAATAAATGAATATTGCATTCATACCAGTTATATTCCAGACTCCAGAGCTAAATAATTTTGACTGAAAAATATTCAGCAATTTTTTTACAAATCATCTTACAATCGCTTCATTTGTTTACATTCTGCATGCTATAGAAATTAGGTTTTGTTGTATGAATAATCAGAGTTTAGTGATCTTTTAAATTCGAAAATTTTGTAATTGCGATTGTACAGAATTTAGAAGTTTTATGAGGGATGCAACAAACACTAAATCTAAATTTAAGCGATCTTTAAACTTTGCGATTTTTACACTAGGCAAAAATATGGTTGCCACATTTTATTTTGAAATGAGTCACGTGATCACTTCATATAATATAAGTGTAATTATTATTCCAATGTATATTTAAACAAGAAAGATCAATCATGCATAAGCATTGATTATGAAACACTTTCCAACTGAAATGTAATTTCATTTAAAAATTTCTAAAATGTGATTCATTCAGTGGTAATATCTTTTACATTATCACAGTACTACAGTAATTTATTATACTTAAATATTTAAAACTGTATCGAAATATAAATCATCTGATTCTTTATGCAAAATCAATGAATATTTCATTCATATAACTTGTATTCCAGACTCCAGAGCTAAATAATTTTGTGTGAAAAAAATTCAGCAATTCTTATGTAATTCATCTTACAATCGCTTGAGATATTTGCATTCTGCATATGTTAAAATTAGGCTTCCTTGAAGAAATAATAAAAGTTTAGGGATCATTTAAAATCACAACTATTGTAATTGCATAGGCACGGAATTTAGATACACAGATAATACACAGATAATATATATGTGTATGTGTATGTACTCAAAGTATTGGAATCGTGCCGAAGATCGGAACTCGAATTTTCAAAGTATCTACACGTTTTGGGACTTCTAGAACACGAAAAAACTACTTTTAGGAAGACGTCTGTGTGTGTAAGGGTGTATCTGTGTATGTTTCTGTGTGTCTGTGTGGATATTACATCCACTCTAATTGAAAAACTAATGGACCGAATTTCATACAATTTGGTAGGTATGTTTTTTGTGGGAAATCCTGATGTTCATTAGATTATAGTACGATTCGTAATAAAAGAATCTGCCTTCTTTGCGAAATGGCCGCAGAAATTGCCTTTATCCACTCTAGCTAAAAACTAATGAACCAAATTTATCAAAATTTGGAGTATAATATTTCAATAACCTACAAGTGATTTATATACCAAATTTAACAAAATTTTGTATATAAATCATTTGTAGGTTATTCTACTACGATTCGGGAAAAAGGAACGGGCTATTTTTGCGAAATGGCCAGCAAAAATCGTTATATATAAAAATAAAAGACTACGTGTGCTCAATTATATCAATTAAATTCCTATTTTATATGTGATTTTTGACAACAAAAAGAATAAGACTAACCCCATTACTCTAGGACTAGCCGTTCTTGAGATATTCTAGTTTTTTCGCGTTTTCGCTACGCCACCTTTGACAATAAGTCCAGTTATCAAATGAGAACCAAATTTGAGTTTAACGTGTAAATTCAATGTCATTTAAAATACTTATGTTGTGCAGATAAACTCAAATTATCATTGAATAAATAAAGAGAACGAATATGAGTCTGCAGGGAAAGACATGTGCTGTCCACATCAGAATTTTTAACAATATTACAACAATGATTTATAAAAGTGAACGGGGATTAATTGTGGGTCATTTCGAAAAAAATGTATGATCTATATTTAAAGATCCACCAAATTGCTGTAGAATAAAATGTTCTACAAATTTAAGCTGTGTACCAAATTTTAACTCTCTAGAACGTAGGAAAGTGCATTTAAAATGCCATCAATTAAATTTATCATGAAGAGTTATATAAAATTTAAAAAAAATGAAAAATTGTTATCTACCAAATTATTTTAAAATATGAAGCCACTCCCATATGCAAAACGTTTTAACAAATGGAGAGATATTTATTATATAATATCTCTCTCTTTTCTTTCTGGAAGATATCCCAAAGTCAGAATTTAATTGCATTTGTTTTTTTCCCTATATTAAATATTTTTTTTAATTAAAAAACTACTTAACATATTTTACTGAATTTTTTTTTATATATTCTATGGGATAATGTGAATATTTCCTAAAAATTTCGAAGCAATTCGTGAATTTTAAATTTACTTAAAAAATGTTTGAAAAATTAGGTCCCATAGGGTTCAATGTATTTCATTTTTTCAACCCGGGTTCAATAAAAAACTAATTGGGTGATATTATTTATTTATATTCCCATAGGTCCTACAGACCGTCTGAACAACATACTAAAATTTCATTTTGATAAACTCATTTTTACGGCAGTTATCGTGCTAACGGACAGACAGACAGACAGACAGACAGACAGACAGACAGACAGAATGAACAAAGTCATAAACACTTTTCAACTTTGTTGTAAAGTGTTAAAAACTACATAACATGTTTTGCTGATATTTATTTTACACATTTTACGTGATAAATTTAATATTTCCTAAACTTTTCGAAACAATTTGAGAATTTTAACTCCGTTTAAAAACTGTTTGAAAAATTAGGTCCTATACAGTTCAATGTATTTCATGTTTTCAACCCGGATTAAATCAAAAACTAATCGGTTGATATTATTCTTTTACAGTCCCATATGTCTTACAAGCCGTCTCAACAACATACTAAAATATCATTTTGATAAAGTCATTTTTAAGGCAGATATCTCACGAACGGACGGGCAGAATGAACAAAGTCAGAAACACTTTACAATGTATTACAAACAGCACTACTATAAGAAAAAAGTTCTTTTATACGATTTCTATCGCTTTAGGTCAAGAAAACCCAAACTAAAGCCTATGGAATAGATTTTATTGACCAGCTGGTGTTCTGATATAAAATAAATGTATAATAAGAAAAATGTCAATCATTGTGAATACAGAAATTATCATTCTCTTGCATGCTATACCCAAAATCTATAGAATGAAGAGTATTAAATGAAATAAATCGCAAGAAAATAATAGTTTAAATAGATACTTAAAATTGAAACATGATAGAATATTTGCAACCCTATAACTGACATATGAAAAAAAGGTAAACGATGGATATCTTGGACAAACTCTAGACGTTGAAAGTTAGAAACAGATTTCGGCTTCTCGAATTTCCAAAATTCATGGTAAGGATAATTATAAAAAGATGAAGATTTTTGCGCAATATGATGATTCAAACGAGCAGGAGGAGGCAAGGAAACAGAGAAATGTATACAGAAAACAGAAGTTGAGAATGTTGAGCCATTTTTCTTAACAATACCATTCAGAAAGGATATATGATTATTACATTACACTGTATGTGTAAACTGGTCTGTTTCGTTTGTTGTGCAATGATGATGTGGCCAGTACCTGAAGCGGGATAAGCCTCTGACCACTGGCGTCCATTCGAAAATGTAGAAATCGATAGAAGCTTTCAATGAAATACATTTTATAGCTTTTGTAGAAATATTTAAGGAAGTTCTCACATAAACTGAATGCAAATACTGAAAATACCTTTATTCCATATCACATAACCAGCATATAGCATAATCATGTTTTCTAATTAAACCTCAATCAACTCAAGACGCACGAACTTTTTATATATATTACAATTTCATATATTTTTTTTTTAATTTTTATTCTGAAAATTGTTTGAAAATATTTATAAAATAGTTTGCCTTTCTCTCCATTTTTCTGAACTACTGAAAATTTAATAAAATTGACTATGAATGCTATTTGCCATATTTGTCCTAAATCAGGCAAATGATGCGATTTATTTAAAGCATGGGTATACTCGCTATCTACACACGCAAGATGTAGCGCAATACTGCATTTAATTTTTAAAATGGTCTACTTTGTTTCTTAAGCGTTACAATGCATCAATTTTTGCAAACCATGTAAAAATTCAAACTCTAGTAACAATGCATTAAATTACTGATCGAAAAAAAGAGAATAGGGATCAATAATGTCGAAAATGAAGTTATATATTCATTTTGCTCTTTTTTATTAAGATCAGTACGGTGAGTGGATAAGAGGAGCAAGGCATTTCAGTATAATCCACATATATTTACATGTGTTGTTTATGTTTCATTCTATATAATTTAATAACACAAAATTAAAAATTGGAATAAAATTAAAATGAGTGAAAAAAATTAATAATTATGAGGAATTTAAATTGCAAATTCAACGTAAATGGCATTTAAAATGAAATCTCTAGAGGTTTAAACAATTCATCTGAAACTGAACATATATTTATATATGTGCTGTATATGTTTTATCCACTGTCTCCAAATGAGCTGCTACTGCGGCCGCGTGTTTTACATTCTCTTTAAGTGGAGCAATGTATAGGGACATTATTTTGTTCGTGTCGAAACTCGTAACTCGAGTTTTCGAGGGATCAACACGATTTGGGATATGTGGAATACGAAATTATCATTTTTAGCTTGATGTCTGTCTATGTGTCTGTGTGTGCAATGTATGTATCCGCTCTAGCTTAATAACTATTCAACAGAATTTCACAAAATTTGGTAGGTAAGTTAACAGTGGGTTGCCTTGGTGCTGATTAAATTTCAGTACGATTCGCAAAAAAAATTACCCCTTTTTGAGAAATAGCCCACAAAAATCGTATGAATCTACTATTACTAAAAACTATGATGTGGGCAGCACATGACTTTCCCTGTAGACTGAAATTCATTTTTTCTTTATTTTATTAAGAACTCATTAAACTGAATTTAATTGCACAAAATGACACTAAATTTGCATTTTAAATTCAATTTCTGCTTTTGTTTGGTGATTGGACATTTTTCCAAAAGTGCCATAACTAAATGCGAAAAATCTCAAATATCTCGAGAATGGTTAGTCCTAGGGTAATACAGTTGCTCTTATTCTTTCCCTCATCAAAAATTACGTATAAAACAAGCATTTAATTAATATATTTTAATATACGTAATTTTTTTTTAGATTTTGCCGATTTTTAAGGGCCATTTCGTAAAAAAATGCAGGTTGTTCTTTTCCGAATAATACCAAAATCTAATCAGCACCAGAGTCTCCCACAAATAACTTATCTACCAAATTTTGTGAAATTTGGACAATTAGTATTTTAGCTAGAGTGGATACATGACATTTTTACGGGTCATTTCGTAAAAAAGGAAGGTTGTTCTTTTCCGATTAATACCAAATTCTAATCAGCACCAGAGTATCGTACAAGTAACTTATCTACTAAATTTTGTGAAATTTGATCAATTAGTATTTTAGCTAGAGTGGATATATGAAATTTTTAAGGGCTATTTCGCAAAAAAAGGCGGGTTCTGTTTTTACGAATCGTACCAAAAACTAATCAGCTCCAGGGTCATGTCTAAGTGATTTACCCACCAAATGTTATAAAATTCGGTGCCTAATTTTTTGAGTTAGAGTGGATACGTACATTGCACATACATACAGACAGACACACAGACACACAGATACACACACAGACGTCGCGCAAAAAATAATTTTTTTCGTATTCTAGAGGTCTCGAAACGTGTAGATCCGTCGAAAACTCGAGTTGCGATTTTCAGCATGAATCCAATACTTTCTCTATACATTACCATGTATTGCAGGGAAAGTTAAAACTAATGGATCAAATTTCCCAAAATTTAGGGGATAGATCATTTTCTCTAAACGATCATTTTCATCTTTCTTGTTAGAATGTATTTTTTTCTATTTTTCAACCTGTGTTCTGCATTATATTTTAACATGTGTGGTTTAAACTAAAAAAAAATTGTAGCAGTGATCCTTTTGGAGAAATTAAATAGAAAATGAAAATTTTTATTTTCAAGACAAGTAAATACAGGATGACGGGAGAATGGCACTATATATAGGCAACTGCTTTGTAAGTATATATATATATATATATATATATATATATATATATATCATTAGAAAAATAAAAACTGTTTTGCTTTAATTGCAGTCTTATATTTAGAACTAACTTCTTATTTGTTTTATCTTCTAAAATGAAAATCTAATGTAAATGTAATTCACCTGTTCTAATGCCATTCCCTTGTCTACCAAGAAGACAGGTGAATGACAAATCATGTGATTTTACTTTCTCAGTATATGAGTTTTATTTGCATTTAAGCTTAACTTGATGCTCCGTTTACTACACTAACTAGGCACACATATATGATAAAGAAAAGTATTTAATTTTTATTATGAAAATAATTAAAGACAGGTGAATGACAAGGAATAAAAATACACAGAAGGAAATGACATTTAATAAAAAAACTAAATTTTTAAATATCAAAATTATAAATTGTTTCTTTAGCTAATAAGTGACAAATTTAAATTACAATACAGTAAAACTGATCAATGTCCAAAATCAGTACTAAGTCAGGTAAACTTTTGTCAGTTTGCAACTTTTTTAAATAGCAATTTGGAGTTTCGACAATTCTACATGTTTTGGGAACTTTAGAACATTAAAAAGAGTATTTTCAGCGGGACATCTGTATGTCTGTCTGTTTGTGAGGTTCTCTGGGCAATACATATATCTACTCTAACTCATAAACTAATTGTTCAAATTTCATAAAATTTTATAGGTACGTCACTTGTGGAGTACGTTACTCTGGTGTGAAGGATATGCCACCCTGGTGTAAGGGGTACGTTACCCTGGTGTGAGGAGTACGTCACCCTGGTGTGTAGGGTACGGACCTGGTGGTTTTAGGCACGTCTCTCTGGTGTGATTAGATTTTTTAAGATTCGGAATAAAAGAAACTGCCTCTATTGCGAAATGTCCGTCAAAATGGCATCTAGCTAAAGAAACGATTTACCAAATTTCACATAATTTAGTAGATAAGTAAGTTACTTGTAGGTTAACCTGGTGGTGATAAGATTTTTGTACTATTCAGGAAAAAGCAACCTTCCTTTATTACTAGCCGCCTTTGGCTACCAGCCTGTTCGCCAGCCTTGAAAATTCTGACCGTGGCAAATGCTGACCGTGACAAACTCGCTAGAGACCTACCAGAAAGGTGTAAGATAGCTGTTTGGACGGCCAGGAAGTGTCACCCAATTTAGACCGGAGCCCAGTGGGAGAGGCATCCACAGGGACCGTACCCTCCTTCCTCTACCACCAACCTCTCGGAAGGACTTACGGATCCACATGTTTAACGTGATCGTACTCCGCGTGAACACAGCGGCAGTTTTGGTAGTGGCGGGAATCGAACCCGGGCTTAACGAGTGCAATTCCCCCGCGCTAACCACTAGGCTACTGCGTACTCCGCGACAATCTCCATAACTTCATTTTATTCACCCAATTTAGATCGGAACCCAGTGGGAGAGGCATCCACAGGGAGCGTACCCTCCTTCCCCTACCACCAATCTCTCGGAGGGACTTACGTACCCACATGTTTAACGTGATTGTACTCCGCGTAAACACGGCAGCAGTTTTGGCAGTGGCGGGAATCGGACCCGGGTCTACCGAGTGCAATTCCCCCGCGCTAACCACTGGGCTACCGCGCCCTCTGTGACAATCTCCATAACTTTCTTTTTATTCACCCAATTTGGATCGGAACCCAGTGGGAGAGACATCCACGGGGACCGTACCCTCCTTCCCCTACCACCAACCCCTCGGAAGGAATTACGGACCCACATATTTAACGTGATCGTTCTCCGCTTGAACATGGCGGCATATTAGGCAGTGGCGGGAATCGAACCCGGGCCTACCAAGTGCAATTCCCGAGCGCTAATTTAAATTTTATAATGACCACATGCTAAGCTCTATTAAAATATCCATCGTTCCATCATTTAAAATATCCATAAAATTAAAATATATCCATAAATTAAAATATCCATTTGGAAACTCCATATCGTTCCACCAATCCATAAATATAATAATTTCAAATACATCACCAGAATTCAATCCACCATAATTCAATCATTTAAATTATTTAAAATATCCATAAATTAAAATATCCATTTAAAATACCATATATCATATAATCAATAATCATATAAATATAATAATTTCACCCGATGTATACTATACATATGCTAAGCTCTTAATTAATTTAAAACCGGAAGCTCGGTCTCCATGGAAACGGGGGAAAACTTCTGCGGGGGGGGGGGGGGGGACGCCCGTGAAGAATTTTTTTAGCGGAATCGCCGAGAAATTGAAAATCCTTAGTTCGTTAAAATCGCGATCCTGTAGATATTTATAATTATTTCTTGACCAGATTGGGCTTGTAAGAAAGCCTGATGTTTGATCTTTCTAAAAATGTAAATTATTAGTCAAAATTATTAGTAGTTTTTGCGATGGGAGGATTTAAAAACCAAAGTTCGTTTTTTTGAACCGAAAGTGACTTTTGTTTTAAAATCTTTAAAAAATATTAGAATTTGTCCCTGAGATTTGAAATCGCTATATTTTTACTCGCAATTGTCTGCTCTTGCCGATGATGTGGTTTTTTTTTTCTACGACGTTTGGATGGTGGAGATAAAACGGGAAAAGGGGAAAAACGGTCGAAATCGCAAAAACATTAAATAACAAAAAAAAATAATTCAAATTTCAAAAATCAATTCTCACGTGTCACCTCCCCTCCCCCCCCCCCGGGTCTTCGGTTGCCAAATTTCGTAGCTCTCCGACGCGCGGTCGCTGAACCTATAGTGTACAAGACACACACACACAGACACACAGACAGACATTGCCTTTTATTATTTAAGATGACCCTACATATGTCGTCATGAATCTAAAATGAAACACTACATATGCTCAAATATATCAATTAAATGCGTGTTTTATAAGTCATTTTTGACGATAAAAAGAATAAGACTAATCCTATCACTCTAAGACTAACCGTTCTCGAGATATTTTAGTTTTTTCGCATTTTAGCTATGAAAATACGTCAAGGAATTAAATAAAACCGAAAATTGAATTGAAAGTGCAAATTCAGTGTATTTTCGAATAATTATGCTTGTTATCTTATGAAATTAAACTCAATTTACTGAAATATTAAGGAAACAAAGAAAAAAGGATTTTGAGTCTGTAGGGAAAGTCATCTGCTGCCCACATTAGATTTATTTATAAATAATATTAATCTACCTATCTCATTATAAAACTAAAAATTTCATTTCATTCTGAAACTTTCTTGAAAGATTTTCAACATATATGTTTCAAAAGAATTTCAATTTATATCCCCTCGATCTGACAACCTCTACAATAGAAACGTAATTGAGGTAACTTTTTTAAAATTTTTAATAAATTTTCAATTAGCTGACTTAATGCTTTTGCATGCAACATTTATGCCAGTTCTTGAATAACAGAAGCGAAAAAAGTTGAACCAGATTAAAGCTTCAAAATATTAAACTGTAAAATTTTTAGAGCATGTAACACTATCCACATTTGATGTACTTGAACATATTAATTAATTTCATACAGAAATCAGTATCCAAACTAATTATTGTAATCCATTTAATCCCCGCTTGCTTTTTAAAAATCTATAAGAACTCTCAATGACTTAGCAGTAAAGTTATTATTTTTTTTTCATTTTGATTAAAAGTATTCCACAGAGTTGTTACAAAGTATTTCTCATTTTTCTATTCTAAAATTTCAAAACATTCTATTCTAATAAATTTGCCATCAAAACATATGTTTCTATTTAGTAAATGCATTAATTATTCCTAGCTTAATATGTGTTTTTTTTAATGTAAATCTCATGAAACATAGGAAACACGAATATAAATATTTTTGGTAAAACTGTTTAGACAGGTGTATAATTACTTTGGGGAGAGCATATATAATCATTGAAGGATTTGAGAAAGTGGTAAAATATGTTTTATTTTTGTAAATTTAGAAAACCTTTTTGTCTTTAAAGCGGAATATCATTTTCAGACTTTTTTAAAAGTGTAAGAATCCATATAGTTACTATAACTAAATACTGTTGTCTTGTATAATACTAGTAAATGTACCCGGCGTTTCCCGTTGTTGTTGTTGTTGAAACCCAGACCGTCCGACCTACCAGAAAGGTGTAAGGTAACCCGGCGTTTCCCGTGAAAATTTTTAATTTATTGTTGTAAGCGGGCGTTTGATGAATCGTTTTTGTGAGACCAGAAATAGATCTCACATTTGATGAGACACTTTTATGTATGAAATTTATGGTGGCCAAAACGGCACACAAAGCTTATGTAGTCTGGCTGGCACAGAAGTTTATCACTCCGTGAACCTGAAGGTCAGAAGACCATAAATTTAGGGGTGCCATACCAGAGGGGCTGAGCTGGGCCTTACGAAATGAGGAATGGTGCCATTGGGTAAAGGAGTAACCAATAAGCGCCAAATGGAGGAAAGGAGGAGTTACCCTACCCCCCCCCCCACACACACACACACACACCGAAGGAACCACAGCCTGTGACCCGAGAACCAGAGCAGAAACGATGGAGATTTTGACTTAAGAGCATACCAGGAGACAACGATGGAATTTTGACTCAAGAGCAGACTGGAGAAGAAAGGGATACTAACATGACTTGGAACAGATAACTTCGACATTATGACTTGTGCAGATACTACAACGATGAATTGATATACTAAGAGAATGAAATAAGTGCGAGTGCAGAGTTTCAGCATACAATATGTTCGACAAATGTACGTGTGGGAGCATTACACCAAGAATTAATGCAGTAAATGAACGACATTAAATACAGATGCTGACAAAGTCCAAGACAGACTTGAAGGTATGTGCCCAAAGAAATGATATCTGGTCATAACCAATATTTGGATTTTCCGTTTTGGTCACACACATGCCCCCTCCACTGAAATAATATAATTAAATAGTGTAATTGAATTTTATTAAGATATATGTTGTTAATAAATGTTTTATTGTTTAAGTTTAAATTGCGTGATCAACTTAGCATTTTATTAATTAATTATTCCTTTACAGGACTCACACGAACGCTAAATTAATTGGAGGGTTTATAGCGGCACAACTAGCAATGTACGATTAAACACTAAATCCACTAAATATGTATTACGGCAATGTGAAAATAATAATAATTACTAAATGAATTTCATATGTAAAACTTGGTTAAAACTTTAAGTTATATTTTTATTTGGTTCCCACAGTTTTTGCTTAAATCTTGCGATTAATTGTACATGTGTCACATTTAGTGATCAGTAACCAATTTGACTGCGTGAAGCTTGGGTGGGAATTGCTGGTTAACTATGTAATTAAGAAGTACACAAATAAAATTTAAAAGTAGGAAGTGAACATTTAGATTATTAATCAGTAATTTGAATTACGATTTATAATTTTTAAGTAATAATTTTAAAAGGAACATATAAGGATATATTAAGTTATATATTGCGTATTCATGGAGTTCAAATCCAAAAGTTACAAGCAACCTTTCTTGTTAAATACCCTATTTAATAAGAAAACATGCTGCTTATTAGAGTGTAGCCTTTGCCGTATACCTTCGGGGGATTCGGTGTTTATTTCGAGTTACTATAACTCAGCCAACTTTTTTCCCGACAAGGCATCGTGAAAATTTTCAACAGTGTAACGGATTCTGTGTAAAACGAAAATATGCTTAAAACTGAACATTTCTTATTATTTTTATTTTTGCACAGATTGTATCGCATTTAAACACATAAATTAACATTATTTTTAAACTAACTAGGGGGCTCCGCCCTCTGTTCGCAGACGCTCGCCAACCCTCGTAAATCGCGAGTCGGGAGACTTCGCGAGCTTCTTCTTTCCACCTGTTACGCAGAAGTAATGCAATCTCTTATTCACTGAGCAATTTCTTATTTGCTGAGCGATCTCTTATTTGCTAGTACTCACCAACCCCAGATATCTTTTCACGGACTATACATTTTGTCGTCTGTTCTTTGTACAGTGACAAAAAATCGCGTTTGGTTTGTTTAAATTATTAATTTGAATATTTCTTTCTTTGAAATGACAACAGCGTTATGCTGGTAAACTCCTAGAACTCGGCGTTAAACTCAGAAAATCCTGGAACTCCACTTCCTGTCATTAACTGCCCGATGTCACTCAACGAGCTCTTTCTTCACAGAAGCTACGCATGTGTAATTGTCTAGGTGATCTCCCCTTCTGGCTGACGTTCACCAACCTCCTTAACTCCTTTCGCGAGTCGGGAGGACTTGTATCCTGCTCTCGTTGGCAGTCGATGAGTTCGCTTAGCGAATTCTTTGTAGCAGACTGCTGTGTAGGCGTAAAACGACCACTGGGGCCATCCCCCAATTGTCGACGTTCACCAACTGCCGGAGGGAGACTGCTTCGAGGACTCGACCAGCCTCTACTCAACCTGGCAGACTCACGCGAAATCCGTTGTGTACCCTGCACGCTACTGCTCACCAAGATCCGGGATCTCCTCTCTCTGTCTATTGCCGTTCATATATCGCCGATGTTTGCTTCGCAAGCGCTTTCATTATACCTGCGTAGCAGCCTTACAAACAGAGTGTTTTGCAAGGATTATTGTTATGAACAATTACGATTCGTTGTTGAAAATGCTGTTGCCATTTCAATAGAAATAACATTTCAATGAAACTCTGAATAACTCATGTATTTCTAATTGTTGAAATCAATAATTTAAATATTACTGCTTTTGTAATGGCAACAGAGTTTGCAACAATGAAAGATTAGATTTTGAAGATACAACAAAGGAAATAAAATTTTCATACAAAAGTGGTGTAAAAATTTTTCACTTCAAAATTGTATATAAAATAGAAATTTCATTTCGATTATAACCAAAATAGGAGGAGACACAGAGCAACATATTCTAAATTATCAGGCCAAATTGCAAATCATTTATTGTCATAGGTGCGACGATAGCCTTGGCGGAAAATCTGTATTTTAAAAGCATTTGGTCAGCGGCTGCACCGAGCTTTTTTTTTTTAATATAGAAAGATAAAAATAGAGTTTAGGAATAATGAAATGATTTTAATTTATACACCAGTGGTTTCCAAAGCTTTTTGATCGCGTACTCTTAAAACTTACTCGCGTATGGCTATGGTAGATACAGACGAGGTCTTCTTTTTATTGCTGTTTCTTTGTTGTTCTATATCAGTGTTTATTGTAATGCGGAACTCCGTGTTAGAATAGTCTAATAATTTTTCACATTCTAAACCAGCGTTTCTGTAACGTAAAACGCATATGATTACAATGCAATTGCGTTGATGATCGCGATTTAAAAATATAAGTTATTATTTGTTATTTTTTAGATACATTTCTTATTTTTCCCGTCAATATAAAATTTGTCTTAGGACCAAAAATACAAATATCAAATATTATTTTTTATTGTATCCCCCCATATATCGACTCATCTATCACTGGGCAACGGAATTGCCCCCCCCTTTGAAGTCCACTGGGATAGACAATAAATAATATATTATAAATATATTTTAAATATATTTCCCCTACACTAATCTTTAATACACTTTAAATAAGTGAAGAATGATATCATTATTCAAACTGCATTATTCAACGTTAGACGAACACTGGGAAATATTTCTAAACTACATCTCATTAAACGGCTGAAAGCCTCCAGAGAATGAGAATCTTATTATCCAGGCCTTGTTTATTCTACATCTATCATATCTGCCTCACCTACATAAACAACTACATCTTTCGGTACGCCTCGTTTGACTTCAATTTCCTTGAGCTGTATACATTTATGAACATTTGAAAACTGAATGAAGATAATTTTGTAAGCTAATTTCACGGGAATGAACAATGTTCTACGACCATTTTCCAAATGTAAACGGAATTTCAATGAAGATAATTTAATTAATGAAAATTAATTTTTGGTTTTTATTTTTAATTATTTAAGTAAGCACCGACTTTAAGTGGTTTGTTAGTAATGATTGTTTAATGAAAAGGTTTAGAACCTAAATTTTGATAGAGAAAAACAAAGTCATGATGATAAAAAATATGTAGAGTTATTTCTCGCTTTAAGAGCTTCATATCTAAGAATTTCTTCTCGGTAGCTGATTGGTTGGGGCGTTATCTGAGCAGCTCGAATCTCGGGTGAGACCAGAGAATGTGCTTTGACGCACGAACAACCTTATCCTACAGGTTAGATGCAGAGATCGATTAAGGAAGACACACATTAAGGACACAAGCTGGTTATTACTTAATATACATACACTGAATTTAAATAACCACACACAAAACCCATAAGTGAAAACCGGCTGGACTTTATGCCAAATTGTTAATAAAAGTTTACAATATTCTCTCTGTCTCTGAAATTGTGTTTTCACTAGTTTGCCTGTAGGTAATAGTTATTATTACTAACTTGTCAATGGAATGTCAATACCTGTGTTGTTGTTGAGACCCAGATGGTCCGACCTACCAGAAAGGTATAATAAGGTAACCGTTTGGACGGCCGGAAAGTGCCAACCAATTTAGACCGGAACCCAGTGAAGGAGGCATCCACAGGGACCGTATCCTCCTTCCTCTACCACCAACATCTTGGAAGGACTTACGGACCCACATGTTTAACGTGATCGTACTCCGAATCAACACGGTGACAGTTGGCAGCGTGCAAATCAAGCTCGCAAACCACCGGGCTACTACGCCCGAAATGTGCCAACAGCACGCGGTGTTTCCAGGTGGTCACCCTCCCAAGTACTAACCGCGCCCGATGCTGCTTAACTTCGGTGATCTAACGAGAACCGGTGTTTTTAGCACGGTAGGATCGTTGGCTCTGTCCATACCTGTGTGTAAACGTTTATATAAAAGTATTATACTTTTTAACACTTTCCAATATAGTTGTAAAGTGTTGACTTTGGTAAACCTGTTTATCTGTCTGTCCGTTCACACGATAACTGCCGTAAAAATAACTTTTTCCAATTGAAATTTTAGTATGTTGTTGAGACGGTCTGTGGGACGTATGGGAATGTAAATGTATAATATCACCCACTTAGTTTTGGAATGAACCCGGATTGAAAAAATGAAATACATTGAACCCTATATGGGATCTAATTTTTCAGACATTTTTAAGCGAAATTAAAATTCCCAAATTGCTTCAAAAATTATAGGAAACATTCAAATTATCCCATAAAATATGTAAAACAAATTTCAGCAAAATATGTTCTGTAGTTTTTTAAATTAAAATTAAAATAATAATTACACCTATACAATATGAAGACATCACGTGACCCATTTCAAAATAAAATATGGCATCCATCTTTCTTTCCCAGAGTAAAAATCTTGATTTGTAAAGTTCTTTAAAATTTATATTTAATGTTGCATCCCTCCTAAAACCTCTTTATTTTGCGTATTTTCTGTGCATCTATATTCTGCGCCAACTCAATTACAATATTTTTGAGCTTAAATGTTCATCAAACTTTGAATATTTCTATCACAAAGCCTAATTTTAATGGATGCAGAATGTAAACAAGTGATTGTAAGATGAGTTGTTTAAGAATTGCTGATTTTTTTTTCAAGCAAAATTATTTAACACTGGAGTCTGGAATAAAAGTGTATGAATGAAATATTCACGGCTTTTACATAGAGAGCCAGACGATTTATATTTCGATGACGTCATTCGAATAAAGTTCATTTTTTTCGATGAAGTTTTAAGTTTTCAAATAAAATAAATTATTGTAGTTCTGTGATAATTAAAATAATATCACCGCTGAATACATCGCATTTTAGAGATGTTCAAATAAATTTGCATTTTAGTTTGAAAGTGTATCATAATCAATGATTTATGCATGATTGATCTTTCTTGTTGGTTCTTTAAATAAAAATTAACATATTGTATGTTAAGTACAGAATGTGCCATTGTAAAGTAAATTAAGCACAACGTAAACTGTTGCGCAAATTGCGTCTTTCGTACGAACATGCCGAAACCTGAACAGCGAATAATAACTTAATTGCGTCATATTAATTAACAGCTGACTCTACGGCACCTGACATGGTGGTGCCAAATAGTATGATGAAAGAGACGTGTGGAGCACAAAACAAAAGAGAAACTTAAAGTTGGGTTTCTAGATTAATTAATTTTAACATATATTAACATGGTCGTAAATTGATTGAATTAGAAGAACTCAATATTAATATATACATTGCATTGTTTTGCCTCTGATAACCCTCTAATTATTTATCTTTCGCGCGAGTTTTATAAAAGAATATTAATTAATATAATACTAAAATGATTGCACCATTTTAAATTTAACAATAAATCATTTATTAACAACATAAAATACTTATTGAATTCATTACACAATTATTCATATTATTTTGGCGGAGAGAGGCAATGTGAGACCATTATTAAAACTATCTAAAATGCATTTAAGACCTGGTACCCTATTTGATGAACACATGCCTTCAAGGCTGTCTATGCAGAAAATTTTAATGCTAAGAACGATGCAACAAATGGCTGAGATACAGCGAAAAAATTCATGACAATTCATATTTTCTCCTTTTCTCTGTCTCCTTCTTCAGCAACGAATTTCGCATTTCTATTATCTATATTACGTGTATACTCCTATTTACTTTTTGGTTACATTAAGTGATGCCATGTCACTGGGAGTTGCAGTTTGGAGGTTACATGACGTCATTAAACTTAGATAGCAACACCAATTTGCGTTTAGCATTTGGCTTTTCCCCGTTAAAATAAAAACACAAATAAATTGTGTTTTATTTGGGTATAATTTAGCTTTGGATTTGATTTAGATTTGCTTCGGATGAATAACACAGCAAATGCTTCAAAATACTCTTTAAATGGGTAAAATAATATGTATCTTTTGTATATCCGTGCATTGAATATTCAAACCCTAAAGCCTTTTCCACCTATTATTATTGAAGCATTTAATTCTTTAACATACTTCAGCAATGACTACAGGCTATTTAAATTCACTCAAGTAAGTGACAAAGGTTGTACTTGACAACATCCTTTTGTTTTAATATTGTCTCCACATAACTTTAATACCTGCAACTTCCGTATTTATTATATTCCAGAAAAGATAATAGATAAAATGATTTTAAAAATTCTATTACAAATAGTCGAGGGAATATAATTCTAATTTTGATTTCATTACGCATAGAAATCTTATGAAAATGGGATATTTTGTTGTTCATGGCTAGTTTATTCTCCATCTATCATTTTTTAACTGTTGCAGACGACATCTTTCGACACAGCTCGTTAAACTTCAATTTACTTGAGTTTATGCACAAACGAAAATGTAATATAAATAAGTTAGGGCAATTTGATTGGATTAAACAATGCTATGAGGAGATTTTGCAAATGATATGATTTTAATTATGTTTTATCTTTTATTCGCGAATTTTTCTGTTTCATGCTAAATACGTAAGGTACATATTATTTAGTATCTTTCACAATTACCATCGTATAAAATTATAATAACATATTATTTTCATGCTTAAGTAAGCAAAGTGCTCTGCGGCAACATAATTTAATGATGGTAATACATCTTTTAGCTTTAAATAAACCGGAAAGTACTGAAACAGAGAGTATTAAAATTTTGAATAAACTTCGAATGAGCCAGCAAGTACTATCAATTTGAATGAATCAGAAAGTACTAAACCAGTAAGTATTAAAATTTTGAATGAACTGGGAAGTACTAAACCAGAAAGTACTGAAATTTTGAGTTAACTTTGATCGAACTGCAAAGTACTAAATTCTTGAATAAATTGAAAATAAAACATAGTTCGTATAAAATATTTTACAGATATCAGCAGAGATGTTATTGAAAATACCCACAACCTTTTCTCAGGAGTATAACAACACTAGTATTTAAGCCTCGTAAAGACATGTAAAATAATAGTCTTAAAAAATAACGTCACATTATTTAATACGGTTTATTATGTTTTTCATAATGTATGCTCTTAGCGTCAAAATATTGCATTCCCTAATACGTCTTATTATGTTTAACCATGTAACTAAGTGTTGCTAGCAACGCTAAGTAACAATATGATGCTAAGTAACATTGTTATTCGTCATCGAAAATAGTTGTCTTAATCCGCTGAGAAATTCGTTGAGATTTTCCAATTATTGTTTTTAGGTATTATTCATTCGATTCTATAATGGATCAGCAATAAATCAATTAATCAGAAATAAATCACAGAAAATTTCAGTTGGCAGTTTTCCTGTTTAAAATAGATTTGTTGATGCCTTTCATAGGAGTTTCAATTCTCGATATCTCAGGGACTTTTTCATCAAAAAAGTACCGAGTCAATTTATTTCACTCTAGGTAAGAACGATGAACATTTACACTAATTGACATTATTTTAAAATTAAATTTTGCATTTTTATATAAAATTATTTGTTCCGAAGGGAGGGCAATTATCATAGCTGAATTCTATATTTGCTGATTAATTTACATAATTCACTTTACTTTTATACCTATATATTGATTTTCTCCTCTTTTTGATGATTATTATTCATATTTTGCTTTACTTCTTTCACCACCTGTTGTTTTTTCTCCTGTTTGCTGATTAATTTTCATATTTGACTTTACGTCTACCACCATCCGTCGATTTTATATTCATATGGGACACACTTGGTGAAACAACGGGTTTGTTATATAATTAGCAATTAATTTATATAATTAGCATTTGGATCTGTTTTTTTCTCTCACTGTGGTTCACTGTAATATGCACATATTATTTGTGTTTGGCTTAGTATACATTTCCTACGTAATGGTACTCTTCCTGTAGGGACCTTCAGTGGATTTGTGTCTGACACCTGAAAGTGCAGAAAGCAATTCTGTTTATTTTACGATCCGCAATGTGAAAGGAAAACATTGAATGCTTTAGCGTATGTGTGATACATCTGTACAAACATTTGAGTGATACATTTGTACATATAGTGATACATTTGCACAAATTTGTAAAATGCATTTGAAAACCCGACGACGGAAATACTCGTACAGACAACCTTTATTATGATGTGAATCTAGGGTTGCCATGTGCTGAATTTCGGAAGGCAGGTTGGCGATTTATAGCCAATTTAACGACTTCTCGAAGGTTCGAGTAAAACCTCTAACTAATATTCTACGAGATATGAGAGATTTCTAGACGTTTCTATAGTGAGTCAATAAAACGAGTTATCCCTCAGTTAGAGGTCAGTTGACGTGATACGAGATATATTGATCTGCGATATTTGTCAATGATTCGACAATAGTATAGGTTGTTCTGTGAAATTAGTGGAGCATTTCAGTGCTGTTATAGTGTATATTGTTCCTGTTTACGCCGTGCTTAATAAAAGTGTTAATTGTCCAGAAATTTGGACTCATTCTTATATCATAAGCGCCCACGAATCCAGACGATACTTGGTAACAATATGTTTATCTCACAGACGTACAGCCATACTTACTTTATTTATATATCAATAAATTGACCAATGGATCTGCAATGAAAGAATTGCCTTGTACAGAGTGTTTCAAAAAGTTTGCACAACTAAATATATCTTGAAATTTAAGAAATGCCGCTAATAAAGGTAGCCTTTCAGACTGCTGCAGTTTGGGTCATGTGTATTAGTAAAAAATACAAATTTAACTTTCTTTTTAAGGACACTCTAAAAAGAAAGTTAACGTTATAAAATTACCCCTTATTCATTTATAGACGCTTTTAATAGAAAAATACCATGTTTTCTAATATGCAAAATTGATCGTGAAAGAATTGATAAAGCTATAGAACTCAAACCATTTTCAGCCGATCAAAAGAAATAACGAAATCATAGATTTAAGATGTATGAAAATTGAATTTCGCCCGATAAAACTTGCTTTAGAAGATGAACATGTGCACCTATCTATATCAAAAGTGTTATACAATCCTCACTTAATCGTCTAATATTTATGATATATCGAGTAATTTTGATCTTATGAGAATGAATATCTTTTTGCGTGACTTTTTGGACTATAGCAAATATTCTTATAATTAAAAAAAAACATTTGAATGATCATAAAATGATACATTTTGTACTTTTATTAAAAGGTATAACATGATCAAAATTTACATAGGATGATAGTTTACGTTACTTCATTTCTTAAAGTGGAGCGATTGATCTGTGAACTTTCGTTCAAGATATATTTATTCATGCAATTATTATGAAACACCATGTATAGTATTTAAATTTACCATAACAAAGCATATCTCGCTCAACCATTAAATTCGGATAAGTAAGAAAATTACGCATGTCCAATAGTTTTACAGGTCTGTGAGACAAAACTCGGTTCCAATAGAATAATAAGAATGTGCATTCATGAATCAATACTTATTTTCCAAAAGGTGGAATAATAAAATGTGGAAAAAAAAATAAGATTTTGCTGGAAAGTTTTCTTCACAACTCTTTTGTCTCGCAATATTTAAAAATTCCAATACCGCGGTGCTCAAATTTCAGGCCTTGAAATCCACTTTTGGCATGAGATGAAGCTATAGATTAACTTTTATAGCTAACATAGGACACATGCGAGTCACAATTTTTGACCTCCCGCTAATATACAGAGCAACCACCGTGTGCAGTTCCGATAGCAGATAGATGATCTTGGAGTGACGCAGTAAGGTGTTGGAAAGTGTTCTCAGGTAAGTAGAGTCATATCGACTGCAGTGCATTTAATAGCTGCTGGAAGGTGAGTGATGGAGTTTCCATAGAGTGAACAACCCGATCGAGGTGGTCCCACAGATGCTCAATGGGATTTAAGTCTGGGACTTTAGGGGGCTATAAAAATGCATTGAAGTCTTCATCGTGCTACCCTAACTACTCCAGGACAGTTCTCATTGTATGACACGTCGCACTGTCGTGTTAGTAGATCCCATCTGCCCCAGTGAAAACACTCAGCATGTAAGGATGTACGTCATAAAAGCTAAAGGAAAGCATCCATCCAACCTTCATGGTGTACGTGGTCTGCAGGAATGGATTCACATCAAATTCGGTTCATAGTATCTTCCACAGGTACGACGGGATGCAGAGAATGCCACGAAAACATTTCCCAGACCATAACTTTGCCCCACTGCTTGTTATCCTTCCAGCAGCAACGGTTGATGAGTGTTTATTCTCCGATCTTTCACGCCTAATACTCCAACGTCCATCCGTTCAATGAAGCAGAAAACGTGACTCATCGGAGAGAGCAATATTTTGAAAATCATTCCGACAATGTATGTATATTCTGACAATGTATATATATATATCATCAAGGGCGTATTTAATGGAAGGGGACTCTTAACCTCCTCCTGATAAATTCCAAGAATATCCCAATAGAATTTTAAATTTTCGTTTTTAGTTATTTTACATGAATACCCAAAAGCTCCACTAAATACCTATTTAAAATATAGACATTCGGATTTTTAAAGTCATGAATATTCTATTCCCTTTAGATATAAAATGTATTATAGAGAAGTAATAAAAAGTATATACATTATTAAAATTTTGTCTTTCCTTTCCATTTTTATACCATGCGTTTATTGAGTTCTGAACACTTATCACCAGAACAAAATATTTTAAAACAATATTTGTTAAAATTCTAATAAAAGCGGCAATTTATACTTAACATTTCATTGAAAAGCGAATACCATCATTTATAAGATCTAGCATAGAATTTCCTCGCGATCTCGTTTTTTGGTTTAAAAAGAAAATAATAATAAAAAATCTGCTGATGACAGCAGCACAAGACTTTCTCTATGTAATGCAATGAATTTAATTCTTTCACAGTGAAAAAATGATGTATAAGATTTACGGCTCAATTTTTTCTGTTAAATTGTACTTTTACCACTGTTCTAGGTGCCAACATGTAAGACTATTTCGAAGTACCTATTTAGCTTATATTTGATGCAGCTCTAAATTGACAGTTATCAAAATTGGAAGTCCTCTCGATAAGTAATATAGTCCAAATATTAAAATATTTTAATAATTGATTCATCAATTTGGCATTAGTTTCGTTAACGTGGATTATTTTTGCAATTTTGATGAAATGTTTGTCAATCTGGGCGAGATATCCTCAAGTTGACGATATTTCGCTAACTGAATCGCCAATTTTGCCAAATTGATCGGCCAGCGTTACAAATAAACGGAGAGGAAAGCATTTCTTTTATATGAATGCTTGTTGATAAATTGCTAGGCGACAAAATACAAAAATATCACCCAAAGTATCTTCTCTCATGAGTGGAACGAACAAGATCAATGAAAATTAATGTAGCAAATTTGTCAAATAATATAGCATATGAAAAGTGAACATATTTCACAATAGTTATTAAATTAAAAAAAAATTTGATTGACTTTTTGATAAATTTATTTTAAAAAAGTGCATGCTAGAGTTCTAAAGTTTGTGTCAATAGATTTCTAATAGTTTATTCATGCAATTATTCTGAAAAACCATGTATAGTATTTAAATTTTCCATAACGATGCCTATTTCTCTCAACTATTAAATTCGGATAAGTAAGAAAAACACCCATATCCAATAGTTTTACAGGTTTGTGAAACAAAACGCGGATCCAATAGGATAACAAGAATTTGCATTCATGAATCAATACTTATTTTTCAATTTCGTTCCACGATAGGATGCTACAATGAAAAAAAGACAAAAGAAAATGGCAAAAATAGAATGTTGAATAAATTTAAGGTATTGCCAAGTCGAGGAGTATGCATAAAAAATGGAAAACATTTAACCTTATTCGTTTTCTATCAAACTTTATTCCTTAAGAGGAATAAATGAAAAAGTGGAATCATAAAATATGTATAAAATGTAAAGTTTTGCTGGAAGGTTTTCTTCAGAATTTTTTTGTATAGCAATATTAAAAATCCGACTTATCCAGCACTGTGGTGCTCAAATAACAGGCATTGAAATCCACTTTTGATATGCAATTATGCTAAAACTTAACTTCTATAGTTATCATGCTATAGTTATCATTAAGGGCGTATTTAATGTAGAAGGGGGGGGGGAGTCTTTCAACCTCCTCGTAAAAAATTACAGCAAAATCACAATAAAATTTTAAATTTTGGTTTTCAATTATTTTCAATTATTGTAGAAAGTCGGAATTTTGATGTCATCACTATATATTCCCTTTGGATATAAAATGTATTATAGAGAAGTAATAAAGTGTATTTGCATTATTACAATTTTATGTGTTTTTTCAATTTTAATACCATGCGTTTGTTGTTCTAATATAACTGCAAACTGATTTTTCAGTTATGACCACTTATCGCCCGAACAAAACATTTTAAAATTAAAGTTGCAACACTAACATTTATTGAAAAACGAATACCATGGAGGTAAAAGTAAGGGGTTAAAACTTCATTTTAAGACAAGAAAAATCAATGATATATAAAGCATTGATTATGAAACACTATCCAACTCCAATTTTATTTAAACATCTCTAAAATGCGAAACATTCAGCGGTAATATTTTTTAAATTATCACTATACAGCAATAATTAATTATATTTGAAAATTTAAAATTTCATCGAAAAAAACGAACTTCATTCAATTGACGTCATCGAAATATATATCGCCTAGCTTTGTGTAAAAGCAGTAAATACTTCATTCATACATTTTTATTTCACAGTACTATAATAATTTATTCTACTAAAAGCCTTAAAACTATGGAGGTACAAGTAATTTAACTCTATGCATAAAACTTCATCGAAAAAGTCTGCATTTCTATGCAAAACAAATGAATGTTTCATTCATATCATCTATATTGCAAACTCCAGAGCAAAATAAGAAATTCCGCAATTCTTATGTAACTCATCTTACAGCCTAATCTGTTTTCATTCTCCATTAGTAAAAATTACGTTTCGTTGTAGAAATAATCAAAGTTTGATGATCATTTAAACTCGAATATATTGTAATTGTGTTGTTTCAGAATATTGGTGCACCGAAATTAAACAAAAATAAAGCGCACTAAATATAAACGCACTAAAAACAAAAAACTAAAGCGCACAAAATACAACACTAAATATAAATTAAAAAGAACTTTAAAAATCACCATTTTGACACAAGATGGATGCCATATTTTATTTTGAAGTGGGTCACGTGGTCTCTTCATATAATAGTCACGCGATCTCTTCATACAAAGGGTGCAATTATTATTTTAATTTTCATTTAAAAAACTACTGAATATATTTTGCTGAATTTTTTTTATATATTTTATGGGATACTTTGAATATTTCCTAAAATTTTCGAAGTAATTTGTGAATTTTAAATTCGCTTAGAAAATGTTAGAAAAATTAGGTTCCATAGGGTTCAATGTATTTCATTTTTTCAACCCGGGTTCAACCAAAAACTAATTGGGTGATGTTATTTATTTATATTCCCATAGGTCTTATAAACCGTCTGAACAACATATTAAAAATTCATTTGGATAAAGTCATTTTTACGGCAGTTATCGTGCTAATGAATAGACAGACAGACATACAGACAGACAGACATACAGACAGACAGACAGACAGAAAGAACAAGTCATAAACAGTTTTCAATTATGTTGTAAAGTGTTAAAAACGCCCGTATCGTTTGATACAATAATTCAGTTGGCCCTGGGATAATATAAGTAGTCCTGCATTGTATTCAGTCCTGCATTGTATTCTATGGCGAAAAGCCTAAAATAATTATTTAAACTGTAAATTTATAAAAATAAAATAATTAGCTCAATGCAAAATAGAACTGAAACAATAAAGAATATTCCTACATATTAAAAATTATTTTACCTTTCAATTTATTTTTATCTCCCTATATTCTGTACTCTAAACTACAACTATGAAAAAATACAGGTTAATTTTACTCATAATTAGGGTACCATTAATTTAAAAATTATCAAAAATACATACACTAAATGCTATGCCTTTCTGTTGTATCAGCTAACAATATCAGCTACTTCACTAACACTAGCGACACCTAGATATAATTCTAAAAGCATTATGGCATTTTTAAGCATTTCATCCATAGGAGTTTTATCTCCTTCTGTCTAACTTCATGGCGAATACCATCATCTATAAGATCCTAGCATGTTATGTCCTCGCTATTTCGTACGTTTGGTTTAAAACAAAAATCATAATAAAATATCTGATGATGTCAGCAATACAAGACTTTTCCTATATTATGCAATGAATCTACAACATTTACAGTGAAAAATTGATGTATACGACTTAATGATTTTAATTTTACATTGCACATTTGCCTCTTTTCCGGATGAAAACATGTAAAACTATTTCGAAGAACCCAATTAACATACATTTCAGTCAGCTATAAATTGGCAGTTATCAATATCGGTAGTATACTCAATAAGTAATATAGTCCTATATTTAAATAATTTAATGATTAATTCATCAATTTGGCATCATTTTTGTTAATTAGTGTTATTTTTGCAATTTTGATGAAATTTTTGTCAATCTGGGCAAGATATCACCAAGTTGGCGATATTTCCCTAAATGAATCGTCAATTTCGGCAAATTGATCGGCAAGCGTTGCTGACAAAACGTTGCAGACAAAGCGTTGCAGACAAAATCATTTCTTTTATATGAATGACTGTTGGCGAATTGTTAGGCGTCAAAATACAAATGAAATCCAAAGTATCTTTTGTCGCCAGTGTACCGAACTTGATCCACGAGAATTAATTTAGCAAATTTATCACATAAAGTGTTAAAAACGTCCGCACATAAAGTGTTAAAAACGCCCTATTGCATATGAAAATGAACATATTTCACAATAATTATTACTTTTATTGTAATTTTAAGCAAAATTTTAAATAAATGTATTTCAAAAAAGTGCAAACTATCGTTCTAAAATTTGAGCCAATTGTTTTTCAATGAAAAAATTACAGCAGAAGTAAATCGTTACAGAACATTATTGAACATTCTGAATTTTTGATGATTTATCAAAATTGCATTTAAAAATATGGTGTTCTCCCGAACATTCGATTACGTTTATAGTCAATCAGTTTCCGGTATTAATGGATAGTAATTTCTGTACCAAATTTCGTTCGAAACGCACCATTCGTTCATGAGATATTCGGCGCTTCAGACTCACGAACACACACACACACACAGGCATCATCTCAATAATGATCTATACGAGATCAAGGACATATGAAATGTGATTATTCGTCAAAAACTAGAATTCGAATTTTCGACGCCGTCACAATACTTTCCCTATACATTTAGGGATTACTTTCTCTGTGTATTTAGGAAAAATAAAAATTAAATGAATTTTGAGGAAAAAACAATGCTTACAACGCTTGTGTCTCTCAAAAATTTGGGTTCTTTTTGGTCCTATTGTAAATAAGTTTGCCCATTCCTGATGTACTGGATATTTTATAAGGACTTTTAATCATATATTAATTGATACCATTGCTTAAGAGTTAAGTGGGTTTTCATTAAATCGATATTATGAATATAAACATAGTTATTTATATCAAACAACTAATTGATGAAAGTACATAGCACAATCTGCTAAATGTACAAACTTGAAACTTTCAGAGTGTATGTTCTAAATAATTATAAATCTCGGAAATTTTGGTTCCTACAATTTTCCATCTCTAACGTAAAAATTGCTAGATACACAAAATTGGTTTTTATATCATCATGAGCTGAAAAATTATTCTAGTTTGTTTTAATTAACTTTACTCGCGTTAACAGTACCGTGCTAGAGCTATTTTAATTCATAATTATAGCAGATTATATTTTTATAATTTATAATTTAAAATTTATACAGTTTTAAATTTTCTTTTGTAACCATATTAACAAAGTTACTCTTCAAATACCAAAATTGTCTGCTGCCTATTCTTCTGATCAATTTATTGAAAATATTTCTGAAGACTTATTTTTGGATAAAAATATCTGAAAAATTGGAAGTATGATAACATACAGTAATCGAACATGAATTATTGTTTTACATGCAGTAATTTCCGTGTTAATAGAATTACAAAATGAGTGTATGTAATAATTGGAGACTGTTTTTATATTATAATTGGAGAGGGTTTTTATGTAATACTTGGAGACGGTTTTCATGTAATTATTGAAGAAGATTTTTATGTAATAATTAGAGACGGTTTGTGATATTCAGAACTTTTATATACTAGTATCTAAGTGTCACACTTAGTGATCACTTGCCATTTTACCAGCAGGAAGCAGAGATAAAAGTGGTTATTTTGTTTCTATGTATTGAAACAAAAGAAAGTTCTAGTTTTTGTTTCGTTTTTTCAACAAATCGAATTTTTTTAGTTTGTAGTGATAGTCAAATGTTGGATACATAAGATGGTTTAGATAATATTTGTTCCCTCCCTATGCTTTTTATGAAAATAACCATAAAATATAAAGCATGAGCTGTTTCCATATTTATCGTGCTTCATGTTATTATCTGTAGTAAACAAAGAATGCAAGGAGAAACATAGAGAAAGAAACAAAGTAAACAATGTATATATACTTCCATTTAGTCACTATTGGAGTTTCTTCAATTCCAAAAGTTGCTTTACAAAAGAACGGACGATGTACTTAATGATCCGATTCTACTATTTAATGATGCATGTCTTTCCAAATGAAAACTTTTCTTGTCCTGCTACAAATCAATTCCCATTATACATCAATGTTCTCTTGGATAAATGATGTCAGTTCTGTATTTGACCAAATGGTAAATCATAATTACATAAATAGTTTAAATTGGTGGATGCAAGCTATACATTATTTAACTCCATCGAAAGTATGAGTTTTTAATAAGAGAATGAGTGTAAATAATATATTTTTTTATCACAGTAAATATATTTAATTTCTTATATGGTTACTACTAGTGACGTCGCTAGGAGAGTTGGAGAGCATACCCCCCCCCCCCCCCATAACCCATCAGAATCCATTGAAGTGCGTAGAAATAATACCAGGAAAAATGGAAAACAATATATTTGGTTACCAACCTCCAACCTCTCCCCCAACTCCACCCATTCTTTTGTGGCGCTACTGGTTGCCACAGATAAGAGGTGTTCGTCCCCTATTAAATGCTCCTGTAGTCATAAATGTTTCTATAGTATGTATGATAATTTTAAATATATTTTTATTTATTTTTTTAAGTTACAAATTTGCTGAATATCATAATAACAAGTCCTGATCCGACTGCCTGACCAGATGGCTGATTAAGTGATTCGGAGGAATATCGACATTTGGAATATACACGGATTTTTTTGGAATATACACGGATTACTAAATAAATAAGAATCCCATTTTTACCGAAATAATCTGAAACTTGAATATCATATTTAATTTTTACGGTACATTTGTTTTATCAGAAAATGCATGATACTAGCTTTTTGAAAGAATACGGATTGGCTCTAGTTCCTGACGTTATGCTGCTAAAAATCATGTTTTAGGACGATAAAAAGCAGTAACTATCAGCAATCAAGCAAACCCAAATTTACAAAATTACTTGTCAAATTACTGGATTTTCTTATAAAGAATAATGCCTTGAGATATTCCTAAGATTGTTTTTGCTTTTGCATATATCCCTCGGAATTTCATCATAACTACCTTTTGGCAGATTTTTACGATAATAGTTTGCGAATGCTAAAAAGGGAATATTAATTTTGCTATTTTCGGATATTTTAACGGCATAATGGCAAATATTAACACTTCAGTCAAAGCTGAAATTAATATTGAACGTATATCGTAACGTTAAACTCAAGATACAGCTTCTAACTAAGAGAGGTAGGAAACTTATTAGATCCTGCAACGAATTCTCTTTAAGAATGCAGAATTGATCTATTGGGGAAATGAGGAAGGTGATGTTACGTTTCACTTTAGTAGTGGCACTAGTCTAATATATTTCTCTTTAATCTCAGCAGCAATTGTCCATTTTGTCAAAAACTTACTACGCATTCTGGCCTGGCCTGAGCCTGCCTCCGTTTTTAAACCTTTATACTATGATCCTTATTACAATACTCATTCGATGCACAATGTTAGTATCTCTAAGAGACTCAAATGGGAACCTGAGACCTCTCCGTTCAACAAATCCTTCTTGGACGAAACATTAAGCACTGTTTTTTTCTAAGATTTTTGCCACAAGATTGGCAATTTAAGTATGGCCGAAGATCAAAATACATCTTCCTTTAAAGGTCATTTTGAGTCAGCTGATGCTGCAGGAATCTCTACCACCACGAAACATCATAGCAATCACAGCCTTCAAACTATGCATAAAATTTGGTTTGATCACGTTTGCTGTAAACTTGAAGGAAAGGAGAGAGTGGCGTCTCAGAATTTCCAAAAGAACAAGAGTGGTCCTAACCCCGATATTCTGTTAGGATTAAAAAAATATTCAAATCTACTTGCAAGTTTAAAAATGACTCGTTTATGCGCGAGATTGTTCATGTGCGAGATCTTTCATGGTCATTGAACTAATATAATATATGCACTCAAACTTATCTTGTCAATAATTAATCTTTTTCGTCCTAGAGAAAAACAAACTATTACCGTTTCACCGGAATCATTCCCTGATTAATTTGAAAGTTATTTTCTACCTAATAACTGTGGTGCACAAAAGAAAAATATATTAAGAGACATAATAATAAATTGTTAAATTACACTTAATATACATGGGCGTAAAATCATATTAGTGGAACTCATTTATTAATTTATACATAGCGTTGTTGCTGCTATTAAAACCCACCATTATTTTCTTTACCGTGAGTTCTGTAAAGGAATATTAATTAATATCCTACTAAATTGATTGCATCATTTTAACTTTAACAATAAATTATTTATTAGCAACATAAAATGCGTAATTACAACAATTATTCCTCTTGTTCACGCCGGAGAGAGACAATGTGAGACATTAGTTAAAATGCCTAAAATGTATTTAGGACTGCAATATTACTTGATGAATACATACCTTCAAGGCTGTCTTGTACTTGGTCACCAGTACGTATTTCTGGCCACTCAAATTTCTGCTCGTCCCCTAGGGCGAGTCAGGTGGTCTTGGTTTTCGACCAGCATGTACTTAATGTCGCTCATTTTACTAGAATTAACTCGAAGTATTATTCGCCCACACGTAATTCGCCGATCATATTGTACTGCTGGCTAGGTGTTAATATCGAACACTTCTGGAATAACTACATCTCCGTTCTTATGTCATTCTAGTCTGCATCTCTCTAAGTATAGTGCATCTTTGTAAGTATTGTCGTCCTTATGTCATTCTGTTAGTCTACCAATCTATGCATAGTTCTCTAAATTCGTTCTCTATTATCGTTTTTATGTCATTCTATATCTCGTCGTCTGTTCCTTCCAAGTATCGTTGATATATATCTCCGTTCTTATGTCATAGATTGTGGCTGTTTGACCTCAGGTTTGACATTCCTCCTTTGCTCATTTCCCGGCCGTCCAAACAGTTACCTTACACCTTTCTGGTAGGTCGGACGGTCTGGGTCTCAACAACAACTCCTCCTCTGCTCTTATTGTAGGCTTCATAGCGACACCACAAGCATCTTCTCCATTGATCAGCGTTTTTATTCAATTTCGTTACATCACATTTTTTTATGAGTACTTTGACCCCTTCCTGTCTTTACACCCCTAAATTTATGATTTTAGCTGACCTTTGGGCCAGCCTGTTGTAAACGTTGGCGCCATTAAAACTGAAGGTATTGTCTGATGTTTCAGACACAATAAATAATGTACATAAAACTATCACACAATAACTGGTGTGAGATCGATTTCTTGTCTCCATAGTAACAATTTTTTCTCAACATCTTCATATATTTGTTCTGTAATTCGATTGTCAATTCTGATATCTTGGAAATTTAACTCTTAACTGCGATCACAAACTTTTAACCTCGTAAGTATCAGATTCTGACGGTATCGAAAACGAATTTCTGATTAATACCACCTCCAATTTTTACATTATCCTTCTAAGAAATTTTATCTTAATGTTGAAAAATAATTCCATATCTAAAAGTTGGAGTAAAATCTGGATCTACCTTATTTTCAAGAATGACGATCGTTTGGAACCTACAAAATATAGATCTATATCCCTTAACTTCGTAATTCTTAAGGTTTTTGCACAAATTATCTCTGAAGGACTTAACGCTTGGATTGAGGACCATGACATCCAAACTGAGGAACTGGCTGCATTTTCTCCGGAAAAGGGTTCAATGGACCATACGATATTCATGTTTCACAGGCATCTTCAATCGTACTTGCGACTAAAAGGCAGAAACGTTTATGTTTTTTTTTTGTAGACTTGTCGAAGGCTTTTGACAGTGTTATTTCAGTGACTTACGTTTTATAAACTCCACTACTACGGCATCAGCACTCGTATTCCGACTTTTCTACATAATGTATAGTCTGGGGTTTCTGCGTGTATTTCTTCAAATGTAGATGATTTTACTTGGTTAAAATTCCTCTCGGGAGTTTTCCAGGGTGAAACCTTGATTCCATCTCTGTTCAACTTATTATTTGCTGACACCCCTATCCCCAATGTGATGTATTCAGTTTCTTGAGGTATTTCCATAAACTATTCTTTTGAACTTCACATTTTCAAATATAATGATGTTGTTGTAGGATTTTCTTATTCATCAGCAAGAAATTAATTTTATGATTGAATATTTGATGAATCTGAAACTTGTTGCCAATCTGATCAATCCAAAATTGTTATTTTCGGCAGTAAAGGTCGCATTAGCTTTAATCCGATCTACGACTTTCTTAGAAATAACGTGAACTGTATTCGATACACTATTTTCCACCATTTTATCATAAACAATAAGCGTTAGAAATTAAATATTAAGCAAATATTTAAATAACATTCTGGAATTTAGATAATCGTAACAATAATAGAATTCATTTTATTATTTAAAAGGAAAAAAAAACTAATTTTATTTTTTTATAGAGAAATCCTAATTTGGTCACATATTGCATAAAAAGATTTATAATAAATTCCAACACGTGTATTCGGAAAACAATCTTAGTTTGAGACATTCATGCAATCTATAAGCAAACGAACATTGAAACTCCATAACATCCTCACACGATCGCATACCAACTGTTGAAAATGAAATCATGCCTTCGCGAGGTCCTTTACGAAGCTATTTCTTCTTAAAATAAAGGATCTTGTCTTGAAATACAATAACTTCTGTCAAGAAGAATGATATTATATATTTGTTATATGTCTGCATCCTGGAGCTACGACATGACAGTACTGAAATCGCTCGGTTGCCAAACGATGCAAGGAATATTCGCTATTTGAAAATTCTGTTTCAAGTTATGAAAAATGACTAATGTTACATGTCCTTAGTTTTGTCATTATTTTTAGTTTCCAATGACATTATATAGCAAAATTTTCTTTATTATTTCCAATCCAAATATAAATATCATATATCCGAAAAGACATTCTACATATACTGGATGTAATCCCTTTTATTAGCTTTTATTTTGTGTATAACGGGGTTTGTCAGGTTTAGATTGCAGTGTAGTCTTGAGTTCTATGCTGAAGTATATATCGCGTAAATGGAATTGCATTGCTGTTTTTCTTTAACTATATGCAGTAAAATATTAAATAAACAGTTCTTCCTATTTTGCTATCAATCATTTGTTGTTTCCCGCATTTATTTCGAAACAACCGATTTAATATTTTATGTTTTGAACATTGTGCTCCATTAAATTGATGACTTACAGACTGTGATACTTGTAATTTATTTTTATCAGTGTATTTACAGTGGGGTTCAAATATAGTATAAGCATTCACAGAAAAGCACCTCTATAATATTGTAAGGAATTATCCATGCGTATATACATTAGTTCTATCTATAGTGTAGTGACCATGTCCGATCGAATAAAAATCATTGCAGCCCCTCTAACGGTACATTAAAACAGAGTTAGGAAACGAACTGAGCAACAAAGCGAAATAGACGGAAAAAACAATTTTACAGTTCTAAATACCTATCAAATCTTGTCAATGAATACCTGCCAAAATGCCGTTCTACAAGAGAATATAACACCGTGATATCTAAAATACTTGTTAAAGTACGCGAGATATTCTTTCTCGAATTCAAATGTGAATTATCGCTAAAGGATTGCATTTCGAACAAATTGTGCATCAAAGCTCTGTACATGTATACCTGAATAGGACACCCATTCACCGATATCCACATTGTGTCAAACATATGCCTTCTGTATCAGTTTTATTGGTGACTAGCAGCATACCCGTTCTTCGTACGGAGTATATAATATAAAGAAACTTATAATTCGCAATCATGTGGAAATTCTGTAAAGATATTAAATTTATTGCTCCTAAAGAGAAGTTTAAGAGTATCTGTTCTCACTATGCAAAATTATCTTCACGGGCAGATCTGAAGAATAAAACATCCTGGCCTCTTTTGTAAGCAAATTTACAGAAAAAAAAGGAATTGAATCTATATATGCAACCCCGTACTACTTATATTGTTGCAGATTAGAAAATATGCCAGTATGTTAGTAGAAGATTACCCGTATTACGATATGAGTCTCAAAAATATTTGCCAAAATAAAAGAGATGTCGTAATAAATTGAAAATATCAATAATCTCCGTACTCTTTATACCAGAAGGTTGTAATTGATTCCAATATATGCCAATATATATATATCAAATATGCCAATATACCTGTACTACTTATATTCTCGTAGATTAGAAGATATACCTGTGTATCTGTAGAAGATTACTGGCACAACGTACAATATATGAGTTTAAACATTTTTTGTCGTAATAAAACAATTGCATAATAACTTGAAAATATCAATAATCCCTGAATCAATAATCCCCGAAAATATCAATAATAAAAACGTTTAAACCTGAAGACCGTAATTGATGTTATCCAATCAAAAATTCTATATAAAAATCAAATCGTTTTTTTTCTAAAATATATTTTTATACCCATTTATTTATTATTCAAATCGTAAAAATAATAATTTAAATTAACAGACAGATTTAATTTAATTGCGTTTCTGAGCAACATGATGTAAGATAGAATCTTCCTCATGAACTGCGAAATTAATTAACTATTTTGATTTCTTTATACTTTTCATTGTTCAGTAAAACCTTGTGAAATATAAACCATGGAGATTGATTTCTCATTTAAATCATGCTTCAAACAATTCATGTTTTCAGAAAGTGGCTAATTGGCGTAAAAAATTTCCCATCAAACTCAGAGATAAAATTGTAATTCACTTTCAAACGATTTTCAAGCTTTTCGTTTGGATAAACCATGGAGTCCGAGATTAGAACTCTTTGGAAAAAGTTTTGTTTTTCATTAAGATCTCGACAACCCCTAGTCTTAGACACTCGAAACTTGGGCTAAATTTATGAGGGGCTATTTCAAGGATATCCGTAAAATTTAATCAAATTCAGTTCAGCAGTTCTTCCGTGATGAAGAGACAAGCGAAAATTTGGTATTTTACTAATATCTCGAGAACCACAAATCGTAAAATGTCCAATCATAGACTAAATTTAAGGTGGTATTATTTCCAGGCTACCCACAAAATTTCATCAAATTTGGTTCAGCCGTTCTCCCGTGATAACAAGACAAACAGACAGGCAGACAATTTTTCAATTTTATTTATATAGATTCCTACTCATGGGAACATTCTCTGGAACTGTTATTTCATCTGCCTCGCTTTGTTAGTGATTTGTTATTCAGGTCTGGCCATGGGTTACACAGAGTGGACCAGACAGCAAATAATATCCCAAATGTTATTTGCTAAGTGCCACCTTCTGACTGGAAAGAAACTTCATTCAACAAACATAATACAACTGTAATAGCATCACATTGTTTGCTAAAAAGTTCTTTTCTAAAATGCCGGTCAGCAAAAAATATATCTTTGAGCAATAACTGAGCAATAATTCCTACAACGGAGCCTAATTTTCTCTAACGGAGAGTGTAAACATATAGAGCTGTAAGATGAGTTGTAAGAATTGCTGAATTTTTCTGACGCATAATTATTTAGCTCTAGAGTCTGCAATATAGTTGATATGTATGAAACATTCATTGACTTTACATAGAGAAGCAGACGATTTAATATCAGACTTTCTCGATGAAGTTTTAAGCATAGAGTTAGTACTAGAATGAAGGATATTTTGAACTTCCTAGAACGGCATACAGTGGTCAATTTTACCACCATAGAAAAAATACAACATGCATTTAATTCAAAACCAAAACATCATAGTTCCAGCATGTAGGATGTTTCTTCGACACATTTTTTGCAATAAGCGTTCTTGCATATATTTCTATTTGCATACGGATTTGGACCAGCCTTTTTTCACGACGTTTTGAGAACCAAATCTCCCTGAAATAGCTGTCCTTTGATCCAATATTTTCCACTCAGTACCATCTTTGGCACGACGATTTGCTGAAGTAGAGGTATTGCGGTGAAGTCCAGTTGAATTGGACGTATTGTTACCGTCAGAGTCTGTTTGCTCCTCTGAGGAGCTGACGCTGGGCTCTGTAATTTCATTTTCATCAGAAACTACAAAATCTGCATCACTATCACCGCCGTTATCACTGAAATTCTCGCTGTGTTGCTGCAACAGTGCTAGACACTCATCAGTAGTCAGTCGCTTCTCATGAGACATCGCGCATCATTCTTACGGCTTACAGTATCTCAATGCCGCAGTCAGATTGCATCATCATATGAAATCTTTCTAGCGGCGGTCATTGTGATCGCTGCCGTCGTTCTAAGAAGATCATTGATTTGTTCTCTTACTATAAAACCTAGAATAATTTTCTTCTGTGTTTTTAATACCTTTAAGAATATAAGAAAAGTCATAAAATTTCAATGGACTAGGATTAGTCGTTTTGTAGGAATCGTTTCTCAAAGTAGTTATGCGGTCAAAATGACCACGTTCGTCGTTCTAGTGTTAAATTACTTTTACCTCCATGGTTTTAAGTTTTTAAGTAAAACAAATTATTGTAGTATCGTGATGAATGAAAGGAATTGAATAAAAGTCTATGAATGAAATATTTACTTCTTTTTCATAGAGAGCCAGTCGAATGATATTTCAATGAAGTCATTTGAATAAAGTTCATTTTTTTCGATGAAGTTTTAAGTTTTCAAATATTAAAATTATTGTAGTATTGTGATAATTACTTTCCTTATATACATAATGTATAAAGAAAGTATTGTGAAGGGATCGAAAATTCGAATTCGAGTTTTCGACGGGAGAGCATGTTTCAAGCTTCCCTGATCACGAATCGAACATTTTTGAGGTGATGTCTGTGTGTGTGTGTGTGTGTCAGTGGGTCTGTGGAGATGATAACCGACGAACGAATGGACCGATTCAAACCAAATTTTGTACAAAAATCACAATCCGTAAACACTGGAAGCCTGTTGTTTTTATACACAATCGAATGCTCAGAACCCCCCTAAATTTTCGAATAAAATTTTGAAAAAATCGTCAAAAAATCTAAACCACTAATAAAGTTACGCAAATAGACATTTCTTATGTAATGTTTCATTAGAAAACGATTGGCATAAATTTTAGAACGCTAACATGGACCGTTCTTGAGATATTGCACATTTTTAATAAAAATTATCAAAAAGTCATATAAAATAAAAAATTATATTTCTTATTGAGAAACATGTTCACTTTTCATATATAATACCATGCGATATATTGGGTGACATCATTCTCGTGGATCTAGCTCGTTCCATTCATCGAAAAAGATACTTTGAGTAATACTTTTGTATTTGAACGCCAATAGTCATTTGTCTGCTGTAAGACTAACTTATTTCTTCATCCATAACGCTTGGCAAGATTTTGGCGACGAATTTGGCGGAATGTCGCCAACTTGGCGACTTTTTGAAATGTTGCCAAATTAACAAAAATCTCGCCAAATGGATAAAAATGACGCTAAATCAATGAAAATGACGACTAATTCTCGAAAATTCAATATCTTGGAAAGAATATTAGTATCTACTATAAGAAAAACCTATTTTTTTACTGTAAATGTAGTAAATTCATTACATTATATAAGGAAAGTCATGTGTTGCCCACATCAGATATTTTTAAAAATATTACTGCTCAATGTATCGCATTTTAAAGATGTTTAAATAAAATTGCATTGCAGTTAGTACAGAGATAATGCAATTAATGCAGTTTATCGCATTTTTAAATACATAATTTCATTTATTCCTACAATTCAGGTGGTCTGGTGACGTCATACTAGGCATTCGCGATTCGATACAGCACCATAGCTCTATCAATAATCACATTATTAGTCTATAGATATAAAAATTAATTCTATCAGCATAAAAACATTTCCAAGAATTTTAAAGTTTTCGTGCTCAAAGAGCTAGCTGAACGTTACAGAATATCATATGGATTACCCCTTAAAAGCAATTAAGATTAATAATAAGTTTTAAGATGACATTTCATTGAGATTTGAAAAAAATATATATAATCATTAAAGAAAAAACAAACCATGGTTCTAAATATACCGATTTAATGGCCAGATTTGTTGGATAATCTTAAAGAAATTATTTCTTTTTATATTACCAAAGATGATAATTTTTTTCCTTCAATTAATTCAAAATTGACGTTAGTTTGTTTTCTTTAAGTGATTAATATTTTTAATAAAGAAAATAATTAACTGCTAATTAAGTAGTTAAAAAAAATCTCAAAATTTTGCGTTTTAAAAATTTTTGAGATTTATGTTCCTTGTTTGATGTAATTTTTTCACAAAGTTTAATTGTTTTATTTTAAGTTAAATTATATGTGTCAAACTTTGATTTGATTATCTAAATTCAATTGAAAATAATATTGACTTTTACTCAAGGGCAAATATTTAGAGTAATGGTATTAATTTTATTTTACGATCTGCATATATCTTTCTCCTTTGAATCAGCGAATCGGTTTTCTTTTGTTTGAATTTTGAAATGTACGGATAGTCTTTGAAATTTAAATATATATTTTATCATAATTATAAGTTGGAAAAAAATTTCGATCGGGACAATACAAATCATGTTATTGGAGAAAACTTCCAATGTTATTTGTCACAATTATTTTCCAAAATCACTTTATTGTATATTTTTTATAGTGGCTATAATTCCATGCTGATTATATTTAATAAAAACATATATTTCATTACTTGAAAAATTTTAATCCAATTTCAATTACAATTACGTAAAAATATGTTTTTGCATGGAGACAAAGATTTTTTCTGACATATTTTATGTTCTTTAATAGTAATGTTTTATACGTTATATTATATTTTATGTAGCTTTTATATTGTATGACATGTTTTAGGAGATTTTTCATAGCAATATGCAAATTGTGCTGATTAGAACATGCTAAAATATTTTCCGTTAAAAAAGGTGTTTGCAAATAAACTTCATGGTGCAGCATTCTGTATTTAAGTTATCATTAATTTGAACTATAAAATAGTGCTGTTTAAAACTACTGAATTGATTCCAGTTAATTATGTTTAGAACAAAACACTCCATTTCGATAAATGATAAAACCTTTTGTCTTCAAATTTCAAAATGAAATTTTACTGAATATAAAAGACTTACGCTGAAACTAACATTATTTTAAAAATATTTAAATTATAATCATGCCTTTGTCTAGCATAAACATAGATGAATATCACTTACGAGCAATAAATTTTAAAAGTTAGTGACTTTAATTAAAACAAAAGTTTTTAATATAATGAATTTGGCATTACTACTATTATTGACATTCTAATATTATATGCACAGTATGTCATAAAATGCTTATATTTATTTTATCTCATATGCACTCAATTTAGCTGATTCAAATGAGAATCAAAGCAAACAAATTGAAGTATTTATTCTTGCTAAAGTTGTGCGTTTTTATTTGTTATTGTCACACGCTACATGTTTTCAATTCATTAGAAATTCTACATCGAATAGGAGCAAAATGAATAATAAACAAAATAAGTTATTAAATAAAAAAAAATACTCTTGTGAAATGACAACATAGATTTAATATTTTACACACATATTAGCAGAAAATAGAAGCGACTGAAGTATTTAACCTATGATTCATCATATTATATAGACGAATGTAAGTATTTGGGGACAAAAAGTAAAAGTCTTCTTATGCCTAGATATGAAAAATCTAGAAGCTTATTGATGTTATCAATAAACGAAGCATACCAAATTCCATGTTAAGGGGACGGTGGACATTAAATTATTTTTTTATATATATTTATTGACTTAGAAACATGAAAATTTGTATAAATATTCCTCTTAACATTACTATATCAAATACCATTCAAGTTTTTTCAATTTTGTTATAATTTTGTATTTTTTTAATTTTAATTATTTTTAAGGAAAATGTGAAAAGGCTTCTTGCGTGCAATTTGTTCACATTTTTGATTAATTTTACATTATGATCACTCAAAAATACATTATGAACACATTTGGGTATTCATTTTTAAATCCCTTAGAAAGGTAATTTTTTAAATATATTTTTCTGCATTAAAACTTAATTTTCATCATTTAATTAGGTTCTTATTAACTTTTAATTACCTTAATAAAGTCCAATTATAAAATGCAAACCCAGTTTCATTAAAAAGTATAAAAGGTGTCTGTCTTCTTGCCAAATCTCATGTATCTCAGACAAAAATTAAGACGCATGGAGCATTTTAAAAATGTAAAACCTTTGAAAATTCCGTTTCGAAAAAAAAATGCATTCAACCGTTTGCTTACGGGTGAGACAGCGTCCATACAAAACGAAGAATATCGCAAAAAGACAGATATTTGACATACCCTATCCCAAACAGTTCGATCCCCCTTTGCAGGCATTGGCGTCCATGGAAATCGCCGACAGAAGCATTGCACCTGCTACATCAGGTACAATGTTCCTGTTGGCGACAATGTTTCAGTCGGCGATTTTCATGGACGCCAATGCCAGCAAAGGGGGGATCGAACTATTTGTCAAATATCTGTCTTTTTGCGAGGTTCTTCGTTTGGAATGGTCGCTGTCCCACCCGTAAGCAAATGTTAAATGTGTAAAATAATGTTATATATTAAAAACATTTTTTAGTCAATTTTTGCTCATTTCACCGTCCACCGTCCCCTTAATTGCTCTATTTTACTGCTCCCTGATGGGATAGTTAAATTTCTAATACACTTTAAAATTGATTTCTATAAAACTAAAATAATTTCCATTATTGTCAAAAGTAGTAACAAGGCATAATTCAGTCATTTGTTAATTATAAAATTCAAATTTATATTTTTATGATATTCCTAATTTATATTCCAAAACATGTAAATTCTGGAGAACGTCGCATGTGTGCGTCTAGTTATTTAAATGATTCCTGTTAGATAAAGAAATTATCATGGAAAATGACTATTTGTTTAATAATTTTAACATCATTATTTCACAATGCCTTTCAAATATTGACAAAAAAGTGTTTAGAAGATTGTACATTTTTCCTCGTCTGATCTCTAAAAATCTAGCGACTTCTTAAGTTTACCTGTTGAAATAATCATATCAAGTTAACTGAATGTGTTCGAGAATTATTTTATTCAACAACTTACATATATGCGGAAAAACACATATTAGAAAAATGAATGATACGTAATCCGTCGTACTTAAAATATGAAAATATATCAAAATATGAGAATTAGATTTTCTGTGCTATCAAAATAAATTTCCATTACATGTACTATGCGTTAGGAAAAATCTGACAAGGATATCCTTTTGTTATCCTAAATCAATTCTGTAATCATAGAAAAACTTTTCTGTGCACTGAAAGTTATACATACGAACATAACAGAAGATGGTAACCCTGAGTTCTACAACAAATATATGGTTATGGATAAATGGCAACCCTGAGTTCTGCAATTAAAGCTGTAAAACAGTTCTCTACAAAACCAATAATCCATCCTCTTTTTATAATGAAATTTGGTATGGCAATCCAGAATACCAGAATCCAAGACCGGATATTCCAATTCTGCATAACTGATAATAACATCAAAAAGATATGATGTGGGCAACACTTGACTTTCCTTATATAATGCAATGGATTTACTACTTTTACAGTTAAAAAAAATCTTATTCTTATAGTAGATACTTATATTCTTCCCAAGATATTGAATTTTCTTCAATTAATCGTCATTTTCATTGATTTAGCGTCATTTTTATCAATTTGGTGAGATTTTTGTTAATTTGGCAACAATTAAAAATGTCGCCAAGTTGGCGACATTCCGGCAAATTCGTCGTCAAAATCTCGCCAAGCGTTATGGACGGAGAAATATGTTATTCTTACAGCAGATAAATGACTACTGGCGTTCAAATACAAAAGTATTGCTCAAAGTATCTTTTTTCATGAATGGGACGAGCTAGATCCACGAGAATGATGTCACCCAATTTATCGCATGCTATTACATATAAAAAGTGAACATATTTCTCAATAGGAAATATTTTTTCTTTATTTTATATAACTTTTTGACCATTTTTTGAAAAATGTGCAATACCTCGTGAACGGTTCATGTTAGCGTTCTAAAATTTATTTCAATCGTTTTCGAATGAAAAATTACATAAGAAATGTCTATTTGCGTAACTTTATTAGAAGTTTTGATTTTTTGATGATTTTTTTTAAATTTCACTCACAAATTTAGTGGGTTCTGAACATTCGATTGCGTATAAAAATAATAGATTTCCAGTGTTTACGGATTGTGATTTTTGTACCAAATTTCGTTCGAATCGGTCCATTGGTTTGTCAGTTATCGTCTCCACAGGCTCACTGATACACACACACACATACTTTCACACACACACATACTTTCACACACACACATACTTTCACACACACACATACTTTCACACACACACATACTTTCACACACACGCACATACTTTCACACACACATACTTTAACACACACACACACACATCACTTCAAAAATGTTTGATTCGTGATCAGGGATGCTTGAAACGTGCTCTCCCGTCGAAAACTCGAATTCGAATTTTCGACCCCTTCAAAATACTTTCCTTATATATTATATATATAGGGAAAGTAATAATTCAGTATAAGCAAATCTAAAAAGAGTAAAACAATTTGAAAAAAGAATCTATAAGGCAACAGCCAGATCTTTTAGATTACTGTTATATATATAGTCTTTTAGTTAACTGTTCCGATCGCCATCAAGGGACATTACTAGGAAATTCAATACAGATGGCTTCATAATTAAGAAAATAATTGCAACAAATGGACACAAACTGTGGAAAAGAGAAAATAATCATACACAGCATTCCGATCTAGGCGAAAGCAAACAACGCGAAATCATCTCTCCAGACCACAGTTGATACAAATAATCCACAAAAAGTTCCCTACGTTTCTCACTAGATACTTCACTAGAGAAAAAAAAATCTGATGTGGGCATCACATGACTTCCCTTATATAATGCAATGAATTTACTCCTTTTGCAGCTAAAAAAATGTATAAGATCCACGGTACTGTGTTTTTAACGTTGAATTGTACGTTTGGAGATTTTTCGGATGACAACATGTAAAACTATTTCAGAGTACTCAATTTAGATTTCGCGCAACTCGGAATAAACAACTATCAATATTTATAACATTCTCAATGAGAGACATAGTTCATATAGTAAAATATTTTAATAATTAATTCACCAATTAGTCGCCTTTTTCATTAATTTTAGCGTCATTTTTGCAATTTTGACGATATTTTCGTTAATCTGGGATGAAATATCGCCAAATTGGCGATACGTCGCTAGATTATTCACCAGGTTCGCCAAATGCATCAGGAAATGTATTACAGACAAATAGAGAGAAAAGCATTTCCTATATGTTAGAAGGTACGACCGTCATATAAGGGAAATCAGAATTTGCAAACATTACTTCCAATTTGGCTTAATTTTTATCAATTTGGCGACAGTTTTGTCACTTTGACAATATTTAAAAGACAAAATCTCGCTAAATGTCTCGCCAAGAGTTACTGATGGACTGCAGATAAGTTATTGAACTCAATTAATAGTCATTTAATTGATTTAACATCGGTTCCATCAATTTGGCGAATTCTTATCAATTGGGTGACATTTTCGTCAATTTGGCAACATTTAAAACGTCAGTAAGTTGAAGATATTCCATCAAATTTGTCACCAAAATTTTGCCAACGTCACGGACGAAACAATAGGTTATTTTCATTGTAGATACTTATATTTTTTCCAAGATATTGAATTTTCGTCAATTAATCGTAATTTAATTGATTTAGAGTTATTTTTATCAATTTGGCAAGATTTTCGTTAATTTGGCAACATTTAAAAAAAGTCAAAAAGTTGGCGGCATTTTGCCAAAATCTCGCCAAGCGTTATGTAAGGAGACATAAGTTATTCTTATAGTAGATAAATGGCTATTGGCGTTCAAATACGTAATTGTTACCCATAGTATATTTTCTTATAAATGGATCGAGCTAAATCCACGAGGATAATGTCACCAAATTTATCGCATGGTATTACATATGAAAAGTGAACATATTTCACAATAGCTAATATTTTTTTACTTTATGTGATTTTTTTTTATACATTTATTTGAAAAATGTGCAATATCTCGAGAATGGTTCATCCTAGCGTTCTAAAGTTTATGCCAATCACTTTCTAAGGAAAAATTACGTAAGAAATGCCTATTTGCTTAACTTTAACAAAAGTTTTGATTTTTGTGATGATTTTTTCAAAATTTCACTCGAAAATTTAAAAGATTCTGAACATTCGATTGTATTTTAAAACAATAGGCTTCCAGTATTTACGGATTGTAATTTTTGCACCAAATTGCATTCGAATTGCTCCATTCGTTCGTGAGATATCGTCTCCATAGACTCACACACACACACACACACATACAGAGAGACATCAACTTAAAAAACACACACAGACATCCACTGAATAAACCTTTTATTTCACAGAACTTGTTACTTTACCTTTTGAACCTCCCTCGTATCAATATAAGAATATGATAAAAATCGTTCTTATAATGATCAGCTAGAATCTGGGGGCAAGTTTTGCTCTTGTTATTACCTGTCAGCGCAGAAGAGCTATTAGATGCAGCAAGAAAACTTACTGCATGCCGAAATGTTTCGAACCTCTGTGACGACTGTCGAGGGTGGGAACATGTATTTTTCTTCTTTTACCAAACTGTTTAAAATGACATTTAAATATGGTGATTATAGTAACGATGTTTACTTGAAAACTGGCATAGGCACCGGTAGCTGTTAATTGCTCCAAGTGTCAGCGATCCTATCTGTTTGTTGCTTAATGCTTGAACTCTCATTACTTTCTCTTTACTACTCCAATTTTTAGCGGTGCATGCTGTTTTGCGCTTAATACTCGAACTACTTTCGGTTATTTGCTGTTTACTGATCTGTTAAAGTCAGGAATTGTGTGCAGAGTGGTTCATTAACTGTATTCTAGAACTGGATAATTCATGTATTATTAGCGACCAAATTGGCTCACCAGTACTGCGATCATCACCAAGGATCGTCAATGTAACTATTATGCCTTTTTTTACACTAGGTAATGAAGCTGGGGCGCACAGTTACAGAAACATAATTGAATAATATATCGTATTCAAATTATTAATAGGAAATAAGATTCAACTGTGTTAAACATGTTAATTAGCACTATTGTGGTATTCTGTGAATATGCAGGCATCTGTTTCTTGTTATTGTATACATTTAACACAGAATTGTTTATATAAATAAACTTAGTCAAAGTTAAGTTGAAAAATAAAATTTAATACGCCCTTGAGTCAATTAGCTTCCTCGAGAACCTGGGTATTGCATTCACCACCAAGATACTACTGGAACCTGAGATAAATGTTGTTTATTTGATTTAGAGTAACTTTACCTCAAGATAATGACCATCGGATCAGCCAAAATTCAGCAGACATCAGATTTATGGAATATTTAGCAGCACTACAGGCTACATTGACAGTCTTAAAACTCCCTTCAATAGGGGATGTTTTCAGAGCTTGAAAGAATGCTCTCAGAGATGAGAACGCGCATCGGTGGATCGATTTGACTGATGAAAGCACATTAGTACCGAAAAACAGTCAAACAGCATCAAATTAATAAACCACAAAGGGTATACATTTTTTACTGGTAGAGCATCATGACTGATTTTGTTGGCCCTCTCTACAGCCTCAGAAAAATTCAGAATCTTGGCTCCTGCATTGGAGCACAATTCCAAATTTGAAACACAAATTTGCACCTTTTGTAACTAATTACCAGTTGTTTAAGCAAATGATTCATAAACAGTCAATTAAGCTGGTGTAAAAGAGAAAGGAGAAAGAGTTGTAATGAGGGGGAAAGACAGAGACATAGCATTTGGGTTTGGAATGGATTGGTTACAGATATAAGACCACAGACAGGGATGTCGCTTCTAAACATAAAAGACAACAGTCAGGGAAACGATATAGTAACACTCATTAGTCAAGAAAATTCTGGAAGACATCACGTAATTTTTTTCATAGTATAGGAATAGTCCACAAGGTGGACAAACAGGAACAATCTGAAAGCTAGCATGGAATTAATACGAGGCAATGATATACCGTAAAACACTGTCGTTGCAAAAATCCCATAGTACGTAGGCAATGGTTGGCCGGAACAATGGTAACGAACATCATCCACGTGATGTGCCTTCTAAGTCCGACGTAGCGCCACTATATTAATTAAACTGGCCATCATGCAGAAACGCAAAGCCCATTGCCAGCACATCACTGTATCAATAGTTACACCCACCATTATAGTCTAACAGTTTCGTACAAGCAACTCTTTTCTAGATGTCAGTTCCCCAACATTGCTCCGGACTCTTGAGTAACGGATCTTCTGCCACCCTAGTATGAGATTTTAAAGTACCGGTTATAGTACAGGCCCCTCAAACAGCTGCTCATGCCCTAGGGTGAGTCGGACTATCTAGGTCTACCACTACCTATCCTTCCTACTATAGTTGGAATTATAATACTTTTGCATATTATCTTCCTAGATGGCTAGGTCCGGCATAGGTTCAACACCACGTGAGGGTGGGGCATCGCGTTGGGACGAAACTTCCACTGCCCCTATTGCCCCATTCTGCTAAGTATTAGGTTAGTTTTTAACTGTACCATCACAAAGTGAATGTTTTTTATCGACAAAAATGAGATCTTATAGTCTACAAAGCCAAGTTAAAAGTGTAATAACAGTCAAGAGTTAGAGCCAACGATTTGCGAGTTGAAGGTAGTATATAAAGCAATTACTTACTTCACCAGAGTTCCCTAGTACACCTAGGTGTAATTCATAAAACTCCTGTTATATCTCTGATTCTAGTGAAATTTTCTCTCAGTAGCTAAAATTATGTCTTTTACAAGTCAAAAAATTTAATAGACAGTTACACTAGAAAACAAATATTTTAAAAACAATTTTACATTACTAAAGTTATGACTCATTTACACATTTATAGAATGTTCATTAGTTCTTTAGTTGAGGGATATTATACTTTTAGATACACATCCCGTTCATACATTAAATAGAGACAGGGAATTATAAAAAAGTTGAATTAATACTTGTTTTTTTCTTAAATGAAACTTGAGATTTAAAATTTCTTCTAAAAAGGAGTTCGATAACGAAACATTAAAAAAAGTAATAAAGAAACAAGAGAACTTTAGAACACTTATACTTACCCCAAAATACTTAACTTAATTTCCCTGGAGAAATAACGTATCTTTGAAAGGGAAGTAGAATATTATTTCTCATCTATTTTCCCAAGAAAAACAATGATTTTTTTATTAAACAAAGTTTCGAGTTTTTTGATGAAATTGCCTTTAATATGATTATATTTAGCTATATTCCAAGAACGTAGCTGTGTATAACACCTTTAACGTAAGTATTATTCAAAAATTCAAGTTAGTATTAAAATTCTGGCAAGTAAAGTGCATCCTAAAGAACAACATTTTACAAGAATATTCCATTTTTCTTTCACTTTATTTTCTTCTGAGAAAAACTCGCTCCTATACGATCCACACAGCAATTTGTAGGCTATTCTCTGGGTTAAAAATATTGAAGGCAAACTAATTACAATTTAACAGTACTATTTTCAATTTTTATTTTATTATTTCATTAAAATTTTATTTTTGTCATATAGTATAATATATACTGGTGCACAGTATTAAAGAATAATATTTAAAAGGATAAACAAAAATCTTGAATTATAAGCAAAGATATGTTGAAGATCCAGACAGTCAGACTCGTCTGCTGTCATGAGCAGCTGTTTGGACGGCTGGAAGCAGAGATATTTGAAGAAATTTAATGCACAAAAAATTCAACAGCGCAGTAAATGAATGCGAACTTTGTTAAATTCGGAGCATGATGTGGATCATGTAGGCAAATTAAGGAGTTTAGAAAGGTTTTTTTTCTGGCCTCTTACACCAAGCACAGGTGGGGATGATGAAACTCAAAGTTTAGTTCATTACTTCAATTCAGCCAACGTGAAGTCAATCGCATCATAAAGACATGGCATGGATGATTTTCAGATGCGAAAAACGATTGATTGAATGTAAGCAGGTCAGTTTCGATCAGAAGTATATAGTAGCTCTTAAACAATTTGCCTCGCTGCCATATATATCCTGGTGTTGTCTTACAGTTCAAAATATATAGTTGCTATCTGCTGTAATTGTTACATGGTGCATACCAACTTATCTTGGCCACCGACTAAAATTGCTTCTTTCTTGGAACTGATGCCAGACTTGAGAGGACATTTTGTGGAGCGACCTGGAATGAGACATATCAATATATAATTAGACATGAATACATTAAGGCCGTGATACTTGATCAAAGGTTTATTTAGAGTCCAAATATCATGGAAATTGCCATGTATAGTCGATAAAAAAATCCTAATACCGCTCGAAATTCCTGATCCTAGTATCGTACAATCAAACCAAAATTATCATTGGACTCGGAATAATGTCTGCCATAACTACTTGTGGCAATATTCAATTTAATTGTTCCTTATTTCAAATAATTCAAATGCCAACATCCATATTTTAATTTAGTCATCACAAGATTTCATACGTCAACAACAGCTAAATATAAATATGTGCGAGATTCCGACTATACGTAAGAGAGATATAAGGCAAATAACTAACTATTCATTGATCGTCTCAATTTTTATGGTCGTAAAAGGAGGATCACGCATACTCTGTAGTTATACCTTTTCTATTTCGTTGCTATGCGCATTCTTTACAAAAATATTTTATCCATAGGCTTCCCGAACTCGTGAATTTTAGGAGCAGAGTAAATGACATTTTTAACCATGAATATGTTAATATTAAATGGGGTTTTTTGAAGTCACAAAATTTAATTCCCTTGGGGCTGCTAAAAATTTGTACTCACGAAAGTGGGGTATGATCCTTGACATTTTATTCGAATCGTTCATTTAGTTGATTTTAATTTCTATTTAAACTAATTTAATAAAAAATTCTATAATTTTTATTGGACTATAGACTTTTTATTTTCTAGTAGACACATACGCATCGCATTAAAACTTTAAACAAAATAAACACATTTTTTATGCTTTGCATAATTTGCTTCAATTAATTAACTAAAAACATAAATTAAGTACTTATTAATATATACAAAAGCACAATACTATTTAATTTAATTCAATTTGCTATACTTGCTAATAATATACACGAAGCATGTCAACTTAATAAAGTAGCCCTTGATGTCAATAACTTTTTGGATGCGTTGTAGTATAGAACCTACACTAATACAAAAAAAATGTCACCTGTCCGCAAAATTCAGTAATTTCAAAATAGATGTTTAATATAGTGTAAGAAATCCAAATGTAGCATCTTATTTTTAGTGCATTTACCCTTATATGAAAATTCCATGTGATATCGCCCTCTAGCCATTATTGTGGGAGACATAACTAGAAATCATCTCGTAAATTTTTAAAATAGTTTTTTAAATATGTAAAACTCTTTATTATTATTTATCAAATAAATAATAACGTCATATATTTCTCTTTATTGACAATTTTAGAATAAATTATGTCACAGTTTTCTCATTATTACGGAATACATCAGATATAAACATTTCCAAGAAAATATTGTTTGTGCGTTAATGCATACCATTCTCTTCAAGGTATTCATCAATTGTGAAACATTTATAAATATCACAATATATGGGTTATTGTCCTTTTCTGCCATCAGAATTATGGAAATATGTTTGTGATGCAATTTTGAAAGCAATAATACTCATATATCAAGCTCCGAGCAAAGTTGGTACCTTTCCGAAATAATTTTCGCATTACACTAAACGTATTTCCCAACGCTATTTCTCATCAACATTTTATGGAATAGGCTACCTTGAAACATATCTACATAACATAACATTTGCATAAAGTGTTCTTCTAAGCATTGCTATACATTCTAAATGCAATTAGCACTTCGAAAATTATTAAAAAATGTATATTATTTTTTCTATTTTTGATGAAATAATCCACATCTTTTGTGCATGAGTTCAATAACTAAACATTAAAAAAAATAATAAAGAAACACTAAGAGATTTAGAACACTTGTACTTACCGCAAAATTTTTAACTTAATTTCCCTGGAGAAATAACGTATTTTTGAAAGGGAAGTAGAATATTATTTCTCCTCAATTTTCCTACGGAAAACAATGAATTTTTTATTAAAAAATGTTTTCGAGTTGTTTTATGAAATTTTCTTTAATATGATTATATTTGGCTATATTTAAAGAACGTATCTGTGTATAATACCTACTACGTAAATGTTATTCAAAAATTCAATCTAGTGTTAAAAAATTTTCAAGTTTCTCAAAAAGATCAGCACTTTACCAGAATATTCTATTTTTTTTCACTGTATTTGTTTGCGAGAAGAATTCGTTTCTATACCACCCACTCAGCAATTTGTAGGCTAGTCTCTAGGCTAAAAACATTGACGGTAAAAGAATTACAATTTGAAAGTACTATTGCAGTTTCATTAAAGTTGTAGTTTTGTTAAAATAAAAAGTTCATTACCAATTTAACATTAAGAATTCAAAATTTTAACCACTCATAATTCACCAACGGCTTGAGCAAAATAAATTTTATATGAATTCGGTGTTCTTTAACTTAGAGATTTTGTATCTGTAATCAAAATGCAGTCTTGTCCTTAAAACAAACAAGTTTATGCAAATTTTATAGGAAGACAATTCCTTATGCAAATTGGATACTCATTTTTAATAGCAGACGTTATCAGGTGTCTAATGATACATTTGGTTTTACTGTACGACCCAACACGCTGTGTTAGGATTTTGTGTTCAACTATTATATACTCTATAACAAAAAAATCGACACACCAAGAAGGAGTTGTCCGATTGTTATAAAAATTGGTGGATGTGAAGAACATACATAGAAAAAGGAACAAAATTTCAGAACAATTTAATGATTTAGAGTTTGATCATATATAAAGGGAGGAGGTCAATAAGGCGTTGATCCACCTCTGACCTGGATGCAAGATGTCACCTGGCGTGGCATAGACTGATAAACTTCACGGATGATGCCCTGAGGAAGGTCTTGCCAAATTGTCTCCAACTGTCGGGCTAAATCGTCAACATTCCGGGATGGTTGCAATCGCCTTTCCATAACGTCCCAAATGTGCTCTATGGGAGAGAGATCAGGAGACCTAGCTGACCAAGGAAGTGTTATACAAGCTTGAAGACAATTCATAGCAACACGTGCCGTGTGCTGCCGGGCATTATCTTGTTGAACCGTAAGTCTGGGGTGTCGCAAAAGAACGGTAACACAACCGAGCATATAATGTTGTATACGTACACCTGTGATGTCAGTGTGCCAGAAATGACTGCCAAAGGGGTCCGGCTATCAAAGGAGATGGCACCCCAGACCATACCCACCTGCATATATACAACTGGCCAGATATACACCTGCTGAATGCGCAGTTCCGATGCGCTGGAGCTCTCACTATTTATTCATTGGACACCAAATTTTATTCATTTTCATGTTCGCTCAAAATGTCTTTGCATACGAAATCTCCTTACAATCCGACAACTCTTTCTTGGTGCGTCGATTTTTTTGTTATAGAGTATACATCTTAAGAATGCACTGGGGGCAAATGAACTCAATATATGGTCATATTTACATTGAAATGCGTTTCCTATCTAAACAAAAATGCTTGGCATGTTCATAGGTCAAAATTTTTAATTTAAAATGTTCATGATTTATGTAAATCTGCCAAATATATTCAGACACGTTGGGAGGACAGAAAGGTTATCAGAACTTACATACACCGATGGGAAATGAACTTGATGGACATTGCGTAAATATGTTAAATATAGTATGCACATTTTGTTATCGTTTCCAGTGGTTGTAAAAACTACTTTATTATTGCAGTGATCTACAACTACAACTACATTATGGCAAATATAGTTAACTACAACTACTTTTTTTAAAAAGTAGCGACTACAAAATACTTTTAAAATGTAGTCACTATATATCTACTTTTATAAGACGAATTTAACCACAGCTTCAATTTTCACAGAAAGTTGAGTATATGAGCATACTGCAGTAATTTAATATACTTATTCTGAATAATTAAAATTTACTGATTCCCATATTTACTGACTAACTTACCAATATTTAAGATTTTACCCTCTTCTGAAAACAGTATAATAAAATAAAAGTATAAACTTTAAAATCAAAGACAACCAAAAATAGGTTTAAAAGTCCATTAATAAAATCTCTTTTCCTCGGCGTACACAAATTACACTGCCGAAGCGCTTTCGGGCATCGTGATGCCGGCATACTTCATTTTTGTATATTTCTTAAAGTCCCGTTTTCCGAAAGATCCCTAACCCCAGACGTTATTCACATCAAGAAAGCAAATAAATTGTTGCAAAAAAGTACTGGATGAAACCAGATCATACTTAGAAGATCGTTTGGATCAAATGAAGATTCATTCAGATCTTTCAAACATTTGGGGGAAATTTCCAGAAGCATGATAAAGACATTTGGAGAATCATGCTTCTGATTAAAATGCATTATCTGATACCGAAATTGTTGACGAAATTGTTAGTATAAAAATATTATCAGCTTGTGATGGTAAACTGCTGGTTTGGAAAGTGGAAGCGTCAAAAACAATTCTACCACTTTCATTTTATTGAAAATACAAAATTAAGATTTCAGTTTCTGAACCCAATAGAATTATATATAGCTGTTCTGAATTTGTATGCTGTTCTTCGTATATGTTGAACAATCCCTATCATGATAGCTTCAGGATAAAGTAGTTTCTCAGAACATAAGTTAAATGAAACGTATTTTAGATCAACCACACTACAGGAGCAACTAAACAGTAGTCTGGCAATATTGCCAAGAAAATGCAAGGAAGCAAGAAATATTAAATTTGAAGGTATTCTTCCAAACTTTATTAAAATTAAAAATATATATATTAAATAATCAGTTTTCGGTAATTTTTATATCTCCTGTTCCATTTAGATTGAAAAGAAAATAATGCAATCAAAATATGTTTTACTGCAATACGGTTTTCCATAAATATAGAGCTGACACCCTGTATAAAAACATAAAAAAACCCTAAAAAATTTGACATAAAAATTTTCAGTAAAGATACCAGTACCCTGCAAATGATATTCCCAGGAGCGTTCCCCGTTTTTTAAAGCTGCACTTGCCCCCCTCAGCATACGCCACGCCACTGGGTCAATTTGTAACCCAATTTAAGTTTACTTTAACTTTATACTCAAGTTCTAGAGGCATATTAACCATTTCCATCCACCACCTATAACTTATATTTAGAATTTCTTTTCTCCGCACATGTGTTTCCGGCAAGTCTTTTGACTGACAATACGAATAATTTTAACTTTGTTCAGAAACTCAAGCTTCGCGATATTACGATTAACTTTCTCCAAAGAGGAATAAATTTGAGTTTCATGACAAGCTAAAAGGGAATGAAATGAAAATAAAACTTATTTTTGTGTGGGATATATTACTTTCCCAACATACACAATATAATGCATAGATAAAGTATTTTTGTGACGAGTGAAGAATATTCGAATTCGAATTTTCGATGAAGGACCACGTTTCAAAGAGCTTCTCTGCATTCGAGTCGAACATTTTTGAAGTGATGTGTAAATGTATGTCTGTATGTCAATATATACGTATGTTAGTATGTGTATGTGTGCGTGAGTGCATATATATATATATATATATATATATATGTATATGTGTGTGTGTGTGTGTGAGTGTGTGTGTTAGCATGTGTTCGTGAGCAGCGATTCGGAATTCATCTTTAGAAAACAAATGGCAATAGTTAGAATGTTTTTATGAACTGTTTCTTGAGATATTGAACTCTCTGGCAATGATAAAATGTTCGCTCTAGTTATTAATAATTTGACAACCGAATTATTTTTAGTTAAATAGTGTTATCGGGCGTATGGTGAAACGTACTTTGAAAAATTTTTGTAAGGGAATTTAATTTTGTCTTGGAAGAAAATTTGCAAGGCGTAAAAGTTATTTGTTCGAGAAGAAATCAGTAATTTAATTGGAGGTTTAAACGGAAAATGAATTTGAAGATTAAAAAAATAAAACTTCTTAAATGCTTATTTGTTGAATCGATTCTTGAAGAATTCGCAGCTGATTACGGGACGTAAAACGTATGCATAGACTCAGCGACAAGTTTAATAAAACTTTTTGGGGTGACATAAAACCAGGGACCAAACTTAACAAATTAAAAAATTTCATGCTGTGAGGTTACAAATAAAATAAAACATAATAATTGAAATTAAATGATAATAAAGTAATGGCATTTGTAATGAATATAAAGTAATAGCAACTTGTAATGAAAATAAAGTACTTGCATCTTGTAATGAAAATAAAGTAATAGCATCTTGTAATGAAAATAAAATAATAGCATCTTGTAATGAAATAAAGTAATAACATCTTGTAATGAATATAAAGTAATAGCATCTTGTAATTAAAATAAAGTAATGATATTCTACATTCACCTTACGCAAGTATGCAAAATAAAATCCTTCTATACAAAACTGTTCTTCGGTCAATTCTACTTTATGGTGTGCGGTATGCGGATTCACATCGAAACAAAACTTACGAAAGCTACAAAATAATCCAGTATATCAGAAGGGCAACACGATACCTCCTTAGTTTATTTACAATGGAACCATTTTATGCATGCATTTAGAATAAGGTATAATTAAAATAAAAGTTGTTGGTTCATAAATTATTTGTGTAGACACCGTCTGGCGTATGAATAATTTTATTCCTATAGGGCTTAGGCACACTGCATTAAGACTGAAATACGGACAAAGAGATTACTTGAAAATTAATTTTTGATTAATAGAAACACCAAATTGAAAACTCAACAAATTTGATTCTATAAGAATATATTCATTTTACTATGAAATTATGAAATAATATCACCATTATTCTATTGTTAATAAAGGCAACATATATTTAAAAATATGAATACGCTTGTAATTTATCATGCTCAAAATATGACAGAACAGTGTTGAAAATATTGTCACATGTCAAAGCAAATTAAATTCCATGGTGACGGTTAAATATCTTTTATATAAATAATGTATAACATTCTGATTAATGTAAGTCAAAACTCAGAAAATCTCAATTTAATTCAAAGCTTTGTTTGAAAAAAATTAATACCTTTTAATCTTTCAGATTTTCTTTTATCTTTATTTTACATCCAATTTTTGCTTTTATTTCGCTTTCATTAAACCATAATACGTTCTTTAATATAGGAAATAATTAGTAGCTAATTAAACAATTCAGTAAAAATGTCTTGAATTGCTATTGTTTTATAAAATTTCATATAGTTTATTTTTTATACATAAAACGTAATCATGTTGCATATTTTCTATATTTGATTAAAAGCTAATTTAAAGGCATTAGTATTTTACTAGGCACTAAATTAAATGCCACCGGGTATTAATGTCCGGGTCTTAAATAATGCGTAAGTAATACGTAAGTAATGCAGCTGCAAATAACACCACTTAATTTCAATATCGTATAATTGTTTAGAAGGCTATAATTGTTTAGAAGTTAGTAAATGAAAAGAATATGTATTAAAACTTCGTACTGGATACAATATAAGACAGGAATCATGCCATTTTGGTCAATTAAAATTAAGTTATTGGATTATGGAATTCATTAGAATATGTAAGGCCTGATGTAGAGAATGTCATGTGTAGCACACTTCAGATTTTTTGAGTGTGTATGTGTGTGTGTGTGTTGGTTCAATGTACGTATTCACTCTTGCCCTTAATATAGGCTTCAAAATGCTATGAAATATAGTAATTATTCTTAATGGTGAAATCTGGTAGGGAACTTTTAACAGACGCTAAGAAATAATTATCAGTTGTTTCTTATAATACGTTAAGAACACACTGTTTTTGACCTGAGGAAGCGGGCTTTAAATGTTCTTTAAATAATTGTTGCCAACTAATATTCCTATGTTTGTTTCCTTTTTTTCAAAGAATTATAAGAAAGATATATTCCAACAAACATAAGTTTTATTTATCGTGGTACAATTTATTGTTTATGCAAATGGGATAAAATATAGCTGTGTTTATAAGGGTCCTAGAAACATTTTTATAATCTTTGTAGGTTATAATAGTTTAAAGTATACAAACAATAAATGAACTCAAAAGTTTTTTTCACGTTCGTTTAGAACCGAAAATTTTCAAAAGAGAGTTTAGAGTTGAGAATTTAGAGTTGAATCTGAAACATTTTTTTTCTCTGAAAACTTACAGAGAAGATTATTATTCTTGATGAAAGCATAAATCTTCAACAAAAATGACTTTTAATAAATATTTCATAACAATACTTTCGTTACTCATTTATGATATCAAATGAATAGAGAAAACAACAATAATTTAAATTGAAACGCTGAATGAAACATTGTTCCTTATAAAACATTTTGAGACAAAAGCTTTAAAGGAATAAAGAATTTGTCATTAAAATATTGTTTAAGGTATAAGCATTATGTACACTTACTGTATCAGTCAAAAATGCAGTTTTACATCATTTATGCAAACATCGTTTGATTTAAAAGATGGGGAAACTGTAAGTTACTTATTCTCAAGAATGTTGAACACTTAATAAGTACGGCAGACACATCTAAAATATATCAAATATTTTCAACTCAAAGAGTACAAGATCTGTAAAATATAAAGAACATCTTGATGTAAAGGAACATTTTACATTTTAAAGTGTTATGTAATGTCCATCATCAGTGGCAATGTTTCTGAAATCACAGACATGAGATTTATATAATCCGAAATCATGAACACAATATTTTTACATTTTTTAATTATATAAATATTTTGTATTATATACATGTTTTATGGTCTGAGTAAACATCCTTGATAACCTAATTTATTTTTTTAATAAATTAGTTTATCAAGGATCCTAAGAGATAGCATCTTTAGCCATAAATTGCCTTGTCCACATTTTTGTATTATATACATGTTTTATGGTCTGAGTAAACATCCTTGATAAACTAATTTATTTTTTTAATAAATTAGTTTATCAAGGATCCTAAGAGATAGCATCTTAAGCCATAAATTGCCTTGTCCACATTTTTGTATTATATACATGTTTTATGGTCTGAGTAAACATCCTTGATAAACTAATTTATTTTTTTAATAAATTAGTTTATCAAGGATCCTAAGAGATAGCATCTTAAGCCATAAATTGCCTTGTCCACATTTTTGTATTATATACATGTTTTATGGTCTGAGTAAACATCCTTGATAAACTTATTTATTTTTTTAATAAATTAGTTTATCAAAGATCCTAAGAGATAGCATCTTAAGCCATAAATTGCTTTGTCCACATCTAAATATTATATTCATAAATATATTTTTATATATTGTAACAAATATCACATAAGTTTCTGTGCGTGTGTCAATCTGCATTGAAACTTTGAAACTAGAACAATAGATTTTGAACAGTAGATTTTGAAACTAGAACAATATGCGACTGTACCGTAATCTTTTATCACTGATGAGTTATTTAAAAGGCAAGTTGAAAAATATATATGATGAGTCAATATGTGACCTGTCCTATAAGTGAACAAATTTTAATATTGAACGAAAATAAAAGTATCACTGTCCTATTACTCGCTCGTGACCATAATTTCCCTTTACATATACTATATATTGTAAGGAAAGTAACAAGTTATAACAGTATATTTAAGCACAAAGCAAAACTTAACAATAAATAAACTACTGTAATTACAATAAATAAAATACTGCAATAACAAACAAATGAACTACTGTAATAACAATAAATAAACTACTGAGCAAATAAAAATATAAAAACAAATCACTTCACAAATGTTTAGGTTCATTTATCCAACACGAGTGTATACTGCTGTCCCAATATCTTAATACTAAAAGTTATCTTGACTACGTGCTAGAGAAAATGCTCTTCAACAGCAGTTGTGGCCTATCTATTCTGCAGAAAGAAGTGAAAGGACAAATTGCATTAAAATAGAGAAAATGTGAAAGTACAATAAAGTGTAGAAAAATAATAATACAGATATAGTGATTTAAAAATGGTGTTGGGGTTATATTTCAGGTATTTAGAGTTATTTTACGGCACAATCATTTCTTCAACTGACTTTACCTTATGACACGACACAGATTGAAATATATCCATATGTCCTATTCTTTATCTCAAACAATGAAACTATTTTTAAATTGTTTCTTGTTTTATGTACCTTTTATGACAATATATATCTCACCACCACAGTAGTAGTTTATCACTTTCTCTGCTTATGCTATCAATTGAAGTTATGCTCTGAGCTTATAAGTACGGCAGAGCGAGGCTAGTTGTCCTACAGATTAATTGTCACAACGCTTGATTCTCGGCCTTTAGATGGCATACACAGTCGTATGTGCTGTGAGTATTGGGTGCTATTGATGAACCTAGTCAAAGAGCGACTATTATTTTGTTTTCAACATTTAACATAGAAAATAAATAATTTATCAACACGGTAAGTAAATATTTTGAATATTAATATATTCTGTATTCTTTAATATGCCCAATTACGTAATAATTTTTACAATTCGTTAACGCATATGCCTTTATTATTCACTGTGTTGCATTTTTTAATGTTAAACAAGGGGAAGTTAAGATAAAACATGCTTAGCTCAGAACTTCGGAAGGGAAATGCTATCTCATTTCAAGAAGGACTAATTACCGCATATAAAGTTTATCCCTAAACAACTGAACCATTTTCGAAAGGCAGCTTTTGAAATGAAAGTAACCGAAATATTAGCCAAAAATGAAATACAACTATTCTTTCTTGTGAAACGAAATTGAGATGAAGAAAGAGCCATACAAGAAGTAAAAGAAAGTGTGAAAGAGCCAAAAAGAAATAAATGTAGGAAATAACTGCTTTCATTAAATCCATGAATGCAGCGAAGCATTAAAATACACAAGGCACTAATTATGAAGATGAAGGTCCCTACTGCTTGGTCTTTGTAGAACCTTTCTATAATATTCCTTAGACTGCAGTACGTATTATATGCATAGAGTGTAAGAGTTGGGTCCAGAAATATTGTTCTTCAGGTATTAATCATATATATGCCAGTCACAGCTGTGACAGTGATGAATCAATGGGTGACTAATTAATATAACTATAGTAACTGGACACAAATTTGAAATCACTTAATGCAATGCGCTTTGCGTTTCTTAAATATAATTTTTGTTTTCATGTCATACATAGTTTTTTACTTTATTAAAATTTTCTTATAATTAAATAAATCTTGCTTTTATGCCTTCTTTATCTAGTTTCAAAATTTTTATAAAAAGCAAATAAAACAAAGCATATAAAACAAAGAATATCGTGAAGTCCCCATAAGAAGCACACGGCGAAACAAACCTGAAGAGTTGATATAACTGACCAACAGTCAGGGTAAATTGTCACAATCTTTTATTGGCTTAATACATTGAAATTAATTTTTTGTCACTGATATAAATTTTCCTTAACTTTTCTATATTTAACCAAGAGTTGAAGGTTGCGAATAGTAAAGAGAACATTTGATTTCTGTTTATAGGAAACAAGTAGAAAATTGAAAAGTAAAATCTGAAACAACTATTACCTTACTGAATATGAAAACGCAATAGCTTTCTAGAGGAGAATTATTTGCATTTATCATTTAATGTCTTAGCTTGAACAGTTTATACAAAAGTAAACAAAAGGATACTAGAATGCCTTAGAAATAGCTATTTTATATACAGGGTGTATATAAACTGTTTTGTCAATATAAGAGGGATGATAGTACCCATCAACACGAACAATATTTAGTATGGAACCTAGCATCGCATTGCATTTTAAGTGTCAGAAAAGAGCAACTTCGAAACACATCCAACAGGCACAAGTCACCACTTCGTACAACATAGCTGTCGTGCTGGAAAAGTATTACATTTCCAGAACATCACCACCACTTCTAGTCATCCGACACTTCTTGAATGACACATATCCCGGACGATGAATTGGACGTAGTGGATCTGTGGCCTGGCCTCCACGCTCACCTGACCTCAACCCACTGGATTTCTTCTTCTGGGGGCACATAAAATTGTTGGTGTACTAGACGCCTGTGGACTTCGTAGAAAATCTCGTCACGAGAATCGTTGCTGCAGCTGTTAGGATAAACACGACACCAGGTGTCTTCGAGAGGGTGCGCCAGTCATTCATTCTCCGGGGTGAATTGTGCAACGGCACCCTTAGCCGTTACTTTGAGCATCTATTTTGAGTCTTTCTCTGGTGTCAATAAGTGGTATTGTGCAACTTACGATTACGTTAATTCTCCTTATTTTCACTGTTGAAAGTTCAACTTTAATTTTACGCTTTTCTGACACTGGAATGCGATGCTAGGTTCTATTGTAAATATTGTTCGTCTTGATGGGTACTATCCCCTCTCTTATTTTGTCAAAACAGTTTATATACACCCTGTATATAAATTTGACTTCCATTCATTGTCAACTGTTGCACTTGAAATATCTTCTACAATATAGGATATAGATATAAATAGTTTTCTAGGAAATCCTGTTTCTAGAAGATCGATAACTCATTATTTCAAAGCATTATTAGTTTATCAGTAGTATTGTCAAGTTAAAGAATACTAAAAAAATTTATTTATAAAATTTGCAATGCTTAAATCTCAACTCAATGATGTGCTAGCTATTAACAGAGTAAGTGAGGCTATTAACAGAGTAGGTAAATTTGTAGTGCTATAATATGTATAATAAGCACTGAATTGGCTGCGTAAATGATTAAGGGGAGTGATGTAAAATAATTATCCATCTCTTCCACTATATCTAGTATTCTGATTTTGATATTCGACCCGTCTCAACTTCGAGACCAAGGGAAAAATTTAAAACTTCAAAAATTCAAATTAGGTGTGACGGTGCAAAGGGTTAATCAAAATACTCAAAACTATTTTGCTTAATTATATCTAGAACTTCCAGTCCATCTAGAATCTTGGTATTTGTCTCTTTCAGTCCGACTCATCTACCTGGTTAACAAACATATCTAATATTTAGTAAACACAGTGATGCTACAAAGGAATAATTAAAATATTATAAATTTAAACCACTTTTCAAAGTTGTCCAGAATTTCCACTCGAACCAGAATATCAGTTTGGGTCCCGCTCAATCAGTCTCTGCTTTTGGACCAACGAAAATTTCAAAAATTTGACTTAAGGATGAAGATACAAAAATGAATAAGTTCTTATTCCGAAATATAAGTGTTATAAAATACTGTAAATAATATATCCTAAGGCCGGTTAAACTTGTATAGATTTAATATTCGATAGTAATTAAAATGCTAAATTATTTCAGTTTTATGTTTCACTTCAGTTGTAAATAAAATGTTTTCATGTCGTAAACAAAATAAATGGGATTAAAATCAATGAATAAATTAAAAGTTTTATTTCCAAGTTTTAGTTTAAGTTTTATTACTTTAAGTTTTTTTTACTCGACGTCATTCAAGAAAAATATTTTCGGCTTAATTTTTACTGGAGTTACCGTCATTTTTTTTATTTATCTTAATGCACAGAAAATAGATTTTGCGAAAGTTCCTTATGAATATATTATAACAATATTTGCTTGATTTATATCAGATATTTTTAGAATATTCCAAAATGATAAATGTTTCTAGGCAATCTACTATTTAGAGAAAGCTAGAACAATTCATTTAGCACAAATAAAATAGCATACAGCTGTTTCGAGGATACGCTAGATCCCTTTTATCAGCGCAGGAAAACCAAAAAACCCGAAGTCAGATAGACGAAATGGGCGAAAATAAAAGAAATATAGTGGATTATATACTCAAGACATGGATTAAGAGCCCAACCGAGAGATACAAGCAGAATGAAGAAACGAGAAGTGACGCATAAAATTGACGTGCGTCAAAACACAACTGAAATAACCCAACAAGACGCGTCAAGTCCAAACAAGAATAAACAAGACCCAACAACAAGAAAAAAACGCCAAAACGGAACATAATAGCTGCAAAGGCTGAGAAATGGAAGAAAGGAATAGAAAATGGAAAAAAATCGAGAACGAGGACAAAATTGAGTACTAGCAAGTAATTAACTACATTACTAGAATTTTTCTGGATATGTAAGACTTCAAAGAAGTCAAGATCATAGATTGATCTTTCAGTTTTGTATGATAGTTGCTGAAGCCAACTCAGAACGTTGGTAAAAATTATCGTAAAATCGAGCAATTGAAGATTCAATTGCTCAACTTATTACTTTATGATTGGCTTTCTTATTATCTTGGTCTTGATTACGTAACTATCTCTGTTTCTTCCTTATGCGCCTATTCCTCTTTGGGATTTCGGGTTTGTTTGTTCTCTTGCACTGATGAAAGGGATTTGTCGTATCCTTGAAACAGCTGTATGATGCATCATTGCATTATTTAGGCCTATAATTGTGTTATTTGGGCTTAAATTCGTGTTATTTGAGACTATATTTGTGTTATTTGGACTTAAATTTGTGTTATTTGAGCCTATATTTGTGTTATTTGGGCTTGC